>VDFB02193867.1:64981892-65645767 GCA_007258455.2 Sequoia sempervirens
GAAGAAATTTCTTCCTTGACCTTATTGATTTCTTTATTATGAGTAATATCCTCAATTGTTTCACCATCCTTATCAGGAGTCTTCCCCGGAGTGACAACATTCTTTTTACCCCTTGTTGCAGTTCCCGTCATGATGGAAACCACTAATGTTGAAATAAATCACACAAATGAAACTTAAATTCTCTCAAATTTTTACTGTAATCTCCTTTAGTATATCTTCAAAAACCCAATAAAAATTAGACTCCAATTCAACAAGATGTGCGAGATATGTAGATTCCAAAAAATTAGTGTAGAAACCCTAATTCTGCAATAATTCGCTTAATTCTGCTCCAATTCTTCTAAAATCTGGACTGTAGCTTCTTCAATATGTTCTTCAAAAACCCTTTAAAAATCAGGAAAAAAAATTTACAATTTGAAAGATATGCTCTTCCCAAAATCGCTCCTAAATTTGAGAAAAACTCTATGGTGCTGGATCTGCTCGACATACCAATTTTGTTATGAAATAACTTTGCACAATGGAAGAATATGATAGAAATATGCTGGAAAATACTTGATAATAACTGAGAATAACAAGCCACTTTGAGGTAAAGAAAACTCCAAATATCTCTAATGAGAACACACTTACAACTTGATGATGAAAAGACTCACAACCTCCTATATATACCTATTTATGCCAAGGATATCACTTAGGCCGACTTAGACACACCTATATAAGACTTAGGCCGACCTAAACAACTAAATAACAATATACTAATGATAATATGACTTAATAGAGAGTTAAGATAGCCACAAGCTGACTATTCATAACCCGATGTACAATAATATTAAGGGCGTAGCAGAAAATATAGGAATAAAGTAAGTTCATATTTGAAAAACACAAGTCTTAGCATCTCATACAGAGCATAAAAAAGGAAAGACAAAGAAATGTTCAAAACTAGAAAACAACACTCAAAGAATGGGCTCGCTGGTACAACCTTTTTCTAAAACAGGGGCAGATACCTTCAATATATCTGAAAGCAATAGTTTACAATCTGCTTGGAAATCATTTTTTATTGCTTTCACTTGATGGTTGTTTTAAGCCACTCCTCAAAATTCTAATTATCTATTTTGATCATGGCAATAAAGGAATCACCTTTTTCTTCCCAACTTGGGCCCCACAAATTAACATCAAAGAAACAAGCAGAGATGCCATATAGTATAATAGTTCACCAGATTGTTTCAAATCAATTTTTAATATGAATAGTTGATATGTAGTCGAAATGGACTACAATTCCAATAATATCAACCAAACTATTATCACTATAATTGGTTATCTCACTAACTCACACAAAGGTTGAGGTTTATTTGGCACAAAGATGTCATTTTCACACCATTTTAGTGTTGAATTTTCATCCAAGACAATTTCTAGGTTACTATCTACTGTATTAAATTTTTTATTTGCTTCCTTCACCGAACCTCTTGATATTAAATAAGTTGCACCTATCTCAACTCTACCAAAATGTAGTTCAAAAATATCATCACAAGTAATGTGGATTTTTATCCCCTCCATATCTATAATGTGAAAACTAAAAAGTTGTCCTTTACCTCTTTGTTTATGGAAATGGTACATCTCTCTAATATGTGTTACACACCCTTTGACTATCCAAAATTTTTGATAAATGTTCAAAGATTTAATAGAGCTAACATTTAGAGGACTATTTTGTTTTCACGGGGACAATTGTACACCAAATTTAGGGGTTGATTTAGAAGGAGAAGGTGTCTCTAGTCCCAAAATTTTCTCTTCTTGGTGCTTGAAGAGATACCTAGGGCTCCCAATGACTTAACAATCTAACATAATGGTCCAACTAAGGTGAATATGATTAAGGACCTAAAAAACAAAGAAAATAATATATTGGACACATTATATTAGGCACATACGAAGGAGAAAGAGAATCAAAAAAAGAAAAAAGAAACAACACATCCCACCTTGAGGCTTGGACATTTCTACAGGTGTAGTCTCCCAAACATATGAGAGAACCTATTTTCAAGGCACCTTAAAACAACAAGTCTTTGCATTTGGAAGGTAGAGTTGATATTTTCATATGGTGTTCATCAGACAAGACAACCTTGTATCATTCAACCTACCCTTCATCAACTCCAAAATTTTTAAAGGATAGGAGCTGAAGGACCAGAGAGGGTACAATATCTCAAACATTGATGGAATGAATTGCAAATGAATTCAAAGTTGGTTGTTTCTTTGCAGCCAACAAAGACAAGTTCAATCGAGGAAAATGTACTTGATCACACCAAATGGATAAAAGGAGTAAAGAAAACAAAGGATGCAAAGAGATGTTTTTATGTGTTGGAAAAGATCAATGTGTATCTACTTCCACATCTATATTCTTTATGAGAGTCACCAATGTGTGTATGAACCTAAAGGAAAATAAAATTGGAAACATAAATAGGAAAGGGTATGTGGTGTGTGTTTCTATACTTGAGAATCATAAAACTAAAGAAGCTGAAAGGAAATGTTTAGGTTGAATACAAAAGAGGAAGGAAACAATAACAACAAATTTTCAATGAGTATAAGCAAAAGGAAATATAAACCTATAGAGTCAAGTTCTAGAGGCTAGCAGCTGACACCCTCAGAGTCAGACTCTACAATGGAACCTATGGGGGATGTCACCAAATCAATCACTAAATCAATCTTGGGGGGCTCTGGAGACCCATACTAATTGAGAGCTCTATTTCACAATAAAAACAAAAGATTAATGTATTGCAATGTCCAATGGCAACTTGTAGACAACTTGGAAATATTGATAATCTTCCAACCATTTTACTAATTTGATTAAATGAAAATGGGTATAACCATTCAAGTTTTAATACTATCCAAACTATAGGAGATACAACAAAAAGAATAAAAATGATAAATGTAAATGTTTATATCCCTATATGTTTTTGTTTATCTTTGATGTTGCTTATATATGTATGCATGCAATTTTTACTATATTTTTATGTATACCTAAATGCAAATATTTGTATATGTTGCTAGTTGGCCCCTTTATCCTTTCTTATCCAAACAATAGGATATACAACAATAAGAATAAAAATGATTAAGTACATATATGTGTTGAATTTCCCCTCATCTGCACATTTAAAAAGAAACATATAGCAGATATATAGATCCATATATCCATATGTACACATGTATATATCTATTTATATATACACTACTATATCTAAATTGATGTGTATACTATATTTATTCCTGACTATGCACTCATTGGCATGCCAAGCAAGGACCTTCATAAAAAGTGGGCATAATTTCAAAGGTGCACAATGGCAAGAAGGAACAACAAGTAGAGGCCAAAATTTCTACAAGGAACCAACATGTTTTAAACATTGCAACTAATTAAAATATATATGTAAGAAGGTGCTCTTGGCCACCTTCGAACACAAAAGAAGAATGGTAAAATATTGCTTGCGGTGTTGGGAAATGGCAATGAAGATGGAAAGAGCAAGAAAATGCAATATTTAATGTTTGTAGCCTAAAAAATTTACATTGTTGTTGGCTTCAACTATAGTATTGTGCACATTTTTTGGTGGTTTTCAATGGATTCAGTTTCAATAGGCACATTACACTTGCAAAGTGCAAATAATTTTACAGCTTTGTTATGAACATGTTACACATACTCCACCATTAAATGCTCTATTATTAACAACATCTCAATGCTATATCATTCAATGCTATGGTTGTATTATAGCAATTTTCTCAGAAGCCAAATAATACTTATATATGCTATTTTTAACTCTTTTTGAACCAAAGTCTACATAAATATGAATAAAGATATGGTACACATCTGTCTAGATATACATGTGTATATATAAATTCATGTTGCATTTTCAAATGAGCCATAGTGCTCTTGGTTTGTATATATGGATATATATATCTTCCTATATGTATTTTTTTAATATGAAACGAGGAATTCAATACATACATACATACATACATACATATATATATATTTGTGTGTGTGTGTGTGTATGTATCTATCTATGTTTTGGGGATTTCAATATAGTTTCCATTTTTGTCAATAATATTTAGTAGAAAATAATTGTTATTCTAAAACCTCTTATATAATTTCTCCATCTACCTTCAATATTTATTACCAAAGAATGTAGCTCGAATCTTGTATCAATATGTTTCATGATATTCTTTTTTTTCTAATCTGTTCGAAGCTCCTTGCAAAAATTTGCCCAAGGCTATTTATGACAATGGTGGAGCTTGCTAATTACAAGGGTTCACGATAGTGGAGTTGGTTGCCTTGGTACACGGAAGCAGAATGGTAAGTTTTTACATGCATGAGGGTTAATGCATCCTGGCATTGTTGTGTGATGTCGTGGGAGGAAGTAAATGCAATATTCAATGTTGCAGTGTGAAAAAGTATAAAAGCATACATGGGTAAAGGTTGGAAAATAACATTGGATAGCATTAATTTTCACATACAGTTCACATTCCATACCATTTCATTTCAATGCATTTTAACTTAAATTTATCGAAAGAATATGAAGCAATAAGTTATACAAAATGAATATAGCACCAAAGATGCATAGAGATAACATAGAACAATAACCAAAGTTTGAAAATCATACACTAACCAAAAAAAATTGAAAGCAGTCCAGAGGTACAAGTCAATGTTATGTTTGTAGTTAATACCAATCTACAAAATTTTAGAATTTTGAAAGTTAAAAACAATTCTTATCACAAAGACAATAGAATAAGAAAATCCTAAAGTGTCCTACCAAGGAAAAAATAATACGAGGGCACAATCCTTAATTAAATGCACAAAACCATTTACCTAGGTTAAGATATGAAGAATACAAGATCTAAACTACGGAAATGAACAACTTGTTATAGGGAGCTTCAAACATATGAGAAAAATAGAATATCATGAAACATATTGATACAAGACAAGAAATCTATGTAACAGTTGGCTTGTCAATTCAAAATTCAAGCTACATTATTTGGCACTAAATATTATAGACAAATAGGAAAACTATAAAAGAGCTATTAGAAAGACACTTAATAATGACAAGAAAATGACAAATGATCGGAAACCCACATTAAATAGAACTTAAAAATATGGAGAATAAAAGAGGTGAACTACAATATTGAACAATCTATTATGGGGTAGTGGGAAAAACAATATCATGAAACATATTGATACAAGACAAGCAATCTATGTAACAATTGGCTTGTCAATACAAAATTTGAGCTACATATCTGGTACTATATTTGAGAATCATAAAAGTAAAGAAGCTAAAAGGCAATGTTCAGGTTGAATACAAAAGAGGAAGGAAACAATAACAAAAAATTTGCAATGAGTATAAGCAAAAGGAAATATAAATTTATAGAATCGGGTTCTAGAGGCTAGTAGCTAGCACCCTCAGAGTTGGACTCCATAGCGGAACCTATGGAGGATGTCACAAAATCAATCTTGGGGGGCTCTGGAGACCCATCCATAAAGCTCAATTCTATAGACATAGTTGTGGGAACTTTTACAGGGAGAAAATGATGCAATTTTAGTTGACTGATTGAGAGCTCTATTTCACAATAAAAATAAAAGATTAATGTATTGCATTGTCTAATGGAAAGTGGTAAACAACTTAGGAATATTGATAATCTTCCAACCATTTTACTAATTTGATTAAAAGAAATGGGTATAACCATTCAATTTTTAATACTGTCCAAACAATAAGAGATACAACAAAAATAATAAGAATGATAAATGCAAATGTATCTTTCCCTTTATGTATTTGTTTATCTTTGAGGTTGCCTATATATGTATGCATGCAATATTTACTATATTTCTATGTGTACCTAAATGGAGATATTTGTATATGTTGCTAGCTGGTTCCTTTATCCTTTCTTATCCAAGCAATAGGATATAGAATAATAAGAATAAAAATGATTAAGTACATATATGCTTTGAATTTTCCCTTTGTCTGCACATTTAAAAAAACACATATAACCAGATATATATATATATATATATATATATATATATATATATATATATATATATATATATATATATATATATATATATATATATATCCATATGTACACATGTATATATCTATTTACATATACATTGCTATATCTAAATAGATGTGTATACTATATTTATTCCTAACTATGTACTTATTGGCATGCCAAGCAAGGACCTCCATAAAAAATGGTCATAATTTCAAAGGTGCACAGTGGCAAGAAGGAACAATAAGTAGAGGCCAAAAGTTCTACAAGGAAGCAACATGTTTTACACATTGTAGCTTATTAAAATATATGTGTAAGAAGGTTCTCTTTTCCACCTTTGAACACAAAAGAAAAATGGTAAATGGTTGCTCATGGTGTTGGATAATGGAAATGAAGATGGCAGGAGCAAGCAAATGAAATATTCAATGTTTGCAGCCTAAAAAAATTACATTGTTGTTGCTTGAACTATAGTGTTTTGCACTATTTTTGGTGGTTTTCTATGTATTTAGTTTCAATAGGCACATTAAACTTGCAAAATGCAAAAAAATTTACAGCTTTTTTATGAACATGTTACACATACTGCACCATTAAATGCTTTGTTATTAACATCTCAATGCTATGACTATATTGTAGCAATTTTCTCACAAGCCAAATAATACTTATATATTCTATTTTTAACTCTTTTTAAACCAAAGTCTACATAAATATAAAAAGAGATAGTGTACACATCTATTTAGATATACATGTGTATATATAAATTGTTGTTGCATTGTCAAATGAGCCACAATGCTCTTGGTCTGTATATGTGGCTATATATATCTTCCTATATGTATATTTTTGAATATGAAATGGGGAATTCAATACATACATGTACATACATACATACATACATACATATATATATATATATATATGTGTATGTATGTATGTATGTATGTATGTATGTATGTATGTATGTATGTATGTATGTATGTATGTATGTATGTATGTATGTATGTATGTATGTATGTATGTATCTGTCTATGTTTTGGGGAATTCAATTCAATTTGAACCCTTTTTATCAATAATATTTTGTAGAAATATGTTTCATGATATTCTTTTTTTTCTCATCTTTTAAAAGCTCCCTGCAACAAACTGCTTGAGGCTATTTATGACAATGGTGGAGCTTGATAATTACAAGGGTTCACAATAGTGGAGTTGGTTGCCTTAGTAGATGAAAGAAGAATGGTAAGTGTTTACTCGCATTAGGGTTAATGCATTCTAGCATTGTTGTGCGATGTCACGGGAGGAAGTAAATGCAGTATTCAATGTTGCAGTGTGACAAAGTATAAAAGAATATGCAAGTAAAGGTTGGAAAATAACATTGGATAGCATTAATTTTCACATACAGTCCACATTCCATACAATTTCATTTCAATGCATTTTAACTTGAATTTATCAAAAGAATATGAAGCAATAAGCTATACAAAATGCGTAAAGCACAAAAGATGCATAGAGATAACAAGTAATGCTAACCAGATGTTGAAAAACATACACTAAGGAAAAAAAAATGAAAGCAGTCCAAAGATATAGGTCAATGTTATGCTTGTAGCTAATACCAATCTACAAAATTTCAGAATTTTGAAAGTTAAAAATAATTCTTATCACAAGGACAATAGAATAAGAAAATCCTAAAGTGTCATGCCAAGCAAAAAATACATGAGGGCACAATCCTTAATTAAATGCACAGAAACATTTACCTGGGTTAAGGTATGAAGAATACAAGAGCTAAACTATGGAAATGAACAACTCGTTATAGGGAGCTTCAAACATATGAGAAAAAGAGAATATCATGAAACATATTGATACAAGACAAACAATCTATGTAACAGTTGGCTTGTCAATTCAATATCCAAGCTACATTATTTGGCACTAAATATTATAGACAAATAGGAAAACTACAAAAGAGCTATTAGAAAGACACTTAATAATGACAAGAAAATGATAAATGATCAGAAACTAAAATTAAATAGAACTTAAAAACATGGAGAATAAAAGAGGTGAGCTACAATAATGAACAGTCTATTATGGGGCAATGGGAAAAAAAATGATGAAACAGATTGATACAAGACAAGCAATCTATGTAACAGTTGGCTTGTCAATTCAAAATTTGAGCTACATTACCTAGTACTAAATGTTATTGACAAATAGAGAAATTGTAAAAGATTTGTTAGAAAAACACTGAAGAATGATAGGTAAATGATAGATGATCAAAAACCTACATTAAATAGAAATTTAAGAGAGATAGAAAAACATACATAGATGAAAAAATTGAAAGCATCCAAAGGTACAGTTCAACACCATGTTTGCAGCTTATAACAGTCTATAAAATTTTAGAATTTACAAGAGGTAAACTACATCAATGAACAATTTGTTACAGGGAGCTTCAAATAGAGGAGGGAAAAATAATATCATGAAACATATTGATACAAGAAAATTAATCTATGTAATAGATGGCTTGTGAATTCTAAATTTGAGCCACATTATTTGGCACTAAATATTATAGAAATATAGGAAAATTTGTAAAATAAATATTAGAAAAACTTTTAAGAGGCACAAGAAAATTATAGATGATCGAAAACCCACATTAAATAGGAATCTACATTAATGGACAGTTTGTTATGGGATACTGAGGAAAATAAATAGTTTGTTATAGGGGGCTTCAAATAGATGAGGTAAAAGGAATATCATGAAACATATTCATAGGAGACAAGTAATCAATTTAATAGTTGGCTTGTCAATTCTAAATTCGAGCTACATTATTCATCACTAAACATTATAGAGAAATAGAGAAATTGTGAACTATTAGGGAAACACTTAAGAACCACAAGAAAATGACAAATGATTGAAAGCCAACATTAAATAGATCATAGGATGGATTATCAAGAGAATGCATTTTGACCATTTTGTAGGATAGGAAATACTCACAAAAGCCTTTGTTGCTACTCACATTTCTCTTGTTGAATGCAGTGTAAATGAATATCCCAGTTCAAGTGAAGAAATTGTTATTACACCTTATGTAGATATTGATAGAATATCAGGTAAGCACGAATATGCTCCAAACTCAAATCTATTAATGCATTTCACTTGAATAGGGTTCTTCATTTGAACTGGGTTCTTCACTTTGAATGTTGTTTGTAAACAATTTGACATACATACATGTCCACATATAAAAAAAATTGGTGAAAGATTAAAAATTAGAGCAAAAAAATTAAGAATTGCAGGAAAATGATAGATGATTGAAGACCCCAAAAATTTTAGAATTTAAAAAATTGAAAAAAATCCTTCTTCCAAGAAAAATAGTATAATCTATTACAGGGAGCTTCAAATAGATGAGGGAAAAATAATATCATGAAACATATGGTACAAGGAAAGCAACCTATGTAACAGTTAGCTTGTCAATTCTAAAATTGAGCTACATTATCTAACACTCAATATTATAGACAAATAGGGAAATTGTAAAAGAACTATTAGAAAAACATACATACATATATATATATATATACATATATATTACATATATATATGTGTGTGTGTGTGTGTGTGTGTGTGTGTGTGTGTGTGTATACACACAGTCAATGTGAATTGTATGTGAAAATCAATGCTTTGAAACATAGACAGATACATATACACATATATATTGAATACAAATAGAGTAATTGTATAAGAGGTATTAGAATAACACTTATTCCCTATTAAATATTATAGAAAAAAAGGAAAATTGGAAAAGAGCTATTAGAAAAACACTTAACAATCATAGGAATATGACAGATGTTCAAAAACCCACATTAAATACAACTATAAAATATGGAGAATAGAAGAGGAAAACTAAAATAATGAATAGTTAGTTATGATGAACTAAAAAAAAGGAATATCATGAAGAACAATTTGTTATGGGGAACTTCAAACAGTTGAGAAAAAAAGAATATCACAAAACATATTAATACAAGACACATAACATGTTCCATCTAGACAAAATAAACACAAAAATTAACAGTTCGTTATAAGGAGCTTCAAACAAATGAGGAAAAAAGAATAGCATGAAACATATTCGTACAAGACAAGTAGTCTATGTAACAATTGTAAGAGGTGTTAGGATAACAGTTAAGAATCATATAGGTAAATGACATATGAGCATAAACCCACATTAAGTAGAACTCATTAAGCCAAAGGGTACCAATAATCTATGCAAATTGGGTATAATGCCACAGACTTAATTGAAAATTCGAGCTACATTACCTGACACTAAATATTATAGAAAAATAGAGAAATTGTAAAAGAGCTATTAGAATAACACTTAACAGCCACAAAAATAATTTTATCTTGAATATCTTTATGCTTTCATATTAAACCTCTGCATATATATATATATATATGCAATCACTCCTATGTTAATCTGCAATTGATCCTATGTTAATGGGTATAACACCAAAGATGCATAGAGATTTAACTACAAACAATAAATGAAAGGTGAAAATATTACTAACCCTAACCATATTTTTTGATGAAAGAAAGAAGATTTAACTACAATTTCTCCATCCATACAGAGCCATAATCTCTTTGAATTATCTAAATGGGTATAACACCAAAGATACAACATATAAAAAGGAACAATAAGCAGAGAGTGAAAGAGATAAACAATAAATTAATCATTTATGCAAAATACCCATCTAAAATGACTTACATATTCTGGAGCACAATAGTTGTAAAACCCTCCAATCTATTATAAAATGGAACCAAAGGTGACAATTTTAGAATAGTCTTCTATCAAACCAACACCACAATGGCTCTTTCGATAATGCAACTTAATTAATATATTTTGGCGCTCATTTCGTAGCACTTTAGTGTTAAAACCCTCCAACCTGCTATCAAATGGAGACAAAGGTAATGTTATTTTAAATACTCTGCTATCAAACCAACACCATAGTGGCTCATTCGAAAATGCAACCAAAAAAAAAAACTTTCCCACACTGTAACATTGATTATTGCATTTACTTCCTCTTTCACCATCCTACAATACCACTAGAATGCATTAACCCTCACATGAGCAAACACTTACCATTCTACTTCTGTGTATCGAGGAAACCAACTCCACCACCACCAACCCACGTAATTACCAAACTACACGTCGGCATAAAAAACCCTAGAAAACTCGCCACCAGCCAGGAGATTTCCGACGCTGACAAATTCTATTCATGGTTGGGCTGAAGAAAATCCCGGTGGAAATTTCAAACAAATAGCCTATTGGCTAATAATGTTAAATTAATGTATTACATGATAATTTAATATATTTATATAATAAATAATATATTAAAAAAAATTTTATAAGATAATATACTAATAATATATTAGATTATGTATTAGATGTTATATATTATATAGTATATATTTTTAATTTATGATTAGATTATTTTTCATATATTATATAATAATTTTCTAATTATATTTTAAGATATAACAAATAAATAAATAATTAGATTGCATAAAAAGTAATTAATTGTTAAATGAACAATAATTCAATAAATTTGTTGAATAATAGTTTAATTTTGTGGTGAAAAAATATTTCCAATAAATTAGTTGAATAACAATTTAACTTTGTGTGGAAAAATACTTTGTGTGAAATGCATACAAAGTAATTAATTGTCAAATAAAAAATACTTCTAAAAAATCTTTTGAATAATAGTTTAACTTTGTAGTGGGAAAATATTTCCAATAAATCGGTTGAATAATAGTTTAACTTTGTGGTGGAAAAATACTTTGTGTGAAAAATTGCCTTAAAAAATTCCTTGAAAAGCTATCTTTAACAACATACATTTTTTTGTCAAACAAGAAAAAAAATTGAATTCTAATTTGTTAAAAACAAAGTTACTAATAACTAGTTAACAACAAGCCTCACCTATAGTTCCCTTGGTAGGAACTAATAAATAACCTAAATCACACTTTCCATCATTAACACTCAAGGGACAAAAAAATAATCAAAATATACCACTTCGCTACTGTCCACAAGGAAAATCCAAAATCTCTGATCATGGTTTTTGATGCAATGCACACTACTACTCAGAAGCACACAATACAACAAACAACAAATAAGAATCACAATACCAAAAAAAATACGAAAAAATTCAAATATTTATATTATTAAATCAATTACAAAACTCTCTCAATGTGTCTTGACTTCAAATATACCCCACATGCTCTCCTTGTAGCTTATGTTTTCACTACCCCAAACTCTTGGTGCCACTCCTCCATTTTCCTACAATTAGTAACAATTGTGTAGAATTACTCCTCTTCTTCACACAACTCTCCATTTTTACCTATTACCTTGTTGCTATATATATATTTTTAAGCCACTACCTACTTTCCCCTTGCTGTCCACTCACTCAAACTTCTCCAAAATTCATTTTTTTTTTATTACACATTATATTTCCAATATTCATAGAGTTCCCAACTATTCCAAAACCCCTGTAGCATCTTCTCTCCCTGTTTCTTTGTTTCATGTCACCCAACCTATACCAAGGAGCTCTACATGAATTCAAATGTTTCCCAAGAGTATTTTTTGCCATCTCTCTTCCCACATAGCATTATTGTAGACCTTTTCCATCCCTCCTTAACTCACTGCACTGCCCACATATATGTTGTTTTTAATGCTTTTCAAGAGGACAAAAAATGGGCAGCTTGTTCCCATTTACAAGCCCCACTTTCACCCCACTTTTGGTGTGGAATTTTTGTCTTATCCAAACCTTTCAATCATGTCAATAAATAGGCTTTAATTGGGTGTTAAAATCTGTCCCATATGAATTTTAAAATGCAACATTAAAATTTGTGAAAAGTCATATAAGAAGTTCCTTCAAACATGCATTCGAATGGACATTAAATTTGGGGAAATTAATTTTTGAAAAATAAATTAAGACATGCGTACTAGTTATTCTAGGTAGAGGTTTTGAAATAAAATCTTGGACCTGCAATAATAGTATGGAGAAAATTAATTAAGAAATTGTAAAAGAGCATCAAGAGGGCCCAAGGTGTTGACAACCAAACAAATCAAATTTCTTTGATTTTGACAAAATTTTCTCCAAAAGTTTATTATGACTTCTTGAGGTTCCTTGTAGAAATATTTTTCCCAAATCTTCAAGGATTCTAAAAATTTAAAAAATTTCAAAATTGCCGGCCAAAGCCATTAAATAATTAACTTCAAAACTATGAAAAATATTCTCATGAAACCTTCACCTACAAAATCAAGGAGCTCACAAGATAGAAAGAGACACAAGAAACCACAAAAAAAAACCAAAAAAGAGAAAATAAAAAGAAAATAATTTTGGACGATGGAGGATTGGCCATGGACCTAGATGCTCCTAGATCAAACACACCAGGTAAGTTTAAATGTTCCATGATTTGAGAACTCATGAATATTTGGATGAGCTTCGAATGGTGATCCCATGCCTGTTCTTGATCCATATTCCCTCTTTTTCCTCACACTCCTTCACTTCATTATGAACTTCTCCAACTCCCTCTTGTTTCATCTTCTCTTTTCTTTTTCATTATTTTTCTACCTGCACACTATAAGATTTCATTGCTCACTTTCTTTTGTAAATTTTATTTAGATTCTTCATGAGACTTGACCATGTCTACAACCAATGATCTCTTTTGTTCCATCTTAATATCACTACTATTCTTATGTACGTCCCATATACCTCTATTCTCAAGAGCCTTCTTGGAACTATTTCCAACCTTTGTTGCAATGTTTACCTCTAGTTCAACTAATTTGTAAAAATTCATAGGACTTCTGATCTACACTCCATTCTCTTTCTCCTTCAATGAACTCAAATTATACTTATTCCCATCTTTCACAATGGTTACAAATTCTCTCTACAATCATGGATAGCTTTTCTATCAAATTTCCAAGGCCTTCTGAACAAAACATGACATACACTCATGGATATAATATCATATAAAACTTTATCTTTATAAGGACTAATATGAAAATTAATGAAGCATTTCTCTTTCACCTCTCAGTCATGATCTTCTTGCAGCCAACTTACTTTATAGGGATTAGGATGATTAATCCTCTTCAATCCTAGTTTTTCTACCATCTCCTTAGAAACTAAGTTATCTGTAAACCCACTATCTACAATAACCTTATGCCATTTACCACCTGATTTGCATACAATACGAACGAGACTCCTTCTATGAGATGGTCCATTCTCCTCTTTGCTTGGATTCACCAACACTCTCCTAAAAATAAGGTATTGTCCATGCTCTAGTTCTATAGTGTCCTCTGGTGATGCTACACCCTCCTTGTCTTCTTGCACCATGTGATTTCTTGTTGTGTCTCTCTTATTGGTTTCTTTGTGTATTTTTGGACACTCAAAAGATCTATGTCCAACTTCCTCACATTGGAAACACTTTCCCAAGAACTCTCTGCTATTGTTGCCACGTCCTCTTGTTGGATACTCTTTTCATTGTGCTCCTTTGTTCAATTTTGGACTTATTTCTTCTTCAAAAGTTTTATTTCCTTTGTGGCTACTTGGTTGTCCTTTTTCCATTGCTATCTTTCTCTTTCCTCTTGAATTATTTTTCTACCTTCTATTTACCTTTTCCACTTCTTTCATAGCATATTGGTAAGCCTCTTCAATAGGAGAAATCTTCAACATACTCATCTCATCCTGGATATTGAATTTCATTCCAGTTATATATCTATCCACCTTCTCTCTATCCATTTCATGATGTCCTCATCTAATCACCATCTTTTAAAATTCCTATGTGTTGGAGTACATTAATTAATATTTACTCTAATACTTAAAGCAAACTTAAGAAAATTTCATCTAGTTCTGATTGCGAGTGTTATTGCATTGATTATGGATTTCAATTAGTCATGTGCTTTATTCTTTGTGTTGCACACAAGATAAAGTCACTTAATTGATTCATACATTTTATTATCTCACTCCTCTCTCAATCAGAACACCATCATTTAGGGTCTCATGTTGAGCTCGCCCGAGTCTACATAAGGATATTCAATCCTTCATTGTATTCATTCAATAATAAATAATCATTATTGTTTCACATATTTTGTTGTGTAATTTTTCATTCATGTGTGACAAGATTCTCTTAAAAATATCATCTAGGGCTTGTGGGATCTCAATCACATATTCTTTCATGGTATTAGAGCTCTAGATTTGAAGATCCTTGTTCTCTTTTTTGAGGATTTTTTGCATAAAAAGAACTTTTGGGAGTCAATCTACTCCTTTATTCACAACAAAGAAGGAATTATTTTGATTCTCCTACCCACAGCAAGGAGATCTTGACCCCAACTCTGAGGAAAATCTGTGCTCAATAAAATTTGTGACTCCTCTACTCATAAGAGACACAATTTTTGTAGATTTTCAAGTTTTTTAGGCCACATGTATCCCATAGCAGCCTAAAATTCCTTTGGAGGGTGTGTTTGCAAGGCAGGGAGGTGTGATTTGCATCATTGAAGAGGGACAAATCAAAACAGAGTCGTTTACTCCATGTTCTAGAGGCACGATTTTGAGACCTTGCCACTAGAAGTAGAAGGCATCGATAGCTACAAGAGACTTATGCAATTCATAATTTTTGTAGATGTCAAATTTAGAAATTTGTGTTTAGTGTACAAATTGTTGTTGTTCAAAGATCAACTTATATTGAAGAGGACATTTCTCTATTCAAAGAGGCATGTTCTATGTGGAATAGGCACGTTCTGTTTAGTGGAGGCCACAATAAGTCACCGAAATCCCTTTGCCCTACACTTTTCGATATTCTACTCAAAGGGTGTGATATGTAGTCTAGAGGAGGTACATTTCTGAGTTTGGAAGGCCAATTCACTTATTTGGAGGCTACGATTGTCTAAGAACCGACTCAGAGTTGATTTTGTGAGTTCTCTTCATTCTACAGGTAGATTTCTATGAAGATTTTTACCAAAATGGAGGTAGAAGAAAACCTTTGTTTCTAGATGCATGCATGTTTAGATTTCCCTTTTTCTTGCATGCTCTTTGATTTTTTCCTTATTAATTCTTTAAAAATTGTATGTGCTTTGTGAGTATCACATGATAAAGATCTAGGAAAATTTGTATTTTTATAAAAATTGATCTCATATTAAGTTCCATATGGGGGTTTCTACTTAAAGCATCTAGTATAGGTTTCTTTCATTTTTCTTCTAAACAAACAGACTTAGAATATTAAAAGTTGCTAATTAATTGTCAAGCTCTGCATTTTTCATCTAATAGACAACCAAAATTATTCTTCTATTCTAACTTCCTGACTACATGAGATTCTAGAGTCACATCCTCATGTGCTTCTAGAGTTTTTTTCTAGCTGGACAATATTGAGCATTGGATAAAGAATGACATCATCCCAACTAGAGGGCATCTTTGCAGTTCTTCAGTAGTTACAACTTTTTTCTTTAGTTAAATGAATAAATTGTTAGGAGTTTTTCCATCTAAATTTTATCCTTTCCTCTTTGTTGATAGTCGCATCATCGTTGTTGGCCTACCATCTTCATCACCTTTGTAGCTTGTTCTCTATCAGTCTTCACAGGATATTCGATCGAAATCATCACTTTCTGACATGTGGATACATGAGCAACTTTTAGAGGCACACATCATCTGGATTTAGATTCCAAAATCTCCCATTCTTTTGGTTTGGATTCTCCAATCACTAGTGGATCCTTTTCTGAATCCAAAGGGGAGAAATGTTTTTTGTAGGTGGTGGATCATATTCCATCTTCATGCATTCATCATTGGCATGGGAGCTCTTTCATTATGGGGGGATTCATATCTTCATTTTATTTTCCTTCATCAATTTTTTCTTCTCATTAGTTTTCATTCAGGGGGCTGTTGGAGTAAATTAATTAATATTTACTCCAGTACTTAATGAAAACTTGGGAAAGGGTCATCTAGTTCTGATTGTGAGTTTTATTTCATTAATTATGCATTTAAATTAGTCACATGCTTTATTCTTTGTGTTGCACATAAGATAAAGTCACTTAACTGATTCATGCATTTTTTATCTCACTCCTCTCTTAGTTATAACTCCATCATTTAGGGTATCATATTGAGTTCTCCTGAGCCTACATAAGGATATTCAATTCTTCATTGTATTCATTCAATAATCAATAACCATTATTGTTTCAGATATTTTGCTGTGTAATTTCTCATTCATTTGTGACAAATTTCTCTTCAGAATATCATGTAGGGCTTGTGGGATCTCAATCACAGATTCTTTCACTCTGTATACTCCTTCACACTCATTTCTTCCTATTTTAAAATTTGAAGATTTTTGAACAGCTCCAACTCATAATCTCCTAGAATAAACTTTTCCTTAGCAACCATCTGCCTCCATCGTGTTATTCTCATCTCACCATTCTCTATTATTTCTTTTTGAAACTCTTTCCACCACAATGTAGCATCTCCCTTAAGCTTTTTTTATGCCAACCATACCCTTTATGCATCTCTAATGTTTTCAAACTCAAAATAATCTTTCAACTCTCCAATCCAATCTATTAGGTTATCAGGATTCAACGTGCCTAAAATATTAGGGACTTCAATTTTATAGCCTCTATTGATTTTGGCTATTGCTCTCAGAAATATTTCTTCTCTTGCATTTGTTGGCTCCCCATTTTCTCTCTCAAACTCATCTACAACTTCCTCATATTCAACATGTGCATCTTCAAGCTCTATATTTCTTCCCAAACTTGTAGCTATATTTCTTAGCTCATTTCTCATTTCATTGTGAAAGTCTTCTAGCATTTTCTCTACTCTTCTAGATATTATCCTTCTCGACAGAATCTTGAAATCATCTCAACCTCTTCTCTTCCAAAGTTATTTCCTTCTCATCTCTCCATAGTTACAAGACTCTACACACCTGCAACAACCTCTAGAGCTTTGAAACAACTTCAATCCTCACCCACAGATCCTATCATAAGATTCCTCACATTCGACACTTTGCTTATGCACTCAAGATCATTGGATTTGATACCATTTGATGCAATGTACACTAATTCTCACAACAACACAATAAAACATATATATGCTACAAAAAATAACAATCACAATACCAAAACAAATACAAACAAATTCAAATCTTTATATTATTAAATCAATTATAATACTTGCTCAATGTATCTTGACTTCAAATCTGCCCCTCATGCTCTCCTTGTAGCTTGTATTTTCACAACCCCAAATTCTTGGTGTCACTCCATTTTCCTACAATAAGTAACTATTGTGTAGAGTTGCTCCTCTTCTTCACACAACTCTCTGTTTTTCCCTATTACCTTGCTGCTATATATATTTTTAAGCCACTATCTACTTTCCCCTTGTTTCCCTCTCACTCAAATTTCTCCCCCAAAATCCTTTTCTTTTTTTATTACACATTATATTTCCAATATTCATAAAGTTCCCAGCTATGCCAAAACCCCTATAGCATCTTCTCTCTCTCTTTCTTTTGTTTGATTTCACCAAGCATATACCAAGGAGCTGCCCATGAATTCAAACCTTTCCCAAGACTATTTTTTTCCATCTCTCTCCCCACGTAGCATTATTACAAACCTTTTCCAAACCTCCTTAACTATGTGCCCTTCCCACATATATATTGTTTTTAATGTTTTTCAAGAGGATAAAAAATGGGTGGCTTATTCCAATTTACATGCCCCACTTTCACCTCATTTTTGATGTGGCATTTTTTCCTTACTCAAATATTTCAATCATGTCAATAAATAGCCTTTAATTAGGTATTAAAATCTGTCCCATATGAATTTTAAAATGCATCATTAAAGTCTGAGAAAAGTCATATCAGAAGTGCCTTCAAACATACATTTGAATGGACATTAAATTTGGGGAAATTAATTTCTAAAAAATAAATTAAGAGATGAGAACCAAATATTCTAGCAAGAGGTTTTTAAATAACATATTGTACCTACACTAATAGTATGGAGAAAATTAATTAAGAAATTGTAAATGATCATTAAAAGGGCCCATAGTGCTGACAACTGGAAATTCAAAGTTCTCCTATTTTGATGGAATTTTCCCCAAAAGTGTATTATGACTTCCTCAAGTGCCGAAGGATTTTTCCCAAAACTTCAAGAATTCTGAAATTTTTAACTTTTTCAAAATTACTAGTTGAAGTCATAAAATAATTAACTCTTCCAAACTATGTAAGATATGCTCATGAAACCTTCACCAAAAAAATAAAGGAGCTCCCAAGATACAGATAGATGCCAAAACCAACACAACACACCAAAAAGGAGAAAATAAAAATAAAATATATTTGGGAAATGCAGGATTGCCCATGGACCTGGATGCTCATGCATCAGTTTTGGTCCCCATTTTTTTTGGATGATGGATTGAATGGTGTGATGTGTGTGATTGATGAATTTATAAACTAGGAAAAACTATGCAAGTGCAAAAAACTATCACAAATTCTTAAAAAAAAAAAAAAAACTAATGTACACAAACAGATAGTAGAAGAGTAGAGTGCAAAGGATAAGGAGCTTGACATTCAAATATGCAGTTAAACAAGTTGGAAAAGGGTGAGAGTGTCATCTAAAAATGAAAGTTTCTAGAATTTCAAGATTTTCATAAGAGCATCATAGTGTGTAGGTGCTTCTTTCTCAAAATCAACTTTAGAACTTTGTTAATCAAAAAATTATTCATTTTCCCCTTATTTGATGAAATATGGTGTGTGCATGCTTGATCCAAGTTTTGATTTCTTGAGATATTTAATCTTCTTCAATCCACTCTAGGCTTGTAACCTACAAGAAAGACAAGATAGGAAGGGTTGTGCCATAGAGAGGCTTCCCTAAGTCAAACCCTATTTTGGTTTTTCAACTGCCACAAATGACTACGATGAAATTGGATAAAGAGTGCTCACCTTAGGTTCGAAAAAGGAAAATGGATAAAAATAATGATAAATTACTATGTTTTAACTTACCATTCAAATCTGTATTCCTTGATGGCATGAAGTCATTTCACACATCTCATATAAGGAGAACTTGATATCTGTTTGAAGGTCCTACAAATGTTAGTACTCAAACTGAACATAAACATAAATTATGAAACGTATTACATAGGAATGAACATAGATTTGGTGATGCATTGCAAACATGATCTTGAGTGATAAGATTGTTGTAGAATATTGCTTATTTGTGCTTTTGAATTTCCTTGATTTCTATTTATGATGCTCAAAATATATATTCAAATTTCTTAAATTTCTTAGATGTTAAAAGTCATAAAAAATAATTATATTTATTTGTTTTTCAACATTTCCCACATTAATTAGTTTCACAAGCCAACACTTTTTTTTTTAGATTTGGAAATATATTTTTGTTGACAATAAAACATTTAATTTTGGGTCAATATAGGGAAGACAAGTGCGAGGGCACCCAAGTTTAAAATTGTTTTTATTTTAATTTTCTTATGAAATAAATAATTTATTTAATTTCCCAAAATTAATTTGATTTTCCAAACATGACAATAAAATGGGTAATTAATTATCATAATTAGGCTCAAGCACTTTAGGGGTAGCCAATCATAGTCTGAAATTGTCAAGGGTGCTAATTTACAATAATACATTTAGCCCCCACTTTAGTGAGTTTGTGAACATACAGTCATACTCACACTAGAGTAAGGAGAAGCCAAGAAAGGTTTCTTTCACCAATCTATTAGACAAGTAAGATCACATTGAACTATGGAATGCGCTAGCCTTGAGGCTCAAGGTCCTACTAAGCAACAATGTCAAAATAAAAATTCAAATACATGTTGTGCCATACAAAAAAGGACCCTTTGCTTGACATGGGATTAATTAATGATAATTATTCTTAATGACTCGGCCTTGATTCAGGTGTTGTGAGGCATTTTATGCATCCACACTAGGTCTTGGACCCTTGCAAATTGAATAACTTGCTTTTAATGATGTATTATAAAGTGTTGTAAGATGCTTTCACACTTTTATAGACTTAATTAGCCTATTTCTTCTTAATTCAACATTATAAAATGTGTTTAATCACATTATTACATAAATCTAGAAGGTTTCTAAAGTAAACTTAATGTTAAACTAGTGTTGTAATGTGTCTTGCACATTCACATTGGTTCTTGTGCCTTCCTAGGCTATGTGGACCTCATTTTAGGGTTGTAAATTGTATTTAATCACACTTTCACATTGAATTTTGTATCCCAATCCCTACTTGACATTTACATCATCACTAATAGGTCCCCATTAACCCATATTGTGCATCCGGAGGCATAACTTGATCAAATAACCAAAATAGTCATCATATAAGCCTAATTTTCTTACTTCTCGACATTCCAGCTAGCAAAAATTTCCCCTGTGGGACCCATTCACCATTAGTGGTGAATTGATCCCATCTAGGTGTGACCCATTTTCCATTAGTGGCGAATGAGTCCCATTTGAGCCATTTTTGAGGTTTTGAGTAGGAAAAATTAGGTTTTAAGTTTAATTTTTCTCGATGTCAGCCTTAGGGATCCAATTAATAGGAAAATAAGGTGAATTTCCTATAAATATAAGTCTTTTAAGTCATTTTCACATCTCATATCTCCTATCACATATTCATACACCAATGTTCTATATCAAGTCAAGCAACTTAGGGTTTTATCATTACAAGTCATTAAGAAAGATTCTAAGGACATTCAAGGATTGACTCTTCCTCCATTGTTGGAAAAATCCAAGATCAACATCATGGAAAGGTAATCTATTCCATTATTTCATGTTTCATTCAACTCTTTCATCATTTTGGTTTAATTACTTAAATGTGGTTTGACCAAGGCAAACCCCCATGCCCTAACATTCAACATTTCTCTTTCATGTCTTGTTTGTTTGCAAATTTAGGTCCTTTGGAAGCTTGAAAATCATTTAAGATCAAGTTGCAAGGTTTATTAAGTCTTCTTCTCATTCAACAAGTCAAAATATCAACAAAATCTCATTTTTTAGACCCGTAAATTAGAGTTTCAGAAGCGGGGACCTGTAGGGCATCAAAGTGTAGATTAGAAGCTCTGAAATCCACTTTTGAAAATTTAGAAATTAAAAAGTGGACTAATTCACCATGGGTGGTGAATGAGTCCCACCCCAAGGTCAATATTTGGATTTTTACATTTTTAGATACCCTTTTGTCATAAACGAGTTCTCACACAATTTGACAAAACTGGGACTGATTCGCCCAAAATGGAAAATGAGTCCCACCAGGCCTAAATTTCAGCATCAATAGCATTCTAGAAGTAATTTCCAATCCTCATGCATATCTCAGGTGCACACTTTCATTTTGGTTCATTTTTGTTACATTTTTCCATTCATTTGTAGGTGATTTTGTATTACACAATATGTTTTCCAACATAGCATAATTCTTACATTTTGTATTCATAATCAATCAATTATTTCATATAACTTCATTTATATCATCTCATTTAGTTCAAATAAAATCAAACAAACATAAATTGAATGAACCATTAGCATTTTTTCTCCTATCTCTCTCCTTTTAGGTGAAAAACCCTAAAAGAGAAAGAGTTGTCCATAGGAAACCCAAAAATCTACAGTTATTCTTTTACATTACCAATAATATTTTCATCCTAGTCAATTATTAAGAAGATTAATTTTTAATCTCCAAATTACTTTACTATTGCTAATACTATTTTATTTAACCAGTATAATAATTTTATTAACCACAACATAGTTTCCTAGCATTTAATGTGACTATAATATCTTCAAATAAGTTTATAATAATACTATTATTACTTATCTGTTTTCCTTTTTCCATCGTGATTGAAATAAAATTATTTCCAACTATTATTTACTTGCCATCAAATTTCTTACTGAAATTCATAGAAGAAAATAACATGCAAAATAATACTATTATTTGGGTATATTGAATATATTATTTAAAGGAGGTTATATATATTTTTTTAAGCGCAACTATCCAGTAATGAGCATTTATTTGAGACAGGTAACAAATTTTATTTAAAGAAGTAGTTACATTGCTACTATTTGAAAGATTAATATATACAGTGCTTTTAAATATCACTATAATACTGCGATCAAAATTACATTGTAAAAGGAAGAAAAATCAACAGAAAGGTGAACTCGAGTAGTAACCAAATGAACAATGATTAAGTGATTGAAATGGTATTAAATAGAATGGAAGAGTTCTATATCAGACTGGCAAAATACTAATTATCTTGATTAAGAATAAAGAATTATGGTTTAATAATTATTATGCGTTTAATAGATATTACCAATCAATACAAAGACTACAGTATTAGTTAACACATATATTTGTTTGCAAAATTAGTTGGGCGTTCACCAACGGACTAGATAGTTCTTAATTTAGTGATGTTATCAAGCACCTATTTTCCTTTGCACCCTCCTTTTTTCTACAGCTACGATATTTACTTCAATACTATTGTTGTATGAAAGGATAACCACCATATGTCTCTTCCAGGTATGATATTGCGATATCACTCAAGGTCATGGTCAATTTAATGCTGATGTGATAGGCTTGGAAGAAACGTCATTTCCAACATACTATTTTCTATCTTAGTGAAAGTAGTTACTTGCAGTTATATCAATTAATTCATATAACTTAATTTATACCATCTCATTTACTTCAAATAAAATCAAACAAACATAAATTAAATTAACCATTAGAATTTTTTCTCCTATCTCTCTCCTTTTAGGTGAAAAACCCTAGAAGAGAAAGAGTTGTCCATAGGAAACCCAAAAATCTATGGTGAACCTACTTTTCGAATGCTTTCTTGTCTGATTTGGAGTACTTGCATCATCATAGATCTAGCTTGCATTGGGGTTTGCATAATTCATTTGCTTGCTAGGTGTTAAACTTTGCATTCATAAAATGTCCAAAATATGTTGCATTGTTGCATCCTTAATCATTGAAAATTTCTAAAATTCTACATTTTTCACTTAGGTTTGCCTCATTGTACTCAGAAAGCATCAAAATCACTAAATTTTTTTTGAAAAATTCTGAAAAAAGTCCATACTAGGACTCATTCACAACCTTGGGCGAATCAGTCCCTTTTGACCCCTAAAACAACATTTTACAGAACTCGGAAAAATTTTTTTAGGCTTGTATTTGGTGCCTTAACTTGTACATATCAGTCAATTGCATTTTTGTAACATGAATTTTGTTAAATGTAGCTTCAATTAGCTCATTTCATGCATTGTTTAATTTCACTTTTGTATTCACAACATTTCATTTTCAGATTGTTGAATTGTGTAAGCAAAAAATTAGCTTACTTTGAAACTAAAAATTGCATTTCCTTTCAATACATTGCATTGCAGTTTCTTTCCTTTTCATCATAGCATGTTTTCCTTCAAAAGATGTGGCTTTGATTTCATTAATAGTGGATTGTATAAGTACAACATTCCCTCTTATGAGTTGAATTTTGATTACCACAATCAGGAATTTAAGAAACCTAATCAAACCATTGATACAATTTGTCATCTTACATTTCCCATTGGTGAGAATGGTATTGTTAACAATCATAACAATCATACTTGTTCTTCTCCCGATACCTCTCCTATTAGTGACAAAGGTATCTTGGTGCAAGAAGTTACAAGTCCTGAGGGTTTTGATTGTCCATGTCCTTATTCCCCTTTGGAATATGTTAGACAACAAGAACATGAAATCAAAGACACATTCCTAAACATCACCTTACCAAGTCTCCATGATCATGCCAATCAATCTTATCCATATCCTAATATCCATCCTCTATGTAAAGAGGATAGGTTGGTGTTAGAAGATATCCCTATTAAGAATCACAACACCCTTGATCCTCCCTTCCCTAATGCTCCTCCCATTTGGGAAAATCTATTTGAAAATCATAATGTTCCTTCTCTCGATGCCTCTCCCACTTGTGATGAATCTAATTTACACACTTCAAACTTGGATGGACACATTACAAGCTCTCCTAGTCATGTAGAAAACATAGCACAAGCAAATGAGACCTTAACAACAATTGAAATTCAACTAACATCTTCCCATAATCTCCCCACTATCAATAATCAAACACATTCCACCATTGATAACTCCCTTAGTGGAAATGAAGTTATTTTGGATGAACCAAACTTCAATTGTCCTGAACACGTGGTTTGTTTCTCTCCTAAGAACTCTCCCTATAGGGAGGAGATTATGACCCAAGAAAAAGATAACATTCCCTTCAAATACAATGAAGACTCTCACTTGTTACGGGATGTTAACATTATTCAACCTCAACTTGTCCTTTATCCCCCTTCACATAAACCTTCACCCAAACCCAAGTTTACTCTCTACCCACCTTCACACAAACAACAACCTCAACATAAACTTCAACTCACCCTCTACCCACCAAATACTAATGTGTTGCATCAACCAAGTTATAATACTATTTCTCATACATATAACACTCACAATAATTCACAACTGTTGCAACCAACCCCAACCCCTTTACCTTTACCCAATCTTCTTAGTTATCCTCATTACATCCCACACATAAAGGAGTATGATCTTGTTGAAAAATTAAAGAGTACTCCTACAAAAATTTTCCTTTGGGATTTACTTCAGCACTCACCAAATTACAACACTATTCTTCAAACAACCTTACAAAAAATTGTAGTTCCTCCCAGTACAACTCCAAAGGATGTGGCAACTTTAATCCATAACATGCATCTTGACATTACTTTCCATCAACATGAGCTCCCCTCTTTGGAAGTGCAAAAAAAATGAAGCTTTCATGATCATCGATCAATACAAAGCAAAAGGAATAAATAGAACTCTTATAGATGATGGCTCTACCCTTAATGTGTGTAGTGTGAGTCTGTTGGATAGGCTTAGCATTCATAGATCCACCATTCGACCTGATTCTCTATCTATTAAGGGATTTGACAATGTCAACAAGAAAACACTTGGGGTAATCACTATGCCTCTTAAGGTTGGAGCGGTCACCTTAAATATACCAATTCATGTAATGCCTTATGAAATTTCATGCAATCTTATCTTAGGTAGATAGTGGACTCATTCCATGAATGGTGTTCCCTCCACTCTTCATCGCAAAATGAAATACATTTACAAAAACAAAGTGTACACCCTTGATGCCGATGTTAAACCTTATAGTGCCTTACAACTTGACAGCACCAAAGAGAACCCCTTGAATACATTAACACCAACCACACAAGTGGAACCTACCTACAAAACAAAATGACAACAACATTGAACATCACATGACATTATTGGAAGACGATTGGGGTTCCTTGTATTTTGAGCATGAATTCATGGGTGAATACAAAATCATCCACAAAGATTCAAAAAAGGGAAAAGACACAACAATCATATCAACACCAACTTCAGATGACCTTTCGAAAGAATCCACCTCAACCATTTTAGAACAAGAAGAAAACTACACAACAACCTTTGATTAATAGAATAACGAACAACCACCCAATCCAAAAGCCATGAAAAAGCTTTATGGAAAAGGTTATGAGCTTATAAAAAAATAGGGATATAGTGGAAAATGATGTGGTGCTTGAGAACAAGGTATCCACAACCCTATTGACCCTCTCACACAACAAAAAACTCATGGTATTGGTTATTGTCCTATAATTGAGATCGCCAAACCTCCATCCACCATCAACAATATCACACAACACCTTACTAAACCATTCTTAACATCCAGTGGTCTTGAACATCATCCTTCACCAAGCATGCAACACATAACTACACCTTTGCTTAATGTTAATCTCATCTCGCAAAATGTGCATGATTCAAATTCATTAGATTCTATGCCCTCCTATAATGGGAAGAATAAAATCTCACAATCTAGAGAAACTTGTGTAAGTATGGCATCCAATACTAAGCAAGATGAATCCTTGAAACAAATTACAAGACCACCTTCTCCTCTTGATCAAGAGGGTATCTTGTCAAGACTCCTCCAATATCACTTGATCATACTCCCTCCCAGAACTTGAAATAAATGCTCTTCCAAGACTTCATTTTGTGCCTATCATAGAGTTCACGGTCACTCCACTAATGAATGTAACGCTTTGAGAATCCAACAATTTTAGGAGTTTGGTATACTTCCCAATGTGGGGGAACCTAATTCCTTTGATTACTATTGATTTTCACTCTAGCATACATTTCATCAATCATTTTGGCTCACCTTTTTCCTACACTAAGTGGGGGCAAGGGGTTTGATAGCCTTTTCCTCATATGTCACTTTTGGTTTCTTTCTTTGGCTAGTCGTTAACCTTTCATGAATACATAAGAGAAAGTTTGGGATGTGGACAACATTCCTTCAGTTGGCTCGCATATGACATACTTCTCTCTCTCATGATGTAGCTTCTCGGAAACATATGACTTGGCATAGGGCTTTCTAAGTAACCTCTCATGTCCTTCTCTCCTTTACTTTAAAGCAATTTCTCACAGTACGAATGCTCGCAACTACTTTAAAGTGGGGGCATACATCACCACTCACATTTCATTATGTGATTTTCTTTTTCTTGTGAATCTTCCCTCTCTTGGAAGCATTAGGTACAAATTTTCCCAGGATGAAATCTTGTACTTTTCCTCTCTTGGAGACATTGAGTATGGTGTTCCCTAAGATGAGACATTACACGAATAAAGCTAAATCCCTTTGAACATTCCTTGCACTATTTTGCATTAACATTTTCTATGAGTGTCTTGCATACGAAGTATTTCTTACCTCATGCAGCTCAAAAATCATTTTCCTTTCTGGCGCCTTATTAAAGTTATCAGGAGGTATAACTTTGATATGGTTGAGTGGGAAGCCCCACCTAGTGGCATGAATTTTCCCTATAGCTTCCTTTGTGTTTGTGAGTGCATACCAACTAGCGTATTTTTCTCACCTTTTGGGATTTCTCACCCCATAGAAAACCTAAAGTTTCATGGCCCTAGAGTGAGTATGTTGTGGACTTCTCACCCTGTAGACAACCTGGAGTTTTGTGGCCCTAGAGTTAGTACATCTGTCTTTCTTTCTCCTTCTTTCCATTGCATGATTTTGTATCTTTGGGGCCTGACTTACCATCTTGGATCTTGGGGGCTTGGCCACCTCCTTTGATATTTTTCATTCTTTGTCATCTACATCTATACATGAGGATCTCTCTTGAATGTCTACTTTAGTATGAGTTTGAAGAAAGCTCATCCTCTCACTAAAGTGGGCACTAAATGTGCCATAGAAAAAAGGACCCTTTGCTTGACATGGGATTAATTCATGATAATTAGACTTAATGTGGCCTTGATTCAGGTGTTGTGAGGCATTTTATGCATCCACACTAGGTCTTGGACCCTTACAAATAGAATAGAATGCTTTTAATGATGTCTTGTAAAGGTGTTGTAAAGTTTTGTAAGATGCTTTCACACTTTTCTAGACTTAATTAACCAATTTCTCCTTAATTCAACATTATAAAATGTATTTAATAACATTATTACATCAATCTAGAAGGTTTCTAAAATAAACATAATGTTAAACTAGCGTCCTAATGTTTCTTGCACATTCACATTGGTTCTTGTTCCTTCCTAGGTTATGTGGACCTCATTTTAGTGTTGTAAAGTGTATTTAAGCACACTTTCACATTGAATTTTCTGTCCCAAGCCCTATTTGAGATTTACATCATCACTAATAGGCCCCTATTAACCCATATTGTGCATCCCGAGGCATAATTTGATCAAATAACTGACATAGTCATCATATAATCCTAATTTTCTTACTTCTCAGTATTCCAGCTAGCAAAAATTCCCCCTGTGGGACCCATTCACGGGTATGTGCAGGATCATAGTGGGCCAAAAAGTGGCAATATGATGGGTTAGTGGCTGACGGCTATTTTTTTAACCAAAACTGATGAAATAAAAAGGATTTTTAAAGGAGATTCTCAGCTTTCCATTAATATAAATCATGCTTTACTTTGAATTTAATAAGTAATTATTATTCATTTTCTATTAAAATTATGACTAAAGTCCTGATTGATAGGCTGATTGAAAAACATCTATAGCTTTCAAATGGTATCACATTTTCTGAATCCAAAACATTCATCACATTCTATGTTTTGTATACTATAAGATTAAAAAAAGAAAAATTGAATTTCATGAAGTTTTGACCAAGTTAAGGTGGTTAGACATATGAGTTTTTATATTTTTAAAAATTTGTAATAAAAAATTCATAATTAATTATTTACTTCAAAAAAATTACAAAAATATGCATCACATTGGGGCATGAGTCCTCTACTTATATCTAAAATCTTATAAAAAATATTATCATTTTATTGTGGTTAGGGTGAAATTGAGGAGGTTATTGGCATGGTGTGATGGTTTAAAGGTGGCATTGTTGTTTGTGCCACCAAGGTTCAAACCCCATTAGGGTGGTATTGTTGAATGGTTGTAATCCGGTTCATAGCTCCGGTCAAAAGCATTTACCCCTTGAATAAAAAAAAGGGTGGTGGAATGAGCCTTTTCTTATTTTTCCTGAAATTTAAGTACCATTGCATTGAAATTTCAAATTTTCACCAAATAGATTTTTTGTTTTTTAAACAAACCTAGTAGTTTAGAAACTACATTTAATTTGCTACAGATTCTATTCCTACATATTTTTGAAATAATAGAGATAACCTATTCAATTTTTTACGTCAAGTTGCATAACTCTGATTTTTCTAAATTTTTTGCCACTTAAGGGCCTACTTTTTCCATGATGATCCTGCACATACCCTCAACATTAGTGGTGATTTAGTCCCATCTAGGTTGGACCCATTCACCATTAGTGTTGAATGAGTCCCATTTGAGCCATTCTTGGGGTTTTGAGCAAGAAAAATTAGGTTGTAATTTTTCTCCATATCAGCCTTAGGGATCCAATTAACAGGAAAATAAGGTGAATTGCCTATAAATATAAGTATTTTAACTCATTTTCACATCTCTTATCCCCTATCACATATTAATACGCCAAACTTCTGTCTCATGTCAAGCAACTTAGGGTTTTATCATTGCAAGTCATTAAGAAAGCTTCTAAGGACATTCAAGGGCTGAATCTTCCGCCATTGCTACATAAATCCAAGATCAACATCATGGAAAGGTAATCTATTCAATTATTGCATGTTTCATTCTACTCTTTCATCATTTTGGTTTAATTACCTAAATGGGGTTTGACCAAGGAAAACTCCCATGCCCTAACATTCAACCTTTCTCTCTCTCTTGTCTTGTGTGTTTGCAGATTTAGGTCCTTTGGAAGCTTGGAAATCATTGAAGATCAAGTTGCAAGGTCACTTAAGTCTTATTCTCATTCATCAAGTCGAAATATCAACAAAATCTCATTTTCATACCCCTAAATAAGATTTCCGGAAGCAAACACCTGTAGGGCATCAAAGTGCAGATCAAAAGCTCTAGATTCCACTTTTGAAAATTCATAAATTCAAAAGTGGACTCAATCACCATGATTGGTGAATGAGTCCAATTCAAGGTCATTTTTTACATTTTTAGATTTTTAGATACCCTTTTGTCAGAAACGGGTTCTAACATAGTTTGGCAGAATTGGGACTGATTTTCCCAGAATGGTGAATGATTTCCGCTAGGCCTAAATTTCAGCATTAGCAGCATTCCAAAAGTCTTTTCCAATCCTCATGCATATCTCAGGTGTACACTTTCAATCTGATTCATTTATGTTACATTTTTTCATTCATTTGTAGGTGATTTTGTATTACACAATGTGTTTTCCAACATAGCATAATTCTTACATTTTGCATTCATAATCAGTCAATTAATTCATATAAATTCATTTATATCATCTCATTTAGTTCAAATAACATAAAAAAAACATAAATTGAATGAACCATTAGCTTTTTTGCTCCTTTCTCTCTCCTTTTAGGTGAAAAACCCTAGAACAACAAGAGTTGTCCATAGGAGCCAAAAATATATGGTTCACATGTAATACATAATGCAAAAATATACACTTGATAATCAAACACAAAGCACATATAATAAAGACATAAAGCAAACATACAATACACATAATGCAAAAAATATACACAAACATGATGCCAACATGATACAAATGCAATGCAAACAAAGGGTTATGACATCATAGACTAGAAAGAGCCAAAACTTATTACTAGGGTTCATAGCATTGTAAATTGTCACCCTTGGAAATTGCACACTATGCTTTTTTCCCCCTTATGTAATTCAACCAAATTGAGCATTTAATTTCCTAAGTTATGCATTCCACAACCCATTTTAAAATATTTTTGATAATTTTTTAGCACAAAACAAATTCTCTCATTTAATATTCTATCCTTGACTCCTTAAGTTTCAAAAAATTGGTTTCGGACATTGTGCCTAGGACACCTATGTCCCCCTATTTTGGCTCCAAATTCAAATAAGTTGGTGTGAAATTTTTTATTATTTGAAATAAAAATATCTAAAATAAGTTGTCAAGATTTAAATTTTATGAAACTTGAATGATTGTGTATAAATACCTAGTTCTTGCATCATTTCAATTATTATCTAGCAAGTTAGAGAATTTATGATAAATAAATTATCAATGAATTATCAAGAAAGTCAAGAGAATCCATTAGAAGATTTATTTTAGCAATTCAAGATCCAAATATCATGTCAAAATTTATGTGATTGTGTTCATGTTTATGTTTTCATATTGTTTGTGAGATCCAACCCTTGTAGGTCTTCAAGGAATTAAGTCTATTCAACCAATTTAAAACAAGGAAGATCCAAGCCTTCAGGGAATACATTGAAGGGTTGTGAGCTGCAAAAAATTTTCAATTCATCATTCCTTCCTATCATTTATCCATTTGTCATTGACATTTCCATTGTGGAAGAGGAGACACTAACAAGGGTTTTGACCAAGGAAAGCTACCAAATGGAACAACCTTTTTTCTCTCTTTGAATGTGTAGATTTCAAGTCTGAAGAGGATTCAAGGAAGTGTGAAATTCAATTATTCATTGTTGAAATTGAAACCCTACATCTTGACAACTCATGGAAATTCACTAGTTACAAAATATTTGATTGTGATTCAACAGTACAAAAAGTGGGAAATGAGAGATTAGATTTGGTATTAGAAGAATACCAAAATAAATTTGAATTGTTCCTACAAAGATAGTGTTACCTAAGGGACCTATGACATACATTTTTATCTCCAAATTTATAACATAGGTGCATATTGTCCTACTTAGACTCTGTTTGTCTGTGATTTCTCAGATCTATTTTATTTGTATTAGAATAGTTATTATACATCATTAGTTTAATTGAATGATTGAATTTCATCCTCAGGTCACATTTATATTTAGTTAAGGGCAGGTTGACTCATATATCAGGTTATAAGTCAAACACTTACCTTGTCCAAATGCAATCAAACCCCCATTCCATCCCATTCCAAACATTTTTCCAATGAAATTAGGGAAAGGTGTTCAAACACTAAGGTAAAACCTCTAAGGATTTTATTTCCCTTTATTTCATTTTCTTGAGCCTAATATGTTAATGTTATATACCTTTTGAAATTTGAAGAATTGCATCCTAGACCTATGTTTTGTATATTATTGTATAAAAATTCAAAAAAATGCATATCTTATTGCATCATAGGCTGCAATAGGGATTATTTCAGTCATTATAGATCAAATCTACATTTCAATTGAATTTACAAATCTACATTAGGTCATTTAAAATATTAAAAGAAAAATTTTAAGTGTCATTGCATGTATTTAGGTATCTTGCAGCTAAAAGGTCACAAAATTGAAATATTTTATTCAATATTTCATCCACAACATCATTTTAATATTTTGGAATATTAGAATTAGTCAATATTATATCTTAGAAATGGAAATTTCATTTTACAAATTTTCATTCATTGTTCAAACATTTTTAGCACTGTTGCACACTTTCATTGTGAGTTACATAATCATAAATTAGGAAAAATCTAGAAAACTATTCACTATTCGACCTATCTACAAACTGACTTGAGATCCTGAAACAATATCATACACAATAAAATATCTAATTCTATAAAATCCTATGTGGGACATAGGTGCCTTGGGTGCCATTGTCCAACTAAATTGAGCTAAAATTTACTGTGTAGAATGTTGTCTCTGGTTTCTGCCCAAATCTAGTATCAGTTTTTATGTATCAATCCTATAACTATTTGTTTTTCTAAAAATATTGCTATCTTGATCTGTAGGACATAACATGATGTTCTCATTACAATTTTTTTTTCCATAATGCATGTTCTATTATCAGATCTTGTTAGGTATTTCAAGGAACTTTTGTTACAAGCATGTCAAAATAAGTTTATTTCTCCTCTTTTGTTATTCTTCATTAATCCCACTTCCAATATCTCTCCTATGCGTAAGGTTATTTTGGTGCAAGAGAATACAATCATTGAAAATCATGGCAATCATTTATATTATTCTCTTGATACATCACCTACTTATGAAGAAGGTATATCTTGGTGTTACAAGATTCAATCATTGATCATCATGAGAATCTTGTGTGTTTCTCTCCCCCTACCTATCCTACTTGGGAAGATAATTTTTGAAAAGAGAATGAAATCATTGATAGATTTCTTTCAAAATAAAATAAGGTGGATTGCATAGATGAAAATTCAAAGGTGACATTAGATCCCCCCTCAATAGAAAATCATCAATAAGTAGTAAAGTCCATAGAGGTTATTAATGCACAATGGGACATTAGATATCCTTTAATTATTGGACCTCCTAAAACCATTTTAATTATTAGATCTCCTAAAAGTATTCTAATTATTGGACCTATAAAGTCAACTCTCATTATAGGACCTCCTAAAACCTCTTGGACATATCCTAAACTTTGCAAAACAACTCACTAGTAATCATGTCACAAAAACAAAGTTATCACATAGTTTCCCACACATATAACATTAAAAATTATAAGCAAGAGAAACAAACATCAACATCCATTCCATTTCCTCAACCATACCGCCCACTTGCACCTAACTTTATGTGGCATAGTGTTAAGGAGTATGATGTTGTAGAACAACTTTGTGCTACCCCTGCTATTATTTCTTTGTGGGGTTTGATTCAAACATCACCTGTTATCATGACATGCTTCAAAATGCTTTGCAAAAGTTGTTGTCCCTTCTAGTGTGTAATAAAATGGTGTGAAAACTTTTATTGAGGGTATAAATGAAGCTAAACTAAATAATGTCTTTCATACAAATGAATTACTCACTTTGGAAATGAAAAACCAAATGAGGCTTTGATGATAATGGTTGTTATTAATGAGATTGGAATTAGGTGTACACTTATTGATAATGGTTCAAAGCTTTTTTTTTTAGTTTTTATCTTTTGGATAGAATTGGCATGGATAGAACTTTAATTCAACCCACTCATTTATCTATCTATGGTTTTAAAAATGTAGGAAGGAAACCACTTGGTGTTATAATGTTACCTGTTAAGTTGGTAAGATTGTGTTACAAACTCCCATCCATGTCCTCCTCGATAATCTTTCATATAATCTCCTCTTGGATAGACCATGGATTCATGAGATCAAAGGTGTTCCCTCAATGCTTTATCATTTAATAAAATACACATACAAAAATTAGGTTTACATGATAAAATCTTATACTAATCTATTTTCTTATAAACTGAAATAGGAATAGAGAACCCTTTTAGAACATTGCTACCAATTTCAAAAGTGGAACCATTAAAAATTGAAGAAAAGATGAGTTCCTTTCATCCATTACAAAGTTGTTGGATGATGATTATGGATCATTATATTTCACACCTACATTTATGAGGGAATACAATATTACACCATCAAAATGAGAAAATGAAAAAGAAGTTGTAATGATATCAAAAACATCCGCAAATTCTAGCAAAAAGGAAAACACAAATTACACATCTACATATATGACTAAAGTGATTATGAAAATCTAGCTTCTTCAAAAGAAATGAAATCCATTTATGGAAGATGTTATAAAATTTTGAAATAATTTGGCTATAATGGAAAAGGATCTGGTGTAAAAGAACAAGGTATTTGTAATGATAGAAAAATACCCTCCCTTTTCCTTGATTGATTTTGGAATAATTAATGAAAAATTGGACTTCACATCACCTTAATCTAGTGTTGTGAGGTGTTTTACACATCCACATTAGATTTTGGGCCATTTTAAAGATAAATAAACCTCACTTTTCCTTAATTTAATGTTGTAAAGTGTATTTATTTACACTTTCACATTCAAATTTGGCCCCCCTTGCATTTATGACCTTTATGTCATCATTAATAGGCCCCTAAGACCGTATATTGTATATCCCAAGGCATATTTTAATGAAAATCCTGACATAGATCTCATATAAACTTAATTTAATCACTCACCGACACTTTAGAAATCAAAATAGAGCATATGGGACCCATACACAAAATATGGCATATGAGTCCCATTTGGCCTATTTTCAAGGTTTTGAGAAGGAAAATTAGGTTTTAAGTTCAAATTTCATGAATTTCAGCTTGTGGGATACAATTAACGGGATATTAGATGGATTGCCTATATAAATGAGCTTTCAAACCATTATTTTATAAGGACTACATGTTATCAAGTCAAGCATACAAGAGTTAAACATTCCAAAACTTTACAAGATCATCTAGAGAGTATTCAAAGTCAATTTTAATGCATTCAAGGGTAGAATTCTTCATCAATTGTTATAAAAATTCAAGATCCATCATCATGTCAAGGATATCAAGCATCAAGCATGTTATTGAGCTAGTGTTGTGATGTAGCATTGAAGATCCAAGATCAATATCTACATTCCTCATGGCCATTTCATGTTGAGTTGAAAATTTACAAGGAATCATTTACAAGACATCATTCAAGCTATCATTTTCCATGATTCATGTTTTTTCTTTGATGCCTTAATTTCATTATCTCATCATTTGGTTTAATTACTTTAGGGGGGTTTAACCAAATAAAACCCCTATTCCCTAATAACCAACAAGTTTTTCTCCTCTTTACATGTGTGATTGCAGGTTTATAGATTGAAGAAAAGTGGATTTGAAGCATTCAAAAGAACCAAAATGACAAAGTTACAAATGTTGTCAAAGTTATCATGAAAATTTTTCAAGACTCATAAAAACTCAAATCTAGGGAAAAACATCCATCCAATTTGCATGAAATAAGTGGAAAAGTTTTTATTTGATCCATTTTCAGAAGCTTGTAAAGTTTCATTTCAAGATTCTACTCCTAGGAAACTTCACAAAAAAAAAGGACTGATATACCAAAAGTGGCGTATGAGTCCCACTATAGGCATTTTTTAGGATTTTTGTACATTCATATACCCTTTTACTAGAAACATGTTCCTATGCAGAAACCTAGATCTAGGACTGATTCACCCAGAATGGCGTATGAGTCCCAATAGGCCTAAATTTTAGGTTACTTAGCATGTCAGGCCTCCATTCAAGATCTCTCAAGTTTCCAGGTGATCCTTTGTACTTTTCCATTTTATTAAATTCTGATTTATTTGCATTTATAGTTCATTTAGTGAGGTTTTATGCATCATTGAGTTCAATTATTAGATCTTGCATTTCATTATCTTTTCCAAGCTATAGCTTGGTGGTGAACCCCTAATCATACCCTAGGATAGTCCTTTAGAAAATCTTTTTTTCCCATTATTATCGTCATTTTATTGAAATCTATATGGCATCCTTGAAGGTGAATCATAGAAAGATTGTATCCCTAGTTCCTAAAACCCTTGTGGTGACAATTTTCTATCTTACATTTTGGTGAACCTGCATTTAGAATACCTTAATTATGATTTGGATTGCACCGTCATCCTAGATTTAGCTTGCATTAACATTGCATTAGGGCTTCATTTAGTTAATTGGCATTCTAAGGTTTCAAAATCTTGTGTTAGTGAAATTTCATATAGCTTTCGTTTTTGCATCTAAAATCATTAAAAATCATCTAAAAACTACATTTGCACTTAGGTTAGACAACATACAAATTAAAAAGTGCAAAAATCACTTAAAAATCTCTAAATTTTTTGAAAAAAACCCTCACTAGGACTCATATGCCCCTCTGGGCGAATCCGTCTCATTACACATCTAAAACTGCCTTTTACAGCATTGAAAACCTTGTTTTTACACTTTTTTTTGCTGCCATTGGTTATTTATTTCAGTGGGTTGACTTTTTGTTTCATGCATTTTACTAAATATAGCTTAAAGTGGTTCATTTCATGCATTGCTCAATTCCAAATTTTCATTTACAACATTTCATCTTCTAGGTTGTTGTATAGTGTAATAAGCAAATTACCTTGTTTGAAATCTGAAAATTTCATGTACACATTTCATTCTAGGCATTTACATTTCATTCTAGGCATTTACATTGCATTTTAAGTTTTCATAGATTATTGTTCAAAAAATTTAGATTCGGTCTTTTCCAAGTTTGCAAAGAAAATGTTATTCAATAAGCATGTTATTCATTCATTTAATGCATTCCCCAGTTATGAGAGTCTATTAGTGCAAGAGAGTGAAAATGTTAATGCTTTCCTTAAACCTACACCCCCTCTTATCTCTCCTATTTGTAGGAATGATGTGATAGAAGAACATGAAAATATAGACAATCCTGATGATCATAATTGCAATTCTCCTAATAAATCTCCTACATGTGACAAAGGTGTTTCAATGTTAGAAGATACACTCATTGAGAATTGTGACATTGTTGAAGGCTCCTCTTCTATAAAATATCCTATATTGGAATATATTATAGAACACGAGAATGACATCATAAACACATTTCTAAACATCACCTTACCTAATTTCTATTTCCCCTTTGCTTATGAGAATGATTTAGTAGAAGAAGATGAGATTGTAAATGATGAGGATATGTTGGTGTTAGATGATCAAATCTTTAAGGTCTATAACAACTCTCTTTATGACCCTTCCTGTACCTATCCTATTTTCAAAGACATTAGGGAACAGAGGAATGAAATCATAAATGATCATGAAAATCATACTTGTTCTTCTCTGAGTATCTCTCCTAGTTGTGAAGAAGATACATTAATCAATGAAAGTGATGAGAATCTTAGTTGTCCCTCTTCACCTAGGAAAACCATTATTGAGCAAGAAAATTCAACCATTGATCATTCCCCTACTTGCGATGAAGTCATTTTAGAAGAACCAACCTTTGAATGTCAAGAAAATTTGGTTTCTAGTTCTCCTAACAAATCTCCTCCTAGGGATAATATCATGGTGCAAGAAAATTAATACAATAGTATTGTGGCTTCCCTAGGTGATTGTAAAAAGGTGATTCTAGATTGCCCTTTATTAGAAATACATCAAACCAAGACAACTAAGGTTATGAAAAATTTCCCTTTATTCTAGATTACTGAGTTCTAATATAGTTACTCATACATATAACACTAGAAGCAATCTGCAACCAAGAAAAGAATCTTCAACATCCCTCCCATTTCCTAACTCTATATTACTTGGTGGAGTCACCAAAAAAGTAATCCTTCTACTTTTTTTGACTTGTTTGGGCTCTCCTTGTGATTTTGGCTTAATGCTGCCTTTTTTAGTGTTTTAATGTGGATAACACTTTCACATTAGGTCTTGGGCCCTTGTGAACTAATGGGATCTTAATGGTGCCTTGTAAAAGTGTTGTGATGTGTTGATACACATTTTCACACTTTTCTAGGATTTTGTCAATTAACTAAGCATAATAAAAATAATTTTAATCATAATCAGCATTAATCTTTCCTTATTTGGAGTGTTGTGAAGTGTTGTAACATACTTTCACATTCCTCTATGCTTATCATTAATAATTGGGATTTCTTATGCTTTAATTGGCCCTATTTTGCATACACAATCCTCATTTATTGAATCTTTTCAAGGATAATCCTGACACCAATAAATGACCAATCATAAGTCAAGTGTTCCTGGCTTGTTTGGCCCAAATTTAGTGTTTGTGACTTATTTTCCACCTTGGGTGAATGAGTCCCACCTAGGTCTTTTTGGCCCTGATGTAGGTTTTACACATTTCTAGACACTTTTAATTTTTGGTCCCATATATTATGTGTGATGGGACTCATTCGCCACCTTGGGTGAATGAGTCCTATGTGACCAAACTTAAAATTTAAATCAAATTTATAGTGGGATTTTATTCTCCTAGATTTTATGTCGGCTTGTAGTGTTGTATTTTTAGGAATTCTTCCATAATTAAGTATAAATTCAAGGTTCTTTCACTCATTTTCATCCCAAGCATTCAAGTATTCATACTAAGCATTCAAGTGAGTTCACAAGAGAATTCAAGGCATTTCAAGGGAAAATTATCAAGCATTCTAGAGCATCTTTCAAGTGTCATCCATCATGTCAAAGATTGCTTGCATCATGTTGTTTCAGAGCTAACAATTGTGATGTAGGCTTTGTGATTCAAGCAAGAGATTCATTCAAGATCTATCAACGTCAAGAAAGATTCCAACTCCAAATCCATTGGAGCCATCACTTACATGTTTGAAACCTTTTATTGAAATGGTTTGGTAAGTTGCAACATTATCTCTTGTTCATTCATCATTCTTTTTCCATATTTAATTCTATTTCAAGGTTTAATTACCAACAAGGGGTTTTACCAAGGAAAACCCCTATTAACTAACCCCCACAACATTTTTTCCTCTTCTTGTGTGTGATTTGTAGAGCTACGTTGTAGATTTACCAAGAAGAAAAGTTGAAGAAAAGTTGTCTAATACTCAAAGTTGTAAAAGTTGTTATCAAGCCTTGGAGAAGCTTGGAGAATACATACAGCCTGTATTTTACAGTTTCAGATATGGAAACTATAGACACGTGAAATTGACATCATGCATTTAATTAGTTCATATTCGCCCATCAATTAAATAAACCAAGTTTAATTGATTTAATCTCTAAGGATCGTCCATCTAAAATTAAATAAATTAACTTTATTTAATTTGATCCTATCATTATCACCCTTAGCTAAATAAATCAAATATTTATTTAACTAAATCTTTATCACCTTTCATCTCCCTTTGATTTGATTTAAATCCCTAAATCTAAGTCAAATGGGTCAAAAACATATAACATCATCTTAATTAATCTAATCCATGATTAAATGCTAATCCTAATCACTTGTATTCTCTAAATTTTGCCACTTGCACATGAAATTACATTTAATTGATTTATCAAAATCTTTATTTACTTTCAACTTGGCATAAAGGGAGAATATTCTCCAAGTTTGAATCTCCGCCCAATTTGACATGTACATCCAACAAAGCATTTATGAGGCCTTACATGTCTCTTGCACAAGGTCAAACTTAGTATTTAACTCTCAAATTCAAATTTGAATCTCTTCCTCTTTGGCACATTGACCAAAATGTGCTCATTTATCAACATATCACAAGTTGACAAGTGGCTTCATCTCATTGGTCAAATCATTATCCCACATTGATCTATTTTGAGCACTCTTCCAATTTGAAAATCTATAAATGAAAGCTTCATTCTTCAACAAATCCTCCACAATCTCATGCAAAGTCACTCTATTCAATTGAGAACTGATTTTTCCCACCTTATATCATTGTCATTTGAATCCATTTTCATAGAATTTTCATATCATCAATATCATGGAGCTTAGCAAAGGATTGGGAAAGGGCTTCTTTCCATGGAAGCACCAATCCACTATGAAATAGGATTTATTTCATGTTTTATATGCTTTATGTTTATCTTGTAATTTTTTTGCATTTTGAAACATGATTTATTATTTCATAGGAATCTTAGATTTGATTATATTTGAATTGACTAACAACTAACTATGGTCATTGTTTGAATGAAGGAAGATTTAAGATTCACATTTTGCACCCACCGTTATATGTATTGACAAATATCTAAAGTAACAAAAGTTTCGCTTTTGTCTGATTACATGGTTGTCATTGCATTTTAATCATTTGAAAGAAAGTTGAATGAACCTCTTACATTATTTTGGCATCAACCTTATACTATTGTCTCTTTCATATGATATGCTTTTATGATTTCCTAGAATCTTGTTTATTCAATCTTGGTTCTCTGATGTTTAGCCTATATATATTCTTGAAATGCATGATTTGTAGGAACGGGGTCTACCGTGGTAGTTTGTTAACGACCCAATATCTATTTCCAGCCATTATAAAGTTTCGTAGAGCTAAGAAAGAACTATGCTAGTACCAACATGCATGAGCCAAAAGCCATGATTTGAAATTTTTTATCTTCAAACACTTCCCCTCAGTTTTCTAATCCTTTGGCTTCTATGGCTGCTACTAGAGGTATTTTTTGGCATCACGGGGCATGAACACAAGTATGGTCATAATTTTTTGTAGCTGGTAGCCATCTACCACTTTCTCTTTCTCTTGTCTGGGGACCAATGCATCGTACATGAACTTTAATTCTTTCTCTATCACTATAAGTATATTCTCTGTAAATATCTTCTTTGAAGATAAATCTTCATAAAAGAAAATATTTCTAGTCTCTGGCCTTGTACTTTCATGAATATACAGATCTGTGTACCTTTGCATATTCATTTTGAACAAAGCATGAGACAAATAAAGAATATGTTTTCCTTTGCTTGTTGAACATCATGTAAATCACCAAGCAACATGATGCTGGTCACATAGGTCTCCATTCAAGATTGCAACTAATTGTTCTTAGGCATTGTACCTTTAGTTTTCATTATTTTGGTGTTCGTGTGTCCCTGACATTGCTTCCTTCTCACACAAATAGATTTCTTGTTTACATATATAAAAATCTTATGTGCATAGGCCGCCTATCCATTATGAAGATTGTTGTTGTGAAACATAAATGCGCCTTGTATTGATATTGCTTGTTTTTCGGTATTTATGCAGCTTTGAATTGATTTTATTTATGTAAAGGCAATTGAATGGTACTAAGTCCGCCAAGATTAACAGTTAAAGAAAAAAAAAAGGGATATAGAGGCATTGGTTGATGAAATAGTACATCAAATTGAAAGCTGGGAGGATGCTAGTCAAATATTCTTGCCATCATTTGGCGCGGTCTTTTCTTGCTAACTACATTAGCTTTAGAAACTCTTAAAGATGCCTCATCTTTGTCTTTTTTTTTATCCTCTTAAAAATCTGTTGAAATGCCTTTGCATTCTGTTTCTTTGCTTTCTTATGATGGAAACTTGCAGGGGGCACAACAAATAAATAAAAAACACATTTGATGTTCTTTCTTTGATTGCTAATTAGTTTTTTTGTTGTTGTTTGGCTTCTTTATTAGAGATTTGACTACTAGTTTTATAGTCTAATTTGATCTATGCTAAAATTGATCATGGTAAAAAGTGCAGATTTAGCAAATATGATCGCTTTCAAGGGGCATCATGGTCAAAGGGGTGTATACATTTAATACCTCTCGTAATTAATGCAAATAAAATATCATTTAAAACATCTCACATGTATTCATGTTTTGAGTGCAACTTGAACCGACAGTAGCAAGAGTAATTAATGTGATCAATGTGAATGCTAGTAGGGCATTGTGATGATAGGATCTTGCCAACAATATTCTACACGTTAAACATTTTTTTAAAGTGGGTAGATGTTTCAAGAAAAGGATGTTGATTGCTTTTTGTATAGTATTGCTTTTTGGCTACTTTCCATGCTTTCTTTTTTGTCTGAAAAGAAATACATAGAATATTCATTGAAGATCAATCAATAAGCATTTAAGATCAACTCAATCTTATTGAGTAGCATAGCACATTTTGTTGATCGATAGATTTGTGGCAAAAAGTACTCCATATCATTCGAAAATAAACATTACAAAGTGTTGACTGAAAAGCTAAAATTTGTTGCACGCCTTTTTGTCCTTTTGGCCTATTGTGAAGGTAACTTTGGGACTGATATATGCCTGGATCATTGTATTTAATATGCATCTATTCTTCTAACTTGTGCGCTACCCAGGTGATCTAATGATTCAAGATTTTTGAAGTCTTTTCATTGCAAGCTGGCAGTTGAGCATGCACAAGTTTAGTAGTTGAGGTTGTGTTTGCTCATCTAACTGATCAACACATTTACCACCATCCTAGAAATTTAGTGACCAAATGGATCCAACCATTTATTGTTGACATTGGAGTCAAGCATGGGAATCGAGCGAAAATAAGCGAAATTGCTCAATCTGGAAAATTGAACATCAAATTTAAGATTCACAAAGCATTTTTAAATGCTTAAAGTTCTATTTCATGCTTTAATTTTCTATTTTAAAACAACTCACATCTTTTTTTTGGAGCTCTAAAAAGAACACTTCAATTTTTTGTTGTAAAGGGTTAAAAAGAACATTAGACACTTACTAGCTTCAATTTGGGTTCTAAAATTGAGCAAGCAATCTCACACTCAAGTTTGGTGCTTAAAACAATGTAAATCATTGCTTTGAAGGATAAAATGAATGTGTATATTTATTGTTTTGTAATTATTTACACAAAGTAATATCATCAAAAGATGTATGCACTTCTCTCATGCCTCACAGTGATCTTGAGAATCAAAATGCTTTTGGTGATATTAAATTGTGTAATTAATCACCTCCACACTTCATTTTGGGTTTAAAAATTGAACAAAACACTTTACGAGTGTGAGTAAACTTATTGCATGTGTTCTCCATTTGTTTCTAAATGAAGATTGATCAAACTATGAATATGTTTACTGACTTTTTTCTATCTTAGAGGGCCTGCCTTGGGGAAAAAGTACTCACCCAAGGAAACGACTCAACCGGTAACACTCTAAATCCAAGAGTATTTACAACTGAGATATAAATGTGGGTATTGGAGTAAACATCAGTATGACATGGTTGGCTCTAAAGAGATGGATCTGAAAAGGGACTTTCACTGTATGGGTCAATCTCCATGAACGGAAAGTCCTTATTAAAACCCATGTTCTAGAATTGCCAAAATCCTTGATCTATTTGTTGGTGCAAGAACGGTCGTTCTGAAGCCACCCCACACTTTTACGGTCTTTGGTAGAAATGGAAAGCATGCCACGGGAGTTTCATGGGTGTTGATTCTTTGCTACCTCGTATAAGTGAGTGTCGTGGAGGGGAGCCAGTGGGGTCAAGCATCTAACCATTCACTAAAGATAAGCGTAGTTGGACTTGTCCAAGTGGGGACTCAACAAATGTTGTCTTTCATATCCATAGGGTTTTGATTGTTCTTGAAATCAAAACACATTGCTTGTATCCAAAACATTGAAACCAACATTCAACAAATCATCAGAATTTCAAACCCTTTGTGAGGAACAAATACCTTTGAAAATTCCACATGTTACTGCTTGTCCCTAGGGGTTCTTATCCCTAGAAGGCTTCTAAACAGTAAGACCTATATATCTATTTGTTCATTCCAAAGTCAACAATAGGAAACTATGCTCTTGAAACCTTGATTTTCACATAATGGACCATGTGGAATGAAAATGGAATTGAGACATAAACATTCAATTTGAAAAGTAAGCAAGAAGTGTGTTTGTGGTAAAATCAATTCATTAACCAATATTAACTCAATTGAACCCCACACATGTGCTTGGTTATCTTTTTATCATCTTTCAAGAAAACATTGGTCTTTTGGGTTTTCAACTACTCTTAGAGAAAAGCATGTTCTTCACTATCTTGGTCTTGTAATCAAGTCCTTCCTAGGTTCATTTAGGATCAAATAAAATACTTCACCCATCCCAAAAATTTATCAAAATCCATCCCACCAAACAACATTAGAGCTTTGGAAACATCATTCTAGACTTGGGTAGATCATCAAAATCAAAATCACCTTATTTAGTTAGGTGTATGGGAATGTATCCTTTCTCATACATTCAATTAAATTATCAATCCTTTGAACAAATTCATCCTAAGATCACATCTAACATCTTAGGTTTTACAAGTTCATTATCCAAATCCAATCAAACAAATCAAAATCAAACCCTAAGTTTAGCATTGATCCAAAGTCCCTAAACGTTCAACACCCATATCATTCACCCATTTTCATCCTTCATCTCATAATTGGTCCTAAACACCCTAGAGGTCAATTTTACAAGGTCAAAACACAAGAGGAACATGGAATACAAACTTGATCCATACATCATGAGTAATCCAAATCAATTGAACTTTCAAAGCCTTACAATGCCGATTGATTATCGAAACTCACACTTATACAATCCATACATGGGATCATTATCTTCTACAAATTTCAATGGTACAACAAGTGTGAGTATGCCCAAATTAAATATTGGAACACATTTCCCAATGGTAGATCTAAATCCAAACCTACAAGTTTGTCAACCAAACAATCAATGCATGAGCCTTCAAACAAACAAAATCATCCCATCAAATCCCTACATGCCAAATGTGAATGTACCAAGTACAACTTTACCAAACATGAGTATTTTTAATCCAAACTTGGAAAAATTTGGGATAGATATGTTTGTGAGTCATACAAATGTTGTTCAAATTCCAAACAAGATGTTAATGACTCCATGTATTAGTCCAATTCAAGGTAACGCCATGCAAAGTCAAACTTACCTAAATCAAGGAAATGTGATTCCCAAACACAACAATGATCAATTTCAACCTATCATTCCAAATCCAAACATCATCCCAAATCATAACAATACCTAAAATCAATTTTTCCATGATTGCATTCAAACACCACAAGTATACATTCCAAATCTGCTCAACAAAAGCCAAATCAACTATATCAAGGGTGTCAATATCAAAATAAAGATCAAATTTCGCTAGAGCAACTTGCTTCACATGCCAAACTAATTGAATTACTAAGCCAAGAGATATCTTCACTCCAAAATCAGTACACTCTTCCTTTGGTTGAACCATGCCATCAAAGCATTGAGTTGTGTTCAAAACCACATCAAGAACAATATCTCTAATGTTAAGAAGTTAGATGTCAAGATCGACCACATCAACAAATTCAACCCCCACATCTCGAAGATCAATCACCACATCTCAAATACCAATCACCATATCTCCAAAATCAATCACCACAAGGTCAAATCTCACAAGGTAACAAACGAAAATACACACCACTTGGGAGATCCATCGAATCAGTCATGCAACAGTTAGCGCAAGAAAATCTCATTAAACTCCCTATTTATGAGGATTGTCAAGAGCCCTTAGTTACACCACCAGGGTATAACGAGAAGTACTTTTGTGGCTTCCACAAAGCAAAGGGACACACAACATCAAATTGTATTCGACTCAAAAAACTCATCCAAAACCTTATTGATCAAAAGATAATCACTACTGGGGACAATGACCAAGGTGTATCCATCAATGAACACCTTGAAGATGTTTCCACCTCATCCAATGATCAAATTAACATACATCAAGAGTCACTTTTCAATCATGATCAAAATCCACCAACAATACCCAACAATGATCCAATTCAAGAAATGTCAACATCATTTGACCCTATGGTTGAAGACATTGAAAATCCATTCACCACAATTATTGAAAACAATGATCAAGATCTCTCCATTGATGAGCACCTTGAAGATGTTTCCACCCCATCCGATGATCAACTCACCATACATCAAGAGCCACTTTTTAGTGATCTATTTCAAGGAGTGTTAGAATTATTTGATCCCATTGACATAATTTACAATCCATCGACCAATGATCTTATTAAAAATGTCTCTAAATTTTCTTGTGAGTTAGAGGACGTATCTCAAGAATTTATTCCAAAGCATGATCAAAAAATTTCACCAAGTTCTAGCAATGGTCCTTTCCAAGACATGTTGACCCCCTTTGACCTCATGAACAGATACCAAAGGAACCCCGAACTTGACACTTGAAGATATTGCACCACTTACCATGTCTAATAATGACATCCAAGAACCCTTTATAAGAAATCCATCATTTGAAATTGACCCATGTCAAGAACTTGATCCAAAGCATATAAAAAACAATTATGAAATTAATCAAGATCAAGAATTTGTATCTCTAAGATACTACAATGATCTAATGGAAATTTTCCTATCTATACAATATTTTGAAAATGATGATCATATCCACATAGCACATACTCCTCCATCTACCCATGAGATGCTTTCTATGGATAGACACATAGATGATCTTCATTCAGAACAAGATTCTTTTACTCCTGACATTATTACACAAAAATAGAAGGTTATTGAGTTGTCAACATCAGAATCAAATATATCCCAAATTCATATTGAGGACATTAGGTATGCAGATATCCAACATTATCTGCTCAAGGAAACAAGTCAGATAGAAAATTATAATTCAAAGTTAGTGGAGCAGCAAATTGAAACAACGTCACCTACGGTGGTCATTTATCAGAGAATGCATTCTAAACAAGAGCTCTCAGAATAGGTGGAATCAAAGCATGAAGGTACTACTACCACCATACTAGGGGCAACTTTTTCTCAAACAAAGATCAACATAGGGAGCACAAAGAATCCTTATGATGAAACTGATGCCAATACTACAACTAGTCACATCACGAATCTTCTTCCACCCATCATCCCATCCAGGAATTGGGACCAACTTCAAAAGAAAAATATGAATCAAAGTACAAAGAATGTCATCAAAGCAAAAGAAGTTGAGAATCATAATGGAAAAATAAAATACACATGGATACTAAAGAATACAAAGAAATATCATCCCTATCAAACTCCATCAGTCAAAGAAACTATGGGGAAAAATAAAAAAGGGAAAAGTATTCATCAAAGATGTCCACAAAAGAAAAAGAATGCTTTTCAAGTGACATACAAAGTGTATCAAGCAGTTGGTCCTCACACCATGCACACTTCTGTATCCACCCATCATTACTCATCTTCCCAAGTTTGGAGAGTCAAAGGCTCCAAACTGTCAACCAATCCATCTCTTATCCCTAAACACACTCCATCCATGCATGCACGCATAATATCAAATTCTCACATTAACCATGTATTGGAAATGACCCTTCATCATAAGGATTTAGAAGGCATTCTATCGCAATGTGCGCACAAAGACAAAGTCAACTCTAGTATCAACGAAGTAGATCAGGAATCTCAAAATTTATATTCAAGTGCATGTATCTTAGCAAAGTAGCTTCTTCAAGCAGGATATTGATGGAACATTATGATAGGGGCATCTACATCAGTAACACCTTGTGATTCAGCATGAGCTTAAAATCTTTTGGAAAAATCAAAAAAATTAGAAAAAGGATTGAAAATAGTAAAGATAAAAAATTGTCCTCTAGTGAAAACCACTACGGTGGTGCTTTGGGAAAAAACATGACGAAAAACTGGCAAACATGCATCATGTGTAGAATCGAGCATCTACATGTGCCATTTTAGGAGAAAGCATCTCATCCCATCCATAATAGATCCAACATTTCGTCCATCTTATCCATAATAAATCCATTCATCCATGAACCATTTATCCAATCCATCTTTATCCATCTGCATCCATCATCCAAGTAATTTTGATCTTGATAAAAGTTTGGTGCACACTTTACACTTGCTTATGGTAGACATCTTGACATGGATCATTTTCATTGATCTTATCCTATGTAGCATTATCTAAGCCATGAAGCACTATCCAAATGAAGCATTCTTTATCCAAACACCTTATCTTATCACAAGACTATCCTTGGCATCCTTTGCATGCTTACCATATCCATCCATCCATACACTTATCCGAGTAGCCATCCATAACATTCCATACATTGCTAGACATTGGGGGCACATATTTACATCTTGCTTTGGGAATAAATCTTGATCTATATCCTCCAACTTATGTGGTGATTCAACCATTGGAAAATGTGAAATAAAATTAGTCCACCACTTGTGTGAAAAATTCCAAATCACTAGCCCATGGCATATTTTGATAAGAAGATGTTCCCTATCAGGCTTCATCTTTCATCAAACATCAATCCAAATTATCACTATCAGTCACATCTAATTTTCATGTCAAATGTCACATCAAATTATTCAAATAGATTTTGTTCCAAATAAAGCTTCATCAATCATGATTAATCAAATCCAATCAAAAAATCATCATCTTGAGATATCCTTGTGTTACTTAACACTATCCTTGCATTGTTGTGTATCCTCAACAATGTTATCATCATCAATCCAATTGAAATCTCAATCCTTGTGCTGATTAACACTATCCTTGCATTGTTTTGCATCCACAACAATGTTATCATCATGAATCCTCATCAATCAATCCTTGCATTATTGTGCATCCTCAACACTGTTATCATTATCAATCATGATCAATCAATCCTTGCATTGTTGTGTATCGTCAACAATGTTATCATCATCATCAATCCATCAATCAGATTGATCAACCTTAGCTTGGTTTTCAAAAAAAATCCCAAACAGAGAACTGATATCATCACACATATCCATATCCAAATCGTCAAAATTGTGCAAAAATACAAAAAACATCCAAAACATAAAAAAATCCAAAAACATCCAAAACATCAAAAAATCCATAAACACTCATAAAATCATAAAAACATCAAAAACAATTAGAATCTGAACTACGTCATCTCTGAGCTTAAACGTAGGAAAGGCTAATCTTTGATCAGCCTCTGAGACATAAAATCCAAAAAAAATCATAAAATCTCATAAAACCCCAAAACATTCAAAAAAATTAAAAATTAAAAAAAATTTAAAATCTTGAAAATACCAAAAAAAGCCTCAAAACATTCCAAAAATGTCAAAAAACATCCAAATATTTGAAAAAATCCATCTATCTCATCTCGCTTTCACCCGAATAATCAATCATCCATAATAAATTGATCATCACCTTCATCCCTTGGCAAAACAAATAAAAATAATCACAACAATTAGCAAAAATCAAACTCCAAATTCAAAAATCAAAATCGAAACGACAAACTTTTAAAAGCAAAATCAAACTCTTGATCATTTTCAAACATGTCAGTCAACCTTATATCAATAGCCTATCAATCAACTTATCAACCCATCATCATCCTATACAATGCATGTCCTAGGATATATCATTCTGAAAATGGGCATCATTTTGGATCACTTTGGATTCTTATCCTATCAAAACAAATCCCTTTGGCTAGAGGTATGAAGAACATTGGCTTGTTTGCATTCTTGATCTCTTCTTTTGATTTATCTTATTGCACTCATTCCAAGGACCTCTTGATCATATCCGAACGAAGGATTTAGAGAGATAGGAATGGAGCAACGATCATTATCCTTTTGTTTGTTGTGCTTGTTGGACATTCTTGTAAAATAACTTGGCGAATACTTGCTTTGTTAGGTACATCCTAGCAAGGTTTCCGTATGTCAAGTGTGAACAAGAATACTCCTATTTGTTTGTCATGTCAAAGTCCATCTCACTAGGTGCAATGCCATCTTGGTTCTTTATACCTTGATGCATTGCACCTATGTGTGTTATCAAACATAAGGTAAGTATCCTTTTTAAAATTCCAATCCTTGATAAGAAAAACATCATCTATCATCATCAACATCTCTAATAAAGTCTCATCAAATCATGGACTTGTTGGATCCTCTTGTCATCATCTCATTTCTTCTTTCTTCTCTTCGCGCTAACATAACATCACCAATGCATCCATTATGCATCCATCCTGCATCCACAAACCATCAACATTCGACATGTCATCTCACATACATAGTCATCATCATAATATAGATTTGTTAGTCTAAGCATCTCATAAATCATACATTTGCATAAAACATCTATTACATAATCATATAGGCATTATTGCATCATCATCTCATTTCCATCATCATCACAATCATCCATACCATCCATTTTGAACCTCTTTATCTTGAGATCGACCCTCAAATCAAATATTTTTGCTTGATCTCTTGAGGGGGAAATGTACCAGTGTACTTTCCATTGAGGCATCTGAAAAAATCATAAATTTTTTGAATTTTGATCATGGCATGTTTATTCTTTGAACCAACGCAGCAAGTACATTGCTTCAAAGAGGGGAAAAATATAGACACGTGAAATTGACATCATGCATTTAATTAGTTCATATTCACCCATCAATTAAATAAACCAAGTTTAATTGATTTAATCTCTAAGGATAGTCCATATAAAATCAAATAAATTAACTTTATTTAATTTGATCCTATCATTATCCCCCTTAGCTAAATAAATCAAATATGTATTTAACTAAATCTTTATCACCTTTTATCTCCCTTTGATTTGATTTAAATCCCTAAATCTAAGTCAACTAGGTCAAAAACATCTAACATCATCTTAATTAATCTAATCCATGATTAAATGTTAATTCTAATCACTTGTATTCTCTAGATTTTGCCACTTGCACATGAAATTGGATTTAATTGATTTATCAAAATCTTTATTTACTTTCAACTTGGCATAAAGGGAGAATATTCTCCAAGTTTGAATCTCCCCCCAATTTGACATGTACATCCAACAAAGCATTTATGAGGCCTTACATGTCTCTTGCACAAGGTGAAACTTAGAATTTAACTCTCAAATTCAAATTTGAATCTCCCCCTCTTTGGCACATTGACTAGAATGTGCTCATTCCTCACCCTATCACAAGTTGACAAGTGGCTTCATCTCATTGGTCAAATCATTATCCCACATTGATCTATTTTGAGCTCTCTACCAATTTGAAAATCTATAAATGAAAGCTTCATTTTTCAACAAATCCTCGACAATCTCATGCAAAGTCACTCTCTTCAATTGAGAACTGATTTTTTCCACCTTATATCATTGTCATTTGAATCCATATTCATAGCATTTTCATATCATCAATATCATGGAGCTTAGCAAAGGATTGGGAAAGGGATTCTTTCCATAGAAGCACCAATCCACTATGAAATAGGATTTATTTCATGTTTTATATGCTTTATTTTTATCTTGTAATTTGTTTGCATTTTGAAACATGATTTATTATTTCATAAGAATCTTAGATTTTATTATATTTGAATTGACTAATAGCTAACTATGGTCATTGTTTGAATGAAGCCAAATTTAAGATTCATAGAAACTACTAAAAAAGATCAGAGTAGACTGAGAGGCACATAATCCACTTCAAATTTTCCAAAAAATTAGAAGTGAACTGATTCACCACTATTGGAAAATGAATACATGTAGGCCTGATCAAGATTTTTACAAATTTGAATGCCCTTTTGGCTAAAACTAGAATGATTCGCCTAGCCTGGTGGATGAGACCCAGTTAGGTTCAACAACAATTTTTTTTGTGATCCAAACTGCCATTCTACCTTCTTCAGTCTTCCAGGAACTCACTATTAGTCTCATTGCTTTTTACTGTATTTTATTCACTTTCTTAGGTCATTTAGATTTAGTTTGCATATCACATTGTGTTTTACATCTTCCAGGGCATTTTGCATTCATGTTAATTTCACACTATGTTTTCCAGCATATTTTCTTTTCCAAGTTTACACTTGGTGGTGAACCCCTGATTAGCTATCATTCAATCCCCAAGATAGCCCTATTGCTAGATTTCAATCTCTTTTTCATTGAAGTCACTAGGGTTATCCTTGAGTGGAATATTTTTAAAAGTGGGTGCAAATATATTCATACATTCTCACATTTTTCATAGGTTCCACCTGGCCCTCCCCTTTTACCTTTACAAAGCAGAAATGATTATGATCTTGTTGAACAACTTAAGAATACTCCTGCAAAGATATCCCTATGGGACCTAATTCAGAATTCACCTAATTATCACACTATGGTTCAAACAGCCTTGCAACAAGTTCCTATCCCTTCTAATGTGCAACTTAATGAAATCCCAACCCTGATTCAAGGAATAAATGCTGACATTTTTTTCCACAAATGTGAGATCCCTCCTTCGGAAGTGTAAAAATAAAATGAAGCTTTCATAATAATAGCTCAATATAAAAGGACGGGGATAAAGAGAACCCTTGTTGATAATGTATCCACTCTTAATGTGTGTAGGGTAAACCTTTTGGATAGGCTCAATGTGGATAAATCAAAAATTCAACCTAACTCTTTATCTATTAAGGGATTTGACAATGTAGGAAAACAACTGCTTGGTTTGATCACTTTACCTATTACTACTGGAAACACCACATTAGAAAACCAATCCATGTTATGCCTCAAGATCTTTCATACAATCTCCTTTTAGGAAGACTATGGATTCATACAATGAGTGGGGTTCCTTCTACTTTTTATCACAAAATGAAGTAGTCTACAACAACAAAATGTACACACTTGAATCTGACCCTTACACAAACAGTTGTTTAAACATTGAGAAAGGCAAGGAAAATCCTTTGAAAACATTGACACCAACTATAAAAGTAGAACCTGTGTAACAAAAAGGCAAAGAAAAATGCATTGAAGAAGTCACAAAGCTATTAGATGATGATTGGGGATCCTTATATTTCACACCAACATTCATGGGAGAATACAAGATCATAAACGAAGACTTTGAAAATGGAAAAGAAAAAGCATTAATGCCAAGAAAAAATTTGACAAACCTTTAAAAAGCATCCACCTCAACCATCTTAGAACAAAAGACAACAAATTACACAACAAAATTTGATGAACCTAGTTATAAACAACCACAAACTCTAAAATAAATGAAACAACTTTATGTAAAAGGTTATGAACTCATGATAGAACTTGGATATAGTGGAAAACAATGTGGTGCTAGAGAACTAGGTATTTGTGTCCCTATAGAACCTAACATGCAAGAAACAACTAGTGTTCTTGGTTATTGTCCCTTGAAAGAAAGAAAAAAAAATCCTTCACTTAATATCAACACTATCACAAAACATGCTTTCAAGCCAACTTTAACATTAGTGCATCCCGAATTGGTAGAAAATAGTGGTCTTGATTGTTGTCCTTTGAAAGAAAAAAATAAATATTCACTTAATGTCAATGTCATCTCGCAAAACACTAGTGATTTGAATTCGTTAGATTTTACACCTTCTAGTAAAGGAGAGAACACAATCTCGCAATCTAATGAGTCTCATGTAAGTATGACACCTATAGACACGCAAAATTGGCATAATGCATTCAACCAGGTTTCACATTTATCCACTCATTAAATTAATTAGGTTCACCTTCATCCATTCATCACGTAAATTAAACTCATTAAGTTCATTCCTAAGGCTGTTCATTTAAATTAAATAAATCAAACATCAACCTTTTAATTAAATAAACCAAACTTTATTTAATTAAATATCCAAATGCATATTCCATCCTTTTCTGATTTAAATAAATCAAATATTTAAGTCGAAAAGGTCAAAATCATCCTAATCATCATTAACCTAATCTAATCCTGATTAAACTAACCTAACCACCCATTACATCCTCTAGCTTTTGCCACTTGCACAAATAAATCAATTTATTGATTTATTAAAATCAACATTTTCCATCAACATGGCATCTTTGAGGAATATTCCCTAAAAATTGAATTCAAAAACAAGTGGACATGTACACCCAACAAAGCATTTATGAGGCCTTACATGTCTCTTACATGTCCCTTGCACAAGTCAAACTCAACATTAACTCTCAAATTCGAATTTGAAATCTCCCTCTCTTTGGCACATTGGCCAAAATGTGCTCATCCTTAAGCCTATCACAAGTTGACAAGTGGCCTGTTTTCATTGGCTTGTTTTTTATCCCACATTTCTCTCTGATAAGAATTCTTCCAACTTGAAAATCTTTAAATAGAGACCATCTCAATTGATCAAATCCTCCACAACTCCACAATCATTCATGTGAAGTCACTCTCTTCAGGAGAACTGATTTTTCCCATTCATCATCTTGATCATCAATATATCATCAACATAACTTGGAGCTTAACAAAGGATTGGGAAAGGGATATTTTCCACAATAGCACCAATCCACTATGAGATAAACATGCTTCATGTTTTTCATGTTCTTATTTAGCTTGCTTTTGTCATTTGTTTGCATGTGGAAGCATTGATGTATCATTTCATAGAGATGTTGTTATCTACATTCCAGGTTCATTGCATGGAAGTCACATATGACAATAATTATCCGATGCAACTATTCCCTAGGAGTTTGGTAGGCCACACTATGGAATGGTTTACCTTCAGGCATTAGAACATTTCAAGAAATTATAGATGCATTCATTAAGAACTACGCATGCAACATTACAATGGATGTTAGTCTAGAAGAACTCTCAGCTCTGAAACAAGGAAAGGGTGAATCTTTCACTTCATTCCTACAATGATGGCGATCCAAGGAAAATCAGAGCAAGTGGACCATGCTAGAAGAACAACAAGTTTGCACCATCATAGCCAACCTTGAAGGCTGCTTGGCATTTCATCTCAAGGTTTAGGGCATCACCACATATGATCAGTTGATCCCCAAGGGCTTAGCATCGATAGAGCCCTTATGACTTAACCCGTGGAATCAACACCATACCTCGAACAACAAAAAAACCTCCCACCATCCAATTACAACAATAAACCTTGCACGTGGGTAAGGAACAAAAACATTACTAAAGATGGTGTCGTCGATGCCAAGGTGGCCATTAGTGCTACTCGCCAACATACACCCGCACCACAAATTCAAACACAACACCAAAACAATCATCACATAACACACCAACCAACCAACAATCCAACAATCAATAATCTCAATGAGCAAGGAGGACCACCCCAATGCAAGAATTATCCCAAGCGAAAGTACACTGCTTTGGGGGAACCATGAGAAGTCATCATGAAAAAGTTGATAGACAAAAAAACTCATTCAGGCTCCTACCTTTGAAAATTACTAAGAACCAGATGTGAAACCTCCTTGGTATAATGAAAATAAACTTTGCAAATTCCATAAAATCAAAGGCCATACCACAAACATTTGCATGAGACTGAAAAATATCATCCAATATCTCATCGATTAAAGAATCATAAACATGTAACAACCTATAGGAAATAAAGATCTTAAGATATATACAAATCCGATGCTGAATCATGCCAACAAAGGGAATAAAAATGATAAAGGGAAAGGCACCCACTCAAACATGATTCATGTGTATGAAATAGTCGTTGCCTCCCTAGATGAAAACTACATGGTCATCACCATCAAGAGCGCCTATGCCAAAGATTGTGGAGTCACCACAAGAGGCGGCAAAGTAACCATCACAAGATCATCCTAGCCAAACAAAGCCCCTGCATCTATATCTGTTCCAAATGGCTATAATGTTCTAGATCAAATCAAGAGAATGCCAGCACAAATCTCCATCATGGAGTTGCTAAAATTCTCATCTGTCCATAGGAAAATTCTTGAAGAAGTGTTGGCCTCATCCACTGTCCCCACAGACCTTAATGCAGAGCAATTCCAAGCTATGGTTAGAAATATCATTACGCCTAATCTTCTTACATCCTCTGACCAAGATTTCCCTGCCCAACCATCTCACAACCATGCACTTCACTTGGAAGCCATAGTACATAAGAGCAAAATCAAAAGGGTCTTGGTGGATGGAGGTGTGAGCTTAAACATATGTTCTCTCAACCTCATCAAGCAATTGAACATATCAGAGGATTCCATTGACAAAGGGAAGGGTATCACAATAAGAGCATATGATGACAAAGAAAGAGTTTCTCAGGGCACAATCAAACTCCCTATTCAAGTAGGGTCCACCATCATGGAAACCACCTATCAGGTCTTGTATAATATTCTCCTAGGATGCCCATGGATTCATGCGATGAAAGCAATAGCATTGAATTTCCACCAATGTGTGATATTTACACATAACATACAAGAAGTTACCATCCATGGAGATCCTGAACCTTTCTCATACTGCAAAAATCTTGAAGCAAAGTATTACAAAATCCCCCAAGTATCAAAAAATGATGAGGGCCCATCCACATAATACATCGATACTGCCACCCTCACATCCACTTCTGTGACAAAGACACCCACCACTCCCACCATTCCCAACATTTCTGACATTAAGCTCATCATCTAGGATGATGGTTGTGGAAGCGACAAGCTTCCTAACAATTATTTTGTGGTAGGAGTGTTACCACAATCTCCTAGATCATGGGGTCTTCCACAAGAAAATAAGCTTCCACATCACAAATGTCTCCTAAAGACTATCTTGAATTCACAAGCTAGGGAGACCTTGGCCAGGAGGTTATTAAGGAAGATCCATCACATATGTTGTATCAAGATGAAAGACCAGTACCAGAATTGGATAATGGAAGTAAGGGTCTACAAATGATGCTCACAATGGGCTATGATAGAAATCAAAGACTAGGACAAAACGACAATGGGCTCATAATACCTATCATGCCAGAGATGCAACCGATAACAAATCTTAGCATTGGATGTACCCCTCTGAGTATAACCATACATGGCCGAAGTCCTCTGGTTAGAGCGATTAATAAACCTCGTTAGCCAACTGCAGTAGAACTACGATTATGAGTATCCACAGCTCGTGTTCTAGATAACTATACATTTGATATAACTAATGTTTGTAGTAGTAGTGATGATGAGGACCCATATCCAATCTACCTTGGCTATTCGAAGATACCAATCTTTGCATGATTAGCACCCTTTCCTTTGAAACATACAATCAAAATCATGAGATCCACCTAGTATATCCCCAACTCATCGACTATGACCAACGAGGACCACTGATTCTCAATACATTCGAAAATGATGAGGCGCTCTCAGAATTCATGGGATTGCGGGACAACATTCTAGATGGCGATCAAAATGCAAGGTTTATAATGGAGTTGGACACACATGCCTATTATGGGGAAACGATTGAATCCTTTAGTCGCAAAAGTGAGAAATTAAGAATAATATCCAAGTCCTTGAGTGGAAACCACACTGTGGCACTCTCTGACAAGGAAAAAGTAAAAAGAAAGGATGTATCCAATGGTGAAAACCTCTCTGAGGCACCTGAGGATGGGGGATTCAATATTCCTTTAAGAGCTATTCATCAAGAAAAGTCAGCAGTCTTGGCCAAAAAATGCAATCCAGTAAACCTAGGAACAGAGGAAACCCCACATATCACATTCTACATAGAATCACTACTATCAGAAGAGCAAGAACTCCTAGCAGCATTCCTAAGGGAAAGACAAATAAACTTCGCATGGAGTTATGCTAACATGCCAAGGCTTGATCCAGAGACTGTGGCTCACCACTTAGTAGTGTATCTAGAAGCAAAGCCCGTCAGAAAAAAGCTTCAAAAAATGCATCCTCAGATCCCCTTATTGGTCAAAATGGAGCTAAAAAAGTTATTAGATGCAGGATTCATCTGACCAATAGATTATCCAGAATGGGTATCAAACTTGGTACCTGTTTCAACACCTGACGGAGCCATTAGAATCTATATAGACTTCAGAGATTTGAACAAAGCATGTCCAAAAGATGACTTCCCGCTTCCCAACATCAACATGATAGTATATATGATCGCAAGACATGAGATGCTATCACTAATGGATGGATTTTTAGGATACAATCAAATCATGATAACAAAAGAGGAGCAACATAAGACAACTTTCACTTGTCCATGGGGGACTTACTACTGGAACATGATGCCATTCGGCCTAAAGAACATAGGAGCAACATACCAAAGGGCCATGACATTGATATTCCACGGCATGATCCATAAAACGACTGAAGACTATGTTGACGATATCCTAGCTAAATCCAGAAAAAGAAAAGATCACATAGCAACCTTAAGTGCTATTTTTGACAGATTGGAGGAGTACAAATTCAAACTAAACCCAAAGAAGTATGCCTTCGGCATACAATCAGGTAAATTGCTAGGGGATATAGTGTCCATGAGAGGTATCGAGGTGGATCTAGCAAAGGTGAAATAAATCCTCGAAATGGAAGCACCAAAGACATTAAAACAATTAAGAGGCCTCCAAGGTAGACTTCAATCCATTAGAAGATTCATAGCACAACTAGTGAACAAACCGAACCCATACTCTCACCTACTCCACAAGGGAGTAGCGTACAAATGGGATACCAAATGCGAAGAGGCATTCAACAAAATCAAGGAATATCTACTGACACCACTAGTCTTAATGCCACCCATCACAAGAAATCCATTGATTCTATACGTGTCAGCAATAGTAGCAGCCCTTGGAGCTCTCCTAGCTTAGCATGACAAAAATGGAATGGAGAGGGCTATTTATTACATCAGCAGAACAATGGTTGGGCATGAGCTAAACTATTCATTCATTGAGAAAGCATGCCTCACAGTAGTGTTTACATCACAAAAAGTTAGACATTACATGTTGGCACACAAGATAAAGCTCATCACCAAAATTGACCCTCTCAAATATCTACTATCAAAGGAAATACTCACAGGAAGAATGGAAAAATGGGTAATGATATTATCATAATATGACATTGAGTATGTGGAGAGGAAAGCAATCAAGGGCCAAGTCATCACAGACCAACTGGCAGAAGCACCAATCTATTCTGATAACCCTCTTGTCTTAGAGTTTCTAGATGAATCCATTTTTTATCTCAATGTAGCTAACCACTGGAAACTATACTTTGATGGATCATACACACAACATGGATCAGGAGCTGGTGTTTTCTTTTTCACACCACAAGGGGATTTCATACCAAGGTCATACAAACTGGCATTTCCTTGCACCAGTAACATTGTGGAATACGAGGCTTTAACCATAGGTCTCAGAATAGTAGTGCAGTGGAATATCATAGCTCTCAGGGTATACGGGGATTCTCAATTGATTATAAATCAAGTAAACAATGAATACTAGACCAAGGATGACAAGCTCACTTCATACAAGAAATTGGTGGAGACTCTAAAAGAATCCTTCATTGAAATCACATTTGAGCAGATACCTAGATCCAACAACAGAGCAGTAGACACCATGGCAACAATTGGGTCCCTACTAGACATCCCCAACAATGTTCCAAAATATGAATTCCTAATAGAGCAGCTTCTCGTGCCCACATTCGAGGTACTAGAATCAAAATTTGTGTGCGAAATCATTGGTCCTGGTGATCCTTGGTACCACAAAATTTACACATACCTTTGTATAGGAGTCATACCCGCCGACCTTCCTTCAAACCTAAAATGAACCTTTGTTAAAAAGGCATCCATATTTGTCATCCTAGGTGATACCCTATATCGTAGGAGCATAGAAGGAACCCTACTACGCTGCCTAAACACTGAGGAGGCATTAACCACTCTAACTAAAGTACATAATGGTATCTATGGCTCACCCTCAAGTTGAATGACCATAGCTAAGAAACTGCTGAGGATGGGGTATTATTGGCCCACAATGGAAAGAGAAGCACATGATCATGTCAAAAAGTGTCTACAATGTCAGCAGCATGGGGACCTCATCCATGCTCCAGCTCAAGAGCTTCATTGTATTGTCACACCATGGACCTTTTCGTAGTGGGGACTCGATCTCATTTGGAAAATCACGCCCACTTCATCTAATGGCCACAAAGTCATCATAACCACAATAGAGTACTTTACTAAGTGGGTGGAGGCCATACCCATGACATACATAATTGGGAAACAAATTTCAAAGTTTATCCTAAACTATCTCATTTCTCGCTATGGTGTCCCACAAGCCATTATCTCAGATAATGGGACAACATTCAAGAATTAGGATTTCCATGACTTGTGTGAGAAATTCAAAATCCAACATCACTTCTCCACCTCATACTATCCCCAAGGCAATGGCCAAGTAGAAGCTACAAACAAAACCATTCTAAAAATCTTCAAGAAAACAGTCAATGACATAGGTCGTGACTCGCACCTACAACTTAATCCCCTCTGGGTTTATCGAACTAGCATCCACACACCCACTGGCACCACCCCCTTCTCCTTGGTCTACGGATCAGAAGTCATACTCCCCATTGAGATCGAGCTCCCATCCCTCAGGATATCATTACAAAACCTCATCACAGATGAAGAGTATCCGGTATCAAGACTAAATGAGCTAGAGCTACTAGATGAGAGATGTATAGATGCTTTGAATCATTTGCAAGTCTATTAGAATGGACTCAAAAGGAGCTATAATAAGAAAATCAGAAGCAGGACATTCCAAGTTGGAGAACTAGTCTTAAAAGAAAATCAGAAGAATGTCCCAAACCCAAGTAGCAAAGGAAAATTTGAACCCAATTGGCTGGGACCATTCATCATCACAACAAGTTACAAATCAGGGGCATATCAGTTATCAACACCTGAAGGGGAACCTCTGCAGGAGCCCATGAATAACTCCCATCTCAAAAAGTTTTATGCCTAAATCTTTCAAGGTATAGAACCAAAAAATCAAAAATGTCCTAAAAAATGGTTACCTTGGTGAAAACCTAGCAAACGGGCATCTTGGTGACAACAAAAAATCAAAAAACAAAAAATCCAAAAAATTAGAAAAGGATAAAAAATAGTAAAGAAAAATCGTCCTCTAGTGAAAACCACTTCGGTGGCACTTTGGACAAGTACCTTGGTGAAAACCTGACAAATAGGTGCCTTGTGTAAATAAGCACTTCCCATCCACCGGGATCTTTACGGCTTGTTCTGCATCATCCATCCATTTTTCTTCCATCATCCATCGCATTCAGGTCTCCATCCATCACTCATCCACTCATATCCACACCATAGCTTGGTCTTGTGTTCATACCATGATCCCTCTTAGTACTACTCAACCCATCACTAAGGTCAGTTTGTCCTGCCTTTATTGGAGTAGTCTAGTGCATCACACTGGGGGCATGTTCTCATTGGATCAGATTCGTGTATATTCTTAAAGTTCTTAAATCAAAAAATCCAAAAACATTAGAAAATCAAAAAATCCAAAAAGAAAATCAAAAAAATCCAAAAACATCAAAACATCAAAAAATCCAAAAACATTCAAAACATATCAAAATCCCAAAAAACAAGTCAAAAAGTTAGTCAAAAAGTCAAAAACAGAGTCATCTTATCGAACTACATCGTCTCTAAGCTTGAACGTAGGCAAGGTTGATCTATGATCATCCCCTGAGACACTTAGGTCAGTCCTTTAGGAGTCTGTCATAATAAACTGACAGTTCATCATGTATATCTTCATCTGTAAATCGATCAAGTCATTAGTCAAACTACGTGGTCTCTGCGTGTATAACATAGGCAAGGCTAATCTGTTGATCAGCCCCTGAGGCGCCTAAGATAGGCTGTTAGGTTAGTTTCTTGGTCACAACCTCAGAAAATACCAAAAACATTAGAAAGTCAAAAAATTAAAACATTTGAAAATCTCAAAAAATACCAAAAATAGCCTCAAAACATTGCAAAACTCCAAAAACATCCAAATATTTGAAAAAATCCATCTGCCTCATCTCACTTGCACCCACAATAAAACCATCCATAATAAACTGATCGTCATTCTCAACCTTTGGTGAAACAGTTAGAAACAAGTCTAGTAGGTTAAAAGTGAAAACTCAAAAATGTCAAGTCTCAGGTCGAACTTAGTACGTAAGTAAGTTGGTCAATTATTTGTGTCGATAATCCATCATCCAAATAGTCCCATATCAATCATCTAATAACATCATGTCCTGGGATGAATCTTTCCTACAATGGGCATTATTTATCAGAAAAAACACTTTGGATAGATGAAATGACGTGCTGCCATCCACTAACATGTCCTAGGATGTATCCTTCCTACAATGGGCATTATCTTTTGGAAATAGTTTTGGTTCTTATCCTTAAAAACACATTCCCTTTTGGTTAGCGGTATTGAAGAACATCAACTTGTTTGTGTGCTTTATCTTTGTCTTTTGACTTATCTTATTGCGCTCAGTCCAAGGACCTCTCGATGATATCCAAATGAAGGATTTAGAGAGATAGGAATGGGGCAACAATCATTATCCTTTTGTCTATTATGCTTGTTGGACGTTTCTTGTAAAATAACTTGGCAAATACTTGCTTTGTTAGATATGTATAGAGGATGTTTTGACCAACTTGTTGACTATTGCATTGATAGGTTATACCTTTCCGTGTTTTGGTCCGAGGTGTTTGAAACTTCTAAAGTGCATCCTAGCAAGGTTTCCATATGTCAAGTGTGAACAAGAATACTAGATTATCTATCTATCGAGTCAAAGTCCATCACACTAAGTATAAATTCATCCTAGTCCTTTATACCTTGATGCATCGTGCTTATGTGTGTTATCAAACATAAGGTAAGTGACCCTTTTAAAATCCCAATCCTTGATAAGCAAATCATCCATTTCTCATCATCATTTTATCATCATCATATCTCATAAAGTTGGCTTGTTGGATCCTCTTGTCATCATCTAATGTCTTCTTTTCTGCATTAACATCACAACATGTGAATAGTTAATCATCATCACCAATGCATCCATCCTGCATCCACAAACCATCAGTATTCTGCATATCATCTCACATGCATAATCATCATCATAATATAGATCTGTTAGTTTAAGCATCTCATAAATCATGACATTTGCATAAATAATACATTTGTGTAATAACAACATATCATCATCATAATATAGATCTGTTAGTCTAAGCATCTCATAAAATCATACATTTGCATAATCATGGCATATAACATCATCAATTTCATCCATCCCATACATCATATCATCATTTAAGTTGTTTAAGATAATATAAATTTGTTATTCTACGCATATTAAAACCTTCTCATTTGCATCATCATCCATAACCATCCATTTTGAACCTCTTTATCGTGAGATCGACCCTCAAATCGAATCTTTTCACTTGATCTCTCGAGGGGGAAATGTACTAGTGCACTTCTTTCCATTGGGGCAACCGAAAATATTAGAATTTTTTTTAATTTCGATCGCAGCAAGTTTATTCTTTGAACCAACACAACAAGTACATTGCTTCAAAGAGGGGCAAAATGTAGACACACAAAATATGCATACATGTCAATCCAATGGTTTAATCAAATAAGCTTCATTTAATCAAATCTAAAATTTCATCCTTCAAATTAAATAAATCCATTTCATCATTACATCATTTAAACAAATCAATTAAATCCTAACACTTCATTAATTAACCTTTATCTTGCATCATCCCTTTAATTAAATAAATCAAACATTCATTTAATTAAATCTCAAATTCTTATTTCTCCCCTTTTGATTTAAATAAATCCAAATATTCAAGTCAAAGGCGTCAAACTCACCTAATGATCAGTAAGCTAATCTAATCCTAATTAGCCTAACCTAACCACCCATCGCATCTTCTAGATATTCCCACTTGCACAAATAAATCAATTTATTGATTTATTAAAATCCTTATTTTCTTTCAACTTGGCATAAAAAATAGAATATTCCCTCAAGTTTGAAAATGATGACAAGTTGACTTGTCCCCTCCAACATTGCATTAACTTCTCATTTTCATGTCCCCCTCTCAACATTTATTTCACAAATTTGAATTTGAAACTCCCTCTCTTGGGCACATTGGCCAAAACTTGCACATTCCTCAACCTATGGCAAGTTGACAAGTGGCCTCTTTTCATTGGTTTATATTTAGTCCCACTTTCATCCATTTGGCCATTCTCTCATCAAGATAAATCTATAAATAGAGGGCTTAATCTTCATCAACTCATCTACATCTTCATGCAAAGTTACTCTCTCAGTTTGAGAACTAATTTTGCTCTTCATCATAGTGGTATTGCATCATTTCAATTTTTAAACAAGGATTGGGAAAGGGTCATTTGCACATTTGACACCAATCCAATATGGAATAGGTACTTTGTTTTGCTTCTATATGTTTATTTGATCCTCTTTGTTAGTTGTTTGCATCTTTGGAGCATGACATTGTTATTTCATAGAAGCATTTGATGAATTTACACATGACTAACCCTTGCTTGAGGTTATTAGAGTTTGTGCAGATTTGCAGAGCTTCAACACCTAATACTAAGCAAGAGATATCTTTGTCACAAAATAAAGGAACATCTTCTTTTGATCAAGAAGGTATCTTATCGAGACTCCTTTAAGATCATTTGATATCCCTTCCTCCAAGAACATAAAAGAAATTTTACTACAAGAGTTCATTTTGTGCATATCATAGAGTTCACGGTGTGCATATCTTATCTTTGTCACAAAATAAAGGAACATCTTCTTTTGATCAAGAAGGTATCTTATCGAGACTCCTTTAAGATCATTTGATACCCCTCCCTCCAAGAACATGAAAGAAATTTTACTACAAGAGTTCATTTTGTGCATATCATAGAGTTCATGGTCATTCTACTAAGAAAGTTTTAATTGAATTTTATGATTTTTATGTTTTTTGATCTTTTTCTAAGATGCAAATGTAGATTTTGAATGATTTTTAGTAAAATGAGATGCAAAAATGTAAGATAAATGAGCTTTCAATAATGTAAAATTTGAAACCTTAGATGCAAGTTAACCAATGTAATCCCTAATGCAATGTTAATGCAAGCTAAATCTAGGATGATAATGCACTCAAAATCATAAAATGAAATGTTCTATATACAGGTTCACTAAAATGAAAGGTGAAAAATTGTTTGCATCCACTCTTAGGTTTTAGGACCTAAAAGGGAAATTTTCACTAACTTTCACTAAAGAAAAAACCCTTGAGATTTCAATACAAAAGAGAAAGAAATATTGCAAGAGGGTTGTTGTAGGGGATGAATATTATCTAATGAGGGGTTCACCACCAAGTTTAAACTTGGAAGAGAAAATGAAATGAAAAACCCTAATTCAATGCAAAGTAACACTAAATGACCTATAGAAGTAAATAATATGAAATAGAAAACTAAAGATAGGAATGTGTGCACCTGGAAAACTTGAGATGGCTGAATGGAGGTCTGAATCACTATAAATTATGCTTTTACTGCTAACTTGGACTCATCCAGCAAGCTAGGAAAATCAATCCTATTTTTGGAGAGTCATGTAGGAACAAGAATCTACCAAAAGGGTATCCAAATCTACAAAGTCCTAAAAATTGATTGGAATTGGGACTCATTCGCCAAAAGTGGCGAATTAGTCTAGTTGGGATTTTTTGCAACCTCAAAAGCCAATCCTGCTCTTCTTTGTCTACTTTTTCCTTCTTGATTGGTTTTTGAATCTAAATCCCCAAATTGTAACCTGAAGGTTTTCTCCAAGACTTGATGACAACTTTGACAACTTTTGAGCTCTTGACAACTTTTCTCCAATCTTTCTCCTTAGGAAATATGCAACCTAGACCTACAAATCACACACAAAGGAGAGGGGAAAATCCTAAGGGCTTAGTGTATAGCATTTTTCCTTTGTCAAACCCCATTTTCAAAATCAATCCTTGAAATGAAATCAAATAAGAATGGAGAATGATGAATAAATAAATAACAATGTTGCAACTCACCAAACCCTAGCAATGAGGTGTTGCAAATATGTTTGTAATGGTTACAATGGATGTAGAATTTGATTCTTTCTTGAATGATTTTGATCTTGAATGCAATGGTTGCTTGAATCACACAATCCTACATCACAATTGTTAGCTCTAAAAGAGCATGATGTATGGGATCTTTGAAATGATGATTGAATGGTTGAATGCTACTCTAGAATGCTTGAAAGTTTTCTCTTGAAGACACTTGAATGTTGTTGAATACTCTTGTGAAAACTTGATTGCTTGTTAGAATGCTAGGTGAAAATATGAGAGAAAGAACCTTGTATTTATACTCAATTATGAAAGAATTCCTGAAATTACAACACTACAAGCCAACATTAGATGTAGGAGGATAAAATACCACTAGAATTTTGAATTTATTTTAATTTTGGGAAACATGGAACTCATTCACCCAAGATGGAAAATGAGTCCCATCTGACATTAATATATGGGACCAAAAATCAAAAGTGCTTAGAAAGAAGTAAAAATAGGTTTGAGACCCAAAAAACTAGGTGGGACACAATCGCCCAAGGTGATGATTGAGTCCCAAATCACTAAATATAGGCCATACAAGCCATAAATACTTGAATTATGATTGGGTTATGATTGGGTACTGATTGGTGTCAAGATTATCCTTGAAAAGATGCAATAAATGAGGCTTGTAAATGAAAAATAGGACTAATTAAAGCATAAGAGAGCTCAATTATTAATGAAAACCCTACAAAAGTGTGAAATTGGGTCACAAAACTTTACAACACTTTGAACAAGGCAAGATTAATATTTATTTTAATTAAAAAGTGATTTATTATGTTAAAAAACTTAGACAAGTGTGAAAGTGTGTTACAACACTTCACAACACTTTAGAAAGGTAAAATTTAAATTCATTAGTTCAAAAGGTCCCAATACCTAATGTGAATGTGTCAACCACATTACAACACTAAATCAAGACAACATGAAGCTCAATTTCACAAGGACGGCCCAAACAAGTGTGAAAATATCGCTAACAATATTTTTCGACACTACACATGTTGTGAGAAATTACTTTAAAGTAGTAAATGATAAATTATAGCAATAAATAGGACATGAGAGATTATTTGGAAATCCCTATGCCAAGTCATATGTTTCCAAATAAAGCTACATCATGAAAATGTGGTTGCCCCCAAAATAAATTCCCAAAATTACATAAGTTGTCCATGGATTCGAGGTTAGTATGTTGTTTCCATAATGTTTTTCAAGAGCTTGGAACCATCATCATTCCCCGAATAATCATGGAATAGGAAGAATGACACGAAGAGAGCAAAAACAAAGAATTTTTTTGGGTCAATATGGAAGAGACCTAAATTTCTTGACCCCTTGTGTCATCCCCAAAAGGAAAACAGAAGACAACGAAAATATAAAGGAAAAGCTTTATGGCATAGAGAAGAATGTAGATACTATTTAACATCAAAGCTTCTACCTCTTTGATAGCCTTATGGTAAATTTAGAGAGTGGGGGACCAATTTGTGCCTCATCGAATAGCCTTTAGGATTTTCATAGAAAGCTAACTCTTCTTTGTGTTGGGGGGAAAAAGGTAGAAAGAAATGAAAAGAAAACATAAAAATGGCAATGCACCAAAGCTTTTACAACATTTCAAACATCAACTTATTCCTTATAACTAATATAATAGACACAAAATGTCGTAGACCCTTCATTATTGGGAAGAGAATGAGCAATAAAGGCTTAGTAGAAGAACAATGTAGTATTTCAAATCTCTCGATGGGAAGCACCCATAAAGGTCTGATCAAACATAAGAAAACCTTAAAGATTAATAGAAATATCAAAAAAATTACAAAACCTTTTCTCCCTTTACGACATAATATGGAAAATAATTTTTATAGAAAATGGAAAATTTGAACAGACATTGTTGGAAATATGTGCCTCAATCCCACAGGCTGAAACCTCTGAAGGGGCCAAGTTGGTGTGACATCTTTTGTGTCTGGCCGACTAGCAGTTGGAATCTTGTTGAACAGATCAGGTCATTGTGACCTTGCTTCTGTCTCACCGAATGATCCTATTGCTATGACATGTTGTGTTCGATGTGACCTCTTACCGCATGGAGATCTCTGGGTGACAGGCCATTCATATCAGGCGTTGGGGAAACTAATAGTGACTGTGGGCTTTGGGGTGACTTAAACACTCAGGAAGAAGTCCCAGCGACTAAAGAATGTCTCACCGATAGAATATGGCTATCGGGGTAACACAAGGGTCTCGGGGAGAAGTCTTGGCGACCAATGGAGAGTCTCACCGATAGTATGTGACACTCAGGGTGACATGAGATGTTCGCTATGACCTCTCAGTGAAAGTGGTAAACCATTCGGTGGAAGCTTTGTCTTTCTGTATGACATCTCACCGACTCATGGGGTCTTGCCGATAGTAGTATGGCTTCAGAGTAACATAAGAGATCTCGATGAAACCTCTTGGCAAAAGATGAAAGTCTTGCCGACTGAGATGCTTCGGTATAACATGTTGAGCTTGGTGGGATGTCTTGGCGAAAGTCGATTGTCTTGCCGATGTGAACACTCATGTCTATGTGACTTATGGAGCTTCGGTATGACGTCTCACTAATAGTGATGAGTCTTGGCGATAGAGATACATGTGAAGAACTTCAGTATGAGGTCTTAGCGACATGAGCAACTCTTAGCGATAGTCTTCTGGGCTCGTAATGACATCTTGCTGATAGGTGAACTCTTGGTGATATCAAATGTTAAGTTGTGTGGAACTGGGGAGACACGGTTAGTGTCTCACTGACATGCCAACATAGATTGAAGCCTTTTGACCGAGTGAAGACTATCCTATGTGGTTCATTGTTTACCAATCAAAGAAGTCGAATGGGAACCGTTGGAAGACAATTCATTGTGGCAGTTCTGTGTGGAAGTTCGACAGACAGGGACGTCATGGATTTACTCAGTAGTTGTAGATGATGACTGGTTCAATGAATCGATGGATTGTTGTGTGATTGTATGATCAGTGGATGAATTTTATTATGTGAAGACTGTAATGTGAATGTTCTATAACAAGGTTGTTCATGGTGAATGCTATTGTAAACTAACATCAGAAAGATAAGTTAGATATTTGTATGTAATCTTTATTACTGTAATACAAAGTGACTTCTCTTGGTGTGGTGGGTTTTTTTCTCCTCTAAGGGTTTTCCCACATAAATCTGGTGTTCGTATGTGTTTGTCAAATACTCTATTTTTGTTATCTCTTTCATGTGCATTTTAATTTGACTGTAATTGTAAAATTTAAAAGTGTCTCTATGTTCTTCCCTAAGGTTTTGACATTAGGAGAGTTGTTTCTGCATCTAGCTTTCCTTACAAGTGGTATCAGAGCCTAGCTAGTTGTGTTATCCTTGTGGGTATGTTGGGTTTTTTTGAGTCAATTTCTATTTAGTGGGAGTTTTGTAGAAGTTTGTCAATTTCTAATTATAGATTGAAATGGCTAGCATGTTAGGAAAGATTGAAATAGAGAAGTTCAATGGCAGCAATTTTGAGTTATGGAAACTCAAAATGGAGGATCTCTTAGCGGATCGTGATCTATGGCTTTCTATGTCTGGAACTAAACCTATAGGAATGAATCAAGAATATTGGGACCTTGCAGATAGAAAGTCTAAGGGGCTGATAATGCTCTGTTTAGCAGACTCTGTTCTTCTAAATGTGCATGAAGAGAAGACTGCATCTTCCTTGTGGAAGAGACTAGCATCTATTTATCAGGGGAAGTCTTTGGTGAATAAATTGTTCTTGACGAAGAAGTTGTACACTTTGAGAATGCAGGAAGGAGGGTTTGTTGTTGAAAATTTGAACGCATTCAATATGTTGATTGCATAATTAACATCTTTTGGTGTGAAGATTGATGAAGAGGATCGTTGTATGCTGATATTGTGTTCTTTGCCAGATTCATGGGATCACCTTGTGATGGCTATTAGGAGTACAACATCTAGTTTCAAGATGGAAGATGTTGTTGCTTCTTTGTTATCAGAAGAAATGAGAAGGAAATCTTCTGAGATGGTGAAGGAGGCCCTTGTTGTTAGAGGAAGGTCAAAAGAGAAAGGAAAGAAGAAGGACAAGAAATCTAAATTGAAATCAAAGGGGAGATCAAAGTCTCTTGGCAAGAAGTCCAAGGTGAAGTGCTGGAACTGTGGGCAACCTGGTCATGTCCGAAAGGATTGTAAAGAGGAGAAGAAGAAGAAGAAAAAGAATTCTTCTAATAATGATTCTTCTCAAAGTGATGTAGACGCCTTCATTGCAACCTTGGCTACAAAGGCATCAAATGATGTCTGGCTGATTGATTCAGGGGCATCTTTCCACATGACATCTCATAGAGACTGGTTTATGAAGTTTGAAGAATACAATGGTGGAAAGGTGTACTTGGAAAGTGATTCAACTTTGGAGATTATTGGTTGTGGAAGAGTCAGAATCCAATTCCCTGAAGGAAGAGTGAAGGGAATCAAGGATGTTATGCATATACCAGGTCTGGCTCGAAACTTACTTTCTGTTAGTAAGATGAATGATATTGGAGTGAAAGTCACATTCTCTGGAAATGGTTGCAAGATGACTAGAGGATCAATGGTTTTAGCAAGGGGTGCTCATATTGGTACCTTGTACAAGCTGAATGCACATGTTGTTCAATGCAACAGTGTCTCTGTAAAGTCACAGACGGCTACTCATGGAGGAAAAGAGGGAAATGTTCCTAATTGTGTAAACTCTATGGAAGTTAAACTTCCACCAAAAAAGACTATGCTCTGGCATCATAGGCTAGGCCACATTGGAGAGAAAGGTTTAAAAATGTTGAAGAACAAAAACCTGGTTGAGGGGCTTGAAGATTGTAACCTTGATTTTGAATTCTGTGAACACTGTATATATGGAAACAACACCGTGTTTCATTTTATTCCAGTCCTCATAAATCTTTTGGTTTGCTAGATTATATTCATTCTGATGTATTTGGTCCAGTGAATGTTCTTCTTTGTCTAAATCAAGATACTATGTGTCATTTATTGATGATTATTCAAGAAGAGCATTTGTATATTTTCTAAAAAGTAAATCAAAAGTGTTTAGTGAGTTTAAGGAATTTAAGAACCTTGTAGAAAATTAGACTGGAAGAAAAATTAAATGCTTAAGGACTAATAATAGCGGTGAATTTTGTTCTGATGATTTCGAGAGGTATTGTAAAGACCATGGGATTAAAGACATAAGACTACACCTTATACTCCACAGCAAAATGGAGTTGTAGAAAGGTTCAATAGGACAATGATGGAGAGAGCACAAAGTATGCTGAGTAGTGCTGACTTGGAGGAGAAGTTTTGGGCTGAGGCTATTGCTACTGCATGTTACTTGATTAATCATTCTCCAAATTCTGCTCTTGTTGAGAAAACACCTTTGGAAGTGTGGTCTGGAAAGAAGTCCTCTTCAAGACATATTCATGTTTTTGGCTGTGAGGCATATGCATATGTGTCAGATGTGAAAAGATCTAAATTGGAGAACAAGGCTATCAAATGTATCTTTATTGGCTATAGTGCTGGCATAAAAGGATACAAGCTTTGGAATCCTGATATAGAGAAGGTTGTATACAGTAGAAGTGTAATATTTTGTGAGCTAAAACCTTCTACTTTGGATCTGTAGTCAAATACAAAGTCAGAAAACAATAAAAATTTAGTTGGAATTCCTCCTACACCAGATAAAGAGGAATTGAAAATTCAAAATATACTTAAAACTGAGGAGAGCTCAAGTAGTTTTGAAAGTTCTAAAGAAGAAGAACCTCAGCCTTAGCAATTGAGGAGGTCAACTCATGAAAGAAAGCAACCTGATAGGTATGGGTTGTCTTTGATAGATTCTACTTGTGCCTATGCTTTAATTTCTAGCACTGATGAACCTAGAACTGTGAAAGAGGCATTTAGAATGTCTGATTCAGACTCTTAGTTGGAAGCCATGAATGAAGAAATGGCATCATTAGAAAAGAATGAAACTTGGAGTTTGGTGCCCTTGCCTAAAGGTAGAAAATTTGTTGGCTGCAAATGGGTATTTAAAAAGAAGATTGGTCTAGATGGCAGTGTGGAAAAACATAAGGCAAGGTTGGTTGCAAAGGGTTATTCCCAGGTAGAGGGAATTGATTATGGGGAAATTTTTTCTCCAATAGCTAAGTTGACATCTATCAGATTTTTTTTGTCACTTGCAGCAACATATGACTTAGAGGTTGAACAAATGGATGTGAAAACAACATTTCTTCATGGTGATCTTGAAGAAGAGATTTACATGTCCCAGCCTAAACACTTTGTGGAGAAAGGTAAAGAGAAACTAGTTTGCAAGTTAAAGAAGTCTTTGTATGGGTTAAAGCAGTCACCTAGAATGTGGTACCAAAAATTTGATACTTTTGTATTGTCTTTGGGATTTGTGAGATCAAAAATTGATCATTGTGTCTATTACAAAGCTGAAAGTGATCAAGTTCTTATTATTGCTCTCTATGTTGATGATATGTTGTTCATAGGCAATAGTAAGTTGATGATTTCTGATCTTAAGTCTCAATTGTATGCTAAGTTCGAAATGAAAGATCTTGGTGCAGCAAGGTACATTCTGGGGATGGATAAAACTAGGGACAGGAATAGTAGAAAACTTTGGCTCAGTTAGAGTAAGTATATCAAGACTATTCTAGAGAGATTTTGCATGAATAATTGTAAGAAACTAGTTGTTCCAGTCTCGCAGGGAATGAAGCTATCTGTTGAAGACTGTCCAAAATCTCCTACTAAGATGGAGGACATGACCAGTGTTCATGTTGAATGGTGGTGCAGTGAGTTGGATGAGTAAGCGGCAGGTTGTAATCACTTTGTCCACTACAGAAGCTGAATACATGGTAGCTACACATGCTTGTAAAGAAGCAGTTTGGTTAAAACATTTGTGTTCTAACATTGGTTTTGATGCAGGGAAAATAACTATTTTTTATGACAGTCAGAGTGCAATTTGTCTAGCAAAGAATCCTACTTTCCATGCCAGGATGAAACATATATATGTACACTACCACTTTGTACAAGATATGGTAGAGGATAGAAAGGTCAGTATGGAAAAATTTAATACTCTGGAGAATGTTGCAGATGCATTGATGAATCCAGTGAGCACAGACAAGTTCTGATGGTGTGCCAGTTCAATGGGCCTTAGTGCGCATGATTTTCAATAGTTTCGTTGTGCTCTTGAGGTGCCTATGCGATCTTCTTCAAGTGGGAGATTATTGGAAATATGTGCCTCAATCCCACAGGTTGAAACCTCTGAATGGGCCAAGTCGGCGTGATATCTTTTGTGTCTAGCCGACTAGTAGTTGAATCTTGTTCAACAGATCAGGTCACTATGACCTTGCTTCTGTCTCACCAAATGATCCTATCACTATGACATGTTGTGTTTGGTGTGACCTCTTACCACGTGGAGGTCTCTGGTTGACAGGCCATTCATATCAGGTGTCGGGGAGACTCATAGTGACCGCGAGCTTTAGGGTGACTTGAACACTCGAGAAGAAGTCCCAGTGACTGAAGAATGTCTCACCGATAGCATATGTCTATTAGGATAACACAAGGGTCTCAGGGAGAAGTCTTGGCAACTGATGGAGAGTCTCACCGATAGTATGTGACACTCGTGGTGACATGAGATTTTTGCTATGACCTCTCAGCAAAAGCGGTAGACCATTTGGTGGAAGCTTTGTCTTTTGGTATGATGTCTCACTGAATCGTGGGGTCTTGCCAATAGTAGTATGGCTTCAAAGTAACATAAGAGATCTCGATGAAACCTCTTGGTGAAAGATGAAAGTCTTGCCAACTGAGATGCTTTGGTATAACATGTTGAGCTCGGTGGGATGTCTTGGAAAAAGATGATTGTCTTGCCGATGGGAACACTCATGTCTATGTGACTTATGGAGCTTCGGTACGATGTCTCATCAATAGAAATGAGTCATGGGGATAGTGATACATGTGAATAACTTTGGTATGAGGTCTTAGTGACATTAGGAAGTCTTAGCAATAGTCTTCTGGACTCAGTATGACATCTTTCCGATAGGTGAACTCTTGGCGATATCAAATGTTAAGCTGTGTGGCATCGGGGAGACACAGTTAGTGTCTCACCGACATGCCAACACAGATTGAAGCCTTTTGATCGAGTGAAGACTATCCTATGTGGCTCATTTTCGACCAATCAGAGAAGCCGAATGGGAACCATTGGAAGATAGTTCATTGTGGCAGTTCTATGAGGAAGTTCGACAGACAAGGATGTCATGGATTTACTCAGTAGTTGTAGATGATGACTGGTTCAACGAATTGATGGATTGTTGTGTGATTGTATGATTAGTGGATGAATTCTATTCTGTGAAGACTGTAACATGAATTTTTTGTAACAAGGTTGTTCATGGTGAATGTTGTTGTAAACTGACATCAGAAAGATAAGTCAGATATCTGTATCTAATATTTATTACTGTAATACAAGTGACTTCTCTTGGTGTGGTGGGTTTTTTTCTCCCGTAAGGGTTTTCCCACGTAAATATGGTGTTCATATGTTTTTTTCAAATACTCTGTTTCTATTATCTCTTTCATGTGCATCTTAATTTAACTGTAATTGTAAAATTTAAAAGTGTCTCTGCATTCTTCCCTGAGGTTTTGAGGTTAGGAGAGTTGTTTCTACATCTAGCTTTCCTTACAAACATAATTTGATTCCCAAAATCTATCATTCAACATAGAAGCTTAACAACATGAAAATTAGCTACTCGAACTATCAAAATAAGCTTAAAGCAATGTTTTTAATATGAATGAAATAGAAAGAAGAAATTTGACAAAGGCCATAACATGCACAGTTTCAAAGATTTCCCCTAAATAGATCGAACTTCAATATCATATGAATTGAAAATTAAAGGTCAAATTCCAATCCGATGATAGATTTAATTTAAAATATAACATACCATAGAATAGCAATACTTTGTAAAAATTTCTACTTCTGAAAACATAATACTCCCAACTAGATCTATCTCCTTTGAAAATATTTTCAAAGTAATTTTTCTAACTTTTTTCCTCATGCTTCCAACCCTTATTTATAACTAGAGGAAGAGAACACATCCACCAACATTCTAGAAGGAGAAATTGCAAAATTCCTTGCTCTAATAACCAACAATCCAATCCTAGACATTGATTAGATCACAAGAATATTCGTTCATTAAGTCCCAACTACTTCATTAATGGTTTTTAGATATTTAACAAAGATTGCTATCAGAGAACAATCAGATTCAATCACAGCCTGGAAAAATATAATTGATCAAGCATAAAGGTCAATGACGCTGACTCGAAGGTTCCACCCTAAAATCAAGACATCCATCACATTCTGAAAAACTTTGCTTAAAGAGACCACTCTGCAAAAATACAAACTACCCAAAGTGAATAGATGACATGTCGAGCGGGTGAGTAATCTCAGATTTATGAGAATGGATTTGAAGAAAAACCCCACAAAGTTGGCATGTGCCTCATCTTGTGCCCAAAAGGAAAATGATATACAAAAGTCTCACAACCACCACGTGGTGCATTACACACTTTTAAAAATAGTCCTTTCTTATTTAAGCATGGACTTATCCCAAAGCTAAAAAAGGTTAAGGGAAAAATTACTTTACAAATACAAATAGAGTAGTGCCACAAAGAGATAGATACATCAAACAAAATAGTATAGGGAGATCACATTAAACACATGAAATCACATAAAAGGAACATGAAAAGGAAAATAAAGACAAGACTGGTAAGGCATATGTGAGTCAACCTATAGTAGGTTGTCTGAATCCCTGAACCATAGGTTTTTGGGTTTCTATGGACTTTTCTATCTCTTCTAGGGTTTTTAACCTTAAAGGAGAGAGATAGGGCCCAAAAATGCTAAGGGTTCATTCAAATAATGTTATGTTAGATTTTTTTGATAAAGGAAAAAATGGGTTTTTAAGGGACCCCAAACAACAAAGTTTACAACATAAAATAGGAAAGGACAAAAAAGTCCAATGAATTAAACAGGCTGCAATAAAAGAAAAATCCTGAAAAAACAGCAGCCAACCAAAAAAAGCCAAGAAGGACAACCAAAGAGCCAGCTGAGGCGTAGACCAAAAAACCAACAACAACTAATCGAGATTCTTCAAAACAATCTCAGTCTTGGCCTCCAAATCTTGCATATCCTGGACATCCTTCTTAAAAGTTTGAATCATCTATGGCATGGGGGGTGCCTTCCTTTTCAGATTAGCTCTGGTTCTCTACGAAATCCCTATGTCCTCTTCCTGGTTTTTTATCTTTCACCTCTTCCAAATCAACAACCAAGGACCCATATTGAGCTTTATCCAGTTTTTCTTGGTTTTTTTTTATGTTATATGAGATGTTGTCTAAGCTAAATGAAGTAAATTAAATGCAAGTGGGTGACTTATATGGCTGAAAATGTATGCAAAACTAAGATCTTTGCTATATTTGAAAACATGCTATGATATGCAAACAATGAACTAAAAGATAAAATAATGTAGAATGGAAAGAAATAAGATTAAACAAAGTGCACCTAGGTAAGATTTGATGATTATAGAATGTCATGAATGTTGTCTAGAATTATTAAAATTTCATAGTGGCACTCATTCACCTAGGGTGGCGAGTTAGTCCTGCTACTAATGAAAAAGTGTTGGGAATAGGTTTTTGATTGTTGGGATCCAAAATCTGACAAAATTCAGATTTTCAGTCTTCAGATTTTTAGTCTTAAGGTGGGACTCATTTGCCACTGGTGGTGAATTTGCACACAAAAGTGTATGATCACACATGCAATATGAGAAAAATTGTTGAGGGTTAGTAAATAGGTGCTTGGCTTGGTCAAACCCCACTTTTGGTAATCAAACCCTTAACAAAACAATGAAATGAAATAGAATGATAAACTAATAATATATAATTGCTATCAATTTACCAAACCCTTGATGATGTAAATCTGAAGTAATGTCAATGGATGCTTCAAAGTGCTTGAATATTGCTTGAAAATATGTTGTAAGATGCTTAAATACTTGAGATAATGTGTGAATGAATGCTTGAATTAATGGGATTGTAGGAGTTTGTAAAATGAGGTGAAAATCACTTATTTATACAATATTGTGCCTTAGTAACACATTCATACCTCATCACAGGATGAAATCAAGTGTTTTTGAATAAAAAAAGAAAGGAAAATAATAAAATATTGAATTTGGAGCCAAGGGGGATCCGTTTGCCACCCATGGTGAATGGGTTCCACCTAAGACTTGAAAGTGGGTGTTGGGAATTATCTTGTATTTAATGTTGTTTGTCAAGCTTACATTTAAATATACACTTAATTAAACCTTATAAGGGCATAAAGGGACCAAATAAAGCATAATAAAGGGATAAATAGTGAAGTTATGCCTAGAAAAGAGTGAAATTTTGTAACAAGACTTTACAACACCTCAAAATAGAACTTGCTTAGTGATGAAAAGGTTATTTTTAGGTAAATTGTAATTAATAGAATTTAGAAGAACGTAGAAATGTTTTACAACACTTCACAACACCTTCACAAGACATCATTTTTTGAATTTTGGTACCTAAATATGCACATTCAAGCCATGTTACAAAAAAAAATTAGAGAAAAATAGATCAAACACCATGAAACAAGACCTAAAAGGCCATGCAAATTAGAAGGGAACATTTTTATACGGCACATTTAGCCCCCACTTTAGTGGGAGGATGAACTTGCTTCAAACTCACACTAAAGTAGCCATGAACATCAAGAGGAGAGTTCAAATGCACTTACATTAGCAAGATGGAATGAGAACAATCAAGAGGGATGATCAAGCCCCCAGAATGAAGATCCCATGGAAAACTAAGCATAAGCAAAAAAAACAAAAAAGTGTTGGGAAGAATCAGATGAAGCTTCGATTGTCTGTCCAACTAGTTGTGGATTAGATCTAGGCTAAAAGAGAATGCATACTCACTATGGAGTGACATGACACATGGCAGCTCACTGGGTGAGAAGGCCCAAATGTACTCACTCTAGGGCCATGGAACTCTGGTCATCCACGGGGTGAGAAATCCAAAAAGGTAAGATGCACACGCTAGTTGGTATGCACTCACAAACACAAAGGTGGCTATGGGGAAAATTCATGCCACTAAGTGGGCTTCCTGCGCAACCATATCAAAGTTATACCTCCTAATAACTTTAACAAGGTTCCACAAGGAAAAATGTCAGTCTGTGCTCCATGAGACAAGAGAAGCTCATGATGATTAGAACTCATGAACAAAAAGCAAGGTACCATAGGCATGCAAGTTACATTATGCAAGGTGAAAAAAATGAGACATGTAAAAATGCAAAAATGTAAAATGTAATGTAAAATGCAAAATATGTTCAAAGGAGTCTTGTTAAGATTATGCAAGTTCAGTCACTTAGGGAAAATTGTGTCTAATGTCTCCAAGAGAGGACCAATCAAAGAATAGTATATTATCAACTTAGGGGATGTAGTGTGTTGCATCAGGCCACCAAGAGGAATGGTGTATGCTAAGATAGATCACACTTATGAAGGACATCACACCCAATGTCATCCACAAAGTGACGAACGCATCCTATAAACAACAAGGCTATACTAGGAACCAAGAATGCAAATGAATTATGGTAATGTATGCCCCCCACTTTAAAGGAATTTCTACACATCATTCTATAAGAAATTTATTTAAAGTAGCAAAGAAGAAAATACAAAAAACAAAAATGAGACATGAGATCCAACTTGGAAAGCCCTATGCCAAGTCATATGTTTCGAAGTTAGGTTGTGTCATGTCAATGAAAAGGAAAAAAAAAAAGGGAGTTGCTCCCTAGAAAAGAACACACCAAACACATAAGGGATCTATGGATTTGGGGTTAATATGTTCGTTGCTACAATATTTTTATGAAAGAGCTCAAAACTATCATCATTCCCCAAAGCACATAGAACTAGAAGAATGAAACAAAGAGAGTGAAAACAAAAGAAAAATAAAAAGTTCGTTTTGGGTCAACATGGAAGAGACATTGCAGTCTCAATTCCTTGCATCATCCCCAAAAGGAAAACACAAGCGAAAAGAAAGAAAATGAAAAGTCAAAAGAAAAGTGAAAAAGCTTTTGGGTCAACATGAAGGAGAAATTGCAGTCTCAATGCCTTGCATTATCTCCAAAAGGAAAAAGAAAGAAACTAAAAGGCGAAAGAAAAGTGAAAAATCTTTTGGGTAAACATGAAGAAGACATTGCGGTCTCAATGCCTTGTGTCATCCCCAAAAGGAGAACACAAAACAAAAAGTGAAAAAGACAAGGACCATTTGGCTCAACATGGAAGAGACATAGGGTATCTCTATGCTTTACGTCATCTCCAAAAGGAAGACACAAAACAAAAAGCGAAAAAGCGAAGATGCAAGACATATAGAAGAATAGAGATATACAAATAGAAGAAGTGTACAAAGAGAAGGAAACATCAAATGCATGATACATGGGAACACGATACACATATGGAAATGAAAATAAAAAGAGAAATACAAAAAGGCTATCTAGGCAAAGGAAAATTAACCATCTAACAAGTCATCTATCTCCCAATCATGTTCAATGTAATGTGAGGGCAGTTGACTATCCAAAGGGAGAACTAAAAGTGCCAAACTAGGAGTCATACCAGGCTCTTCAGTTGGTGACAAGGATTTATCTTTTAAGCTCATTGTAGATGAAAATAAAGAGTTTAGATCATTGTGCACTTCATCTATTTCAGTAATCTTTACATCATCATCATCATCAAGACTAATGATGACGGGAGGGCGAAGGATGATTTCTAAGGATAGATGAAGCAAAATTTGTGGTTGTTGGATTTTTTCATTTTGTTGTGAAAATTGTACTAGAATATCTTGTGGCGGTCAGGAGAAGGAAGGTGGTCATCTATTACATCTATCAAAGGTGGAGGTTGATTTTCTTTATTTTCTTCTAGGCGAGACTGATGAGTGAGGAGATGATGACAACGCCTACATTCCCTAGCACTATGGTTTCGTTTAATTCTATTTGGGAGTTGTTGAGGTGTAAGAGTAGATTGAGTCATCATAGGTTCTTCTACTTCTGAAGAGGGAAGAACATAAGAAACCGAAGAAGATGGGTCAACCACTTTCTCTTTTTCTTTATACACTTGTTTAATGTGAGGAGGCATGTCAAGATTGGTTTCATGTTCCCTTGGTCATTTAAACAATGGAAGGGAAGTGTGTGAGGGTGGTTGTTCATGAGGTTGTATGGTTTTCTCAATGTCGGACTTAGGTTGAAGCATGGTTTCATCTATGATATAGGAGGTGTGGAAGTGGACGGGGACGTTTTATGAAGAGATAATTCTGCTATCTTTTTTGCTTTGAACTTTTGATAGGCTATGAAAATGAAGTCCTTTTGAGGGGTGATGGATTCCATGGGTGTAGGTCAAAAGGTTTCTAATGAAAAATTAACTTTAGAGGATAAGGGATTAAAGCCACTATGGTCTATGGTAAATAACTCATTTTCATGTGGAAACTTTAAACACTTGTGAACCATTGATGGGACCACTTTCATTGAGCGATGCCAAGGGTGGCCTAGCCACAAATGAAATTGATCAGATTGTGGAATAATTGAAAATGTTACCTCCAAAGTTTTAGGTCGTATTTGTAAGGGGAGTACAATCGATCTGATCATAGGGCATGAAAAACTAGTATGTGTCTTAATCCATGCAGTTGGTTTATTATAATCATCTTGATATAGATCGTGTAATACTAGGAACTCCTCTGTGATCACGTTCTCGCCACAAGTGGGATCTATTAATATCCCATTAGTGGGCTTATCATAGATTCCGCTAGCTATGTAAAGAGGACCATCGGGAAGTTTTTATATTATGTCTTTAGTGGAAAAAGTGATATCAAGAGATTTAGTGGCTTGGCCCTTATGAGGGATAACGTCTATTGTACCCACAAGTATATCCATAGGACTATCTTGGGTAATAGTTGGAGTTGTATCACGTTGTTCATTATTTGTATCAACATTCATTACATTAGTGTTTGAAGGTTCACTAGCCTTGACAGATGTAGTGTGTTTAGGCATGGGATTGGTGAAAATTTGTAAATTCTAGTTAGGGGGTGCAACAAAATTATTACCTTGATCATTAACACCTGTAATGGACAAGTGGCCTGAATCAATGAGGTCTTGAACTAGATGTTTTAGACACTTGTAGTGTTCAGTGTCATGTCCATTTTGGCGATGAAAATGACAATAATAATTAGGTCTGAAGGTCGATGGTAAGGGCTGATTTGGATCAAGTGATCTAACAGGTGGTAAAGTGAGCATGTGTTGTTGAAGTAATTGGTTCATTGTGTTATGGAGGGTATCGAGTAAGGGAGTAAATTGTCTATTTGGGTCCCCATAGGTATAAGGTACCGCTACTTAATATCTTCCACTTGATTTTGAATTGGTTGGTTGGTTGCAGTTGAGAAGGTGGATTGAACTATAAAAAGCCCCTATTTGGTTTGTTAAAGTTTTGTGTGTTATTTTGGTTTTGATTGTTTTGTTCAAGCTTTTTAGCTTGGTTAGATGTGGATTTTGAATCATGACTTGAAACCAAGTTATGGTATTTGTGCAAGGTTGTACATAAATGCATGAATGAAGGTAATTTCATTATAGTTAGTTTATCATAAAAGTTTGTGTTCAAGTTTTCGATAAACATCTTTTGAAAATGTGCATCAGGAATCTTGAGATCAATTTGAGCATACAAGGATTGGTATCATGAGATAAAATCAATTACTCTTTTTTTTGCATTTTGTCTACATCTCATGAGGTCAACCATTGTCTTTTTAGGTGTCATGTGAACTTGGAAGTGACTTATGAAAGCATGCACCAATTCATTGAAGGAACGAATGGAATGATTTGGAAAGTTGGAAAACAATTCTAACGTAATATCTTTCAAGGTCCTTGGAAAAAGGTTGGCTAAATGTTTATCATCAAGAAGAAAAATCACTACATAAAGTTGTATAAGCATTAACATGGTTAATAGGGTCTCCTTTACCTATATATTTCTCAAACAAAGGAATTTATATCCCTTGTGGCATCTGAGTGCATAACAGTTCTAAGGATAAGGGGCTGCTATAGACATGATATATGGGTGGAGCAGTTTGACCTTGGCTAAAGGTGGAAAGTTGGTATTGCATGGAGGAAATGGTGTTAAGGAGTTGTGTAAGGACAGGGTTGGGGTAAGTGGGTTGAGGTGGAAGGTAAAATAGTGATGGAGTGTAGGTAATGTTAGGGGAAGTGAAAGGAATACTAAGGGGGGTGAAGGTGGTGGAGGGGACTTGTGATGCCACAAGAGAACTAGGAATGCTATTTGGAATCGGGAAAGAAGTAGCCGCATAATTAACTTGGTGCATAGTTGTGCATATGTGAGGGATCATGATGGGCCAAAAAGTGGCAATACGATGGGTATGTGGCTAATGACTTTTTTTTACCCAAAATTGATGAAACAAAAAGGGTTTTAAAGGAGATTCTCAGCTTTCCACAAATATAAATTATGCTTTACTTTGAATTTAATAAGTAATTATTATTCATTTTCTATTCAAATTATGACTAAAGTCTCAATTGATAGATTGATTGAAAAAAATCTATAGCTTTCAAACAGTATAACAATTTTTGAATCCAAAACACGTATCACATTCTATACTTCGCATACTATAGGATTAAAAAAAGAAAAAATGAATTTCATGTAGTTTTGACCAAGTTAAGGTGGACAAACATATGAGTTTTTTTTTTTTAAAAGTTGTAACAAAAAATTCATAATTAATTATTTACTTGGAAAAAAATTACAAAAAAATATGCATCACATCAGGACATGAGTCCTCTACTTATATCTAAAATATTATAATAAAATATTATCATTTTATTGTGGTTAGGGTGGTCAAACAGACATGTACTTCTTATTTTTTCCTTGAAATTTAAGTTCTACTGCATTGAAATTTCAAATTTTCACCAAATAGAATTTTTTTTTAAACAAACATTATAGTTTAGAAACTACATTCAATTTGCTACATATTCTATTCTTACATATTTTTAAAATGGTATAGATAACTTATTCAAATTTTTACATCAAGTTTCCTAACTCTAATTTTTTTTATTTTTTTGCCACTTAAGGGCCTGTTTTTCCATGATGATCCTGCACATACCCTTGTGTGGACTTGTGGATTGGTATAAGTTGGTATGGATGCTAGGGTTGAAGGGGGGGAACTTGAGGTCCTCCTTGGCTTACAAGAATTTTTAATAATTGGGTATTAGAAGAGGCATATTTATTGTAAATCTCAACAATTCTCATCATCACTTTCAATTAAGTGATGAATGTTTTCAATGGCGGGTATAGTAATGGTGGAAATGTTTTCGAGTGACAAGTATTGTTGTAAATGTACAAAAACCTCATGAATATTAATGACCTTTTCTTGTGGAAGGGAGTTGTTTTTCGGTGTCAACATTGATTGGATGGAAACGTGAAGGCATAAAAGTGGTATTGTCAATGCCTAATGCACCATTGTCCATACTAGGAGTAGGAGCTCTTGAGATCCCAAGGTCCACAATGAAAGTGATATCGCGGGAGGCCATGAGTCTAGAACTTTGTCTCAATAGAGTATTTTCAATGGGGTACCAAACACTCATACAAGTACCACAAAGGATGGGGTGAGTGCAAATGCAAGGTAATCTAGGAGCTCTTAAATGAAAATAATAGAAATTTTGCTTACTATAATAGAGAACTAACTATAGAAAATAGAAATGCAGACAGATGCCAGAAAAATGCCAAAAATGCTTGTTTAAAGAGTGCAGAGGGATTGATCTGCCAAGGTGGAGAATGAGTCCCTGTATGATATTTTTTTGTGGTTTTTAGAAATTTGAATGTGATTTTAATGCTCTAAAGAATGTAAAATTTTAGCTTTTTCAATGAGATGCAATGCACAAATGAAATCTAAATGATGTTTTCACTAATGTAATATGAAAATTCCTATAATGCAAAAAAAAACAATGTCCTAATTGAATGTTAATGCAAGTGTAATCTAGAATGCAATATGCAATTTATTTCAGAAATGAAAAGTGTTCAAAATGCAGGTTCACCAAAATGAACCATAGATCTTTGGGTTCCTATGGACTTCTCTAGCTCTTCTAGGGTTTTTAACCTAAAAGGAGAGAGATAGGGCCCAAAAATGTTAAGGGTTCATTCAAATAATGTTATGTGAGATGTTGTCTAAGATAAATGAAGTAAATTAAATGCATGTGAGCGACTTATATGAATGATTATGTATACAAAACTAAGATCTATGCTATGTTTGAAAACATGATGTGATATGTGGTATGCAAAAAATGAACTAAAAGATGAAATAATGTAGAACAAAAAGAAATAAGATGAAACAAAGTGCACCTAGGTAAGATTTGATGATTCTGGAATGTCATGAATGTTTTCTAGAATTACTTAAATTTCACAGTGGGAATCATTCACCTAGGGTGGCAAATTAGTCCTGCTATTGGTGAAAAAGTCTCAAAAATAGGTTTTTGACTATCGGGATCCAGAATCTGACAAAATTCAAATTTTCACTCTTAAAGTGGGATTCATTTGCCATTGGTGGTGAATCAGTCCTCTCTCAAAATTTTGACAAATCAAGAGATAAATCTGCAACACCGAATCTAGAAATGTCTACTTGTCAAGTTGCCAAAGTCAATTATGTAGGAAACAGACAGAAAACCTTCTCCAAGCTTGAAATAGAGTTGATTTGACTTGAAGCACCTAGTTGACTTGTTGACCAATATTCAACACCAAAAAGCTTGCTAAATTTGCACACAAAATTCTACAAACACACATGCAATAGGGGAAAAATGGTTGAGGGTTAGTAAATAGGGGTTTTCCTTGGTCAAACCCCACTTTTGGTAATCAAACCCTTAATGAAACAATGAAATGAAAGAGAATGAGAAACTAATAACATACAATTTCTATTAACTTACCAAACCCTTGATGATGCAAATATGAAGTAATGTGAATGGATAATTCAAAGTGCTTGAAAAGTTGTTGTAAGGTGCTTGAATACTTGAGATGATGTGTGAATGAATGCTTGAACGAATGAGATTGTAGGAGCTTGTAAAATGAGGTGAAAATCACTTATTTATAAAATCTTGTGCCTTAGTAACCCATTCATACCTCATCACAGGCCAACATCAAGTGTTTTTGAATAAAAACACAAAAGGAAAATTTAAAAATATTGAATATGGAGCCAAGCGGGACTCATTCACCACCCATGGTGAATGGGTCCCACCTAGGACCTGAAAATGGGTTTCGGGAATTATCTTGTGTTTAATGTTGTTTGTCAGGCTTACATTCAAAAATACACTTAATTAAACCTTATAAGGGCATAAAGGGACCAAATAAAGCATAAGAAAAGGATAAATATTAAACTTATGCCTAGAAAAGCGTGAAATATTGTTACAAGACTTTACAACACTTCAATATAGGACTTCTTTAGTGATTAAAAGGTGATTTTTAGGTAAATTGTATTTAATAGAGTCTATAAGAATGTAGAAATGTTTTACAACACTTCACAACACCTTCACAAGAGATCATTTTTTGAATTTTGGTACCTAAATATGCATGTTCAAGCCATGTTACAACATAAAATTAGGTCAAAATAGATCAAACACCATGAAACAAGACCTAAAAATCCATAAAAATGGCAAGGGGCCATTTTTCTACAACACAATCCCAATTTTGTTAATCATATATAGAAGGCGAATGACTAGCCCAAGGGACAACAACAAGTGTCAAAATAGTGTCATTACCAAGTTCAACACTCTTCCTATGGGAATTATCATTTAAGCTCATAGAAGAGGAAATAAATGTATTCAATTCATTATGCACTTCTTCATATATTTTAGCAACCTCATCCTCATCATCCAAGTTAATCACAATAGGAGGTTGAATGATAATTTCTAAAGAAGGATTTATCTCTTGTTGCAATTAAAATATAAAAAAAAATTGTTGCAACAAAGAGGGAGACTCATCATGTATTTCTTCAGTTAAGTTTCGATGTTGATTTTCTTTGTTTCTTTCGTCATTTAACCTTTGAGAAAGAGCACAAAATCTATGCCTATGTCTTCTATCATTTTTCTTTCTTTTAGTACGATTTTGAAGTTATGTTTGTGTAGGAGTGGGTCTTTCAACCATAGGTTTATTTTCTTCCCTATGGGGAGGAATGGAAGGAACCATGGGAAGTTCAACTACTTTCTCTTTAGCTTTATAAAATAGTTTTATCTTAGGAGGCATGACAGGTTTTCTTTTTTTTTCTCTTAGTCTTTTGTAGGAGATAGGAAAAGGATCTATCTTAGATTGGTCTTGTTTTTTTGGAATGTTTTTTTGTTCAATCATAGTTTCATCAAGGGTAGGAGGTTCAATCATGATTTGAGGCATGTTTCTAAGGGATAGGTTTGATATGCATTCAACCTTAAAAAATTTATAGGATTTGAAAAGAAGTCCTCGTGAGGTTTAATAGGTTCCATAGGCTCAGGCCAAAAGAAATCTAATGAAAAATTCCCATGAGAAGACATAGGATTAAAGCCACTATGGTGCATAGTAGACATTTCATTTTCAAAGAGAAACTTTAAACATTTATGCATGATCGAAGGAACAAATTGCATGGAGCGTAGCCATGGACAAAAAAGCTTCACACAAAATTGATCCGACATCGAGATAATGGGGAATGAGACATGTAATTGTTTCAGTTCAATTTTTAGAGGAAGGGTGATTGATCCCATCATAGGGAAAGTAAAACCATTATGCATTTTATCCATGCTTTCAATTGATCATATGTTTCTTCATAGAGTCCATGCACAAGCAAGAATTCCTTGGTGCTCGCATTCTCTCCACATGCAGGATCAACTAGTATCCCATTAGTGGGATTACCATTGATTCAACCGACTATCTAAAGAGGACCATTAGGTGCATTTCTAATTATATCCTTAGATGAGAAGGCAATGTCAAGAGGCATTTTTGTTCGGCCCTTATGAGGTTGAGTTTCTATCAATGCAACCAAACCATCGATAGGATTTTCTTCATTAGTGTGCCATAGAAAAAAGGTCCCTTGTCATTTTCATGGCCTTTTAGGTCTTCTTTCATGGTGTTGGAACTAAGTTGCTCTTGTTTTATGTTGTAACATGGCTTGAACATGCTTATTTAGGTACTAAAACTTAAAGAACGATGTCTTGTGAAGTTGTTGTGAAGTGTTGTAAGACATTTCTACATTCTTCTAGACTCTATTTAATGCATTTCACCTAAAAACCACCTTTTCACTCATCAACAAGCCCTATTTTGAAGTGTTGTAAAGTCTTGTAACAATCTTTCATGCTCTTTTAGGCATTTCTTCACTATTTACACCCTTCTCATGCTTTATTTTTTCCCCTTTATGCCCCCATACGACTTAATTAAGTGTATTTTTGCATATTATCCTAACAAATAATATTAAATACAACATATTTCCCAACACATGTTTTTAGGTCCTAGGTGGGTCCCATTCGCCATGGGTGGTGAATGAGTCCCCCTTGGCCCCAAATTTAAAATATTTCAAATTTCCTTTTAGGATTTTATTCAAAATCACTTGATGTCGGCCTATGATTAGATATGAATGGATTTAATAAGGGTCAATAATTGTATAAATAAGTGATTTTCACCTCATTTTACATTTCCTCACTCATTCAAGCATTCAATTCTACATTTCAAGCATTCAAGCATTTTACATCAAAAATTCAAGCACTTTTCAAGCACTTTGAAGTAGCCATTGACATTACTTTAAACTTGCATCATCAAGAGTTAGGTGAGTTGATAGCACTTGCATGTTATTAGTTTATCTTTCTCTTTCATTACAATGTCTTTTCAAGGGTTTAATTACCAAAAGTGGGGTTTGACCAAGGTAAACCCTTATTCACTAACCCCTAATCATTTTTCCCCTTTTGCTTGTTTGTTTGCATCCCTTTATTTTCAGATTTGATAGGTTATTAGGTGCTGAAGAGGTATTTTCAAGTCAAATAGGTGCTTCAAGTCAACTTAAGTCAAAATAAAGCTTGGAGAGAGTTATTTGTCCATTTTCTATAGATTTAACTTCGGCAACCCGACAAGCAAACATTCTCAGATCTGGTGTTTTAGAGTTGTCTCCTAGTTTTTTAAGAATTTTGGGGAGGAATGATTCACCACCTATGGTGAATGAGTCCCACCTTAGGATTAGAAACTTGAGTTTTCTTAGATTTCAGATCCTGACAGACAAAAACTAGCTCCCTACAGTTTTTCACCAGTAGGTGGACATATTCGCCACCCTGGTCAAATGAGTCCCACTGTGTAAAATTAGTAAATTTCACTAGCATCTAGAACACTCCAGAAAGCTCACATTTCAACCAGGTGCACTCAGATTCATCCCTACACTTTTTGTTCTGCATAATTTATTCATTTACATAGTTGTTTGCATATCATAATGTGTTGTCAAACATAGTTATAATTACACTTTTGCATTCATTTTTAGTCACCTAGATTAATCTATTGCATTTAGTTAACTTCATTTATATCACATTGCATCACAAACATAATAATTTGAGTGATACATAAGCATTTTTGGACCCTATCTCTCTCCTTTTAGGTGAAAAACTCTAGAAATGCAAGAGTGGCCCATAGGGTCCCAAAAATCTATGTTTCATTTTTGTGAACCTAACTTTTGAACATTTTTAATTTCTAATTGCATTCACATATTACATCTTAATTTCCATTTGCATTAGCATTCACTTAAGATATTGATTTGTTATTGCATTCTAGGACTTTTCATTTTCCATTAGTGAAAACTTCATCTAGATTTCATTTTTGCATTACATCCAATTGAAAAAAGTCAAAATATGCATTTTGCATCTGAAAATTGCATCCTGTAGAGCATTTAAATTATCTTAAATTTTTGAAATACAATAAAAAACCTCATATTGGGACTCATTCACCACCCAGGGCGAATCAGTCCCTCTACACTTCTGAAACAACATTTCTGCAATCTTTTTGTCATTTTTTTGCATTACCCTTTTATATTCTTGCATTCTGATTTCATTCAAAAATTCTCTATTTTTCTTCCTTTATTGCATCTTAGTTATTTTCATCATGGAATTTTCTTTCAATAAGTTTTGGAATTCCTTAAAGTCATTGGTAGACATGTCCAACTGTGCCTTTGGCTATGACCCTAATGACCTTAAACTCCAACATGCTCCTACAACTCCTAATGCTTGTCCTCCTCATGAAGTAGACATCATTGGAAAACATGATGATAGCAAGCACAAGTTCTACAATGACTACCTTGACAACCTAGAAGCCAATGCGGCCTTTTACCCATCAATGAGATCACAAGACCTTCCCACTATTGCACCTCCTAATCACTTTGCATATTTACATCCTGAAGTCAATATAGGACCTAAGGTTCCTACCTCAAGTAGACCTAGTTCCTCTCAAATACCACAATCCCAACCATTCTATTAGAACACAGTCACAAACATTCCTATCAACCTTGAAGAGAATTATGGTAAAGGATTTACTATCTTAAGTAAACAAGGTTGTGCCGTTAAACATGAACATGACATTCATCAACTTTTTGAACAAAAACAAACTGAAGCAAACACAACATGCCTTGGATATCATGATCCTTCTCATCCTAATAGACATCCTCTTCAACCTAGGAGACTTTGAGATGCTTGTATAGTAATCTTGTATGCTTCTCCTAACTTAGACATTCTCCTTCCACATGAAAAACCATTAGCTCCTTCTAATGACAAGGATGTTAGGATCCCTATGGGTCCTCTTCCTTCTTCTACTCATGAAAAAGGAAAATCTAGCAAGTGAAAATGACCTTAAAAACTCAAAAATATTAAGTTTCCTACACATCCTCCACTTGAATGTGAACAAAGACTTCAACTCCTTTTAAAACAAATTTCTTATACTCTTATCACCTATGAATAGGTTGGTTATTTGTCTAAAAGACTCTAAAATCCCATTTTACAAATATCATCGCATCCTTGGACACCATACTGAAGAATGTCAGACATTGAAGGACATACTAGATAAGTATCATTTCACTAATATTGACTTTTTCCCCATCATACCTTAAAGCAACCACATCCCATCCTCATGCCATAGTTGTATAATTCCCTATTCTCACTATTGCATGATTCTTTCACATCACCCACCTCAGCTCATTCTTGCCTCTACAATTTGTGGAGGGCAAGACGTTCTTAGCCTTGTCCTTGTAATGCACTTGTCTTTGTCTCTTAACGATGTTATTCCATTTTCGCTTATCTCTTTAAGATTGAGAAACCAATAACTTAGTTAATGGTTGATTTATATTTGCATTACTTGTTACTTTTGCTTTTCCTATGTGTATCATGTTCCCCCGTATCATGTGTTTGATGTTCTCTCTCTTTGTACACTTCTTCTATTTGTACCTCTATTCTTCTATATGTCGTACATTGTCTTTTTTGCTTCTTTTTTTGTGTTCTCCTTTTGGGGATGGCACAAAACGTAGAGACGCCCTATGTCTCTTCCATGTTGACCCAAAAGGTCCTTGTCTTTTTCTCTTTTTGTTTTGTCTTCTCCTTTTGGGGATGACACAAAGTGTAGAGACATCCTATGTCTCTTCCATGTTGACCCACAAGGTCCTTGTCTTTTTCCTTTTTGTTTTGTGTTTTCCTTTTGAGGATGACACAAGGAATTGAGACCGAAATGTCTCCATCATGTTGACCCAAAATCTTTTTCATTTTCTTTCACCTTTTCGTTTTTTGTTCTTTTCACTTGTGTTTTCCTTTTGGGGATGATGCAAACCATCGAGACTGCAATGTCTCTTCCATGTTGACCCAAAACGGACTTTTGTTTTCCTTTGTTTTCACTCTCTTTGTGTCATTCTTCCAGTTCTAAGTATTTGGGGAATGATGATAGTTCTGAGCTCTTTCATATAAAAAAATTGCAGCAATGAACATATTGACCCCAAATCCATAGATCCCTTATGTGTTTGGTGTATTTTCCTTTTTGGGGGGCAAGTCCCTTTCTTTGTTTTCTATTATTTTCCTTGACATGATGCAAACTAACCTTGAAACATATGACTTGGCATAGAGCTTTCCAAGTTGGCTCTCATGTCTTGTTTTCTTGTTTCTTTTTCCTTTCTTCTCTACTTTCAAGTAATTTCTCATAGAACAATGTGTAGCAATCCTTTAAAGTGGGGGGCATCCATTACCATCAATTCATTTGCATTCTTGGTTCCTAGTGTAGCCTTATCATTTACGTGATGTTTTTGTCACTTTCTGGATGATATTGGGTGTGATGCCCTCCATATGTGTGATCTATCTCAACATATTACATTCCTCTTTGTGGCCTGATGTGATGCACTACATCCCCTAAGTTGTGAATATACTATTATTTGATTGGTCCTCTCTTGGAGACATTAGATACAATGTTCCCTAAGTGACTGACCTTTGATAAACTAAACAAGACTCCTTTGAACATATCTTCACATTTTAGATTTTATGTTTTACATTCTTGCATTTTTACATTTTTCATTTCTTTTGCTTTGTGGTTCCTTGTTAAAGTTATCAAGTGGGTATAACTTTGGAATGGTTGAGCAAGAAGCCCACCTAGCGGCATGACTTTTACCCATAACCACCTTTGTGTTTTGTGAGTGTATACCAACTAGCGTATGTATCCTACTTTTTGGGCTTTCTCACCCTACGTACAACTAGTTCCATGGCCCTAGAGTGAGTATATAGTTGGGCCTCCTCACCTCGCAGGTAGCCTGAATTTTTGTGTCCCCAAAGTGAGTACACATTCTCTTCTTCATTCAATTCATCTCAACACTTGTGTGTTCCTTTGTTCTTATGTCTAGTTTGCCATGGGATCTTCATCCTGGGGGCTTCATCATCCCTCTTGATCGTTTCCATTCCATCTTGCTAACGTAAGTGCATTTGAAGCCTCCCCTCAATGTCCATGGCTATTTTAGTGTGATTTTGAAGCAAGTTTATCCTCTCATTAAAGTGGTGCCTAAATGTGCCATAGAAAAATGGTCCCATGTAATTTTCATGGCCTTTTAGGTCTTGTTTCATGGTGTTGGAATTATGTTGCTCTAATTTTATGTTGTAGCATGGCCTGAACATGCTTATTTAGGTACTAAAACTGAAAGAACGATGTCTTGTGAAGGTGTTGTAAGACATTTCTACATTCTTCTAGACTCTATTTAATGAATTTCACCTAGAAACCACCTTTTCACTCATCAACAAGCCCTATTTTGAAGTGTTGTAAAGTCTTGTAAGAAACTTTCACACTCTCTTAGGCATGTCTTCACTATTTACACCCTTCCCATGCTTTATTTTGTCCCTTTATTCCCTCATATGAATTAATTAAGTGTATTTTTGCATATTATCCTAACAAATAACATTAAATACAACATATTTCCCAACACATGTTTTTAGGTCCTAGGTGGGACCCATTCGCCATGGGTGGCAAATGAGTCCCCCTTGGCCCCAAATTTAAAATATTTCAAAATTCCTTTCAAGATTTTATTCAAAATCACTTGATGTCAGCCTGTGATGAGGTATGAAGGGATACTAAGGGACAAGAATTGTATAAAGAAGTGATTTTCACCTCATTTTACATCTCCTCACTCATTCAAGCATTCAAGCATTTTGCATTAACAATTCATGCACTTTTCAAGCACTTTGAAGTAGCCAAATGTTGGCATGACTTGATACTTGTATCATCAAGAGTTAGGTGAGTTGATAGCACTTGCATGTTATTAGTTTATCTTTCTCTTTCATTACATTGTCTCTGCAAGGGTTTAATTACCAAAAGTGGTGTTTGACCAAGGAAAACCCCTATTCACTAACCCCTAATCATTTTCCCCCTTTTTCTTGTTTGTTTGCAGCCATTTGTTTGTATATTTGACAAGTTATTAGGTGTTGAAGAGTAATTTTCATGTCAATGAGGTGCTTCAAGTCAACTTAAGTCAAAATCAAGCTTGGAGAGAGTTATTTTTCCATTTTTTTGTAGATTTGACTTCAGCAACCCGACAAGCAAACATTCTCAGAACTGGTGTTGCAGAGTTGTCTTCCAGTCTTTTAGGAATTTGGGGGAGGAATGATCTACCACCTATGGAAAATGAGTCCCACCTTAGGACTAGGAACTTGAGTTTTTGTCAGATTTCAGATCCCGACAGATAGAAACTAGCTCCTAACATTTTTTCACTAGTAAGTGAACTGATTCGCCATCCTGGGTGAATGAGTCTCACTGTGATTAATTAGTAAATTTCAGCAGCATCTAGAACACTCTAGAAAGCTCACATTTCACCCAGGTGCACTCATATTCATCCCTTCACTTTCTGTTCTGCATAATTTCTTTGTTTACATAGTTGTTTTCATATCACAATGTGTTTTCAAACATAGTTATAATTACACTTTTGCATTCATTTCCAGTCACCTAGATTAATCCATTGCATTTAGTTAACTTATTTTACATCATATCACATCACACACATCCTAATTTGAGTGATACATAAGCATTTTTGGACCCTATCTCTCTCCTTTTAGGTGAAAACCCCTAGAAGTGCAAGAGTAGTTCATAGGGTCCCAAAAATCTATGTTTCATTTAGTATCCATAGGACCTTACTCAATAGTATCAATTTTTTCATCATCCATGTCAACATTCATCACATCATTCTTCTTAGTTTCACTATATTTGACAAATGAAATATAATGATTAGGCATAGGGTTGGTAAATATTTGCAAGTTTTGGTTAGGAGGGGTAACAAACTTATTTCCTTGATCATTAACACCTCCAATTTGAAGTCGGCCAGAATCAATGAGGTCTTGCCCTATGTGTTTAAGAAACTTACAATGTTCCCTATTGTGACCATTTTGTTGGTGAAATTAGCAATAACAATTCAATCTAAACTTTAGAGATAAAGGCTTATTAGGATCGATATTCTTAACAAGAGGTAAGGAAATAGTCTTCTGTTCTAGAAGTTGTAACATTGTGTTATGAAGGGTATCAGGTAAGGGAGCAAATTATCTAGCAGGATCCCCAAATGTAAGAGGATTTGTCTTCTTTATAGCAGCCACTTCGGTATTGATATGTTGAGTTGGTTGTGTGGGATTGATTTGAAGGAATCATTTATTCTATTTTCTAAAAGCTTGGTAATTGTTTTGATTTATAGATTCAGACTTCTCAGGATGGCTAGAGGTGGGTTTTTTTTCACAACTACTAACTAAATTTTGATAATCACAAAGGGAAGTTCACAATTGGATAATGGAAGGAAACTTCATCATACCAAGCTTATCTTGTATCCTAGTTTGTATATTTTCAATGAATATTCATTGAAGGTGAGGGTCAGGAATCTTTACATCGATTTGCGAATAAAGCGATTGGTAGCGTGAAATGAAGTCAATAACTTTTTCATCATATTTTTTCTTACATCTCATCAAATTAGCTAAGGTCATCTTAGGGGTCATGTGCACTTGGAAATGGTTAATTATGGCCTCAAAAAGTTTATTTAATGAATGAATTGAGTTATTGGTCATGAGGAAAACCATTCTAAGGTAGTATCTTTCAAGGAACTAGGGAAAATCTTAGCCAAGAGCTTATCTTCAAGGAAGAAATCACTGCATGAGGCAGTGTAAGTTAAAAAATGGTTAGAAGGATCTCTTTTCCCTCCATATTTCTTGAACCTAGGAATCTCTATACCTTGTAGTATCATCGTTCTCAATATCTCTAGGGATAAGGGATTGCTTTTGACATAGTATGTAGGTTGGTGTAGCAAAGTGTCACATCCCTGCTAGCAGGGACCCCCTCCATGTGGAAAAAAAATAATTAAGAAAATGAATGGGGAGCTCGTGACATTTTTCATGGACCTGATAGAGATAAAGGTGTTATTTATGGAGCCATCTACCCCTTGCACAACATGGGACAACTCGAATTCAATGGGAATGGCCTGAAGTATGCTAGGAATGGCTGCAAGGAATGGCATCCCAATTCTTTGAGCCATCCATATGGTAGTTCAAGTGAAAAAATAGAGGAATTTAGTTAATTTAAAAACCATTACAACTCTCTGACCTGATCATTCATGTCGAAGTTGGAGGGAATAGTGACCAAAAATGTGTGGAGAAGAGAATATGAGAGAGAAGGGGTCAATGGTGAATGCTCGAGTTTGTGGGGGTAAAAGACAATGAGACTTGAAGGTGGTAGGCACACAGAGAGAAAGATGTGATCTCAAGAAAAAAATGTAATTGGTAGGTATAATGCCAAAACCCACAATCATTTCCAGTGTCCTTGCATATGATGATAAGAAAATGTAGTAGCCATTAAACCCCCTCCATGACTCACCTTGACCTCACACTTGCGATTTTGGAGAGAAGGGAAAGAAAAATGCAGAAGACAAGGAATAGAGGTAAAAATTATGGGAGAAAGCATAAATCTTTAGGTTGTGTGGGAAAAAAAAATGCTCTTGAGAAATCTTCAACTTCGATGACCATATATCTAAGGATTGGGCTTAGTTTTGGGAGCCAAAAATGCTATAAAATTGAGTAAAATTTGCACAAGAAATAAAGACATTTAAGTAATATAAGAAAAGTCAAATAAGGGAGTGGAAGAGGCATTTGGAAGCCAAAAATGTTCAATAACATTGGATACAGGTCATCTTACTTCTTTGGGTTTTGTATTTTTATCTATTTGTTTCTACATTACTTTCTAATTAAAGTTCATTTAAAAACTAGGATATATACTGGTCTCAGATCGCCCATGGTTTAAGTCACAAGTGTTCCCTTCATTTAAAATGTTGCGATAAATATTTTCTTGTTAAAGGTTACAAAAACTATGTCTCATGTTTGAAAGTTTGGTAGGCTTAAAACCTTGATATTTTTAGATCTACTTTTCACTTGTGGTGAAATAGATTGTATCAGAAGCTATAAAGGGACTAAACTAATTATTGCTCTAAATTTCTTAAAATCTAAGCTGCACTATAATTCTTTCTTCGTTGCCTTCAACCCCATTTTCTTTAGTGAATCCATAGGAATTCAGTAATCCTCGAAAGGATCCCAAGGATTATGATCTATCTCATTTAAAATGTCTTGGAATTACAGTAGAATGATGAAATTGTTGGTTGTCCCAAGAATTCATGTGTAAATGTGAAATGGTGGTTTCCATGTGAGTAGGTGCCATCACTTATTCGATTAAAACATATTACTAGATTTTTAAAAAATAATGTAAAAATTTTCTTCTTACCTTGATTAGTAAGCTTTGCAGACATGTTGTTCATACCTAGTTACTTAATTTTCCAAGAATCATACTTTAGTATAGTAGGTGGGTAGATTGGCCAAGGATTACCACGTGTAACATCAACTAACCTCATGTTTAGTGTGCATATTTGATGCACCATAACTCCATATTTCAGTTTTAGACTAGTTGCACATAATCGCTCCCTTGCTTGCACAAAATATCTATGGTATAAACTAACAAGAACATATGGAGGAAGGCCCAAAACTTAGTTTTATTTTGTCTTATAACCATATGCATATGTGCATAAAAATTTAGCATCCTCCATCCACAATATTCTACGTACTTGTAGAAGTGTCTTTGTTTATAAATACCTTTTGACTATGGTGAATAGTTCTATTTTCATATTATATATGGTGGTATTTATGATACCAAAGATGTATGTATATATATATATATATTCAATAGACATTGATGTAAGTTTGAATTGTAGTTTTGGCTTTACAAATAGGTATCGATCCATAAATATTTGAGTTGAAATCTAATGGATTTGGTACAATATCACGTAAATATGAGCTTTTCAATAATGATGAGAAGAAAAGAATAATTGCATGGTCACAATATTCTATGTATTAATGAAATTTGGGTAATGATAGTGGCAACACTGAAACTTAGACTTTTATTCAATAAGATTGGGTATTAATGTACATTGAGATAAATATATATGTAACCCTCTATGTCATTGGCCTCAACATAAGATAACACAATAATTATCATATGCATGGGAAATACTAAAAGTAGCAATTCAACCCTTGTGGGAAATTCTAAATGGTTGTGTACTCCAACATTGGGATATATGTGATTAATAATATTTTCAAGTTGTGAAATTATTAGACATAACTATGTTGGGAAACTAAACATGGAAATGGGTTGTATGACCTTAAAACTATTATACCTTTTCATCTTACCATGGCTTTTCATTCTTAGCTAAAAGCTATAGAGATTTTATAAAGTTCATTATTTCACCCCCTTGCTTATCTTATCATGTGGGTGTAATGAGTTGAATTGGAAATTATTCTAAAAATTTAGGTAGGGAGAGTTATATGTTAATGGTTAGAATTAGATCACACAATTCCAAAGATAATTTGCATTAACAAGCCTAGGCCTGAGGTCAATGGGATAACCGGTAAGAGACTCAAGATTTTGAAATTGGACTATAAATAAAATGGTTGGAGTTTGATTTGATACCTTCATATCCTTACGGGAAGTTTTAGCTAAAACCTTGATTGTGGGAACCTGTGTAGGTATCCTTGAGAGGATTTTTAAGGAGAATTACATGTGACTTTGACCAATTTGGAAGTAGGAACGTAGGTGGTCCTTGGGCGAAGGATGCCCCTTTGGCTTCAAGTCCATAGGGGGAGGGTCTAGAGGGGAGATAGATCCAAGGGTTAGGGTTTTCTCCTAATTGGTTTGGCCTCTCCTCCTTTGTAAGCTTTAGTTTGAGGCTAAAATAGGTACCAAATGGGTGTGCATGAGTTAAAGAAATATAATACTATGTATTTAATACATAATATGCTTTTATACAATAAGAAAAGATTGTCTACTTTATATTGGTGATTGAATATATGTATATGATGGGTAAAGTCCATATTGTGTTGGTTCCATGCGACTTTATGGGTTATGAAAATTGAATCCATATCTAGACATCTTTATATATAGGATCATATATGTGTTGACTATGATTGTGATTCATGTTATGTATGACCTGTCCAAGAGTGAACCTCCAGGATATTTGAGTAATGATAGGTAGTCATTGGACCATTCCAATGATCGATGTTTGGGCTACTATGAGGGATTAGTCAACATTCACCTGGTTCATGGAGGTGAAGGTAGCAGGCTACCTTGGTTATGATTAAGATATGGTAACAGTTGCACGGGTAGGGACCCATCTATGTGGGTAATGGTTATTTGGGGCTAACCGTTGTATTGAAGGGGTTCAATGGCTATCACTAAAGGCATGGAAGTGACTGAGGCTAGTGTTACCTAGGATTGTGAGGAAGATAGCTGAAAAGACCACTAAGGTCACAAGGTGGTATATGTTGGGAGCTACTTCTTCCTAGGTGGACAGACTTGCCATCAATGGCCTATAGGTGATTGAAGTCAGAATCCATTGAGTTTGGTAGGTTCACTGCTTGGGGAAACCCTTGTGATGGTGGATGTACCTGCAATGTAGTATGGGATGCACTAAATCCCCTCCTAGTTGTTAGACTATATACTTATCCTTGTGGGGTTGAGGATAGACCCATGGTGTAGTATGTGATGCACCAAATCCTCTTCCTAGTTGTCCAATGGTGCAAAAGACTAGAGGAAAGAATTGGACCCATGGTGTAGTGTGCTATGCACCACTATTCTTCCTATCTAGGATGCATTATGGGCATGTGTTAGCCATCCATTGTGATGTCTCACTGTGTAATTGTTATGTATGCTATAGCTCATCACTATGTATGTGAGGTATGTTGGAGCTCATCACTATGTAATTGTGATGTATGCTAGAGCCATCCACTAATGTTTTCATGATATGCATATGATCCAGACATTGTTATACTTGCGATGTACACATGAGTTGATCACCATTCTACTTTTGATCTATGTATGATCCATTTGAGGTTACACTTGTGGTCTATGTATGATCCATCCTCTATTGCACTAGGATCTGTGTATGATCCTAATATTGTTGCACCTGTGATCTATGTATGATCCAATTGCAGTTAAACTTGGGATATGTGTATGATCCAACCTCTATGCACTTGGGATCTGTGTATGATCTACCCTTTGTTGCACTTGTGATATGTGTATGATCTAGTCACTATTGTATTCATACTATGTATGAGCTAATCAACTTGTGTATATGGGGGTATGCTCATGATGGCCATTTGGTATAATCTTTGAGATTATGATATGAATGACCTCTTATGAATATTGTGAATGTTTGTATATTAATGCTTGGTAATGTTTAGTATGGACCCAACACTTGATGGCAATTTATTATCATTATATTATAATTGACTATGTTGACTCCTTACATGTACTAAATTAATAGTTATGGGTTAAGGTGAGATAATAGATCTCCTACAAGAGGAGAGGCTGAACTCCCTTTGTCATTGTGGGGAAAACTACGAACCCTCTGATTTCCCATGAGGGGATACATAGGCAAGCTTAGGTTGTAGATCTAGAAAATATCTTAACCTTGGGACTGTGTCACTCTTTTGTGCAAGCATATATGTTTGGAAAGAATGAGTTGATGCCACTGTGGGAATGGAGTAGTATTGAAGTTAACACTATAAAACTTCACAGAAGGTACTCAATCATTTAAGTTGGTAGTTGAGCATTGATATAAAAAAAATAGAAAACTATATTGCCCAATGGGTGGATTTTACACATATTTTGGCATCCTAATCCTTTTTAGCACTTCTAGTGTTGTTCACCTAAAAGGAGAAAGAAGGGCCAAAATGCATGATGTTACACTCAAATTCAATACAATATGGATGGAATATACCTAGATGCAATGTTTGAATGCAAGAAACTGATAAGATAGATTTATTATTAATGCAAAAACAATAAAATATAGATTGTTTGAAAACACATTGTGTAATGCAAAAACACCTAAAAATGAATGCAAATTGTAATAGAAATGGATGAAAATGAAAGTGTGCACCTAAGTTCTTGATGGAGACCGAAAAATGAATTTTGGAATGGTACTGATCCTGATTTTTAGGCCAAGTGGTGGGACTCATTCACCATTTTGGGAAAATTAGTCCTAGTTCTAGGAAACTGTTCCAAAGCCCATTTTGGACAAATGGGTATCCAAAAATGCAAAAAACCAAAATAAGGTTGGAAGTGGGACTCATTCACCACTCATGGTGAATGAGTCCACTTTTGAATTTCTGAAGATTCAGAGGTGGAAACAGGAGCCTTCGGTCTGCACTTTCTTCTTCTCCAAGTGTCTAGTTCTGAAATAGTCAAATTTGGGCCTGAAGATGGCTTTTTGTTGATGCTTTGCCTTATCCAATGAAGAGATGACTTGAGAAACTTTGCAATGTAATATCCAATGATTCTTAAGCCTCCAAGATGTCTAAATCAGCAAACACACAAGACAAGACAAGAGAAATGTTGGATGTTAGGGCATGGGGGTTTTCCTTGGTCAAACCCCTTTTAGGTACTTAAACTAAAATGAGAAAAGAATGTAATGAAGCATGAAATAATGGAGTGATTACCTTTCCATGAATATCTATCTTGAATTTTTGGACACAAAACATGAAGAATCTTCCCTTGAATGTCTGAAGAAGCTATCTTGATGACTTACAATGATAAAACCCTAACTTGCTTGACTTAAGATAGAAGATAAATGATGAATGAATGAAAAGATATATGTGAATAAGTTATGAGATGTAAATTAGGGTTTAGAGACTTTATTTTATAGGAAATTTTCCTTATTCACCCATAAATTGGATCCCTAAAGCCAACATGGAAAAATAATAAACTTAAATTTTACTTTTTCTCACTTAAAGGTCAAAATTGGCCCTAATGGGACTCATTCACCACCTTGGGTGAATCATTCCCACTTGGTAGGGAATCATTCACCACAAGTGGTGAATTAGTCCTAGTGGGGCCCATTTGATAGCTAGGATGCTAGAAAGTAAGAAAATAAGGTTTTTATGGTGACTTTGTCAGGCATTTCATCAAATATTGCCTTGAGATGCACAATATGGGGTAATAGCAACATATTAATGATGATGTAAAGTTCAATTAGGGCATGGAACACTGAATTCAATGTGAAAGCATGATTAAATACACTTTACAACAGTAAAATGAGGTTTACATAGCCTAGGAAGGCACAACATCCAATGTAAATGTGTAAGATACATTAGAACACTAGATAAAAGATAAATTTAGTTTACAAGCCTTCTGTATTTATGTGATAATGTATTTAAATACATTTTTTAATGTTGAATTAGAAGAAAATAGGTTCATCAAGTCTAGAAAAGTGTGAAATTCCTTCACAACACTTTATAACACTTTTACAAGACATCATTAAATGCATTTGAAAGTGTCCAAGACCTAGTGTGGATGTGAAAAACACCTCACAACACCAAATCAAGACCTCCTCAAGTTCAATTTATCATCAATTATTCCCCAAATCAAGCAATTTTCCTTCTTTTTTGTGGTACATTTAGCCCCCACTTTAGTGGTAGGATGAACTTGCTTCAAACTCACACTAAAGTAGACATTGAAGAGAGATCTGAGGGAACAGATGCAAATGACAAAGAATGACAAAGATAAAGAAGGAAACCAAGCCCCTAGGATCCAAGATCCTAATTCAAACCATCAAAATACATAATAATGCAATTACAAGAAAGGAAAATGGGGTGGAAATGATGTGCTCACTCGGGGGCCACAAAACATCAGGTCATCCACAGGGTGAGATATCCCAAAGAAGTGGTTTAGTGAGAAATTCATGCCAGTGTGTTGGCTTCCCATTATACAAACCATACCAAAGTTATGCTCTGATAACATTGATAAGGCAACACAATGTAATGCTTTTGTAATTTTTTTGAATATGTAAAGAATTTTACTAAAGGGGATTTTTCTTTGTTCATGTAAGGTCTTCTTCTTAGGGAGAATTGTGCCTAATGTATCCAAGAGAGGACAAGTTAGGATGTTATATTTTTATCTATGGGATGCTTTGTTCACATCAAGCCACTTTAGTTGATCATTATTCCCTTGATAGATCATTATCCATGGGATGCTTTGTCCGCATTAGGCCACTTCAATGGATCGTACGCTCTTGGAAGGCATCAAACCTAATGAAAGCACCAAGGAGAGGACACATCACAAAAAAAATTAAATCACGCCATGAAATTTTCAAAAAGATGTTGTCTATGTATGCCCCCCACTTTAAAGAACTTTCTACACACCGTTCTGTGAGCAATTGCTTTAAAGTAGAAGAGGAAATGAGAGCTTATTTGAAAAGCCCTATGCCAAGTAATATGTTTTTGATAGGCTATGTCATGAAGAGAGGGAGTATGTCACATGCGAGTCAATCTTAAGACATGTTGTTCACATCAAAAGAGACAACAAGTGACATATGGGGATAAGGCTTTCTAACCCTTTTACCACACTTAGTGTAGGACAAGGGTGAACCTGGAATGGATGATGGTATCACACACCTTGCAATGGATGCAAAAAATGCAATAGTGAGTATGCTATGATCCTACAACTATTGCATGGCAAGGAGCAGAAAATAATTCTATTTATTTGGATAAGGAAAAAAAAATTCTACTTGATACATATTTAATGAGATATCTATCAATTTAGGATGCACCAAGGTTATAGTTGTCTTGGAATAATCTTGTGTGATAGTATTGATATTGAAGGAAGATTTGTGGGATGGGTTGATTTCTACAAAAAGACAATCATGAAGACCATGATTTGGAAGAATGAGGTTGGGTGTATTGTGAGCTTTTTTCTTGTGTAATGGTGGGTAAAGGATTCAATAAGATTCTTAGGTGTGTCTAAAATAACTTCAACACACATAGGGGGTGATTAAGAGTAGGATTGTTTTGAGTAATGTGCCTTAGAAAAAAGTACTCTTTGCTTGGCATGGGATTAATTCATGATAAAATTGACTTAATGAGGCCTTAATCTAGTGCTATGAGGCATTTTATGCATCCACATTAGGTCTTGGACCCTTATAAATTGAATAACATGCTTTTAACAACATCTTGTAAAGCTGTTGTAAAGTCTTGTAAAGAAATTTCACACTTTTCTAGACTTAACTAACCTATTTCTCCCTAATTCAACATTATTAAATATGTTTAATAACATTATTACATCAATTTAGAAGGAATTTGAATTAAATATAATGTTAAAATAGTGTTGTAATGTGTCTTGCACATTCGCATTGGTTCTTGTGCCTTCCTAGGCTATGTGGACCTCATTTTAGTGTTGTAAACTATATTTAATCACACTTTCACTTTGAATTTTGTGTCACAAGACCTATTTGACATTTTCATCATCACTAATAGGCCCCTATTAACCCATATTGTGCATCCCCAGGCATAATTTGATCAAATAACAGATGTAGTCATCAAATAGGCCTAATTTTCTTACTTCTCGACATTACAACTAGCAAAAATGGTCCCTTTTGGACCCATTAGCCATTATTGGTGAATGTGTCCTATTTGAGCCATTTTAGGGTTTTGAGAAGGAAAAATTAGTTTTTAAGTTTAATTTTTCCCCATGTCAACCTTAGGGATCTAATTAATGGGAAAATAAGGTGAATTACCTATAAAAGAACCTCTCTAAACTCATTTTTCCATATATTCATCCATTAACACATTCACATCATTCATTAATCATGTATCTTCTATCTCAAGTCAAGCAAGCTAGGGCATTTACATTGCAAGTCATCAATTTAGCTTCCTAAGACATCCAAGGGCAAATTTGCATGTTATGTTGCAAAATTTCAAGATCAATCATCATGGCAAGGTAATCCATTCCATTATTGCATGTTTCATTCCTTTCTTTCATAATTTTGGTTTAATTACCTAAAAGGGGTTTGACCAAGGCAAACCACCATGCCCTAACATTCAAATTTTCTCTCTCTTGTCTTGTGTGTTTGCAGTTTTAGGTCTCTTAGAAGCTTAGAAATCATTGAAGACAGAGTTACAAGGTTTCTAAAGTCTTCTCCTCATTCATAAATTCAAAATATTAACAAAAAGCTCATTTTTAGACTCGTAAATCAGAGTTTTAGATGCAGACACACATGTAGGGCATCAAAGTGCAGATCTGAAGCTTCAAAATCCACCTTTGAAAATACAAAAATTGAAAAGTGGACTTGTTCACCATGAGTGGTCAATGATTCCCACTGTAGGGTCAATTTTGTGTTTTCTACATTTTTTAGTACCCTTTTGTCAAAAACAGGTTTTGGTATAGTTTGGCAGAACTGGGACTGATTCATCCAGAATCGTGAATGAGTCCCTCCAGGCCTAAATTTTAACTTTAGCAACATTCCAAAAGTCATGTCCAGTCCTCATCCATATCTCAGGTGCAGAATTTTCATTTGATTCATTCCTATTGCATTTTTCCATTCATTTTTAGGTGATTTTGTATTACACAATGTGTTGTCAAACAAGTTGTTTTCCTTTAGTTTCTACTCATTAGTCAATTAATATCATTATTTTCTTGCATTCAAGCATTATATATAGTCATATTACATCCTTATTCTACCCATATTGCATTTACTTTGAATGTAACATAAGAATTTTTGGCCCATCTTTGTCCTTCTAAGTGAAAAACCCTAGGAGAGCTAGAAAGCAAGTGGGTGAAAAAAATCTATGCTACATTTTGGTGAACCTACTTTTCAAATACTTCTCTTTTCTGATTTGGAGTCCTTCATCATCATAGATCTAGCTTGCATTAGGATTTCCATGATTTATTTTCATGTGCACTAGGTATTAAAATTTGCAATCATAAAAAGTTGCATTTAGGTTACATTTTTGGTATCTAAATTCTTTTTTTTTTTTGAAATTCTACATTTTCATCTAGTTCTGCATAATATCACTCTGAACACATCAAAATTCCTAAAATATTTCTGAAAATTCTATAAAAAAAGTCCATACTAGGACTCATTCGCTACCCTGGGCGAATCAATCCCTTCTGACCCCTAAAACTATCTTTTACTGAGTTGAAAACCCTATTTTTAGGCTTTTGTTTTGTGCCATTTCATACCTATATCAGTTGGTTGCATTTTCATATCATGCATTTCATCAAATCTAGCTTAAATTATCTCATTTCATGCATGGTTTAAATTTTACATTTGCATTCTCATCTTCTTACATAGCATAATTAGTCAATTATTATCAGAAAATTTCATTTCATTTCAGCCTTTTATATTGCATTTTCAGTTAGCATAGATTGTTCTTTCATTCAATGCATTCCCTAGTTATGATAGCCTCTTAGCACAAGAGAATAAAAGTGTTGTTAACACTTTTCTTAAACCTACACTCCCTCCTATCTCTCCCATTTGTGAGGATGATCTGTTAGAAGGGAATACAAACATAGATAAACATGATGATCCTAAATGTACTTCTCCTGATACCTCTCCTTTTAGTGACAAAGGTATCTTGGGGAAAGAATGTACAATCATTGAGCATCATGAAGTTCTTGTTTGTCCTTCTCCTCATTTACCTTGGGAAGATTGTATAACAATACAAGATGAATGCATGGCCACCACTTTACCTAGTCTTCGTTCATCTCCCAACACCTCCCCTATTTGTGACAATACTTTCATGAATGATCAGGACCAACATATTTGTGAGGATATGTTGGTATCAAGAAACCCAATGATTGAGAGCTATAACATTATTTCTCTCCTTTCGAATGTTCCTAACAAGTGGAAGGCTCTATTTGAACAAGAAGATCCAATCATTGAAATGCATGAAAATCCTAGTTGTCCTCCCCTTCATGACTCCCCTATTTGTGATGAAGCTTTGATATGTGATGCACCTCTTGATTGTCACTTTTCTCAAAACTCTCCTACTAGGGTAGATATTATGGCACAAGACAATTTCCCCTCTCCTAATATCTCTCCTATTAGTGAAGAAAATATTATGGTGTTACATGATCCAATACATGAAAATCATGAGAATCTTATGTGGGAACACATCATAGACCAAGACAATTCCACCATGGATAGCTCCCTTACGATGATGGCATTTTAGAAGAACAAGTCCTTGAATGTCAAGAACATTTGGATTATCATTCTCCTAACAACTCTTCTCCTAGGGAGACTATTATGGTACAAGAAAATGATGTCTTCCTTAGGGATACATCAAACCAAGACCACCAAGGTTATGCATGCGCAAGTTTCCATTAGATTAGATCCCCTTCAAGCAATGAAATTCCTACATACCCCATGTGACATCCAAAGAATCCTCTAATTCTTTACCCACTATCACACAAGCAACAAACTCGACACCAACCCAAACTCATTATTTACCCACCATCACAAAAGAAACAAACTCAACACCAAACCCAACTCATCCTTTACCCACCCAAGCATAATGTTTCATACCAACCAAGTTACAATGACCTTGATCACATATGTAACAAAGAATATACAATCAAATACAATCAAGTATAAACTTTGTTTACTTATCCACATAAATAACATTAGTTGCTGCTCTTTTCCATGCAATAGTTGTAGGATCATAGCATACTCACCATTGCATTTTTTACATCCATCACAAGGGGTAGCATACCATCATCCGTTTTTGGCTCACCTTTGCCCTGCACTAAGTGGGGGCAAGGGGTTTGATAGCCTTGACCTTGTATGTCACTTGTCATTGTTTCTTTTGACTCATCATTAACCTTTCATGAACATGTAAGAGCAAGCTTGGGATGTGGACAACATGTCTTAAGATTGACTCATATGTGACATATTACCCTTTTTCATGACATAGCTTATTAGAAACATATGACTTGTCATAGGAATTTTCGAATAAGCTCTCATACATTCTTCTACTTTAAAGCAATTTCTCATAGTAATGGTGTTAGCAACCGCTTTAAACTGGGGGCATACATAGGCAACATTCTTTTGCAAATTTCATGGTGTGATTTACTTTTTCTTGTGATGTGTCTTCTCCTTGGTGGTGTCATTGGGCTTGATGCCTTCCAAGAGTGTATGATCAACTGAAGTGTCTTGATGTGAATGAGGCATCCCATGAATAATGATTTGACATCCTGAATTTTCCTCCCATGGAGACATTAGGCACAATGCTCCCTAAGAAGAAGATCTTACATGAACAAAGCAAAATCCCCTCCAAAAAATATTTTACATGACATTCAAAAACATTTATAAAAAACATTATCTTGTGGTGCCTTATCATTGTTATCAGGAGCATAACTTTGGTATGGTATGTATAATGGGAAGCCGACACACTAGCATGACTTTCTCACTAAATGACTTCTTTTGGGATTTCTCACCCCACAGACAACCAAAATTTTTGTGGCCCAGGAGTGAGTATGCATTTTCTTCTTGGACAAACAACCTAGATTCGATCCACAACTAGCTAGAAAATCAATCGAAGCTTGATCCACCTTTTCATTTTCAATCTCTCTTTCTTTCCTTTGCATGAATTTCTATCTTGGGGGCTTGACCGACATATGGATCTCTCTTGAATGTCTACTTTAGTGTGAGTTTGAAGCAAGTTCATCCTCTCACTAAAGTGGAGGCTAAATGTGTCATAGAAAAAAGTACCCTTTGCTTGACATGGGATTAATTCATGATAAAACAGACTTAATGAGGCCATAATATAGTGTTGTGAGGAATTTTATGCATCCACATTAGGTCTTGGACCCTTATAAATTGAATAACATGCTTTTAACAACATCTTGTAAAGGTGTTGTAAAGTCTTGTAAAGGAATTTCATGCTTTTCTAGACTTAATTAACCTATTTCTCCCTAATTCAACATTATAAAATGTGTTTGATAAAATTATTACATCAATTTAGAAGGCTTGTGAATTAAATATAATGTTAAACTAGTGTTGTAATGTGTCTTGCACATTCACATTGGTTCTTGTGCCTTCCTAAGCTACGTGGACCTCATTTTAGTGTTGTAAGGTGTATTTAATCACACTTTCACATTTTATGTTGTATCAGAAGCCCTATTTGAAATTTACATCATCACTAATAGGCCCCTATTAACCCATATTGTGCATCCCAAGGCATAATTTGATCAAATAACTGACATAGTCATCATATAGGCCTAATTTTCTTACTTCTTGACATTACAACTAGCAAAAATGGTCCCTGTGGGACCCATTTTCCATTAGTGGCGATTTAGTCCCATCTAGGTGGGACCCATTAGCCATTAGTGGTGAATTTGTCCTATTTGATCCATTTTTAGGGTTTTGAGTGAGAAAAATTAGGTTTTAAGTTTAGTTTTTCCCCATGTCAGCCTTAGGGATCTAATTAATAGGAAAATAAGGTGAATTTCCTATAAAAGCACCTCTCTAAACTCATTTTTACATCTATTCATCCATTATCACATTCACATCATTCATTCATCATCTATCTTCTATCTCAAGTCAAGCAAGCTAGGGCATTTACATTGCAAATCATCAATTTAGCTTCCTAAGACGTCGAAGGGAAAATTCTACATGTTCTGTTGTAGAATTTCAAGATCAATCATCATGGAAAGGTAATCCATTCCATTGTTTCGTGTTTCATTCCTTTCTTTCATCATTTTGGTTTAATTACCTAGAAGGGGTTTGACAAAGGCAAACCCCCATGCCCTAACATTCAACTTTTCTCTCTCTTGTCTTGTGTGTTTGCAGATTTAGGTCTCTTGGAAGATTAGAAATCATTGAAGATCAAGTTGCAAGGATTCTAAAGTCTTATCCTGATTCATCAAGTCAAAATATCAACAAAAATCTCATTTTCATACCCGTAAATCAAAGTTTTGGAAGCAGACACCTATAGGGCATCAAAGTGTAGATCGGAAGCTTCAGAATCCTCCTTTGAAAATACAAAAATTCAAAAGTGGACTCATTCACCATGAGTGGTGAATGAGTCCCACTCCAAGGTCAATTTTGAGTTTTTTGCATTTTTTAGTACCCTTTTGTCAAAAACATGTTCTAGTATAGTTTGGCAGAATAGGGACTAATTCACCTAGAATGGCGAATGAGTCCCTCCAAGCCTAAATTTTAGCATCAGCAACATTCTAGAAGTCATTTCCAATCCTCATCCATATCTAAGGTGCACACTTTCAATCTAATTCATTCCTGTTGCAGTTTTCCATTCATTTTTAGGTGATTTTGTATTACACAAGTTGTTTTCCTTTAGTTTCTACTCATTAGTCAATTAATCTCATTCATTTCTTGCATTAAAGCATTATATCCAGCCATATTTCATCCTTATTCTATCCATATTGCATTGAATTTGAATGTAACATAAGCATTTTTGGCCCATCTTTCTCGTTCTAGGTGAAAAACCCTAGGAGAGCGAGAAAGCAAGTGGGTGCGAAAAATCTATGCTACAAACAACAATAGTTGTGATATGCGAAGAATTCATTATTTGGTTGTTTTCTTTCTCTGAGGTGTCATTCTTATGTGCCATAATATCGACCCTAGGAGGAGAGCTAATATGTTCATCACATGTCATAATTGGATTTTGCAAGATATCTTAATCGCTCATAAGAGAGGCATCAAGAGAAGCATAACTTTGAGTTTCATGGTTACTAATGATTGGACTTTTTTGTTCAAATAGATCTTCCATCATGATATACTCTAACACTAAGCTATCTTGTTTATGTGTAGAGAAGCTATTAGGAGAAGAAAAGGGTTGATTGTCATGATTATCTATACTTACATCCTCATGTCCTATAATGTCCTCTTGAGTAGGAGAGGTAGGATTTTCATAGCTCTCAATCATATCCTCCACACAAATGTGTTTTTCATGATCGTTCACGAGTTTATCCTTATTAACTAAAGGATTTGCACAAGTAGGGAAGGTGTTGGGAGATGATTGAGGATTTGGTAAGGTAGTGGTAATGATTTAAGTTTTGTGTATCATAATGTCTTTGCAAGGGGGAGGAGAAGGAAGAAAAGAAAGACTTTCATGATCTTCAATCATTGTGTCTTCTTTCATCAAGATACCTTCATCACCAATGGGAGATATATCAGGAGGAGAACAATTATGATTATCATGATAATTGATGGATGCATCTATTTGTGTCAAATATTTAGTGGATGATCTTAGTGGGAGGAAGTCCTTAAGGGCTTCATCCAACATGTCTAAATCATCACTAATAAAGGGCTTGGATGTTATGGTTTTTTGAAATTGAATCAATTTTTGAATTGGATCGTTTGATGTTTTTTGTTTTCATTTGCTAATGAATTTGATCTAAATGAACTAGGAACTAATGTTGAAAATGAAAATTGGAAAAGTCTAAGTGCCATGAAGGTAAATATTGCTTATTTCTAATGATTTAAATGTAAGAGAAGCTATGAAAACTTAAAATGTAATGTAAAGAAATAGGATGAAATGCAACTTTTCAGATTTCAAACAAAGTAAATTTACTAATGACACGATTTAATAATCCAAAAGATGAAAGATTGGAAGTGCAAATGTGAATTTTAACAATGTAGGAAATGAGCTAATGTAAGCTAAATCAAATGAAATGCATGATACAAAAAGTCAGCCAACTGATACAAATAACTGATTGCAGCAAACAAAAGCATAAAAATATGGTTCTTAGCTCTATAAAAGGCAGTTTTAGGGGTCAAAAGGGACTTATTCGCTCACTGTGGTGAATGAGTCCCAGTGGGGATTTTTTTGAGATTTTTCAAATTTTTCTGAGGTATTTTTATGTTTTGTATGCTGTAAGATGTAGACCTAAGATGAAAATGAAAAATTTCCAAAAATTTTAATGATTTTAGATGCCAAAAATGCAACCTATATGCACTTTTCATGAATGTAAAATTTGAAACCTAGAATCCAAATTAATCCATGCAAACCCTAATACAATATCAATGCAAGGCTAGATCTATGATGAAGGACTCCAAATCAGACAAGGAGATATTTGAAAAGCAGGTTCACCAAAATGTAGCAAATATTTTGGCATCCTAATCCTTTCTAGTGCTTCTAGGGTTTTTCACCTAAAAGGAGAAAGAAGGGACAAAATGGGCAATGTTACACTCAACGTCAAGGAAATATGGATGGAATATGGATGTAATATACCTAGATGCAATGTTTAAATGCAAGAAACTAATAAGATGGATTGATTACTAATGAAAAACCAATGAAATGTAGATTGTTTGAAAACAGATTGTTTAATGCAAAAACACATAGAAATGAATGCAAATTGTAACATAAATGGATGAAACTGAAAGTGTGCACCTAAGATCTTGATGGAGACTAAAAATGACTTCTGGAATTCTACTGATCTTGATTTTTAGGCCTGGTTTGACTCATTCGCCATTCTAGGAAAATCAATCCCTATTCTGGGAAACTATTCTGAAGCCCATTTCAGACAAATGGGTATCCAAAAATGTAGAAAACCAAAATCATGCCTAGAAGTGGGTCTCATTCACCACCCATGGAGAATGAGTCTACTATTGAATTTATGAAGATTCAAAGGTGGAAACAGATCCTTTGGTCAACACTTTGTGTTTCTTTAGGTCCCTAGTTTTGAAACTATCAAATTTGGGCCTAAAGGTGACTTTTTGTTGATGTTTTGCCTTATCTAATGAAGAGATGACTTGAACAACTTTACAATACAATCTCCAATGATTCCTATGCCTCCAATATGTCTAAATATGAAAACACACAAGACAAGAAAGAGAAATGTTGGATGTTAGGGCATGGGGGTTTGCCTTTGTCAAACCCCTTTTAGCTAATTAAACCAAAATGAGAAAAGAATGTAATGAAGAATTCCATAATGGAGTTATTACCTTTCCATGAAGATTGATCTTGAATTTATTGACACAAAACATGAAGAATCTTCCCTTGAATGTCTTAAGAAGCTATCTTGATGACTTGCAATGATAAAACCCTAACTTGCTTGACTTAAGATAGAAGATAAATGATCAATGAATGATAAGAGATGTGTGAATGAGTTATGAGATGTAAATTAGTGTTTAGAGACTTGATTTTATAGGAAACTAACTTTATTCACTCATAAATTGGATCCCTAAGGATGACATGTAAAAATAATAAACTCAAATTTTAGTTTTTCCCACTCAAAGGTCAAAATTGGCCCAAATGGGACTCATTTGCCGCCTTGGGAATCAATCCCACCTAGTAGGGACTCATTTTCCACAAGTGGTGAATTAGTCCTAATGGGGTCCATTTGACAGCTATGATGCTAGGAAGTAAGAAAATAAGGTTTTTATGGTGACTTTGTCAAGTATTTCACAAAATATTACTTGGGGATGCACAATGTGGGGTAATAGGGAATTATTAATGATGATGTGAAGGAAAATTAGGCCTTGGGACAAAAAATTCAATGTGAAAGTGTGATTAAATACACTTTACAACACTAAAATAAGGTCCACATAGCCTAGGAAGGCACAACATCCAATGTCAATGTGTAAGACATATTACAACACTAGATAAAAGTTAAATTTAGTTTAGAAGCTTTATAGATTGATGTGATAATGTATTTAAATACATTTATAATGTTGAATTAGGGGTAAATGGGTTCATTAGTTCTAGAAAAGCATGAAAGTCCTTCACAACACTTTACAACACCTTTACAAGACATCATTAAATGCATTTGAAATGGTCCAAGACCTAGTGTGGATGTGAAAAAAACCTCACAATACCAAATTAACACCTCCTTAAGTCCGATTTATCATCAATTATTCCCCAAATCAAACAATTTTCTTTTTTTCTATGGTACAGTTGGCCATTTTGATTTTGGTTTATTGTGGAAAGTTACTTTTAAAGGGGTGAAACATTTTGTAAAGTTTTATTTATAATGGAATCATTGGTTGTATTTTGAGATGGAGGTGAATATGGTGGAGGTGTGTATGTTTTTGAAGGGGAAATGAATGGAATTCTTACGGGAAGTAAAGTGGTAGGAGATATGACATGTGATGCCACAAAGGTACAAGGATTGCTAGTGAAAATACCCAAGTTAGGAAAGACGTTACTAGTAGGTTGCATCATTGTTGTAACTTGAGTGTTGGTATCAGTAGGAATAGAGGCAATGGTTGTGGGAGGAGGAATTTGAGTTCCTTCTTGACCTTTGATATTGTTCGAAGGTGGAGCACAACTATTATGTTTTCCTGAAAATTTGAGGTAGGTTACGCATAAGTTCCATTCCTTCTTCACTTCCAATCATGTGATGTATGTTATCTATGGTGGGAATAGCAGTGGTTGAAATATTTTTAGTACTCACTTGATGTTGTAGGTTTTCTAAGTCTTCATGAATTTGGATTATGTTTTCTTGAGGAATGCTAGTAACCATTGTTTCAACACTAGTCACACTACTTGAAGGTAGAGAGTTGTTATGGTTATGGTCCATACCTACTAAACTAGTGTCAACACTATGAGTGAAAGAGCTAGGTAACCCAAGATCCATGTTGAGTGTGTTATTGCAGGATGACATGAGTCTCAAACTATGCCTCACTATAGTATTAGAAACAGGACACCAAGTTGTAAAGCTCATGCAAGATACAATCGATGAATGCAAGATAAATACAATGAACACAAGATAAATGATATACTTTAATTCCAATTCAAATGAAAGTAAGCTAGATGCAATGAAATGAATGAAACAAAAACTCAATAACCTGAAACAAAAATCTAACAATAGCAAACATAAGCAAAAAAGTAAGGTTTTTAATGCTGTAAAATGTTATTTCAGGTTTGACATGGGACTAAATCACCTAGAGGGGCATATGAGTCCTAGTTAGGGATTTTGAACGGTTCAAATGCTGAAAAATAGTCAACACAAAATTCTTAGAAATTAGGAAAATCAACCTGTACTTGGAATAAATCACCTAGAGAGGCAAATGAGTCCAAGATGAGGGTTTTGACACTAATTTCAACAAATTCTAAGTGAAACTTAAGGCTTTTAGTTTGTATGTTTTCTAATCTAAGTGAAATTATAGATTTAAAATGAAATTCAATGATGCTAGATGCAAAAATGCAACCTATATGCACTTTCACTAATACAAGATTTAGAAGCCCTAAATGCAAGACCTAATGCAAAGTTAATGTAACCTAGATATAGGAATATGATGCACTCCAAATTGGAAATAAGGTGTTTAAAGACTAGGTTCACCAAAATGAACACAAGGAAATATGGTTCCACCTTTTAGGAGATGGAATTAGGGGATAAGGACCTCTTATTTCACTTTACTTCATTAAAGGAAACCAGGATCCCTCAACCAATTGAATTGATTGAGGAATGGGATAGAGTTAGGATGGTTTCCTTAGGTGTGATTAAAGACAAAAGGGGGGATCACCACTAATCAAAGGCTTAGAAAGAGAAAAAAATAAAGTAACATGCAAAACCTAACTATATGACCTAGAAAAAGAACTCAAATTAGAATAGTAAAGTCGAGATAAACAAAGGTGTACCTAGAAAACTAAATATACTTGAAACAAGGTCTGAAATCATGAAATTATGACTTTTGAAGCACATTGGGACTCATAATCCAGTAGGGGTGATTTAGTCCCAGTTTAGGGTTTTAGGCTGAAATTGAAATCTACAACAGCTAAACTAGGATCTGGTCGTGCCCACAAAAGGATATGAAAATCACGGCAAAACCTATCCTAGGAATTGGACATTCCAACAGGTGACTAATATCTTTTCATGGTCATTCATTTACTTGTCAAACCAGGGAACGTATACTTGAAATGGAGCGGCACTGTATGTGCACTAAGAACTAGTTTCAGTCACAACCTATCGAAAATAAATACTTGGAAAGAATTCTACCTACGTTACAGGAAGGTAATGTAAGGTTCTCTAAACTCAACCATAATTTAACCAAAGCAGAAATCATAATAGCTACGACTGAGAAACAAACTATGAACTAGCCTTATGCTGTAGGAACAGACACAGGGATGGATTCTTGATGTTGCAGGAACAATATAAGACTGAGTTTGCACAAAAAAACTTCAAAGATGAAATCTAACTTATGATCAACAGAAAATGAATGACTAACTAACTAACTACAAATACTTACTAAGTGGACCCCCTTAGCAAGCATCAACTAATTATGAAAGTACTAAACTCAGAACTTCATCAAATTTTATTCATAAACTCAGAATGGTGTACATTGTTCTGTTCATATGAAAACTAACAAAAAACTCTAAAACTTGTCATACATACTCTACTTTTTATTATCATACTAACTTTTACATGGTATCCTTTCTATCTCACTATGCTTGCTCACTCGCATAGGAGGAACACTTATTTAAAATAGGAAAACAACCAACTAACTAACCCTAACAGAGAAAGAAGTGGATATAAATGTATCCTAGAATCGAGGAACAGACTAAATAAATGAACTTATCTGCTCAACATGATTCAGAGAGAATTCAGTATTCCACTCTTTCCAAATTAATTGACATTTAAATTCCTTCCCAACAATTTTTGGTCAAAGAGTCTTCACCAGAATAACTCCCTCGGAGTTGTGCAGGAAATGGACTTTACTGCAAGGCCGAGATCAGCTGCACTTGACTCGTTCATACTTTCTTCAACAATCCTACAAAACACAAGGCAATAGAAGCGAATGGAAACATGCATGGAAACTTACACGATATTCATTTATTAATCACATATCAAATTTACTTCATCATTCAAAAACTACATGCGTTATACCAGTCATTTGGAAAGTCAAACAGGGTAATAAATATAGACATATCAACATGATAGGCTGCAGGAATATAAAAGTGTATTGCTACAGGATATCCCCCAATAAAAGGTTTCTAAAGAGTTTAAACAACCATGAACAAGAAAAGTAAGGGTATTAAAAGTACACCATGATATACCCAAATTATGAGCATACTTTGGGCTCATCATTTTCCCCCTACTTAACCTGATGTTGGTTGCCCAGCATTAAACTTTCTGGTGGTCTCTCTGAAATCAGTGGTTGAGGCATGACCCTGAAATGAAGTTTTGAATTTATATAACAAAAACCTTTGAAACTCTGCCACCTTTCATACCTACGAGCTTTTGTATCTTCATTAATATTTGTAGCTTGGTAGGGATAAAGAGGCCACATTAGCACAGGAGGTCTAAATGTCAAGGGCAACCACAATTCAAACCTCTTTTGAAGGCCCAACTATAAATTTTTCCCTAGCAGAAATAGCATCTAAGAAAAATTATTTCCTATATCTAGAAGCCTGGTTACCTCTGCAATTCGTTCCTCAGTTATAGCTACTGTTAAACCCCATACTGTAGCCTCTCCTTCAGAAAGGGTTCTTAAAAGTTTTCCTACGGCTTTCTCATTGAAAGTATCTAACCTCAAAAAGTAGTTCAACCAACCATAGAGGCTGAATGCTTGAACTGTTTGAGGATTCTGTGTCAATATCTCATGAGCTACAGGCTCATGTCTTACCAATTCACCACCCATATTCAAAGCTAAAACTTAAACTCTTTCCAGAAAATCCAATTTTTCTATTCTTTCTATCGTTACTTTCTCTTATTTTCCAAGAATGAACTCAAAAGATTTTTGCATGTAATAATTGTTATAACTACTTAAACAAGCAATTTTAATTGTGATTTAGGGTGAAACATGCAGTCATACTTTGGAAAGTACAAGAAAATAATAAAGAAACATATCTGAACAGTTGTGACAGTAGCGTAAGTGAAATGGATTGTCCTGCCACCTACTTAAAATATGACATGTGTCCACACATGTACTAAAGAATAGGTGGAGATCGGGCAATAATGACTGATATAGACATAGTAGTAAATGAATAAAATGAAATAAATCAATGATGTGACAACAAAAGATATCACGTACCTTTCAATTAATGCTCGTAAGTGCTGAGAAAGATGATGGCTTCAATATGATATGACAGTTGGGAATTAAATCATAATTAAGGGTGGTGTGGATGAATGAGGTGGATGGGTGACGTGGACGGATGAGATGTATGGATGGAATGGATGGAAGATAAAGAAGTGAGATATGGCGATGAGTGGGAATGAAGAAAAATGGTTTCCTTAAAAAGGAAACCTTTATTATGAGAATGCATTTAAAACATTATGGTGAAGCTGCAGGAGAAAGGCTAAAGCCTTTTGCTACAGGAAGATTAGTGGCAGGATCCTGAACAAACTGCTGCATGAATTCTTCTTTTGAGACTGGCTTATGATACAACCGAAGATGGTGCCCATTAACCAGTAGCTTGAATTGAACATGACCAATTGTGACCAATTGAACTAAACAATTATCAAATACATTCTTAATTTCATATGGGCCAAGCCATTGGGTGGTGATTTTACCTTGATTTTCTTTATACCTCGAATCATAGAGCAGGGCCCAATCACCGGCAGAGAATTGCTTCGTTTTGTTTTGTCGGTCATGCCACTTTATTCTCTGAGTTTGTATCATCTCAGTGTGCTGCAAGGCATTCTTTCAGAGCTCATCCAGAGCATTAAGCTACATGACTCTGTCCTTTTGTGCATTTGTTAAATCCATGTCCATCTCTAATGCTATTCTTAGAGTCTTATGTTTGAATTCTATTGGCATCACAGCTGTTTTACCATACACCATTTCAAAAGGTGTATATCCTATAGTAGTCTTCCAGGTAGTATGGTAGGCCCATATAACTTCTGGTAACCATGTGGCCTAGTCCTTCCTATGCAAATCTACAGTCTTTAGTCAAAATGGCCTCTATGTCCCTATTAGTGACCTCAACCTGGCCATTGGCTTGGGGGTGATAAGGAGTTGATTTCCTATGCCTTATATTGTATTCATTTACTAAGGTTGCACATGATAAGTGTAGAAGTGAATTGTGCTCCTTGATCTGTCACTATTTCCCTAGGGACACCAAACCTAGTGAATATTTCCTCATAAAGGAATTCAACTACTTTATTATCCCTAGCATGTTTCATAGGTTTAGCCTCAACCCATTTTGTCACATAATCTGTGCATACAAGGATGTAGGACTTACCATTGGAAGGTGGATCAATTGGTCCCACAAAATCCAATCCCCATTTATCAAAGGGTGTAACAACAACTTGTGGAAATAGAGGCATCTCATCAGATCGAGTTGGTCTTCCCATCCTTTGGCATCTGTCGCATCTCCTAGTATATTTGGCTGCATCTCTATGCAGAGTTGGCCAATAGTAGCCAGTATTTAAAATTTTCATTACTGTTCTTTTGGCAACAAAATGTTCCACCACACAGCTCATCATGGCATGCATGTAATATATCATGAATGTCCTCCTCTTGTACACATCTCCTCATAATTTGATCTGGCCCTGTATAAAACATGCAATCTGCAATCCAAGAAAAGTTAAAGTTTTTCTCTACTAATAATCTTTTTTCCTTAGGAAAGAATTGAGGAGGAGTTCTTCCAGTGGCCAGATAATTTGCTATATCCGCATACCATGCGTGAATAACCTTGATTGCAAATAGGTTCTCATCAGGAAAGGAGTCTTCAATAAATGCAGTCATCTTGCCTTTGAATTCTAGAAAGTAAATCAGCAACCACATTGGCTTTACCTGGCTTGTCCACAATTGTAATGTCAAATTCCTGCATCAGCAATAACCATCTAGCCAGTCTCCTGGATATTGAGCTTTTGTTCATGAGATACCAGATTGTTGCATGATTAGTGTGGACAAATATCTGATAACCAGTGATGGAATGCCTAAATTTATTAAGGGCATAGATGATTGCCAATATTTCTTTTTCTGTAACAATGTAGTTGAATTCAACCCCTTGCAGATTTTTGCTTATATAGTAGAGTGCATGTTCTATTGATCCATCCTTCTGCCCTAACACTGCTCCAATGGCATAATCTGATGCATCAGTATGAATATGAAATGGAAGTGACCAATCAAGTCCTTTTAGAACAGGTTCCCATGTAAGGGTGACTTTTAAATCAAGGAATGCTTTTTCACATTCTTCAGTCCAAGAAAAATCTGCATCTTTCTTCAACAGACTATATAAGGGGCCTGCTATTTGGCTGAAGTCCTTGATGAATCTTTTGTAGTATCCAACATGGCCAAGAAAACTTCTTACTTCTTTCTGCTTGGCAGGAAAGGGGAGATTAGAGATGACCTCAACCTGTATTCTTGTAGCAGAAATATGGTGACCGAGTACTATTCCCTCCTGCATCATCATGAAGCACTTTTGACTATTCAGCGATAGGTTGTGATCTTCACATCTCTATAGTACTTTATCCAAGTTGGATTGAGATTCCTCCAATGTTGTACCATAAGTAGTAAATTCATCCATGTATATTTCCATGCAATCTTATGAGATGTCTGAGAAGATACTTATGACTACCCTCTGGAAAGTTGCAGTGCATTGCAGAGACCAAAAGGAAAAACTAAATAGGCAAATATTCCCCAAGGGCATGTAAAAGTAGTCTTTTCTTGATCCTCAAGAGAAATCTTGATTTGATTGTACCTACTGAAGCCATCTAAGAATGAGAAGTATTTTTTTCTAGCTAAATTATCTAGAACTTGATCAATGAATGGAAGAGGAAAGTAATCAAGTTCTTTGTTGCCAAGTTGAGCTCTCTGTAATCTACACATACCCTCCATTTTCCTCCTTTCTTAGGAACAATAACCAATGGGGAAACCCACTTACTATCCGAGATTGGGTAGATAAAGCCACCTGTTAACATTTTCTACAATTCTTCTTTAACAATTTCTCTCAAAGCTGGATTGATTCTTCTTTGAGGCTGCTTGACAGGTCTAAACTTACTGTTAATGTATATGCGATGTGTACAGAGTTTTGGGTCTAAACCCTTCATGTCACCATAGTCCCAAGCAAAAGCTGACTTATGACTGGTAAGCATTTTGATCATAGATTCTTGTTGCTCACTGGTGAGGTTTTTATTAATGCTGAAGGTTTTTCCTACAGCTACCTCAACTTGGGAGGTTAAATCTACCATAGATACTTCAGACAGAAATGGCATGTCTACCTCGTGAGGTAGCAAGGTGTGTAAGCAATCAGTTGCTATAGGATAATGAGCCGATGTAGATGGGAGAAGAATAGTCTGCAAGGAACATAGAATTTTTTCACAATGAAAGTATTTGGTACCATAGTTATTCAGCAGGATATTGGACAGTATATCTTCTTCTTCTTCTTGTGCAGTAAAAGGCTCTCAGGTAATTATCTTTAAATTGGCCACAGAGTTCACTTCCTCCTCTCCTCCCAAATCTGGCCAAACAACCTCTCCAGAGTCAAGCTAGGGCAGGGCTAAAGAATAGAGTGTAATCTTCTTTGTTCTATACCCATCAGATATTGTCATGTTACCTAACCTACAACCAATGTAAGCATCCGCAGTAGCCAACCAAGGCCTTCCTAGTATGACAGGGTATCCCCCCAATGATGCCTTTGGAGATAAGACCATAAAATCACCAGGGTACTCCTAGGAATCCAAGGTGACTACCAGGTCTTCAACTACCCCATCAGGTTTGACAGTTGAGCTATCAGTAAGTTGTAATATTGTAGGTGTAGTCCTTAGGTCTAAAATATTAAGTTTTACAACCAGGTCCTTTGTCATGACATTGATAGCTGCACAAAGATCTACTAAAGCATTCTTAATTTGCAACCCATTAACATTGAACTTCCACAACAGGGCTTCCTGGATCTAAATATTTTGGGATGCTAAGCTTCCCTAGCATTAAGTCAGAGAGTTGGCCTATGACATGGACAGTTTGAGGGTCTTTCTTTTTCCTCCCTAGTTTCTTCAAACATGCCTCCTTGATGGCCTTACTATAGATAGGTACTTCTTTGATTGCTTGGAACAAGGGAATTTTCACACTTATATGCTTTAGCTGTTCAAGGATTTCAAAGGTTGGTTCCTCTTGTTTTTTTACATTTTCACCTTCCAACCTCTGTGGAAAAGGAGGGGACACTTTAGCAAATGCCTTAGGTAATGATGGAATCTAAATCTGAATTGGCTCATTTGGTTGGGCTTGGTCATTGGTATCTTTTTCTTGGTCAGTCTCCTCAAATGGCAATTCTGAGATTATGGGAGGAGATGGTGTGGGTAGCACAGTTCTTGAACGTAAATTAATATTATTCAGGTTAAGAGCATAAGCAGCCTAATGATTAGGATCAGCAAAATAGACTTGCTACTATTGTTGCTTATTATTAGGATTTGACAATGGTTGAGCAGGCATAGGTGTTTGTTTTGGAGGGCCAGTATTTATTGCAGGTGCTGCAAGAGGTGGCATGAGGGCCTGTGGTTGTGGCTTCTGAGGATGCAGGAAGGCAGGGGATTGGTTCTGCCATTGTGGACTTCTCCATTGAGGGTTCTGCTACCAGTTACCTAGGGGTGGAGTCCATTGTCCTTGTGGCTATTGCCAACCTCCTTGAGGAGATTGCCATTGAGGATTCTAATAGCTAGGCCAGTGAGGTTGAGCAGTATTCCAAGGTTGTGATGGGCCATATGTAGGTTTGCCACTAGTTATTGTAATTAGAATAAGGACTACCAAAAGTTAAAGGATCTTGAGGCATACCTTGTCTTTGAGCCCATGGTCACTTTTGTGCAACGAAGAATACTTGGTCATCATCACTTTCTACCACCTTAAAGTTAGTAGGTAGCTACGTAGCCTCCAGGTTAGCCACCATCTTGCATCTATAGACACATTTATTTTGTCTACAATGTGGACAGAACTCAGCCAAGATTGCTTTAGCTTCCTCATGTTTCTTTCGCACTTGCATAGTATCCAACTATATAGCCATGTTGTTTCTGATATCCTCCTTGAAATTTGACAACAAATTTGTGATCTCCATCCTTGAAACTCCATTAGTAGAGGACTTTCCCACTGTGGCTTGATGACCTCTTCCCTTCTTAACAATTGCTCGAGAGTAGTGGAGACATATTTTTTTGATATCATCCCAAGGCAGTTGGGTTATATCACCTCCTTCCATCAGGTCCAGGGCATCTATATAGGTATCACTGATTCCCCTTAGAAAAAGTAGTTTCTGAGATTCTTTGTTGAGAGTATGGTCTAAATTCTTTTTCAGGGAAAACAAGAATATTGAGATATAGTCTTCTAGGCTTTCATCCTCCTTTTGTTGAATTCTAAATATATCGTCTCCCTTACTACCACTCTTACAATATTCCTTATATTTCTCAAGGAATTTTGTTTGCATGGCTGCCCAACTATCAACAACACCTCTTCCCAAACTCATGAACCATCTAAGGGCTCCTTCCTTCAAAGTGGAAGGAAACAACTTCAGCCTGTGAGCATCTAAAGTGTAATCATAGCTACGACAGAGGATATCAAACTCAAACAAGAAAGTTTCTAGGTCCTCCGTAACTAGGCCATAGAACTTGGGAAGTAATGAAGAAGGAATATATTTTAAGGTTATCAGTATCTTGTTGGGAAACAATGGGAAACTCAAAAGCAGGAGGTGGGTTAGGTGGATTACGTGCCATATTTGCTTGCTGAAATATTAGAGCAAATGGATTCTCCTCAGGTTTTTCATCACCTAGGTAAAATGTTAATTCAACAAACAGTTTTTCAGGGAGGAACCTTCCCAGCGCATCTCTTCTTCTATGCATGCAATATAATGAATGGTGATTTGAAGGATTTTGAAAATTCTTGAATAACAAACTAAACTACTGCTAAAAATGACTTCTAATAGGTTCTTAGCTTGACACCATCCCCAGCAATGGCGCTAAAAATGGTCATGCCCACAAAAGGATATAAAAATCATGGAAAAAATTATCCTGGGAATTGGACATTCCAACAGGTGAATAATATCTTTTCATGGTCATTCATTTACTTGTCAAACCAGGGAACGTATACTTGAAATGGAGCGGCACTGTATGTGCACTAAGAACCAGTTTCAATCGCAACCTATCAAAAATAAATACTTGGAAAGAATTCTACCTATGTTACAGGAAGGTAATGCAAGGTTCTCTAAACTCAACCATAATTTAACCAAAGCAGAAATCATAACAGCTACGACTGTGAAACAAACTATGAACTGGCCTTATGTTGTAGGAATAGACACAGGGATGGATTCCCGATGCTGCAGGAACAATATAAGACTGAGTTTGCATAGAAACTTCAAAGATGAAATCTAACTTATGATCAACAGAAAATGAACGACTAACTAACTAACTATAGATACTTACTAAGTGGGCCCCCTTAGCAAGCATCAACTAATTATGCAAGTACTAAACTCAGAACTTCATCAAATTTTATTCATAAACTCATAATGGTGTACATTGTTCTGTTCATATGAAAACTAACAAAAAACTCTAAAACTTGTCATACATATTCTGCTTTTTATTATCATACTAACTTTTACATGGTATCCTTTCTATCTCACTATGCTTGCTCACTCGCGCAGGAGGAACACTTATTTAAAACAGCAAAACAACCAACTAACTAACCCTAATAGAGAAAGGTGTGGATGTAAATGTATCCTTGAATGGAGGAACAAACTAAATAAATGAACTTATCCACTCAACACGATTCAGAGAGAATTCAACATTCCGCTCTTTCCAAATTAATTGACATTTAAATTCCTTCCCAACAATTTCGGTCAAAGATTCTTCACCAGAATAACTTTGTCGAAGTCATGCAGGAAATGGACTTTACTACAAGGCTGAGATCAGCTGCACCTGACTCGTTCATACTTTCTTCAACAATCTTGCAAAACACAAGGCAACAGAAGTGAATGGAAACATGCATGGCAACTTACACGATATTCATTTATTAATCACATATCAAATTTACTTCATCATTCAAAAACTACATGCGTTATACTAGTCATTTGGAAAGTCAAACAGGGTAATAAATATAGACATATCAACATGATAGGCTACAGGAATATAAAAGTGTATTGCTACAGGATATCCCCCAATAAAAGGTTTCTAAAGAGTTTAAACAACCATGAACAACAAAAGTAAGGGTATTAAAAGTACACCATGATACCCAAATTATGAGCATACTTTGGGCTCATCAGGATCTACATAAGAAGTCTCAAGACTGGTATGACTCATATTCCACAAGTGGAAATTTAGTCCTAGTATCAGGGTTAATCTGAAACTCAAATATCCTCTAGTTTTCTCCTACATCTTCTCTCCCTTCCGATCTCTAAGTCTACAACTTTGAATTCAAACCTTTAGGTGACTTTCTGTAATCTTGCAAGAAAGATAACAACATTGACAACTTTGCAACTTTAACAACTTTCTCCAATCCTATTCTTCAATGGATCTCCAACCAAAATATGAAAATCACACATTAAAGAGAGGGAAAATTTTTCTTTTGTTAGGGGATACGGGTTTGGTGCAGGAGCACCCATAGGTTGCCATAGGTTGTTTAGAAGGTCTGTCTAGGACAACTAAGCAATCAAATTTTGTTCATTTGTATGTGAGCCTTAGTGGCATTTTTGGTTGGGTTTTGATTAGATGAAGGTCATGTTGACCATAGAATAGGTGTCATAAGGTTCTAACTCAAAATGAGGTTTTGGACTTTTAGGATACTTGTAAAATATTTGAAAATGTTGCTCAATTGGAGCTACAAGTGACCAAGAAGAGCCCAAGGGAGAGGATAACTGAATTGGTGACTTATTTATGGGATTCCTCAGCATTGGAGTGAGGTTGGAAGCATTTTGAAATTGTTTTGAAGTTTTTGAATTCAAGAAAAGCAATTGTGATTGTGTGATAATTTCCTAGTTTTTGCATTGAAGTGTTGTTTTAATGGATTGATCATGGCACTGTAATTTGTGTAGGAGGTAGAGTAGTTGTTCTTCAAACATTGTGTGGCATTAGTTAGTTTCCTTATTCAATTTCAAGCATTGTTTGTAAATAGTTTTGATTTCATACTGTTGCTGGTCTGAACCAGGCAGTTTGTAAGTATGGGGTATTAGTTCACTTTCCCACTGTACAAATTGTATGGCCCTTTAGGAACAGTGACTAGACTCCATGGATGTACATATAGTAGGGTTTAGAGCCTTTGAAAGCACAGGAGCTACTGTGGAAGTCTTGCCCTAGGCGAGCGAGGGAAGTGTCTTGCTAGGGAAGACCTTAGTGCAGAGCACTTAATTTGTAGGGGTGTCAATTTCTTGAAAAATTACCTTTTGAAGAAGGCAGGTACGAGTCTTGCCAAGACATGGTAAGGAGAAAGAAACTCCAACAATCCATCTGATGAGGGAAGGACTTAACAATTTGCAGAGAAGCCAGGAAAGGGCTTAAAAGGCCTAGTTTTGCTCATTTTTAGGTTAGAGCTTTGTACGGATAGCTGAGACCCAAGACCCCAAAAATCCTTGAGAGGTGGGCATATGAACCAGGAATCCCAAGAAAAGATTGGGGTGTTCTTGGAAAGTTTTGGAGAACAAACCTGATTTCTCGGAGAAGGAGACCTAATAGGGCTAGTAGCCTTCTAGGCCTAATAGAAGGGTTTGGTGAAAGTGACCTACAGATGGAGCTAGGTGGACCCCTAGTACACTTAGTAGGATGGATTGATGACTTTAGAAGCACCTCCACACCCCCGAAAACTAAATTCAAGAATCTGGAGGATTAGTAGCCTTTAGGGTGGATTAAGGGCTAAGGAAAGTGTTTCAAGATTGCACCAAGTCTTGGCTTGGTAGGAAGATCTATGTTGATAGGTGGATTGGCAAGGAGAAATTAGGGTACCCTAAGAAGGAATAGGTCCTATAGATTGCAAGTGGTGGAGTGAGCCACCCTAGAGGTCTTCCAAGCAAGACCTAGAGCATGAATCAATGATTGATTCATCCAATCTCCCTATCAGATTGGTATCAGAGCAACAAAAGATTTGGGATAGAATATTATACGTCAGAGATTGAGTCTAGTGGTTCTACAGACATGGTCACAAATGCAGAATTGGCCAAGAAGGTCGAAGAATAGGAGGAATACAATAGGCTATTGAGGGAAAGAATAGCCCAACTTGAGAAAGAAATGAGTAATGTGCAAACTAAGACCGATGAGGTTAGTGATAAGTTGGTAGGAAGGGTACCCAAGAGTGAAGAGGTTGCAGAGGAAGACAAGATCCCTGAACCTGACCCTGTTTTGCAAGAATAGCCTTTCTTGAAGGAATTGAAGGCTTTGAGTGGAAAAGCACTTGAAGGCATACCACTATTTAGTGGGAAAATGGAAGTTGATCTAGTCATGGATTGGATAGAGGGAATGGAAAACAATTTTGAGTGTGATGGGGTCACTGAAGCACATAAGGTAAAGGTAGCCAAATCAATAATGAGAGGTTTTTCCCTGACATGGTGGAAGTTCATTCAGAAAAAGAGAGAAAAGGAAGGCAAGAAACCTATTTCCACTTGGAAGGGAATGGTTGCCAAAGTGAGGGAAGCATACATGCCAGATGATTATGAAATTCAATTGCATAAGAAAAGATAGAGCTTGAGACAAAGAGACTAAGATGTAAATTCCTATACAGAGGAGTTTATAAAACTTTGCATGAGGTCTAATGTATTTGAGGATGTAAATATTAAGGTGGCTAGATACCTTAACGGTTTGAAGTGGAACATTCAAGAGGAGATGACTCTTCTAAGTCCCAAAACAGTGCACCAATGTTATCAATTGGCTATGAAAATTGAAGAGAGAAGTAAGAGGAAACAAGATTAGGCTTCCAAGAGTAGAGGAAAAGGTAGAGATCAAAGAGGACATAGAGGTGGATACCAAAGTAGAGGGACTGAACAAAGAAATCAGGGAGAGTCTAAATTCACAGAGCATGGAAGTGAAACAACTTCTAGAGGAGGTTATGGAAGAGGTAGAGGATCTCAAGGAGGTTCTAACAGAGGAAGAGGTACAAGCAGAAGTAACTCTTACTTTGCTAGCATGAAGTGTTACAACTGTGGTCAAGTAGGACATCTAGCTTATAGGTGCTTGGAGAAAGCATCTTCTTCAAATACAGAAAAGAGAGTAGCATATGCTCAAGAAGACACTATGAGTGTCAAGTCACCAAATGTTAGTCATATTGAGTCAGAAATGGGGGAGAACTTGATGTTTAGTAGGGTTCTAATCATACAACCAGTCAAAGAAGAGCCAAAGCAAAGGAGAGCCTTATTCAGGGTGAGATGCAAAATACTTGGGAAGGTGTGAAAATTCATAGTGGATTCAGGGTCTACTGATAACATTATCTCAGAGGAAGCAGTGAGGAAGTTAAAGTTGAAGAAGGTACCCCACACTAATCCTTACAAGGTGACATGGCTGAGTAAAGGGCAGAGTGTTCTTGTGAATGAGCAGACAACAGTGGAATTCTTCATTGGAGGGTACAAATACAAACTGATTTGTGATGTGTTACCTATGGATGCATGCCATCTTCTATTGGGAAGGCCATGGAAATATGACAGAGGAGCTATCTATGATGGAAAGGAGAACACCATCTCATTTAAGAAGGATGGTAAAACATTCAAGTTACAGTCACTATTGGATGAAGAAGAAGGATAGACAAAGACCCCTAGTGTCTTATTAAGTAGTGGCAAGGAGTTTATAAACACTCTTCAGCAAGGAGGTGAAGGATATGTTGTTATGGTGCAACCCAAGGAAGAAGACAAGGCTAGGAAGACACTTATCCCAGAGGAAGTCCAGAAGTTGCTTGAGAAGTTCAAGGACATAGTCAGTGATGGAACACCAACAACATTACCTCCAAAGAGAGCTATCAATCATCAGATTGACTTCATACTAGGGGCTTCATTTCCAAACAAAGCAGCTTATAAGCTCACACCAGATCAGAACCTGGAAGTAGCTATGCAAGTGTAGGAGTTATTAGACCAAGGACTAATTCAGAAGATCATCAGTCCATGTGTAGTACCAGTGGTCTTAGCAACCAAGAAAGGTGGTAAGTGGAGACTTTACACTGACTCTAGGGCTATCAATAGGATTACAATCAGATATAGGTTTCCTATTCCTAGGATAGAGGATTTGATGGACTATCTTTGAGGGGCACAATACTTCACCAAGTTGGATCTCAAGAGTGGATACCACCAGATTAGAATTAAAGATGGGGATGAATGGAAGACAACTTTTAAGACAACTAATGGGTTGTATGAGTGGAGAGTGATTCCATTTGGTGTCTCAAATGCCCCTAGCACATTCATGAGGCTCATGAATGAAGTGCTTAAGGATTTCACAAGTATATTTGTGGTGGTGTATCTAGATGATATACTCATCTTTAGTAAGACAACAGAGGAACATTTGAAGCATGTGGAGATGGTTCTTAAATGTTTGCAGGAGGAAAGGTTAGCCATCAACCTAGAAAAGTGTGAGTTCTTCAAATAAGAGCTTGTGTATTTGGGGTTTGTAGTATCCCAAGGATCATTGAAGATGGACCCAAGCAAGGTGGAAGCTATCCTAAATTGGCCTACACCAACCACAAGAACAGAGGTGAGGATTTTTCATGGGTTAGCTCAATTTTATAGGAAGTTTATAAGGAACTTTAGTGGCATTTGTGCACCAGTGCTTGATACTATCAAGGGTGGCCTAAAGACTAAGTTTAAATGGACTCTTGAAGCAGAGAAGGGTTTTGAGAAGTTGAAACAGGAAGTGGCAACTCAACCCATCCTTTTGTTACCTAGTTTTGATAAGATATTCATAGTGGAATGTGATGCCAATGGAATTACAGTAGGAGTACTAAGCCAAGAGGGCAGACCTATAGCTTTCTTTAGTGAAAAGCTCAATGAAGCTAAAAAGTACTCTACTTATGACTTAGAACTATATGCTCTAGTGCAGTCCCTTAGAAAGTGGAGACATTATCTCCTACTTAAGGAGTTTGTAGTGTTTACTAATAACAAGGCACTTAGCTACATCAACACACAAGAAAAGTTCAGTAATAGACACTTGAAATGGATGGAGTACCTCCAAGCCTTCACTTTTACTATCAAACACAAGAAGGGACAGTTGAACAAGGTGGTAGATGCACTAAGTAGGAGGTTGCTGACAGTGCAAGAGATTCAATTCAAAAGCATTGGGATAGAGAGTTTCAAGGATCTCTATGGGGAAGATGAAGACTTCTCTGAAGCATATAAGGTATGTTCTGATTTTGAGAATCATTTTCACAGTCAATTCTCAGAGTATACATTGCAGAGTGGACTTTTGTTCAAGGGAAATTAGTTGTGTGTTCCCAAAGGTTCAATGAGAGAGAATCTCATCTAGGAGAAGCACAATGGTAGTCTCAGTGGTCATTTTGGTATCAACAAGACACTGGAATTAGTGCAGAGGTTCTATTATTGGCCCAAGTTGCCAAGGGATGTCAAAAGGTATGTGGAGCAATGTGTAGTTTGTATGAAATCCAAGGGGGAGCTAGTAATGCAAGTTTGTATCAACCCCTACCTATTCCTAATAGACCATGGGAATGCATTAGCATGGACTTTGTGGTAGGACTCCCTAAAACTAAGACAGGGTTTGATAGTGTCTATGTGGTGGTAGATAGGTTCAGTAAAATGAGTCACTTTGTTCCCTACAAGACCACCCATGATGCTAGCTATATTGCTCATCTCTTCTTCAAAGAGATTGTGAGGATCCATGGATTTCCTTTGAGCATTGTATCAGACAGAGATGTGAAGTTTATGAGTCATTTTTGGAAAACTCTATGGAGCAGATTGGGTACTAACTTGTCTTTTGGATCAGATTACCATCCTCAGATAGATGGAAAACTGAGGTGATAAATAGAGTGTTAGGTAACCTTCTAAGGTGCCTCACCAAGGAGTATGGATAGACATGGGACTTGGTCATATCACAAGCTGAATATGCCTACAATGACAGTGTGAATAGGACCACAGGTAGGATTCCTTTTGAGATAGTATATGGTATGCACCCAAGAGGTGTGTGTGAGCTCAGAGATCTAGGAGCTATGGAGAATAGGAGTGGGAATGTAGAGGATTTCATTCAGACCATGAAGGAGATTCAGGATCAAGTGAAGAAGACAATCACAGAGGCTACTCACAAGTTGAAAGGTAAGGTGGATATGTCTAGAAATGATCTCCAATTTGCAGTAGGTGACTATGTCATGGTCCATCTCAACAAATCTAGATTGCAGAAAGGAGTACCAACTAACTTGCAGATGAAGAGAGTGGGACCATGTAAGGTGTTAGCCAAGTATGGAAAGAATGCTTACAAGGTGAAACTTCTTGCAGACTTAAATATTTCACTAGTGTTTAATGTGGCTGACTTGATGAAGTATAAAGGATCAGTAACTGATATGACTCTGGCCAGTACAGATGTCTTGGAGAATGTGAGTACTATAGTCTTACGACCTAAAGACAAGCTACAAGTAGAAAGTATCTTGGAATCCAAAGTGAAGAAGTCTACTAGGCACAAGGTGTACATGGAACATCTCATACAGTGGAAATACAAACCAGAGTCTAAGGCTACATGGGTAGAAGAAGCTCATTTCAAGAAGTGTGGCATTGATCTGTCTCTAATCTCTCCCCACATTCCTTAGTGTTTGTGCAGAGGGGGGGAGAATGGTGCAGGAGCACCCATAGGTTGCCATAGGTTGTTTAGAAGGTCTGTCTAGGACAACTAAGCAATCAAATTTTGTTCATTTGTATGTGAGCCTTAGTGGCATTTTTGGTTGGGTTCTGATCAGATGAAGGCCATGTTGACCATAGAATAGGTGTCAATAGGTTCTAGCTCAAAAATGAGGTTTTGGACTTTTAGGATTCTTGCAAAATATTTGAAAATGTTGCTCAATTGGAGCTACAAGCGGCCAAGAAGAGCCCAAGGGAGAGGAAAACTTAATTGGTGACCTATTTATGGGATGCCTTGGCATTGGAGTGAGGTTGGAAGCATTTTGCAACTATTTTGAATTTTTTGAATTCAAGAAAAGCAATTGTGATTGTGTGATAATTTCCTAGTTTTTGCATTGAAGTATTGTTTTAATGGATTGATCATGGCACTGTAATTTGTGTAGGAGGTAGAGTAGTTGTTCTTTGAACATTGTGTGGCATTAGTTAGTTTCCTTATTCAATTTCAAGCATTGTTTGTAAATAGTTTTGATTTCAGACTATTCCTGGTCTGAACCAGGCAGTTTGTAAGTATGGGGTATTAGTTCACTTTCCCACTGTACAAATTGTACGACCCTTTGGGAACAGTGACTAGACTCCATGGATGTACATATAGTAGGGTTTAGGGCCTTTGAAAGCATAGGATCTACTGTGGAAGTCTTGCCCTAGGCGAGCCAGGGAAGTGTCCGGCTAGGGAAGACCTTAGTGCAAAGCACTTAATTTGCAGGGGTGTCAATTTCCTAAAAAATTACCTTTTGAAGAAGGTAGGTACAAGTCTTTCCAAGACATGGTAAGGAGAAAGAAACTCCAACAATCCATCTGATGAGGGAAGGACTTAATAGTTTGAAGAGAAGCCAGGAAAGGGCTTAAAAGGCCTAGTTTTGCTCATTTTCAGATTAGAGCTTTATACGGATAGCTGAGACCCAAGACCCCAAAAATCCTTGAGAGGTGGGCATATGAACCAGGAATCCCAAGAAAAGATTGGGGTGTTCTTGGAAATTTTTGGAGAACAAACTTGATTTCTCAGAGAAGGAGACCTAATAGGGCTAGTAGCCTTCTAGGCCTAATAGAAGGGTTTGGTGAAAGTGACCTGTAGATGGAGCTAGGTGGACCCCTAGTACAATTAGTAGGATGGATTGATGACTTTAGAAGCACCTCCACACCCCTGAAAACTAAATTCAAGAATTTGGAGGATTAGTAGCCTTTAGGGTGGATTAAGGGCTAAGGCAAGTTTTTTAAGATTGCACCAAGTCTTGGCTTGTTAGGAAGATCTATGTTGATAGGTGGGTTGGCAAGGAGAAATCAGGGGACCCTAAGAAGGAATAGGCCCTATAGATTGCAAGTGGTGGAGTGAGCCACCCTAGAGGTCTTCCAAGCAAGACCCAGAGCATGGATCAGTGATTGATTCATCCAATCTCCCTATCAGGTTTTTCTTGGTCAAACCCCATTTTGGTAATCAAACCTTCAAACAAAGGAATGATGAATGAAAAAATAAGCTATGTTGCAAATCAACAAACCCTTGGAACAAGGATCAAATATTGCATGAAATGCCTAGCATGAATGTAGATCTTGAATCTTGATTGTATGTTATGGATCTTAACTTTAAAGCTTGCTTGAATCATAAGAACCTTCATCACAAATGTTAGCTCAAAAAAACATGTTGCATAATGAATTTTACATGATGATTGAATCTTGAATATAGCTCCAAAATTCTTGATATCCAACTCTTGAATGCTCTTGATCACAAATTTCTTATAGTGCTTGAATACTTTATTTTCTAGGAGAAAATATGTGAAATAACCTTGCATTTATACTTGTTTATGTCAAATTTCCTGAAATTACAATACTACAAGAAGAAATCAGAGCTAGGAGAATAAAATCCCTCCAAGAATTTGAATTTAAAATAGGTCCAATCTAAGTTGGACTCATACACTAGTTGGGGCATATGAGTCCTAGTAGCCTAGGCTTGAGACACCAACTTCAATAAATTTTAAGTTTAATGCAATATTTAGGATTAGGCCCCGAAACATAGGTGGGACCCATATGCCCAAGGTGGTGTATGAGTCCCGCATCACTAAATATAGGCCATACAATCCAAAATCATTAAATTATGATTGTTCATTAGATATGTGTCAGGATTATCCCTAGAAAGAAGCATTAAATAAGGCTTATGGTTGCAAGATAGGACCAAATAAGGCATACAGAAGCCCAATTTTAGCAAGGTGGGCCCAAAAAAGTGTGAAAATGTAAAGGGATACATTTTTCTACACTACAATGTTAACACTAGGTCAGTCACTACTCATGCTAAACACCATAAAACTATTAGGTACAGGCTTCCCATTTGATCAAGAAAACACACGTACCACACAGATATCTTTTGGGTATGTGCAGGATCATCGTGGAAAAAACAGGCCCTTAAGTGGTGAAAAATTTCAAAAAAAATAGAGTTAGGAAACTTGACATAAAAATTTGAATAAGTTATCTATATTATTTCAAAAATATGTAAGAATAGGATCTGTAGAAAATTGAATGTAATTTCTAAACTACTAGGATTTTTTTTCTCTAAATCTATTTGGTGAAAATTTGAAATTTCAATGTAGTAGTACTTAAATTTTAGGGAAAAAATAAGAAGTAGGTGTCTGTTTGACCACCCTAACCACAATAAAATAATAATATTTTTTTATAATATTTTAGATATAAGTAGAGGACTCATGTATGGACGTGACACATAATTTTTTGTAATTTTTTTCCAAGTAAATAATTAATTATGAATTTTTTATTACAACTTTTAAAAAATATTAAAACTCGTATGTCTGGCCACCTTAACTTGGTCAAAAATTCATGATATTCAATTTTTTTTTTAATCCTATAGTATGTGAAGCATGGAATGTGACACATATTTTGGATTCAAAAAATGTGATACTGTTTGAAAGCTATAGTTGTTTTTTAATCAGCCTATCAATTAGGACTATAGTCGTAATTCCAATAGAAAATGAATAATAATTATTTATTAAATTCAAAGTAAAGCATAATTTATATTGGTGGAAAGCTGAGAATATCCTTTAAAAACCCTTTATCATTTCATCAATTTGAGGTAAAAAAAATGTCCTCAACCACATACCCTGCGCATACCCATCATATCACCACTATTTGGCCCATCATGATCCTGCACATACCCTTTTATATGATCTAGAAAAATCCATGAACCACTTGAGATCGAATAAATAATTCATCCAAACTCGCATCATAGAAATACTTCAACCCAAAACATCCAAGTAACTTTATACGTGCATTGAGGCATGAAACACACAATATACTACAAATTTAGAGAAAACTTGAATTGTGAAATACACAAATATTATAAGAAACTTCCCATATCACACAGCTTGAAACCAAACTATGGAGAAATGGAGAGAAAATACATATCTCCCAGAACACATCAAATACCATTAAAAACCTAGTTCACACACTTGTGAACACATCTCACTCTACAACGATCCAAAAAACAAAACTCTAGAAATGACAACTACTAACAACATAAAAAAGCATATCATATCCATAGAGGCATAAAATCAACACAAAAGAAATGTGGAGAACATCCTAGAGCACATTTTGAACACTTGTGCAACATTGTTTTCTGTATTTATCAAAATTTCTGAAAAGAACTTGGAAACTAAGTACTAGAGACACCATCTTAGAAAATTACATCATTCCAACACATATCCAAACACAACATAAAGATATCTTCATGTACTCATAACACTTCCTCAATATCTTTGAACTATAGATGCACAACTTACAACAAATTGTTTCCCTTTTTTCACAATTTTCTCAATATCCTCGACATCTTCTTCATGCAATAATCTTCCTCAATACATAGTTGACATCAATGACAACACTAGCTTGTTGAAATCAATTACAACACCTTCATACTTGCAACATTAATTTCTCTGATATTCCCTAGTTAGGTTTTAAACTGAACACCTTGTAAATGTAGCTCTTTCATCCAAGTGGATTAAGAAATTCCCACTTGTAGTGAACAATTCCCTCTTCTTAGGGTTCCAATCCTATGTAATCGCTCTTATTAGGTCAACATTAATGAATATATTTGGAACCACTAACCTTCCAAACCCTAGTATCTAGATATTATAAATTAGTTTGTTAGACAAACATTTTCTAAAGGCGTTCTTGAAAATGGCATACCCTTAAATTGAATTCTAGAGGCTCTGCAATTATTGATCTTATCAACAACCCTATTACCATGATGTCATCATCTAACCCCCTCTTGACAACCCTCAACATCCCAACCATGATTTCCTTTTTTATGTTTTAAAATTTTACAACTTAGAAGAAGACTTATTTAAAATTTCACATAATAGATAGACTTCCAAAGCCCTAATTCACTTTTTGAGTCTAAAAACTAGAAAAATATACCTTTATGTCAAAATATGTAGAGATAGTTCAAATTTACCTACTAGATTTTATCTTGATGAAAATATGAGAAATACTTGTGTAAACCTCATTCACCTAAAAAATTTGCAATATTTTTTTGTGATGTCCTCACATTGTGTTTTGAATGATAATAATGGATGTAATTAAGCTAATACCCTCAAGAATTTTTTAGATACAGATCAAATCCACCATTAATTTCTTTACATGCTTAAACAAACTTCTAGTGGTAGGTGTTCTTCATTTTTAATGTGGAACATTGAATTTCTAAAGATTAGTGTTGATCACAAGAATTTGAAATCCTTTCTATAAAGAGAAACCTTTCCTTCCTTTGCAAAACACCAAGACACATGTCATCATTTTGGGGACTCATGGGATAAAAAATGATATCTTATATGCTTCCTTGGCAATGCTTTCCTCTACAAAATATTTAAAATAAAAAATAGAAGACACGCGTCACGATTTTAGGAGTTTAGGGAAATAAAGTCTCATCTTAACATCACTCTACAAAGGTTTAAGTTAGCACAAAAAAGAAATGAACCTTATTTAATTCACAATACAAAATAATTTCAATCATTCATGGAGAGAATTTTTTGGAGTAAATGGCCCCATGATGCATGTAACTACAACTTAACTACAATCTAACACATGACACTAAATTACGATGAAAGCGGGAGCGTCAAAAAACTTCTCTTTGGGTGACTTAATATTAGAACCAATATTCAATGATAAATTATAAGAAAAATGCAAGGGCCTCGGTTAGGATTTAGGTTTTCAATAAAGGTTTAGAGTTTTTCAAAGCCCTAATGCAAAGTTTTTAATAAACCCTTGCAAAATGTAGGATTTTAATGGAATTTAATGGATCAAAATAATTTAGAGGGATAAAATAGAATGAGAAATATGTATGGATCTAACTAGGAATGCTTATTTACTAGACAAATAAGGATCAATGAATCTTTGGGTAAACTACACAAAAAATAAACAAAAAGGCCAAACGACTGTATAAAATTTACACTAAAATACAATGTGCACAGATCAACCCTATCTCATGAAAACTATGGTTTAAGGAATTGTCCATGCATTGGAAATTCTAAAATTTCACCATCCATATTTTTTAGAAAATAAGAATTTTCAACATGATTATTGAATATAGCATAAGGGCATGTTCATATGGCCTCAAATTTGACATGTTTTCCTTTGTCTTGGATTCTAGCATTTCCACATTAGAATCACATCATGCATATCATGAATTTGTTATCTAGCATCTTGTTATCAAACAAGTATTTAACTTGTAACCATTTCTTAAGATTGGTATTGTGTCCATCTCCCCTTGATTCATCCAATTTTTTAAGTTGATTGTGTCGTCTATGGAAATGTGGATGCGTCTACACTTTTTCCAAAAGAGGTACAAAAGAAGAGAGATCAAATTCCACACTGTCCACACTCAAGGACTCCTTAGAGATCTTCACCCAATAAAGGATGGAGAAGATCTAACAATAAGATATCCTAGGATATGATTAGAAATTAGGAAAGGGGGTTTGATTTGTAATTAGAGGTTTACAAAATAACTTGCAAATTAATCCTGATTGTAGTTTTTCCCCGATCACAACAGAATTGCGTGACTATGTTGTTTAACTATTGAAATTACAAAATAAGTTCATGTTTATATAACTAATTACTGAAATATTGTAATTAGAACTCAAATAGCGAATTGAAAAATGAAAAGAAATAGAGAGAATGATAGATAGAAGATAGAAGAATAAGAGAGAAGAGGAGATAACACGAGTTGATAACAGAGTTTTTCCAATCAGGACTACGTCTTCGGGCCCGCTTCTCAAGTAGGATTGCTTTATTAATATTTCCAAGCAATAGAAATGCCTTGTTACAATATCCAAGCTCCAAAACCTACATAAAATTTCTAACAATCTCCTCTCAACACTTGAAGACACTCAAAAGGCCTTCGTGCTTACAATAATCTCCTCCAAAGAATTATTTCTCCAAAATGAACTTGACTAATTCTCCTTGTTACAATTCTCTCCAAGAAAATTCCTCCCCTTCACAAGCTCATTTCCCCTCTTTGTATACATAAAATTTTCTTAATATGGTCTATAACCATATTATTTTGAAAAATCCATCATATCCTCAAATTTTAAACTGTCTTTTAAAATCCCCTTACAATCTTTTAAAAATCCCAACCCTTTTAAATACATGGATCATATAATTTGAGCCTTAACTATATATGTTTCAGGTTGGTTTAATATATTTATGATTTTGGTTTATATGTTGTTCATTTTGGGGGCGTTCGGGCTACTCAAGCCCTTTAGTCTGGGATCACTGTGCATATACAACAAAAAAATCTACTTCCAAACAATTTTCTACTTTCACGCATGCTCCAATCATGGAGCGAAGAATTCAGAATGTTGGGGTTGGGGTTTCATGTTACACGGATCTTAATATATCAAAAATGCCTTTAAATAAAATTGCGACTATTAATAGACCAATGTAAATCGCGTGGAGCATTGGTAGGAGATTTGGCTTGCATGAATTAGGTTGGAGGTTTGACTCTCTTGGACAACCAATTTTTTTGCAACTAACCTTGTCCAAGACCGAGTTGACTGTCATGTGGGCTGCCACATGGCACCTTTCTATTCACCAACACTATGCTACGTGTCGCTACATGACTGGTCCACATCACTGGTACGAACTACCCTATCAGTGTCATGCCAGCCTACCACATGTCATCATTAGGATTTTCCATGTCATCGATATTGTCACCATGTCAACTGCTGACATCACAGTCAACCTTCCTTTTGCAAACATTGACTAGAACTTTGACTGTCCATAACTTTCATGAAAGAGTTCTATTTTTGAAACCGAATATAGTTCCAGAATTAGCATGGCAAACTCTACAACTTGGCGTCATTTTTGTTTCATTCTAAGACAATCAATTTTTTTCCTTTTTGAATCCCCGATTCAGCTATTTGACTGAACCTTTGACTATGCATAACTTTTGCATACAGACTCCTTTTGAGCCTATTCAAGTTGTGACAGGACTGTGTCAGCGAGGTCTACATGGTGATGCTAGTTTCATGAGATTCTGAGACTATGAAATTTTTAGGTTTTCTAGATCCACCTAGATCATTCCTCCCCATTCAGAAGCTTTTGGACTTCCAAAAGGTTTTTTTATGTATAATTTGAGCTAGGAAAATGTGGCCACACTTTCCCAGTATCATTTGTCCTTCCTACTAAAATTTTGAACATCTCACCCATCACAAACACAAAGAAATATGAGATAGCTTTGTTGATACAATCAATTGCATGTTCATCAATATTCACTATCACATTCATCATCCACATAGAAATAACTAGTAGCAAGCAACAATATTGAATACTCTAATGTGAAGGAAATAGTATCAATATTATGAATCTTCTAAACATGAACATTATTAGAAAATGAAACATTCAAACCCTCTTTTACCACCTCTGGTTGATGACCTGACTCTGCTTGCAACTGATCCTCACACTATGTTGTCTATGACACCTTATCATAATTCAAATCTTCATGCTTAGTATCACTAGCTGTTACAAAAATGAGGGTTAAAGTATTGCTTGCATTACAATCATCTTCAAATGCCCTATGTTTTCAACAGATTTTTCATTCTTCATGTGATGAGCTCTAACATTGAATTCAATTCCATCTTTAAACAAATGGTACCTATTATGTTCCCTATAGAAAATGGCTTTTTTGTCATACAAATAAGGACTACCTAAAACCATCCCACAAATGTCAAGCAGAATAACATATAACTCTACCTCATCAACAAACTTGGATCTGATTGAAAATTGGAGTTTACACTACTTTGACACATGTAGCAGAGCATTATCATGCACCCAACCCAATGGATAGGGTCTAGGATGAGGAGTTGTTTTTAATCCCAATTTCTTAACAACTTATTCTGAGATAAGATTAACTTGTGACTCACTATCTAAATTAGTGTGTCAATCTTAGTTTGTTTAGCAATAGCCCTTATATAAAACAATTCATTCCTTTTACTTTCAATAGGTAATTCATTACGGCTTAGAGAAGAAGCATAAGTACTAACAACATGAGTATTACCTTTGATAACCACAACTAAAATCTTTGTTTCATCATCAAAACCTGAACCAAGATCTTGCACAATAGCTACAGACTTCTTCTTACCCTTTCAATCCTTGAACCACTTTGGCTTCTAATCAGGATGCAATTTCCAACACTTTGCATCTTCATTCCCTTCCTTTTTTCATTGTGAGCAATAAGGCTTTTCATCCTCTTTCTTTGTAGTAGTTGTTCACTGTGATTTATCTTTCCCTTTCTTGCTTCCTTTCTGCTTATTGGATTCCATCAATAGATTGTCATGACTATTCCTTGAGATTGTTTCCAAATGGATACCTTGCACACTAACTTCATCAATGTGAGTTGGATTAAACATAAGTATGGTATGTTTCAAATTCTCATGTAACTCACCTATGTACTTTAACAAAGTTTCTTGTGTGTACAATGGAGTGCCTAAAATTAAAGCCCTCTTCCTAAACTCCTATGTATAATCTTGCACACTTTGTCCTTTCTTTTGTCTTATTGATTGCTAGTTCATTACTACTTTTTGTATATGCCGTAATGGATAGAACTATTTCTTAAGTGCAGATATAAACTCAAACCAAGAAGAAATAATTTTTCCATAATGACTTAGATCCTCCTGTGTTCTACTCTCCCACCAAATTAAAGTTGTGCCTCCTAGGCGAAGAGTAGCTAATTGGATTTTTTGAGAATCCTCAGTAAACTTATGAAATCTACAATAAAATTCACTTTTCTTAATCCAATTATCTAGTTTATCTACATCTAGTTCTCCATTGTAGATTGGAAAATCAAATTTAACATCCAGTTTTAACAAAGGTGTATTAGTTTGCACATATTGTTTCTTTTTAGAAGAGTTAGATGAAGAAGAAGAAGAGGATGAAGAGGATGAAGAAGATGAAGAGGATGGGGATGGAGGTTCAGAAGGTTCACCACCACCTCCTACTCCTTTACCTTTGTCTTCTTTCAATGAGGATTCAACTTCCTCCTTCTTCTTAGCCTTTCCTTCCTTTTTCTTCTTTTGTTCTTGCGTCTCTCGAAAAAGAACTTCCACCATTGACTTCATCTCGAGAAAAGCTTTTTGAAAAGATTTTAGATCAAGCTCTGGAGCTTCATGCTTAGTTACAATCTCTGACATCTTTGATGGAAAGGTCTTTCATTTTTTGATCTTTGGATTGAATTCTTCTAGTACACCTTCTCCTTGCTTCAATTTCAACTTGGTTAACATTCACTTTTACAATTTCATGTTAAGAAGCTCTGATACCAAACTGATATATAATTAGAGGTTTACAAAATAACTTGTAAATTAATCCTAATTATAGTTTTCCCTGATCACAACTGAATTGTGTGACTATGTTGTTTAACCGTTGAAATTACAAAATAAGTTCATGTTTATATAACTAATTACTGAAACATTGTAATTAGAACTCAAATAGCGAATTAAAAAATGAAAAGAAATAGAGAGAATGATAGATAGAAGATAGAATAATAAGACACAAGAGGAGATAATGTCAGCTTATAATGGAGTTCCTCTAATCAGGACTACGTCTCTGGGCCCACTTCTCAAGTAGGACCACTTTATTAATGTTTTCAAGCAATAGAAATTCCTTGTTACAATATCCAAGCTCCAAAACCTACATAAAAATTTTCACAATCTCCTCTCAACACTTGAAGACACTCAAAAGGCCTTCATGCTTACAATATTCTCCTCCAAAGAATTATTTCTCCAAAATGAACTTGACTAATTCTCCCTATTACAATTCTCTCCAAGAAAGTTCTACCCCTTCACAAGCCCATTTCCCCTCTTTTTATACATAAAATTTGCTTAATATGGTCTATAACCATATTATTTAGAAAAATCTGTCATATCCTCCAATTTTAAACTATATCTTTTAAAATCCCCTTACAATATTTTAAAAATCTCAACCCTTTTAAATACATGGCTCATATAATTTGAGCCTTAACTATATATATTTCAGATTGGTTTAATATATTTATGATTTTGGTTTATATGTTGTTTATTTTGGGGGCATTCTAGCTACTCAAGCCCTTTAGTCTAGGATCACCATGCATATACAACAAAAAATATCTGATTCTAGACAATTTTCTACTTCCACACATGCTCCAATGGTGGATTGAAGAATTCAGAATGTGGGGGTTAGGGTTTCAAGTTACACAGATCTTAACATATCAAAAATGCCTTCTTTTTAAAATAAAACCACCGCTATTAATAGACCAATGTAAATTGCATGGAGTATTCATAGGAGCTTTGGCTTGCATGAATGAGGTTGGAGGTTTGAGTCTCTCCAACCAAATTTTGTTGCAACTAACCTTGTCCAAGACTGAGTTGACCACCATGTGGGCTACCATGTGGCACCTTTCTATTCACCAACACTATGCCGCATCTCGGTACATGACTGGTCCTCATCACTAGTTCGGACTACCCTGTCAGTGCCATGTCACCCTGCCATGTGCCATCACCAGGATTTTCCATGTCATCGGTATGGTTGCCATGACAGTTGCTGACATCATCAATTAACCTTCCTTTCACAAACTTTGACTAGAACTTTGACCGGCCGTAACTTTCACGTACGAGCTCCATTTTCAAAACCGAATATAGTTGCAGATTTAGCACAACAAACTCTAGAACTTGGAATCATTTTTGTTTCAATCTAAGACAATCAATTTTTTTCCTTTTTGAACACCTAATTTTCCTGTTTGAATGAACCTTTCAGTGTGCATAACTTTTGCATACAGACTCCTTTTGAGCCTATTCAAGTTGCGTCAGGACCGTGTCAACAAGCTTTGTGCGATGATGCTAGTTTCATGAGATTCTCAGACTATGAAATTTTTAGCTTTTCTGGATCCACTTGGATCAGGGTTCACCACCAAGTATAAATTTGGGAAAGAAAATGTTAGAAAATATAATGTCATATGCAAAAAAATGCTAAATGACCTAGAAAGATAAACAAAATGCAATAGAAAACTATGAAAATAGAAATGTGCACCTAGGAAGCTAAAGGAGGTAGAATGGAGATCTAGAATCCTAAAAAATATGATGTTAACATTTGTTGACTAGGAATCATACACCAATCTAGGTGAATTGGTCCAATTGTAGGGAAAATGTGTTAGAATAGGTTTTTTCCAAAAGGGTATCTAGATCTAAAAAAATCTTCTCCAGGCCTGTACAATGGGACTCATTCGCCAATAGTGGAAAATCCATTGACTTCTTGCTTTTAGGGGAAATTCTAGACTAGATCATGTGCCTCTCAGTCTACTCTACTCTATTTGACTGATTTTTGGGTTTGAATCTACAAAGTTCCACCTGTAGACCTTCTCCAAGCTTCTCGTAGGTGTGATGGAAAATTTAACAACTTTAACAACTTGACAACCTTTCTCCACCTTTGCTTCTTGGAAAATCTGCAACCTAGCCTTGCAAATCACACACAAGAAGAGGTGGAAATGTTGTGGGGTTAGTGAATAGGGTTTTCCTTAGTCAAACCTCTTCTTCATAATTAAACCTTGAAATAGAATGAAATATGGAAAGAGAATGATGAATGAACAAGAGACAATGTTGCAACTCGCCAAACCCTTCCAATAAGATGTTGCAATCATGTAAGTAATGGCTCCAATGGGTGTAGACTTGGAATCTTGCTTGATATTGATAGATCTTGAATGAAGTGCTTGCTTGAAACACAAAACTGTACACCACAAATTTTAGCTCTAAAATAACATGATGCAAGAAATCTTTGACATGATGATTGACAATTGAAGAATGCTCTCAAATGCTTGATAATATGCTCTTGAAATCCCTTGAATTCTCTTTTGAATGCTCAAATTCTCTTTTGAACTTGCTAAGTGATATCTTGAATGCTAGGTATGAAAATGAGAGAAAGAACCTTGTATTTATACTCAATTATGCAATAATTCCTTAAATTACAACACTGCAGGCCGACCTTAGAGCTTGGAGAATAAAAACCTACCAAAAATTTAAATAAAATTTCAATTTTGAGTTAAAGGGGACTCATTCACCACCCTGGGTGAATGGGGCCCACCTAAGGGGACTCATTCACCCATAATGACAAATGAGTCCCACCTTAGGAATTTGAGGTGGGTTTTTAGTATTTTGATGTTTTAAATGCCTTTTGTTGGGATTATTCTCAAAAATATACATAAATAAGGCCTATGGATGCAAAATGGGGCCAATTAAAGCATAAGAAATCCAAATTATTAATGATGAGCCCAGAGAAATGTGAAATTCTGTTACAACAGTTTACAACACTCCAAATAAGGGAAGAATTGTATTAATTATGCTTAGTAACTTGATAAAACCCTAGAAAAGTGTGAAAGTGTGTTACAACACTTCACAACACTTTTGCAAGACACCATTAAAATTCCATTAGTTAACTAGGACCTAATGTGAATGTGCTATCCACATTGCAACACTAAATCAAGGCAATATTTAAGCCAAAGTCACAAGCAGGGGCCAAACGAGTTAGAAAAAGTAGAAGGGCTACTTTTTCAGTGACCATAGATTGATTCTGATTGTTGTGACATCATCAATATCTTCATCATATTCTTGAATGAACTTTTAAATTGGTAGTAAGTTATTCATTGGCATTCTTGCATCTAGTACATAGACCAATTCATAAGGAGACTTTCCTATATCCTTCTTAATTTTTTCTATTAGTCCATAGTGTTAACTTCAATTTTGAATCATAAGACTTCTTTTTTTCCAATTATTCTTTAATGATCTTCATCAAAATTTTGTTACTAGATTCAAATTTTCCATTCCCTTGAGTGTGACATGGAGAAGAATAAGATATGTCAATCCCATAGTCATGAAAAAAAATTGTAAATTCATTAGAGTATAACACAACTTTCGTGGTAGTAGAGCTAGATGTGTTTAATGATTTTTTAGCATATCAGGGCTTGCTACCCTTGTGGAACCCATCATATTTGCAACGAAACCTAGAATAATGTAGCTTGCTAGATAGTAGATCCATGTGGCTCATGAGTGATTAGGAATAACACAACTTTCTAGTCCTCATGAGAGCATTCTTTTATTCGATGGATGATGTTTGATATTTGAGAGATTTTAATACTGGGGTTTTTTTTCCATACCATCTCCAATCCATTTAGCAATAACCTTGTTTCTTGTGATGTATCTTTTATGTGTCTTCTTTATATTTTCATTGTGTTTGCATCATGTTTGTGTTCTTTTTATTATCTACGTGTTATGTTATGTTATGTGTTTTCATCATTTATGCTTTGTGTTTTCAACATGTATGTTTGTGTATGTTATCTTGTTGCATTTCATGCATGTGTGTTCCTTTTTTCTTATGTTGGTTTGCCATGGGATCTTAGATCTTGAGGGCTTGTTCATCCCCCTTGATCCTTAGTCATCTTATCTAGATTCAACATTTGGACAAGCGAACACATCTTGACATAGATTTTCTACTTTAGTGTGAATCTGAATGCAAGTTCACACTCTCTAAAGTGGGGATTAAATGTAGCATTGTAAATTATTACCCTTAAAAATTTCACACTAATTTTTTCTCCCCCTAAATTATTGAGCTTAAATGACCACCAAATTTCATAAATTATGTATTTTATAGCCTATTTTTATTCTTTCCCCCATACACCTAAAATCCAAGAAAATAGTGTTAGGATTGGGATTCCCATGGGAATCGAGATCCAAATTTGAATATGTCAGTGTTGGTATTTTCACATTTGAAATTCAATTTGAAAATTTTGACTATCAAGATTTAATTTATGGGAAATTGAATAAATTCCTACAAATACCTAGCTATTTCATCATTTCAAATATAAGGAAAATTTATGACAAAATATTATTTTTAAGAGAACTATCAAGCAAGTCGAGAGTAGAATTTTAGAGCCTTATTGCAGAAATTAAAGATCCAAGAATTATTGAAAATCCTATGTAAGTTTATGTATGTTTATGTTATCATTTTTTGTGAAGAATAACCATCATTGTAGGTCTCCAAGCAATTAAAGAAATATAGATCCAAGACATTGAGGTGATCTATGTGAATTTAGTCCTTCAAGGAAGTAATTGAAGGGTGATGAGTTGCAACACATTGTAGATTCATCATCCCTTCCTATCATTAATCCTTTTATCATTAACATTTCCATTATGGAAGTGGAAACATTAACACAAGGTTTGACTAAGGAAAGCCCCAAAATAGCATAACCCTTTTCCTCTCTTGAAATGTGTAGGATTCAAGTTTGAAGAAGATTAAAAGAATATTGAAGATCAAATTTTTTTTGTTGTATTCAAATCTATACACCTTGTCAACTCATGGAAACTCACTTACAAGATTATCTGATAGTGATTTGAAAAGTTTACAAGTGGGAATCAAGAGCTTAGGTCAACCATCATAGGATTATTAAATTAGATTAGGACACCTCTACAAGGACTTACACATGCTTGGGTGACTCTGTCCTCATATTCAAAATGACACTAAACTTTCAAGATAGGTACATGACACTTTTCCCTTCCCAAATCTTCCTCCAATTCTCTATTTCAATTTGTTAGTTGTCAGGATCTTGCATTTTTCATATTAGGGCATAAGTCTAATTAGGTTAATCAAGGAAAATTAGTTCCAATTCATTCCAAGGATGTAAAAGATGTAGATCCAAGTCTGATTCGCTCATCTTCATGGTTGAAAGTCGGCATAACACCTTGTTGATTTGCACTCTAATATGCCTTTGAAAAAGGAGAAAAATTTAATCCTAGGTTTAGACATTAAACTTAGTGTTCCCTCAAAATTTTAAAATGACATAAAATTTATTTTTCTTTCATAACTCTATCAAAGGAAGGAGGGATGGAAATTTTATTACTTGTTCTAATGTAGAAAAAGTGATCCTATATCTAACAAGTATATTAACTAGAATCATCACTTTTTCTTTGACTCCACATTCAAACACAAACCAACTAGGGTTTGATGATTGGCTAGTTTCCACATTGGATAACTATTCTCCTAGGGTTTGGTACTTTTGAATTACAAAGATAATAATTTTGATGTGTGTTTAAGTAATCCTATTTGACATAAACCCTAGATCTATAAATGTAAGTTACCACATAGACAAAAAAACTAATGGAACAATTAGATCTAAAGAGGAGTGATAAAGAGAAATATGCTAATGAAAATTGGGCCTAAATTTGGGTGCGTAGGGGCATGGACACCGTAGACTAGAGTTGATACTTTTTTGAAGATGCACAAACTTAAAATGGTAGGTGAAAGTATACTATATGTTTATTGTGACTTGTTCTTGATGAAACATCCATAGTTAGCCTAAACACATGAAAGAAAGGGGAAAGGTTGTGTTTTATAGGGTCTTCCCTAAGTCAAACCTAGTTTTTGCATTTCCACGTCTTCATACATAAAATTATGATGATCAAGAGAGCTTGTTCTAGGTCAAACAGAGGGAAAAGTAATAATTGAGTGAAAAAATAAATGATAAATGATAATTTTACCTTATGTATGAAACCCTTGTCAATGTGATATTCACACCACAAGGTTCCACCAATTTGTGTTTCATGGATGTTTGAATTTGTTGATATACCTACAAGAGGTTAGTCCAAAAAACATAATATATGTTTGTGTAGGTAGCATGTGCATGATAAACCAATACATATATGTGATAGTTCTTGATTGATCATAATAAATTATTGTTAATAATATTCTCTTTCTTATCTTTTTAATATCTTTCAAACATAATCTTGATTTATAAAAGTGTTGTAAAATGTTGGGTATTTTTCCCATGAATTCGATTGAATTCTTCTTTAGATGCTCAATCGACATTCTAAAATTAGAACTATCCCAAAAGAACATTGGTAATAGATAAACAAGAATACCCTTCATATCATACCATTTCTCAAAAATGTATTAAAGTCACAATAGAGGCAAAATGGGGAAAGTATTATTCTTAAATTAGGAGTATCATTTTTAATTGTAGTGTTGTGATCTATAGGTGCTAAAGTTTAAGAGAACATAAGATAGATGGATTAAGGACAAAACAAGGGTATAGGTAGAGCGTGTATGCCCCGTGAGGTGTAGACTATTCCTCTACTTCTATAGTGATCATTGAATGAATAATCTATGACCCATATAAGATAATCTTATTGATTCTCTAGCATGATAGAAGCTAGTGAATTTTCTATTCATATATTCAATTACCCATTCCCTTAGAGAGTGAGATGGTTATCACTAATGGCATGTGTGCCTTAGTTCTAGTATGATATACATGATGGATGTATCATATTACTCTAGAATCCTACACAAATTATGTTTGTGGGATGCAACCCTTTAGTATCTCAACATGGAGGTAATGCATTCCAAGTGTTACTCTAAAAGGTTGGATTGTTCCCACTAGTGGCATGCAAAACTTAATGGTTCACGTGTAGTAACCTAATGTATGATTGGTCGGAATGATTGATAATCTCTCTCTGTGTACCATGGAACATACTTAGATGGGGTGGATAGGTGTGTATATAAATTTCTTTGGGATCAAATTGCACCATTTCTCTTGAACCTGTAACAAAGATTTTGGATCCCCAAAATCTCTAGCTCCTTCCTAGGATTTTTTTCACCTAGAAGGAGAAGAAAATGGGCCAAAATGACTTTGTTAACATTAGAATAAATGGAAAGAGGGGTGTGAAATGTGTGTGTGGATTTGTTTAAAATATGGAAAATTAATGAAAATACAAATTAAGGAATGTATTCTAACCAAATCCAAAAGTGTTGGAAAACACAATGTGTATTCAAACAACTTGACTACGAATGTAAACAAACTGAAATAGAAAATAACCTAGTTGAAGATATGAACCATGAATCTAGAAGAAGCTAGAATGAGTATTTGAATACTTTCAAAAGACACCAAAAAATCTCACTGGGATTGGTTCAACATGCATGGCGAATTAGTCCTATTTTTGCTAGAAAGTGTCAGAACCAATTTCAGGGAGTTGGGTATCCAAATGAATAGAAACCACTGTTCAAGCCTAGATATGGGACTGATTTTCCATCAATGGAGAATGATTACTCTTCTACAAAATATAGGAATCTAGATAGGATTATGTGGCTTAGGATTTGCAATTTTATTTCTGATGAATCCTCGGATCTGAATCTGCAAAACTGGACCTGTAAACTCTCTCCAAGCTTGAAAAAGGGCTTGAAACACCTTGAATTACTTTGATGGGATAAAAACACCTTTTCTCACCTTCCCATTTGATAAATTTTCATACACAAACACATTCAACTTAGGGGAAAAAGTGTTAAAGGTTAGGATATGGGGATTTGCCTTGGTTAAACCCCTTTAGGTAATTAAACCAAAGTGATGAAATAAAGTAATGAAACATGCAACAATGAAGATGATTACCTTTCATGATGGTTTGATCTTTAAAATATACAATAATGGAGGAAGATTTATCCCTTGAATTCTTTACAAAGCTAACTTGAAGAATTCTAATGAAGAAACCCTAACTTGCTTGATTTGGATGAGAAGATAGAAGATGAATTAGTGATTCAAGATATGTAAAAATAAGTTGTTAGATGTAAAATGAGGATAAAAACACTTATTTATATACAATTTTGCCTTAGTATCCCTATTATACCTCATCATAGGCTAACATGTAGTGAACTTAAACTTTAAATTTCACTTTTTCCCACTCAAGGGTCAAAATGGGGTCAGATAGGACTCATTCACCACACATGGAAAATGGGTCCTACTTGGATGGGACTGATTCACCATGCATGGAAAATGGGTTCCATAGGGGCCATTCCAACAATTCAAAAGCCAAGGAATAAGGAAATAGGGTTTAATTTGCAACTTTGTCAAGTATTTGATCAATTAAAGCCTCAGGATGCATAATATGGGTCATTAGGGACCTATTAATGATGATGTAAATGTAAAATATTGCTTGGGACACATAAATCAATATGAAAGTGTGATTACATACACTTTACAACATTAAAATTAGGTCTACATAGCCTAGAAGGGCACAAAAACCAATGTGAATGTGCAAGACACATTACAACACTATTTTATCATTAATTTTAATTCAAGAACCTTCTATATTGATGTAATAATGCTATTAAACACATTTTATAATGTTGAATTAGGGAGAAATAAGTTGATTAAGTTTAGGAAAGCATGAAAGTCCTTTACAAGTCTTTACAACACCTTTACAAGACATTGTTAAAATAATGTTATTTGATTTGCAAGGGTCCAATACCTAGTGTGGACACATAAAATAGCTCACAACAGTAGATTAAGGCCTCATTAAGTCCATTTTATCATGAATTAATCCCATGTCAAGCAAAGGGTACATTTTTCTACGGCACATTTAGCCCCCACTTTAGTGAGAGGATGATCCTATTTCAAACTCGCACTAAAGTAGACATTCAAGAGAGGCCTTCATAAACAGATGCAAATGACAAAGAATGACAAAGATCAAAGAAGGTGGCTAAGCTCCCAAGATACAAAATCATGCAATGGCAAACATGAAGAGAATGAAAGATGAGGTAGAAGGGATGTACTCACTCTGGGCCAACATAACTTCTTGATTGTCCACCAAATGAGAAAGGACAAAGGTATACTCACTCTAAGGTCACAAAACTAGTTGTCTGCGAGGTGAGAAATCCCAAAAAGGTAAGATACATACGCTACTTGGTATGCTCTCACAAACACAAAAGTGGCTATGGGGAAAGGTCATGCCGCTAGGTGGGCTTCCCATTCAACCATGTCAAAGTTATATCACATAATAACTTAAATAGGGTGCCACAAAGCAAAGGAATGTTCATGAACAAAAAGAAAAAGGTACCACAATCATGCAAGTTGTGTTATGCAAGGTGGCAAAAAGAAATGCAAAAATGTAAAAATGTAAAAGGTGTAAAAATGTAATGTAAAATGTTAAAATGCAAAAGATGTTCAAAGGAGTCTTGTTTAGTTCATGTAAGGTCAATCACTTAGGGAACATTGTGTCTAATGTCTTCAAAAGAGGATGAATCAAAGAATAGTATATTTGCAACTTAGGGGATGCAGTGTGTTGCATCAAACCACCAAGAGGAATGTAATATGCTAAGATAGATCACACTTATGAAGGACATCACACCCAATGCCATCCACAAAGTGACAAGTACATCATATAAACAACAAGGCTACACTAGGAACAATGAATGCAAATGAAACAATGGTACTAATGTATGCCCCCCACTTTAAAGCGGTTGCTAACACCATTGCTGTGAAAAATTGTTTTAAAGTAGAAGAGAAGAACATGAGAGCTTATCTGAAAATCCCTATGCCAAATCATATGTTTTCGATAAGCTACATCATTCAAAGAAAGGGAGTATGTCACATGCTAATAAATCTTAAGACATGTCATTCACATCTCAAGCTTGCTCTTATATGTTCATGAAAGGTGAACGAGTAATTGAAAGAGACAATGGCAAGTGACATATAGGGATAAGGTTGTCAAACCCCTAGCCCCCACTTAGTGTAGGACGAAGGTGAGCATAAAGTGGATGACGGTATGTTGCCCCTTGCAAGGGATGTGAAACATGTAATAGTGAGAATACTATGATCTGACAACTATTACATGGCAAGGACCAACAACTAATGTTATTTATGTATTGATTTAGGATGTAAAAAAGGTAAAGGTTTCTTGGAAAAATGGTTGGGCATAGTGTGGATGTTGAGTGAGGGCTGGTTGGATGGATTGATGGCTATAAAAGGACAATCATGAACACTATGAGTTGGAAGAATGAGGTTAGGTATAGTGTGATCTTGCATAGGGTGATGATTAAGGGTTGAATTCGTTGGAGTAGAAAAAGTGAGGATAGGAGACTTTGTTTGGTTGTTAGTTGTCACTAAGATATCATTCTTATGTGTCATAAGATTGACCCTAGGAGGAGAGATAATATGTTCATCATGTGTCATAATTGGAGTAGGCAAGATAGCTTCATCACTCATAGGAGAGGCATCAATAGAAGGATTACTAGGAGTTCCATGGTTACTAATGATTGGACTTTTATGTTCAAAAAGAGCTTCCCACATGGGAGAGCTATCAAAGAATGAAGAAATAAGTGTATCAAGAGTTTCACCAATGATATCTTCTAACACTAAACTATCTTCTTCCTGGGTAGAGAAGATATTACGAGAAGAAAATGATGGATTGTAATTTATACTTACATCATCATGTCCTAGAAGTCTTCTTGATTAGGATTGATATAGCTCTTATTCATATCCTCCACACAAATTTGTTTGTCGTGATCATTCACAATTGTAACATTTTCACCATTAGGGAAGGTGTTGGGAGATGAATGAGGGCTCGGTAAGGTAGGGGCAATGATTTCATCTTTATGTGTCATAATGTGTTTGCAAGTGGGAGGAGAAGGAAGACAAGCAATACTTTCATGATCTTCAATGATTGTGTATTCTTTCATCAAGACGCCTTCATCACCAATGGGAGAGATATCAGGAGAAGAACAATAATGATTATCATAATTATCAATGCTTGCATCCTTTTGGAGAAAAGCTTTAGTGGATGATTTAGAAGAGAGGAAGTCATCTAAGGCTTCATCTAACATTGAAAAATCATCACTACTAAAGGGCTTGGATGTTATGTGTGTTGTAATTGGTTCTTTTGATGTGTTGTGTGATTGGTTATGGATATTTGTGAGAGTTTCCTCAACATAAGCTGATCTAAAAGGACTACAAAATATGACTGAAAATGGAACTTGCAAGAGTCTAAATTCCATGAATGTAAATGATGCTTATGTCTAATAAAATGCAATATAAAGACATAGGATGAAATGTAACTTTTTCAGATTGCAAACAAAGTAGTTGACTGATGCACTAATCTAAAAGATGAAATGTTGTAAATGCAAAAGTGAAATTGAAACAATGCATGAAATGAGCTAATTGAAGCAAGATACATAACAAAATTCATGCTAAAAAAATGTAACTAACTAATATATACAATTAAAGGCACCAAACAGAAGCCTAAAAAAAAAAATTGAGTTCTATAAAGTGTTGTTTTAGGGGTCAGAAGGGACTGATTCGCCAAAGGTGGCGAATGAGTCCCAGTATGGACCATTTACAAAAAAAATCATAAATTTATAACTGATTTTAATGTGTTTTGAGTGCCAAGGTGCAGGTTTAAATGAAAAATGTAGAATTTTAGAGTTGTTTAATCATGAAAGATGCAAAAATGCAACCTATTATGCACTTTTACCCATGCAAAAATGAAATCCTAGAATGCATGCTAACTAATGCAAAATGCAATGCAAGAAAATATAGGAAGATTAATGGACTCCAGAATTAGAAAAGAAGGAATTCAAACAGCAGGTTCACCAAAATTTAACAAAGATTTTGGGTCCCCAAAATCTCTAGCTCCTTCCTAGGGTTTTTTGTTCACCTAGAAGGAGAGGAAAATGGGCCAAAATGACTTTGTTAACATTAGAAGAAATGGAAAGAGGGGTGAAAAATGTGTGTGTCGATGTGTTTAAATGCTGGAAACTTAATGAAAATGCAGATTAAGGAATGTATTCTAACCTAATGTAAAAGTGTTGGAAAACACAATGTGTATTCAAACAACTTGACTAGGAATGTAAACAAACTGAAACCGAAAATAACCCAGTTGAAGATATGAACCTAAAAGATGGAAGAGGCTAAAATGAGGCTTTGAATACTTAAAGAAGGCACCAAAAATTCTCACTGGGACTGATTCACCATGCATGGTGAATTAGTCCTATTTCTGTTAGAAAGTTTCATAACCAATTTCAGGGAGTTAGGTATCCAAATCAATAGAAACCACTGTTCAAGCCTAGAAATGGGAATGATTCAACATCAATGGTGAATGAGTTCTATTTTGGAAAAAAAGGGAATCCAATAGGATTACGTGACCTAGGATCTATAATTTTGTTTTTGATGAATCCTCAGATCTGAATTTGCAAAACTGGACTTGTAGACTCTCTCCAAGCTTGGAAAGGGGATTGAAACACCTTGAATGAATTTGATGGGATAAGAACAAATTTTCTCACCTTCTCATTTGATAAATCTGCATACACAAACACATGCAAAGGGGAAAAGTCCTGAAGGTTAGGATATGGGGGCTTGCCTTGGTCAAACCCCTTTAGGTAATTAAACCATAGTGATGAAATAAAGTAATGAAACATGAAACAATGGAGATGATTTCCTTTTCATGATGATTTTATCTTGAAAATTTACAAAAATGTTGGAATATTCATTTCTTGAATGCTTTAGAAAGCTAACTTGAAGACTTCTAATGAAGAAACTCTAACTTGCTTGATTTGATTGAGAAGATAGAAGATGAATTAATAATGAGAGATGTAAAAATAAGTTGTTAGATGTAAAATGAGGATAAAAATTCCTATTTATAAACAATTGTGCCTTAGTATCCTGATTATACCTCATCATAGACCGACATGTAGTGAAATTAAACTTTAAATTTCACTTTTTCCCGCTCAAGGGTCAAAATGGGGCCAAATAGGACTCATTCGCCACACATGGAAAATGGATCCCACCTGGATGGGATTGATCTACTGTGCATGGTGAATGGGTCGCATAGGGGCCATTCCAACAACTCAAAAGCAAAGGAATAAGGAAAGAAGGTTTAATTTGCAACTTTGTTAGGTATTTGATCAATTAAAGCCTTGGGATGCACAATATGGGTCATTAGGGACCTATTACTGATGATGTAAATGAAAATAGGGCTTGGGACACATAAATCAATGTGAAATGTGATTTAATACACTTTACAACATTAAAATTAGGTCCACATAGCCTAGAAGGGCACAAAAACCAATGTGAATGTGCAAGACACATTACAACACTAGTTTATCATAAATTTTAATTCAAGAACCCTCTAGATTGATGTAATAATGATATTAAACATATTTTTTAATGTTGAATTAGGGAGAAATAAATTGATTAAGTCTAGAAAAGTGTGAAAGTCCTTTACAAGACTTTACAACTTTACAATACATCGTTAAAAGAATGTTATTCGATTTCCAAGGGTGCAAGACCTAGTGTGGACACATAAAATACCTCACAACACTAGATTAAGACCTCATTAAGTCCATTTTATCATTAATTAATCCCATGTCAAAAAAAGGGTACATTTTTCTACGGCACAAAACCATGGATAGGTAAAGGTTGTGGAATAATTTCTTGTAGTAGAACAATAAGATGTGATTTCATTTAGTATTAGTATTTAACATTCATTGATCATATTTTCATAATTAGAAATACATTGCATTGTTGTTTCTTAGTAGTTTACTTTTACACATTTTTTTTACTATAGTTAGGAATTCACTTCACAAAAAATGTTCAATATTTTAGTTTAAGTTGGGTCTATTATAACAATCACCTAATTCTTAACAAAATTGTTCGACACTTGTAATAAGTGTAGCATGATTTCGTAGACTAGCAAGGATATAGTAGGGGTTTACAAGGATATGTAGAAGGTAATCATATAAGTAAAGGTAAGGCTATATATTGATATATTTGTTAATCTAGTAGCATGTTGTTGCCCAAAATATCAAATGCAAAGCTATTGTAATCAAAACAAATCTTGACTAAGGATTTCTAAACATATTCGTAGTAGTGAGTGATTTGAGGGAAGAGAAGATGATCAATTTTGGTCAATCATGATAGAAATATCAAACTCCATCACCACTTTCATCTTTCAACAAAAGTAAATAAAATTTCTTCAATTCTTAAATTCATTTTATTTTCATATGAGATGCTACCATCACTATATTTTCTCCACTTTAGTGCCCTTTGACTATGTATTTGATTCTACAATTGATCCATTTATATTTGTTAGTGTATCTCATAGAATCACCAATAACATATAAAAATTTATTCCCTAGTACTATTTGAAATACAACAAGAAGAATATTATCTACATTTTCCTTATCTATGTACTATGTATTTATCTCAATTTTGATTATGTGAATTTCGTTGAGAAGAATAATATATTTATCCATCTCATCTATGTACAATATATTTATCTAAATCTTGACCATTGATTTTCTAGATACATTTATCAATACATTTGTTTCTCTAATTCAAATGCATATGGATAAGGATACCCAGATCTTTTCAAACCAAACATTTAGACAAATATACAATTTTCACCTACTCAAATGCATATGAATATGGATATGTAATTAGGATTCAATATTTTGAGCTGCTCTTTACTTTTCTGTTGTGCTTATCTTTTGGATGTAATTTTCAACAGTTACATTTAACATTTCCATAAATTATCCTTTAATTCACACATTTTTCTTTTAAATCACCTTCATACAACTTACTTTCCCCCATATAGCAATCTTGATGTTTATTTTAATTTTCACAACTACCCTCAAAATATAGAACACATTTCCATTAAAATCACAAATTTATATAAAATCCTCTTTCACAAATTGATACCATAGACACAAATCTGAACATAAATAAACTAAAACCTTACAAATATAAAACTAAAATAAACATACAAAATTCATAGTCAACATTTAATAATTGTAATTTTTTTATAACACATATTTGTCCAATTTTGTCAATCCATACTTTTATTCATCTTATTATTAATTGAGCCTAGACATGTACCGGATTTATCCTTCATATTTGATTTGAGTCTCCATTCCAAAACTCAAAAAACACACAGAAAAGTTTAAATAACAGTAGAATCAGCATCCATTTATCATGTAATAAATGATCTTTCGCATCGCTTATCACAATAGTTTCTCAATGTTCACTACCTATTCACTGCAAGTGGTTCCACCATGGAACTTGCCTATGTGACCGTGAAATCACTAAGATCTTAAGTCCCTTCGGTAGCATTGAATTGCATAGGAAGACTAATGGAACATTAAGTATAATATCAATATTTAGCAAGGTTCCTTAAATCATATGTTATAAACATTTTTCGAGATTTTTTTTTTTAGACTGTAGGAATCGGTTGGGTATCCGTCCCTCTATAAACTGCAGTGCGTGGTAAACTTTTTTCACGTGAGGGTGGTGCTTGCACGACACGCCCTCCGATACCATGGATTTGAGGAGAGACTAGACCTCGTGACCTCTTGCCTGCAAGAATGCTTTAACCAATCGAAGCTAGGCCCCCCAAATCAGAGATTCATAATCAATATATATTCATACTTTTCAAAAAAAAAAATATTCATTTAGGCGAGTAGCCCAGCCAACCACAAGATTTTGTTCTTACAAAAAGTAATCAATTTCCGTTAGACTGATATGAAACATTCATTATGTGTCATTCTGTTGCAGCATGTGAAAGAATGTTTTTTCTCCGCTATCAAATTCCAAGCTTTCAGAAGTACAATACTCTATTTGTATTGCATTGCAATGTCCTAAAAACCCAGTCCTTGAATGACCTGCAATCATCTCAGTCAACAAAGGTGAGTCTTGATTTATACCTGAAAAATTGCCATATCTTTCGATATTTAATAACATGATATCTATATTAAACAATACATGCCTACCGTTTATCAATTCCTTTGCCAGTCATAACCGAACCCATAATTTACTTTAAACTCACTGAGTTTAAACTAGCTAGAACAATAGAATAAATAAAATGGAGTGATATAGGAAGTCGCGAAGGGTACACGTAACAGACCCCATCCACCTAAAACAAGTTTTCTATACCTATATTTAGGGACACAACCAATCTATACGGATGTAAGAATATTAAATTTCTAACCAGACATTATAAAATTCAACAAATCAAGTTGTTGATTTAAACTTAGATCAACATAATTTCAATGGACTCAGACCATGTGAACTAGTGGAAAGAACTATCTTATAGCAGTTTAAATGAGAGCACCTCTAAAGTGTTTCAGCTTCCAATAAAGAAAAGAATGATAAAGTGTTCAGAGACTCACAGAGTTCCCCCAAACTCTTCAGGAAAGAATTAAATGTTTTTCCTGAAGCAGTTGGGGGAACTCAGAGAGACCAGAACATACATATTAATGAGCTATTCTCTTGGTCTCTGTATATCAGTAAAATCCTAGAAGGATAGAAGATTTATAGGCCCTCATAAAATGCACCTAAAATTAGATGCACTGAACTTGGACCGTCTTCTGTGATCCACCACTAAAAATCTACAAATATTGTACCAAATACTCTTTTTCAATCCGACCTTTGAATTTTTGTTTTACATATTCCAAGTGTGTGACCCAAAACTGTCGGCTGGACGTCCTCTAAGAATCTTATCTGTTTTGATTACCCTCCAGTAATTTTTATATATATTTAAATTACATATTCTTAAAGTATAATTTCATCACATCTATCTACATCTGCGTATGGGCAAAAGATCCACTTTACCTTCGTTCTTTGTTGTTCAATGCATACTCTTGTAACTGAGGGATGTTTAATAATTATCATTCTAAGGGTTTGAATAACCAGGCAGGATTATTCATCGAGCCTTGGTATGTGGGTTTTGATCTAACGGAAGAATTTCCTTCTAAGATGTTGGTTTCAGTTTGTTTGCTTCAACATTGCGTAAAATTTTAGAGAGGTCATATTTTTCAATCTATAGTTGTTGTTCTTAGGAAATCTCTAGGCCCATCTTATCAAACATTAAAACAAAGTGTAACAACGTATGCATGCATGTATGTGGAAATTGATTTGAATAATCATGTGCATGACTCTATAGAGTTAATAATGGATAATATCAAATGGATAAAACAATTAGATTATGAAGCTCTTTATTTAAGATGTTGTGCATGTCACGTTTATGGGTATCTTTCGAGAATTTGACCTAAGACGATGTCAAAGGTATCACACATTTCACTATAAGTTTATGCAACTAATGTCATAGCTAAAGGAAAATCAATAAAAGAACTAGATTCAAATGGGTTTATTCCTATTAAATTTCATAATAAGGGAAATTTTATTTCTTGTCATTTAAAGGAAGCCCGTGAAATAGTTGTAATTTTGATAAACTTGAAAGGGAACTAGAAATGATTGTATAGAGAGACAATCATTTTTGTTAGGATGTGGATCTTAATTTTTTATCTAACTTAATTGCATTTCTATATACTACAAGGAAACATATGGTATCTAATTAGTTGGCTTTACCAACTGCCAATCACACTGGAGAAACTATTCAAATATAAGATGTTGTTAAAGTCTAGTTTCTTCTCAATTCAATAATATGGTTTCTATTTAATGCATTTTTTCTCAATTCAATAGTAGGAGGTTATTCATGTAGTTTTTTTGTTAGGATGTGGATCTTAATTTTTTTATCTAATTAGTTGGGTTTACCAACTTCCAATCACACAAAAGAAACTATTCAAATTTAGGAGTTTGTTAATGTATAGTCTAGTTTTTCTCTACAAGCTTTGAACTATGTTCTTTTTTAACTTAAACATATAATGTTTTTTCATAAAAGGACCCTTAATTGTTAGCAATTTTTTTTAGCTACTTCTAGTTGGTTGGGTGTTTGGGTTTTGAATTTTCAAAGACAATGTTGAACAACATTAATTTAGTGTAGTCACTTCAGACTACATGCTGGACTATAGGGGTAACTCATAGATGTTCCTTTGTTTTTACCATTGATGGGCCATGGCTACATTCAGTCTCTAAATATGTATTTTTGTTTAAAGATTAATACAAAATGTTCAGGCCTTTGGCATTTTACCAAAAATAATAATAATAATATGGTTTCTAGATTTGATACATATTGTCCTTAATTGATAGAGAATCTTTTGGTCAATCTTGATGATAATTTTTCATTAGATGTTCCTCATATTTTTAAACGTTGGATGAGAGTAGGAAAAAAATCCTCCCTTTTAGGGCCTACCAAAAAAAAAACTAAATGAAAGGGAAATAGAGAAAATTTATAAAGTAGGGAGAAAATGGGATCAATGCAAGGTAAGAATGACAAGATAACCATTTATGGAAAGAAGTGTTATTATGACATTATAATCTCACTTTTTAAACTCACAAAAATAACTGTGATTTTTTTAAACGTTAGGGGTTTGAGTAGTACCCCTTGTCAAAGAACTACTCAAGATTTTTTTTTAGATCATAATCTTGATCTTATCTTCTTTCAAGAAACAAAAACATCTATTGAAGATAGGGTCTATCTATCCCTAAATATTTTAAAGAGGGTTTTATGCTAGCATATTTGTGTGTAAGGATTTTTTTGGAGGATTTTTTTTTTTTTCAATACTTAAAGGCTTACTTCTTGTCGGATAGCTAATAGACATTCTATGTTGGTGGCGGCTAGTTCCTTAAGTCAAAGATTATCATATTCATCACCAATGTTTATACTCCTGTAGATTTTCAAGTTATTTCTATTCTTTGCTCTCATATTAAATTTGCTTGTTCTTTTCTTGTTTCTCCTCCTTGGAGTTTAGCTAGGTATTTTGATTTTATCCACAGCCTTGATGAGATACTATGTGGATTGAACTAGTGGGATCCTTCTTCAATTTTTTTGAGAGATAATTTATCTTTGCATAGCTTGGTAGAGGTAAAACCCACAAATGGAGTTCTTACTTGGAATAATGGATGATGTGGGTCTAATTCAATCTTTGAGATGATTGATAGGTTTCTAGTTCCAAATTTTTTGATATGTTATATTATGGTTTCTTCTTCTAAAATATTGGGTTTTTTCAATGGTTTGGTCATTGGCTAATTAAGTTTTCCTCTTCTTTGTTTTCCTTTCCTAAAAGGCTCCCTCTTTAAATTTTAGCATATGTGGCTTTGAGATGCTATTATTTATGTACTTGTTTTGGATTGATGGTTCGAGGGAAAGCATTCTTTCCAAATAGCTATGTAATCCTTTATTAAAAGACCTTTGTTCATCAAATTTAAGTTTAAATAATGGAATAAATTTTCTTTATATAACATCCTTAAGCAAAAGACATTGGTGCATGATAAATTGGATGATATAAGTTCTAAATTAAGAAATATTGAATGATTAGGGATATTTTAAATGTATAATATTTTTATTCCAAATGTTTTCATGAATAGGAACTAAAGGAGAAGGTATTTTTGAAACAAAAATAAAGAATACAATTACTTCAAATGAGATAAAATTATTCTTTCTTTTATAACTCTATTAAATGAAGGAAGGGTGGAAATTTAATTACATCTTGTGACATACAAAAAGTGATCCTATATATAACAAGGAGATTAACTAGAATCAACCCCTTTTATTTTTCTCCACACTCGAACATAGACCAACTAGGGTTTGATGATTGGCCACTAGTCACACGGGAGAACTTATCTCCTAGGGTTTAGATATTTTGAACCACAAAGTAGATAATATTTATGTGTATTTAAGTAAGCCTGTTTGGCATAAACTCTAGATCTAGAAATGTAATTTACTACATGTACAAAAGGTTGTGATGTATAGGTTCTTGCCTAATTCAAACCATATTTTTTAATAGTTTGTGTTTGAGAGAGGTGATGTTGCAGAGGTATAAAGTCCTTCTTTGTTAGGAATGGAATAGAGTGGTTAATTGTCTGGATAAGTGTGCTTCAAAGTAGCTATTAGTTGAAAGGTCTCAAAAGTTATCTCAGTTGGTATTAGATGATATGATGGCTTGAGGATTGCTTCTTAGTTTCTGGTTCTTTTTTTCCTTGGGTGACTCCTCGATTTCTTAATGTTGAGATGACTTGGTATTTCCTAATGCTTTATTCTTTGTATCTTGATTTTGTAACTTTTGTGGCTAGATTTTAATTAATAAAATTTTACCCATTTAATTAAAAGGAAAAGACATTGGTATTTTGCATCATTAATATGTTGAAATAAAAAAATAAAATCATTAATAAATATATTACTATTTTACATGATTAATATCCCCTTCGTCCAAACTATTTGTATATTATGAGGCACAAGAAATAATAATGAATAGTAATTTCCTTCACAAATTTATTTGCATTATGTGATTAAAATTATCAAATTAGCAACTAGGTAAATTATCATCAAACATGCCAGTGAAGTAGGTATCAAGTGATCTCCCTCTTGCACAAGTCTTTCAGATTGTTTCTTAGAATGAATGAGCCAGTTCAATATTTAAATTGATGAAATAAATTTATAGAAATTTGATATGTTGGAAAAGGGACATATCATTATTTCTCAAACCCACTTGTGCTAAACTCCTTTAAACTAGGGCATCGAACCATTTCTCTCACACAAAATTTTAGCAACATATCAAAATTTATAGATCTAGTCTCTAGAACAGAGACAAGTGTCAATAACTACATTAGGCCTTGTAAAATTTTCTAAGATTTTATTTTTAGATCTCGTATAGTTACCAAAATTCCTAAAACCTCTAGTATCCAACTCATTCGTATACACTTTGTTAAATTCCATAAATTAAAAGGTTTTTAGTGGAATTCCTAAAAGGTTTGTCCAAAGTCCTAAAAATCTAAACCCTTCGACTTTGTTATGTGCCTTAGCATTTTACTTTTTATTAATTATTTGATCCCTCTTATGGCTCTTAAGCAATTTTATAATTTGTTTTCCTACATTTTTCTATTGGTCCCTCAAAATACTCTACTACTTGACTCATTTCCTAAATATTTTAGTAATTCCTTTGTTTGCTTGAAAATGCACCCTCATATATTTGTTCCTACTCAAGTCCATCTAGGATCACATGGTTGGAGTGCAATTATTCTTGATAGTACACAGTCTTTTTTCTAGTAGGATTTTATGTTGTACTATTGCATTATCATGGCACATGGATTCCTTTCTCGAATTTTATCAAGCAATGATGAACTTTTGTAGCAATTTTTTTGCCAAGTTTTCTTTGTCCTATTAGAGCATTTTGGATATTTGTAATATAGGTTTAAAAGGTAACTTATATTTAAGTTGGGCTCATGTGCATAGGTTCCACATGTATTTATTTGATAAATAGTTTTATTAGCAACATCCTTGTAGCCACCATTTTCAAGGTGGTACTTTCTTATTGTTGTGCAACACTTTTTTAATGTGTCATTGTAGTAATGCATTCCAACGACACATTCCATTCATATGGACTAGGCTTGGACTTCTCCATTCATTCTAAGGAAAGAAATAAATGTGTATCAAGTGTTGAGTCCTCATTATAACACAACATCCATTTGCAATGTGACTCCATAAAGTATAAATTTTTAAAGATGTGTTAATTAACTATGAAAAAAATGATATATGTGGTTTCCAAATATGCCAACATGGTACTTTCATGTATGAGCCTAGATATTAATTTTGGGACCTTTCTTGTGATTTAGCTATAGGTTTACAATTGGTTACATCTCATTGGAGTGGAATCTTTCTTTAAAATAAAAATTAGTTTATGGTCACCTTTTCAATTTTTTGTTCATGTACTTAAATGTAAACTATTCTCCATGGTGTTCAAGCAAGATAATGTGTTTTGTCTTTCCTTTTGCCTCATTTAGATATGTGCCAATGCACCATTATAGTACATCCCTTCTTCATAGGACAACTTTGAATACAAATATTTCAAACACTTACATTAGAGGGTAAATGATGCATTCACTATTGATCTCAAAAATCTAATCAAAATTTGAGAATTTAAAATGAAACTTGAAAATGATGAGCAAGATGTTCATTAATTTCACTTGTATGATAATTTAATACTAAAAGTGATGGATTTTTTTTTCTCTTTTAGAATTCCAACTCTAGTTCATTGAATTCATTGTTCTCAAGCATTTGAATGAGAGTTATTACATTGAGAAAATATGCAGTTTGGAATATGGTTGAGCATTATAAGAATGTTTAGAATATTGGATTGGCTACTAGTCTTAGATGGAAGCACTCCTCAAATTGGCCATGAGGAGGGTCAAAGGAGGATAGGAAAGAGCTAGCTCAGATTCTTGCATCGCATGAATGTAATTCCATGGAGGGGTAGGATGTCTTGGCTTGGAGTAATAGTTATTTATCTAGTAAGTACTCTATTTCTACAGGTTATGGAGAGTTGGTTAGGCAATTGTTTGGAATCGCTGAGGTTCCATGGTGAAAGCATGTGTGGAACCAATTTTCATGGCCCAAGTGCAATTTTTTATGTGGCTGGTGGTCCAAAATTGGTGTCTTATTTGGGGTAACTTGTGCAAGCGAGGGTTTTAGGGTCCCTCAATGTGTGTTTTGTGTGGTAATAGTGAAGAGAATGTTTCTTATCTCTTCTTCCAATGTTCCTTCTCTAGGAGGCTTTAGCACCTATGGTGGGGTGTGTGGAACCAGGCTTGCTATCATGTCTCTTCTTTGGCTGATTTCTTTGCCTGGTGGGGGAAGGCCCTTGTTAAGACCTCCTCTCTTCAAGTTTCTTAGGCTCTTAGTCCAACCTTTATTATCTGACATATTTGGCTAGAGAGGAATTGTAGGATTTTTCAAGATGTGAAATTGGTTGTCCAACATTTGTGGTGGAAATTTCTTCATTCTTTGGGAGAAACTATTTCAGCTAACTATGACTTGGCTGAGGGTGTGGACCCAAGAGATGTTTCCTGTTGCGCTCGTCTCAACCTTCCTCTTCTGATGGGTGCTACTTAGGGTGTTGGCCAAATCATGAGCAAAATGTGTCGACATCCTCTTTGGAAGATAAATAGGGAGGGGCAATGGTGTCCTCCTCCTCATGGTGTGTTGAAAATCAACACAAATAGTTCTTCTCGAAGAAATCTAAGTCATGCTGGTATTGGGGGTATTGGGCAGAATAGTTCTAGGAATGTTGAGATTATCTTTGTTGTTTATAAGGGTTGGTATACTAACAATGTGATGGAGGCTGTTGCCATTTTATGTGTTGTGGAGTGTGGGTGCCCTCTTGGGTGGAGACAGATCATTGATGAATCTAATTCTCAGGTGGTGGTGACTTTGCTAAAGAGGTAACAGTTAGAGGATGCCAGTTGGCATTTGGTTGTAATTATAAAATAGATTCTTCATCTATGTGCTTCCTTGGAATCTGTTACTTCCTGTCACATTCCTAGAGAATGGAATGGCGTTGCAGATTGTTTGGCTAAATTGGCTTCTAACCATTTGCAAAATTGAAATGTTATGGAAACGGGTCAATTACCCCCAGACTTGTTTCATCAGTTGGACCACTTAGTGGGGATAGACATGGATGTGTAATGCCCTCGCTTTGTACTCCTCTTTTTTGGTTTGAATGAACATTTACCCATCTTTTAGTTAAGATGCAATGGTGATTTTGAAGATGTAAAGTGTGAAACTAGTGTTTTCAAGTGCCACAAACCGGTGAGTTGAAATTTATTTTCATACTATTGTAAAAAATCTCAATTGTTAGGATCTTGAGTGCTAGGATTTCATAGATATTGTTAAAGCTCATTTTGATATTGTAAGAAATGTTAGTTATGGGTAAATTTTTAATACCCTAGTTGTTGTAACAAAACCCTAAAATGAGGCAAACTAGTTGTTAGAGTGGGAAATGAAGATAGGACTTGGACAAGATTGACTAAGTCAATTTTGTTAGCATGATTGTTATATTGTATATTAAATTTTTATTCAGGTTTAAACTGTTCGTTAACTGCTGCTTCCAACAACTCCCCACTCCCTTTAGTATAAATGCTTTACATTGCATTGAATGAATACCAAGCAATTTTACAACATTTGGTGTCAGAGCACACAACGATCATGTCCCTGTAGCTGGCGATGGAGAAGCATGGTTAGATGCAAGAATGGAGGCAGTGAGCTTGCGTTGTAATCTGAAGAAGATCCATTTCTTACTGCCACGATAAAAAATCTACAATTAGAATGACATTTGGTAATTTGGTAACCACGTGAAGATTGGTGAGGTTCATTTTAGTCATGAATGAAAATGGCATGATTGTCGTAGAGAATGATTCCTGTAAGTTTATCCTCTAAATTATATTGTCATATTTGCAAATAGCTTATACAAGCATTGTGTAAAAATTTGTGTGGAGGAACAAATATAAAGAGGATTAAATAACCTGTGCTCGCCTGTGAGAAGACTACCGACAGGAACTTGTGGATCCGCGATACTTGCTCTGCAATAATAATCAAAATGATTATTATAATTGCTATGTGTGGCGTGAGGTAAGCCATTGCGGTTCAATGTTTCCTTTTTCTTGTTTATTTGTTCCTCGCGGGATGCATCAAGTGTGTTTGAAGGTAGTGGTAGAAGAATATTGATTTTTGTGCAGCCTGTGAATCGAGAAAATCTATGGTAATAAGCCAGTGTAGAAAGTTGTACTTGTTTCTCCTTCGTGACAAAACATACGATCTTTGGAGTTGTAATAGTTCTTTCAAATCTTGGCTAATCTAGGCCAGGCAATGCAAGGATTATTTGTGGGATCTCACGTTCCCAAATATGATGCTAGGCACTATTTGAAGGGCGTAAGTAAAGATTGACTGTTAAGCTTTGCATTTGCAGTTTTAATAGTGGTAATTGCTTCTTGGGATTGCAGGATTAAGGTGTCATTTCTTTATGGAGATAGTGTACCATTAATCCAAATTCAAGGAGCCTATATGAGTTTGGAATCTTCAAGATTTTGGTAATCTTTTGGTATAGTCAAAACTTGTGGAAGATATTTAGAGGTATTTATAAAGATGAAGGTGTGGGATTTATCTTTCCTTGGAGATAAGGGTATCTCTTATCTTAACATTTATAATGGGTATCCGTTGATCAAAGATTTTATCAAGTTTGATGTTGGCAATGTCATTTTGGTTAGTGGAAGTTGTAACGAAGGACGTGTTGGAGTGATCAAGATTAGGGAGAAGCATAAGAGAATAGAGTCTCCACTATCTTTATCAAAAGACAAAGATGAGTTTATCATTATTACCAGTGGATCTTCAAATAGTTTTTCTTTGACTCTCAGGGTCATCATTGCTATTGCTGATGAGGCCTTCAAAGACTCATTCAAGGCATTAGATGGATAAAGTGTAATAGGGTCATAATGGAGGCTGGTGGTACTAGAGGATGGAGGAATTTCCATTATCTCAAGTTAGATTCTCACTTTGAGATGATGCTTTGCATGAGAAACATTTTTTACTTTAATTTTTTGTTTTTCTTTGTTGTTGCTGACATATTTGAAGAATACATATATTGTGACGTATGGTTTTTTGGAGACAGGTAAGGGGTTTGGTGTAGAGCTCAATATAGATGGTTGTCCAGCAAGAACTCAAGACTATAATCTGAATTATACCCTTTTGAGGGTCATCAGACAACTTGATGCGGCCATGTGTTTGGAGAGCTCAATATGGATTATTGTCAAAAAAGTCAAGGAATCTATGATTTGGGAGTTCATGGGAGGAAGAACTCGGGGATTTGGCTAGGGGTTACACCTTTATGAGGGTTAAGAGATAGCTTGATGGAGCTTCGCTTGATTCAAGATTTGTTTCTTCAAGGAAGATCTACAAAAAGATGTATATACTTTTTGTAATCAACAATTTTTGTTATGTAAGCCTTAAGGAGGGGTCCCTTGACAAATTGAATAAGAGCTTTTAGGGGATACATTTGTAGGAACAATGTAATAAGGGGGAAATGTTAGCATAATTGTTTTACTGTATATTACATTATTTGTTTGAGTGTTCGGGTAGGTAGTTAAACTACCCCAGTCCCATACAAGTAGTATAAATGATTTACATTACATTGAATTATATCAAGCATTTTTATAAAAAAAATCATAAATATTCCAATAGGATGCATATCTGAGGAACTAGTATTCAATCAAATAGAATTATTGATCTAGAGTAGAGTCTATTAGGGATGTAACTATCTTTTTTTTAGGTTTGGCAGATTTTTAGTTACTACCATAGTTATAGTAGTGATATTTGTGCTATCTCAAATATTTGGAACTTGGATTTAGGACAACTTGTGGTTCCTAATGTGTTTTTCAATGTTTAATTTATTAGTTTCATTAGTAGAAAGAATGATGATAAGATAAAAACTATGTTGATCTCCAAGAGTGAAACATTGAGGGTGAAATAACTATAATAACTTATTTTTTAATTTTCCCCTCGTACAGGAATGTTAATTTTATTTACTTTTCAGTTATGTATTGATTCTCACCCTTTTTCAAAGAATCAACTTTGTACTCCTTATTTTCTTCCTCCTTATAGCAATCATGTTGAAGTTCTTTGTAATCTTCCACACTCCAAATACAAAAGATTTAATTTACATTGTGATAAAAATTTATACAAAATTCACTTTCACAAATATAAAATTAATATCATGTTCAAATAAAATAAAATTTTACAAATATAGAATGAAACTAAACATACAAAAATTTATACTATACATTTTATAATTCTAATTTTTGCATAACATCTTTTCGTATTTGTCCAATTTTATTAATCCATACTATTATTCATATTTCCTAATTGATCTTAGATTGTCTATTAGATTTGTCCTTCATATGAATAATCTTTCTTATTTAAATATGAATTCCCAAAATTAAAAAGTACACAAACAGAAGTTTAAATAATAGTAGAATCACTATCCTTTTATCATGTGATAAATGAACTTTTTGTTTTATCAATATCACAATAGTTTCTCAATGTATTTAGTGCGAGTGACTCAACCATGGAACATGACTGTGTGACCTTAAAATCATCCCGATCTTAGTAAGCCTCCAAAACTCCGACATACTCTAACAACCTTAGAATATCTTTTAAGTGCCTTCTAAAGTATTTATTTGCATAACAAGACTAATGAATGATTAACAGTAGTACCATCATTTACTAGTATATGTCATTTCCCAAGATTCACAATCAATAATTATTCATACTTTTCATAATAAAATATATTCATTAGGGCCAGTATCCCCGCGAATCATAATTACAAGATTTTTTTTCTTCAAATGCATGATCATTTACTAAATTTCTTTCTTCTAGGGTTAGACAACTTGAACACCAAAGAAAACATTTTAATTAATATCTCATTCAGATAACAACTCTGTACCAAACTCATTACAGGTTACACAACTGTATACTGTGCAGGAGTAACAGATCCACCCATAGCAATTACCTACAATCAATTTCTATGAAGAAATTTGCTTCCCCTCTACAAAATTCACCTTAATGTTGTCCAACACTTTTTCAATCACTCCTTTGCTTGTATTGCATTCCATTCTCAGAAATGCAATACTATGTTTTTTGTGCATTGCAATCTCTTATAAACCCACTCCTTAATGACCTGCAATCATCTTAGCCAACAAAACCACCATGTCATGCAATTTATATAAACTCTAGATTTTGCACAAATCAACATACAACTTCACTAGCAAAGAAAATTGCATTTAATTAATCGTCAAGACAAAAATTGTGGGAAGATGGAGACATAAGCCAGTATTTATAACTTAAAAATTGTCATATCTTTCGATATCTAATAACATGGTCTCTATAGAAAACAATGCATGCCTATAGTTTATCAGTTTTTGCGCTACGTCTCTGTATAGAAAGGCTTTGATTAAAGAAAATCATTCCCTCAATTTCATTAATGATAAGAAAGTGTTCAGAGATTCTCTGAGTTCCCCCAAACTCTTCAGCAAATAAACTATTATTTCTAGAAATAAACATTTTTTTCCTGAAGCAGTTGGGAGAACTCAGAGAGACCAGAACATACACATTGATGAGCTATTTTGTTGGTCTGTGTATACCTTTAAATTAGTAGGGGTACACAATATTTATAAACCCTCACGAAGCACCTAAATTATTGTGAACTGCTAGTATACAGACTAGATGCACTGAACCTGGACCGTTTTCAGCATTGCATCCCTATAAAGTCTACAAATATCGTACCATATACTCTTTTTCAATCCAACCTTTCAACCTTTGTTTTACATATCCCAAACGTGTGACTCAAAACTATCCGCTTTGTTTGGCAGAATGGACGTCTTAAAAGAAAGGTTATCTGTTTTGATAAAGCTCGTCTATTTTTCATATATCTGAAATTATGTGTTGTAAATGTAGAATAGGATAAAATCAAAGTAAAATACAAATACATAAAAATGAAGCCCTAAAGACCTTAATCTAACAATGAAGTACAAATGAACATAGAAACTTAAAATAAGTAAAACAATATTACAATAATTCTTATGTCATGGTTGAATCACTTTCATTGTTCTTCTCCATTTTAATTTATGTGTAGCATACAAAAAAGTATTTCTTGCTCGATATGGGAATAATTAATGATAAATTGGACTTAATGACACCTTCATTTAGTGTTGTGAGGTGTTTTTACACATCTACATTAAAAACTGAATAAAATGCATTCAACAATGCCTTGTAAAGTGTTGTAAATGACTTTCACACTTTTCTACACTTTTATTAAGTATTTAAGTTTAATGGACCTATTTTCCCCTTAATTTAGTATTGTATAATGTATTTAATTGTATTATCACGTTAATCTAGAAAGCTTGTAAATTAAACTTGATTTTACTATAGTTTTGTAATATGTTTCACACACTCAAATTGGATGTTGTACCTTTCTAGGTTATGTAGACCTCATTTTAATGATGTAAAGTGTATTTAATCACACTTTCACATTAAATTTGTGTCCTTAGCCCTAATCACCCTTTATATCATTATTAGTAGGCCCCCATGACCCCATATTGTGCATCCCGAGGCTCATTTTGATCAAAGACCCAACTATATCAACATACAAACCTGATTTTTTCATCCCTCGACATCTCAGCTAGCAAAAGAGCCCCTGTGGGACCCATTCACCACTTTGGGTGAATGAGTCTCATTTGGGCCATTTTTGAGGCTTGAGAGGGAAAAATTAGGGTTTAAGTTCATTTTTCTTCAATGTCAACCTTAGGGATCAAATTAACAAGCATTCGAGTAGGATTACCTATATAAACAAGATTTTAAACCCTAATTCATTATTCATTCATTATTCATTATCTATCTCAAGTCAAACAAGTTAGGGTTTTAGCATTTTAAGTTATCAAGATAGTTTTTTGCGGCATTTGAGGGCATATTCTTCATCCATTGTTGTAGAAATTCAAGATCAATCATGATGGAAAGTCTTTAATTGCATTATTTCATGCTTTATTATCTTATTTCATTATTTTGATTTAATTACCTAAAAGGGGTTTGACCAAGGCAAACCCCTATTCCCTAACATTCAACATTTTTCTTTCTCTCTTTGTGTGGTTGCAGATCTGAGTATTTTTAAGGCTTGAAGATGATTGAAGAATAGATTCTAGACTTGTTGAAGTCATCTCCTTATTGGCTAGGTCAAAATATCCACAAAAAGTCACTTATAGTACCAAAAATCAGGGTTTCAGATTCAAACACCTAGGAGTACAAAAAGAGCAGACTAAGAGCTTTTGTTTCTACTTTCAAGATTTTAGAAAGGTCAAAGTGGACTCATACGCCATTAGTGGCATATGAGTCCCACTGCACATGTTTTTCAAAAATTTATCTGGATTTAGATAGCCATTTTCTTGAAATAGGCTCTGGTACAATCTTCCAGATTTGGGACTGATTTTCCCAGAATGCCAAATGAGTCCTTGTAGGTCAAAATTTCAGGATCAATAGGATTTATATTTCTCATTCCATCCTCTACAAATTTCCAAGTGCACACTGTAAATCTCATAAGTTTTTGTTACAGTTTGTTTGCATTTCTAGGTCATTTTACATATCACAATGTGTTTTCAAATATTTTGCATTTTCTTAGTTTTGCATTATTAGTTAATCTCTTTTAATAATTCTTTGTATCTAGGAAATTCCCCTTAGAAATATGTCAATCATCTTCACATTAGAATCTCAAGGGCTTATTCTTGAGTGATTCATTAAGGGTTTTGGTACCTCTCTCCTTTTAGGTGCAAAACCCTAGAAGTGTAAAAGAGTCACATCCCACCAAAAATATTTAGTTCATTTTGGCGAGCCTGACTCTCAAATACCTTATTTTCTGATTTGGATTCCATCATTATTCTAGAATTAGCTTGCATTAACTTTGCATTAAGTTTTGCATTGATTAATTTATATTCTAGGGTTTCAAATTTTGCATTAGTGAAAGTGCATATAGGTTGCTTTCTTGCATTTCAATTCATTTTTTTTTTTTGAAATCTCATTTGCATCTTAGTTTTGCATCATACAACACAAAAAACATAAAAAAAAATAAAAAAAATATAAAAATTATTAAAAAAATCCCCAGTGGGACTCATTCGCCACCTTGGGTGAATCAATCCCTTTGCACCATTGAAACTACCTTTTACAACACTGAAAACCTTGTTTTTGCACTTCTATTTTCTGCCATTAACTATCTGTATCAGTTGGTTGAGTTTTTGTTACATGCATTTCATTAGATCTATCTTAAATTAACTCATTTCCTGCATTGCTCAATTTCAAATTTGCATTTACAACATTTCATCTTTCGGGTTGTTGCATAATGTAATCAACAAACTACCTTCTTTCACATCTAAAAATTGTATTTAAACATTTTACTTTAGGTCATTGCATTGCACTTTCTTTACTTTTTCATGATAGCATGTTTTCTTTCAAAAGATGTGGTTTTGATATTGTTAAAAATGGATTGGATAAATACAACATCCCCTTTTATGAGTTCAATTTAGATTACAACAATAACATCATTAAGAAACATGTTCAAACCATCGACACAATCCTTAATATTGCATTTGCCATTGGTGCAGATGGTAGTGTAGTGTAGACAATCATAACAATTGTACTTGTTCTTCTCCCAATACCTCTCCTATTAGTGACGAAGGTATCTTGGTGAAAGAAGATGCAAGAATTGAGGGTATTGATTTTCCCTCTCCTCATTCCCCTTTGGAAGATATTGGAAAATAAGAAGATGATATTATAGAAACATCTTGCCCTTCTCCTAATATCCCTCCTCGATGCAAAGAGGATAGGTTGGTGTTTAAAGATATACCTATTAAGCATCATGAGAGTCTTGTATTTCCCTTCCCTAGTGCTCCTACCATTTGGGAAGATCTATTTGGTAAGTATGAAAATTATAGTTGTCCTTCTTTTGATGCATCCGCTACATGTGATGAAAATTCTTTACAAAATTTAACCATGGATGAACATATTACAAGCTCTCCTACTAGGGTAGATAATGCGACACAAGAGAATGAGAACTTAGAGGAAAATGGCAATCAAATAGAGCCTTCCCCTCATGTCCCCACTATTGATAAACAAAACAATCCAACCATTGATAACTCCCTTACTGGTGCTATAGTTATTTTGGAAGAATCAACCCTCAAATGTCAAGAACATGTGGTTTGTTGTTCTCATAAAAAATCTCCTCCTAAAGAGGATATCATGGTGCACAAAAAGGATAACAATGACAATAATGATATAGTGTCCTTAGAAGAAGAAGATGAGGCAACATTAGACTCTCCTTCACTAAGAGACATTAATATTATTCAACCTCAACTCACCCTTTCCCCACCTTCCCATAAACATTCACCTCAAGATAAAACTAAACTTGTCCTTTACCCAACTAAGAATAATGTTTTGCAGCAATCGAGTCATAATATTGTTGCTCATACATATAATACTAAAAATAATCAGCAACCATAAAAACCAACCCCAACACCCCTACCTTTGCTAACCCTGTCTTACTAGGTCCTCCTCATTTTCCTTCACAAAGTGGAAAGGAGTACAATCTTGTCGAACAACTAAAGAATACTCCTATTGAGATTTCATTATGGGACCTTATTCAAGCCTCCCCTCACTACCACAACATGATTCAAGTAGCCTTGCAAAAAGTTCCTCTCCTAAGTTCTAATGCAAAACCAAATGACATAGTAGCCATGATCTAAGGAATAAATACTGACATTGTTTCCCACCAAAGTGAACTCCTCTCTTTGGAAGTGCAAAAAATAAATGATGCTTTCATGATCATAGCTCAATAAAAATGAAAATGGATAAAGATAACTCTTGTAGATACCAGCTCTGGCCTTAATGTGTGTAGTGTGAGCCTTCTAGATAGGCTTGGCATTGATAAATTAAGCATTAAACCTAATTCTATATCTCTTAAGGGATTTGAAAATGTCAGAAAACAACCATTCAGTGTGATTATTTTACCTCTTATAGTTGGGAAGACCACATTGGAAGCATGGATCCATGTTATGCCTTAGGAACTTTTAGATAATCTTCTCTTAGGAAGACCATGGATTCATGCAATGAATGGGGTGCCTTCTACTCTTAATCATAAAATGAAATACATCTACAACAACAAAGTGTACACACTCAACACTAATCCTAAGCCTTATAGTGTATTACAACTTGAGAAAAATAAAGAGAATCCCTTGAACACATTAACACCAAACACACAAGTAGATCTTATCCCACAACAAGACAAAGAAAAACATATTGAAGAAGTCACGAAACTATTAGAATATGATTGGGGTTCCTTAGATTTCAAACTTACATTCATGGGTGAGTACAAGATCATAAACAATGATTCAAATAAGGGAAATGAAAAAGTAGTAATTTCAACACAAAACTCGAAAGACCCTTCACAAGCATCCACCTCAACCACTTTAGAACAAAACACAATAGATTACACCAAAAACTTCAATGAACTTAATCACTAACCACCAGATCTAAAAGCAATGAAAAATACTTATGGGAAAGTTTATGAACTTATGAAACAACTTGGGTATAGTGGAAAAGGATGTGGTGCTAGAGAACAAGGTAGCTACAATGCTAGAGAACAAGGTAGCTACAACTCTATAGAGCCTAACACACAAGAAATAACTCATAGTCTTGGTTATTATCCTTTGATAGAAATAAACAAGCCTTCAATCAACATCAACACCGTCACAAATGATTCCTCTAAACCAACTTTAACAGTAGTGCATCTTGAACTAATAGACACTGATGATCTTGATTGTTCTCCTTTTCTTGAAATGAAACAAACAATGAAATCTTTGCTTAATGTTAATGTCATCTCACAAAACACTAATTATTTGAGTTCATTAGATTTTACACCCTCCTGCAAAGGAGAAAGCGAAATCTCATAATCTAAAGAGTCATGTATAGGTATGACATCTTGTACTAAGCAAGAGGTATCTTTGTCACAAACACTAGACACACCTTCTATCATTAATCAAGAGGGACTCTTGTCGAGACTCCGCCAAGAACTCAAAATAAATTCTATTACAAAACTTATTTTTGCCCATATCACAAAATTCATGATCAGTCTACTAATGAATGTAAGGCTTTGAGTAGTAAAATCCAACATCTTAAAGAGTTTGGTGCTTTCCCTTATGTGGGGGCACCTAATTCCTCTAATTGATATTTATTTTCACTCTGTCATGCATCTTATCAACCAGACCCTTGTCCTGCACTAAGTTGGGGAAATGTGTTAGTGTGCCTTGTCCTCATATGTCACCTATCATTGTCTCTTTTGGCTAGTTCATCACCTTTCATGAACATATAAGAGCAAGCTTGGGATGTGGATGACATGCCTTAAGTTATCTCACTTGTGATATATTGATTCATGATGTAGCTTATTGGAAACATATGACTTGGCATAGGGCTTTCTGAATACACTCTCATGTCTTCTTCTTCTTCTTTAAAGCAATTGCTCATACCAATGGTGTTAGCAACCGCTTTAAAGTGGGAGCATATGTCGACACTCATATTTCATTATGTGATTTTCTTTTTCTTGTGATTTCCTCTCTTGGAAATATTAGGTACAATGTTTCCTAGGATGATATCTTGCACTTGTCCTCTCTTGGAAACAAGATGAGACCATTTTCACTTGTCCTCTATTGGAAGCATTAAGTACAATGCTCCCTAAGAAGAGACCTTGCATGAACTAAGAAAAATCCCTTTGCACATTCATAGCACTATTTTGCATCTACAATGTCTATGAGTTTTAAGCATACAAATTTTTTCTTGCCTCATGGAGCTCAAAAAGTCATTTTCTTTTGTGGAACCTTATTAAAGTTATCAGGAGGTATAACTTTGGTATGGTTTAGTAGGAAGCCCGATCCGATGCATGACTTTCCCCATAGCCACTTATGTGTGTGTGAGTGCATACCAGCAATGAGTGTATGTTTCTCACCTTTTAGGACTTATCACCTAGTAGATAGCCAAGAGTTATGTCGCCTTAGAGTGAGTATGCATTTTTTGGAAAAACAACTTAGATCTGATCCACATGTTGGAAAAATGGTCGAAGCTTGATCCACCTTTTTATTTCAGCTCATTTTTACTTCTCTTCCTCCTAGGTATTTCCATTGCATGATTGTGTATCTTGTTCTGCTACAAATCATTCACCTTGCATATGTCCTTTTTTTCTTATGTCGATTTGACTTGGGATCTTGGATCTTGGGGGCTTGACCACCTCCTCCATATTTTTTATCCTAGACCATCCACATTGGTATAACTAGACCCCTCTTGAATATGTACTTTAGTGTGAGTTTGAAGCAAGTTCATCCTCTCACTAAAGTGGGGGCTAAATGCGGCACATAAAAAAGTATCTCTTGCTTGATATGGGAATAATTAATGATAAATTGGACTTAATGACACCTTGATTTAGTGTTGTGAGGTGTTTTACACATCCATATTAGGGCTTGGGCCCTTGTAAACTAAATAAAATGCATTCAACGATGTCTTGTAAAGGTGTTGTAAAGTGTTGTAAATGACTTTCACATTTTTCTAGAATTTTATTAATTATTTAAGTCTAATGGACTTATTTCCCCCTTAATTCAATATTGTAAAATGTATTTAATTGTATTCTCATATTAATCTAGAAGTCTTGTAAATTAAAATTGATTTTAATCTAGTGTTGTAATGTGTTTTACACATTCACATTGGATGATGTTCCTTTCTAGGCTAGTTGGACCTTATTTTAATGATGTAAAGTGTATTTAATCACACTTTCACATTGAAATTTGTGTCCTTAGCCCTAATAACCCTTTATATCATCATTAATAGGCCCCTATGACCTCATATTATGCATCTCAAGGGTTATTTTGATCAAAGACCTAACTATATCAACATATAAACCTAATTTCTTCATCCCCCGACATCCTAGCTAGCAAAAGAGCCCCTATGGGACCCATTCACCACTTTGTATGAATGAGTCCATCCAAGTGGGTCTAAGTTTCCCAGGATGATGAATGAGTCCCATTTGGGCCATTTTTGAAATTTGAGTGAGAAAATTTAGGGTTTAAGTTTAATTTTCTTCAATGTTGGCCTTGAGGATCAAATTAAATGGTATTTGAGTAGGATTTCCTATATAAATAAGCTTCTAAACCCTAATTCATTATTCATTCATTATCCATCTGAAGTCAAACAAGTGAGGTTTTTAGCATTTTAAGTTATCAAGATAGTTTTCTAAGGCATTCAAGGGAAGATTCTTCATCCATTATTGCATAAATTCAAGATCTATCATCATAAGTATCTAATTGCACTATTTCATGCTTCATTATCTTATTTCATTATTCTGGTTGAATTACCTAAATGGGGTTTGACCAAGGAAAATCCCCATTCCCTAACATTCAACATTTCTCTTTCTTTGTGTGTTTGTATATCTAAGTACTTTGAAGGGTTGGAGATGATTTAAGAATATATTAGATAGGTCAAAATATGCATAAAAAGTCACTTACAGTGTTGAAAATGAGGGTTTCAAATTTGGACACTTAGAGGTACAGAAAGAGTAGATTGGGAGCTTATGTTTCCACTTTCAAGTTTTCAGAAAATTCAAACTAGACTCATACACCATTAGTGGCTTATGAGTCCCACTGCACATGTGTTTCAAAAAAAATTGTTGATTTTGATACCCAATTATTTGAAATAGACTCTGGTACAATTTTTTAGATGTATAATTGATTCACCCATAATGGAAAATGAGTCCTAGTAGATCAAAATTTTAGGTTCAAAAAAAATTCTAGTCTTCATTCCATCCTCTACAAGTGTCCAGGTGCACACTGTAAATCTCATAAGTTTCAGTTACAATTTGTTTGCATTTCTAGGTCATTTTGCATATCACAACATGTTTTCAAACATTTTACATTTTCTTAGTTTTTCATTATTAGTTAATCTCTTTTATCAATTCTTAACATCTAGGACATTCCCCTTAGACATATTTCAATCATCTTCGCATTAGACTCTCAAGGGATTATTCTTGAGCGAGTCATTAAGGTTTTTGTTACCTCTCTCCTTTTAGGTGCAAAACCCTAGAAGTGTAAGAGAGCCACATCCCACAAAAAATATTTAGTTCATTTTGGTGAACCCAACTTTCAAATACCTTGTTTTCTAATTTTGTGTCCATAATCATCCTAGAATTAACTTGCATTAACTTTGCATTAGGGTATTGCGAACAGCAACAAGAATCAAATAAAAATAAAGTAGAATAAAGTTTCCTCTTGATTGGAAAAATAAAAATAAGCAGTTCAAGCCCTCCTTTATAGTAGCCACACCAGGGGTTTTCCTTAGGAACAAGAAAAAAATAAAATAAAAATAAACTTTGAATAACTGCAGCAATAGGAAGCTCATAGAACAAAAAAAATGTGCACAAGAAGAACGTTCCTTTGTAGCAGTCATAGAAAATATCCAAATTTGTAGGAGTATGGGTACATTTCAAAATAGGTAAATCCAAGGTAATATGGAAACTGGTTGCCAGTTCTCCATGTATCATACAAATAAATGTCATAAGCACAAAAGAAAACAGAAAAAAAAGAAGCAAGATAGATATATTTATCAGTGAAAACTTTGAGAAGTTATGCCTACATAATTCTTTTACTTGATGCCCTTCTCTCCTCTCCTCATTACTTGTGTAGAAAGCAACTGTAATTTCTACAGCCAAATTGAATTCCCAGCACTAATTTAGAGCATGTTGAATCGATGAGTTTCCTGTCAGCCAAGAGCAAAGGAAATCGAACCAAGTGTTCCTTAGCTGAAAAATAAAAATAAATGGTATCAGCACCATTATGATAGTAATATTTGGGTGGCATAACAAGGCAGACATGTTATAAATGAGTTTGGTGCTTTGTCCGCACAACACTCTAAAATAATTGTTATCATAATATTTATTTATATAATAATATGTTATGAGACTGTATGAGTTGATAGGTGTTCATGATATCGAACTACTCCCTGGTGTCTACGGTTGCATCTCATATCATGGTAGTTGGTATATAAATAAAGCATTGATATGATTCGATATGTATAACATCATCTGGGTAGTTGGATGAGAGAGACAGCTCTTTTTCCCCTTGCCCCATGCTGGCATTGAATAAGTTGATGTATAAATCTGTCCCAATGAGATCCCTGTCAGAAGGAACTATCATGTAGCATATCCACTGTGATATGATGGCGTTTAGAATATTAAATCCTGCAACATAAAACATAGAGAAGTAAATAAAACAAATGCCAACTCTAATTAATCTACGGGAAAATATATTAATATTCATGACCTCCTCCTAAGAAAATAAATCCTAAATTGTTCCCCTGAAACTGGCACCATAACATCCACACGTAATGGTATTTGGAAAATTAATGTAATGTCCGGTAATAAATAATGGTAGCTATTTTACTATGATAATAGAGGAATTAATATCGTAGAAAATGTCTCCAAGTAACATTATTCACTGTATGGTATTAAAATCAAATTTTGCATTAGTGAAAGTGCATATAGGTTGCATTTTTGCATCTCAATTCAATAAAAAATTCTGAAAATCTACATTTTCATCTTAGGTCTACATCATACAGCATAGAAAAAATTAATTACTGACATAATTAAATAGATATTAATTTATTTAAGTAATCAAGGAAGAATAAAAGGGGGAAATTAATAAATTATTTCATTAAAAGGGGAATTAATGTGGAAAAAGTATTCCCAAGCCTTCTACATTTTTGAGTGTCTAAATTTTTTCCCTCTTTGATACAATGTGAAGTCTCCTAAATGTTGTATCAATGAATGAAGAAATTCAGTTCAAAATATGCCTAGGTATGTCGTGATGAAGATGGGCTAGACCTATGCCCCCTCAGAAAACTTTGCAAATTTTGAAAGAGTTTTGAAACAATTGAAAAATTATATAGACAAGAAAATATGACAATGCACAACACGTTTATAGCAAAAGATCTCAATTTTAGGATGTCTAAAATATTCACATTAGGGTTTAGATATAACATTTGGTGCATGTAGTAAAAACCCTACCCTAGGGGGGTATAAATAGGATTTTGAGGGTAAAATTGGTCATTTGTACATTTTTACTAGAGTAAATAGTGAGTTTTGAGTGTAAATTTGAAGTGGAGCTATTGTCAAGATGTTGTCCATACCACACCTCATACCACAGATTTAGGGTTGAGACCTACAAACAAATAGAGGGTTCCAAGGATGTGGTATGTACCCCTTTTGTTCCTTGTGATTTTGTCATTTTTGAGCAGCTTTTAGGGATCCAATGAGGGAAAACAGATGTGGTGCACCTCGTGCACCACAACTATGATCACATTCACTACCAGTGAGCGTGGTTCACCACATTTTCTTGGTATGACACATATGTCAGTCAAAGTGGGCCAAATGTAGTTGACTCATAAATGTTAACTATAACACATATGATTTGTGCAATGTAACTCTTGTTTGGAATGATGCAAGTGCTAAGGTGACTCATATGTGAGGGTTTCTATGAAACATGTGTATTAATGTAACACATTCACTTTTTTGCAAGCCACAAGTGATTTGTGTGACACATGTGTTTGATAGTGCAACAAAACTATATTTGTAAGTCACATATGCAAATGTGTGATGCATTTGACAGGTAACCTACATGTGTTAGACAATGTGAAGCATTTGTCTACTTGGGTTTTTTCCCCAGTTTTGGATGAAATTTCTTCTGTGATCAAGGTCAAAAAGGTTTGCTTAGATTATTCAATTGACATAATGTGCTTACTTGTGATCATAGGTGAGATACAACCCCATCTATACTCGAGAGAGTCACCTCTCGACATTCATATTATGAGATCAACTACATGATAAGGAGAGGGATTAACTACATGCCCTTAGCCTATAGTACGTTACATTCATGCTCTTGATTATGCATAGTGGGTGATTATTGACTACCCTAGCCAAGAGGTGGCACTTAGAGACTAGCTCTTTCCACCTAACAATAGGAGAAGCCATCATGACACTAGAGGATGTATGGAAAATACTACAACTTCCTATTCATGGAGAGTGTGTAGACTATGATCCTAAGTGCGAGTATGCTACTATCTTGAGAAGTCCATTGATCATAAGGACATTGCAAAGCTTAGTGTAGAGGAGTATGAGATCTAGTGGGATGTGCTAACTAATAGATATGAGGGGTTCATTGTGTTTATATGTATTGTCATCGAGGGGATTGTGATACCTGATCATCAAGGAAATAGATTCCCTGTTGGATGGGGGGAGATGCTAATTAGCATGATGACTCGAGGGACTATGTATGCATGGGGACCAAGCCTTCTCACCATGTAATACTTTCATTTGCACGATTTTTCTTATAGGGGAGAATAATTTATTAGTTGTGGGACTACACTGCTTATGATCTAGGCCTAAGAGAATATCATTGTATTTCAACCTCCTATTGGGAGAAAACTTGGAGTAGGGATACCATATGTGTATCTATATCATGGAGGAGCGGTCACACAGACTAGGGTTGGTGATGTCAAATGTTGGCATCATGCCATTGATCTTGTTGGTTTCACTTGGAGACCATACCACTACTGTCACCCATGGGAGGATGATGGGGACCATTTTCCCTATTTTTGATAGGCATATTACCTACTTGGGAGGACTGTACTCCCAACAAATTATCAAGTGTTATATTTTAGAGTGAGTACTTAGGTAGTTTGGGGAGTGGTAGAGGGTTTCTATTGGCACCATTCAGTTTTCTAGGTCCTCTCAAGAGATCACATAGTGGGGACAAATGATCAGCATGGTCATAGTAGAGCAAGATATTGATGCATTGCAACATGTTCGGTGGGGTGTCGATGCAGAAGTCGCTGATGTAGGCACAATTCCCAAGTATGACACATGGTGGGCCAAGCATAGGTTGATTGCCTTAATAGATCCAAATCAACCTGCCCTAGTGGAGTGGAGAGGAAAAGTTTAATGAGGTAGGTTTCGGGACAAAGAACAAGCGAGGGGAGGAGATGGAGGAAAAGGAAGTAGGGGTGATGATGGTGGAGATGGCAGAAAGGGAGATAGTGGAGGTAGAAAAATTTCACCCATCAAGGAGGAGGCAAAGCAGGAGGGTCCACAAGTAGAAGCAAAATAAGAGAGTCCTAGAATAGAGGCAAAGCATGAGGTTTCCATGTAAGAGGTGGAGTAGGAGAGTCCAAGAGTGGCTAAGGAGGAGATGGGAGAGTGGGAGATAGTAGAAAAAGAGGAGATTGTGGTGGGAGAGGGATTGGGTGAGGGATTTTAAGATATAATGAGTTTTGAGACCATGGAGGAGGTGGATGGAGACAAGCAGGTGGATCCATAGATTGTAGACTTATAGGCATGACTCGAGGATGTCGATACATGGATTCAAGGCCTACAAGCAAAGGTGGATAGGCTAACCAATTATAGGGATATGGTAGTCATCAGGTCACAAAGGGTCGATCAATGGTGCTTAGATTTTATTTTGACTATCATTGGACCCATGTTCGAGCTAGGTCATCATCTTTTCTAGGTAGGGCAAGAGGCTCGATACTATAGAGACCTTTATGAGTGTCACGTTCCATCAGTAGAGAGGGCATCGAGTTAAGGGTAGACATGAAGTCACTGTAGGTCACACTCTTGCCAATCTCAAGTAGCGAGGATGTCTCCCAGCCTAGGCCTTCTCCATATTATCATCCATCAGGATCAGGCCATGAGGCTTTAGGATCTCAAGCACAACAAGACACACCTCCTTCTCCAAGAATATCTCCATCAAGAGATATGGGTAGCTCTAGCTAGGCATTTTTATGATATATATTAGACACTATTTTTTATTGAGCCTACGAGCTCCATATTGAGAGACATTATAATATTGTACTATGACACTATTTTTTGGTATGTGAGATACATGTTTTTGATGTTGACTATGTGATGCATGTTCTTATGTTGTATGCATATTTCTATGTGATGTCTTATGATGCTATGGTGTTATGCATTTATATGTCTATGAGATGACCCTATATGTTATGATGCATTATGAATGTATAATGTATGGTTTATTCTTATATGTGATTTTATATGTTGTGATGTATGGATGGATTGAGTTGATTTTTCCTTATTATATGCTTTATGATGTGTGGATGCATTATGTTTATGGTGTGATGCGATATAGATATGTATGATGTATGTAAATGTAATGATATGTATGATTCCTTTTTGATCTCTTTCATATGGTATGCCATGTTTGTGTAGGATGTATGCTGATGTTTTGTGGACGTAGGATGGTGCCATATGGTTATGACATGTGATGCTTATATATATTTTTTGATGATTCTTTGTGATTCTATGTATGTTTTTGTATTTTCTTATGCAATATGGATGAACTAATATGATTGTTATTATGCCTATGATGCACAAGACACCATTAGGATGGCAATAGAAGAAATGTTAGTCAAAATGAAGAGTGATTGATATTTTTCTTGATAGATGCTAGGATTGCATGTTTATCATCATTGGGTATGAATATTTCTATGAGCTTTGTTTGGTGATTCAGCATGTAATGTCTCATTTTTTGAGTGGAAAATACCACTACAAGACATACACATTCAATAGGACTATAACTGAGCTCATATCTAACAAGTGTGTCACTATTGTAGTAGACTACTCTTTCTCTTCCATCATGATCATTTTGTGCCAATAGTGCCCCCAGTGCTAGTGTGGTTGTTGATATATAGATACTTATGAGGTGTTTGCCATCAACAAGAGGCATGAGAATAGGTAGTTTTAATTTAATTTTTGTTAAATTAAGATAGAATTGGAAAAGTGATAATTTTGTAAAATTTTCCATTAATGTTGTAAAGATCTTCCTATGCATTTAATTATTATACCAAGCTCTAAGGATTCTTAATGTGTCCTTTTTTCTTCTCCATTATAATTTTTTATTCATTATAGATTGTGTTTCAATATGTTTGAAAGATAGTTCAATGATATTATTCGATTTGGTTTAGTTATTTTTTTAATATATGTATACATGTGGGTTGTAACTTTTAATTACCTGGAAATCAAGTGTAATTTTATTTAGCATTTATTATCTCTCTATTTTGATTTATGTAGGCTTGTAATGACTATGTACACCATTTTGAATGGGTTTTAAATAAACATTTTTCTTTTTTAACTACATCTCATGTCATTTTCTATATAGTTTTTTTTCATTAAATATTTTTCATTTATGGTGAAAAAATCTCATAGTATTATTTTAATTGTTTATGCATTAAAATACTTGAGTAATTTTTTTAGATAAAAGGGAAAATGCCTCAAATAGTATTAATAATATAAAATTCTTGAATTTTCATAATTATAATAGAGAAACTTACAAAATATGCTATTTTTGGGACCAAAACGAAATGACCAATATATTAGGGGATTATGTTGAGGCCAAAACAGTATATAAAGCCTCATAACATAAACTGAGAGAAAATCATAAAAATAATAATTTTTATGCAAGAGGTTAAGTGGGCTCCTCACGCCACATCAAGTGAGGCATTAAAATCCACTATCCATTGGAGGTCATTCATAAGGACTAGGTTGTTTGCTTTCTTTAAGAAACAACTTCCCATGCATGTTGACACTTATATGTTGTGTTAGTGTTACTATGCAAAAATTTCCTAGTAATGGAAGTTATTCCAATTTAGTGCCTACCTCATGCACTCATTGAATATCTTGAGGCCTCAGAACACCTACTTCATGCTTTGTTGTAGCTAGGGTTTTCTCCATCCCTCCAAGGTTATGATTTAAGGCTAGTTCCCATAACATTGCCTTTTGCAAGCTCCTAAATCTAGCAGGGAAGCTACAATTCATGATGTAATATCCATGTTTACCCTATATATCTCATCATCCATTATGAAATTGGTGTCAATGATCATCTTAACTACTTTCAAGTCCCTGCTAGTGGAAAGTTTCATTATCTATAAAGGTTTTATCTTCACATATATGTAGTAATGAATGAGAAAAAAATGAAGAACTTGAAATTAAAAATAATAAAATTATAGTTACCAAACTTATCACAAACCTAAAGGCTATGCTCATTGTATTGAATTTCTAATGAATGAATATGGATGCAACTTAATAACATAAAACTATGGATTTTGGTAACAAAATTTAAAAGAGTAAACTTGAATTTATAAGAACTTGATATTCTTAAAATTATAAAATAGGGTATTTACATAATTTATTTATAGATTAGATGAAGGATTAGGATAAAATTAAATATTATATGCATATATGCTAGTAGGAGAATCTTCATATTCTATAAAAAGATATACTTAAAAATATATATACTAAATATATAATTTAATATGTATGTAACTTATGAAATGACACTTTAATTTGATTAATAATGTATTTTAATAGAATAGATTTGTATAAAGAGTGGTTGATCTTAAAAATGATGAAAGAATGAGGATACTTATAGACTTTCAACAAAATAAAATGAAAGATGAAAATATCAATGGATACTTGAGTTAACTATATGGTTTATGAAGTCAAATTGAGTAAGAAATAAAACTTTGCTATTTAAAATTTGTTAAAAATGAATTATATAATTTAATAAATGGATAAATGAAAGGAACAAATTTACATTCAAATATGATCTTCACTAATGATTGAAGAGGAATTTTCTCAAATAATGTTGAGTTATCTAATGAGGGAAGACATAGTTTGTAAAAAAACACAGAGTTAAATGATGAATCAAGGAGATAATGAAATTTTTATTTGAAAATAGATAATTTAATTTAATTTAATTTAATATTAATAAATTAAATGACTAAATAATTAATAAATGAAAATTAATCATATTTAATTAATGATGGTAATAAATGATGATAAATGTGATGATTAATTCATGATTAACAAATATTCTAGGAAATGCTTCACATAGACACTTATTGGAATTATGTCACTTGTAAGTGGAAAAATAGAGTGATACAAGGAGTTTTTACTCACTCTTCCTTTATTTTTCTTATAAGGTAAATGGAGTGTGTGGGCAGGAAGATGAGTGAAGTTGGCAGTTTGAAATTGTAGGAGGGAGATGGAGAAGAGTCTAAGGATGATGATACAGATTTGGCTTTGCTTCTTGTGGTACTCAGTGTGGGTGTGCCTGATGTGGACTGGGCTTGGTTTCTTTCTTGTGCTGGTCTGAGCAGTTTTCTTTTTCTTGTTGGTGTGGCTATTCCCAAGGCATTTTTTTCCTAGTCTTGTGATGATTGGGTGTTGGTGGCTGCTGGAAGCTCTTGCCCCTACTCCACATGTGGTGGTTCTGAAACTCTTGTTTCTTGTTTTCAATATTTGTTTTACATATCCCCAACGTGTGACTCAAAACTATCGGCTTTGTTTGGCAGAATGGACGTTTTTAAAGAACGGTTATCTGTTTTGACGAAGCTCGTCTATTTTTCCTATATGTGAAATAATATGTTGTAAAAGTATGAATTTCATTCACATTTTAATTTTTAATTTTTATGTTTTCTGTGTTGTTCAATGAATGTCTTCATAAATAAGGCCGCGATGGTGCAAAGTTCCTGCCAAGGACGGTTTCGTTCTTTGACTTGTAAATTAATTGAGAACAACAGTGATTCAATTAAATTTAAATAATGTATAGAATCATTAGTTAGTAGGTTTAGTGAATCAATTAGTTCCAAATTGTAGGGGAGAGGGGCCCATAGTGGAGCGGGGTCTAATAGTGGGGATAGAAGTAGTCATTAGTGGGCTCCATAGTGGAGCACCTTAATATCCAATTGCAAATTAATTTTTATCCATAAAGTACATAAACTAACAAATCATGTGATGCCACATCAGTGCACTAATAAAACATGACTTAGTGCACCACTATGAGTCTCACTTTTTTTTTGGGCCTTTTTGGATACCTCAACAAAAAACATGTTGATGTGGCATCATATTTAATGATGTGGCCCTAAAGCGAAATATAGAAGCATGTGAGTTGCCAAATAAATTGTTGTACAAAATTGGGAGTGATTTGAAATTTCCACATAGGATTTTGAGAAACGTGAAGTTAGGGTGCTCCACTATGGGCCCCTCTCCCCTAATTGCATATGAAATATGCATGGTTTTTAAGAAGAAGATAATAGCATACTATGCATATGGTTTTTCACAATAACAAAGTGTTGATTGTGGTGACAACTATTGGTTATTGCAAATGCAAAACTATGTTATGACAAATACATTGTCTACTATAACAAATGTTATGATCTTTATTAGAATTGAATGTGAAACATACAGCTAAAGTCTATGGGTACACACTGGATAGTCATAGTGTAACTTCTTGATTGATTTGTTGCTGAAAGTCGACATCCACTTCTTTCTATTTTTTTTCCTTCTCTTGTGTTCTTACTTATTTCTTCAAAACTTTTTTGTTTAGTTTGAAGTTGAAGGTGGAAGTGAGGATTGTCTGCAATAGACTTGAACAAGTTAGTGGAGTGAATGACTAAATATATTAATAAAGAGGCCAAAGAAGCAATTATCATACTTAATAAATAAACAATTGTTAATGAAAAAATCAACAATTTTATAATTTACTGACTTTTTTTTTATGGCTGGCTATGCTAAAACTATAGCCTTTTTTTTCAACTTCTTTCTTAGTTTTTGTAATGTCACCAACTAAGGAATTTTTCCCAATTTACATTATTGAAGTAAAGTCTAGAGAGTGTTCAAGTCCCTTTTTTTTAAAAGAAAATGTAGAACTCATACCCATCTTTTCAAGAAGTTTTTTAAGGAGTATTTTGACAATTGCCTCCTATTTTTTTAGGAACATTTGAGGGAGCCATTTAGCATAGTTTTATATAGGAGATGTCATTGAAATATACGAAGAGGATATTGTTTTGAGTTTATTGATAGTGAAAAATTAGTAAGAAAAATTACCTCAAATTTGTTGTTAGAGTGTTTATTGGTCAAATTGTGTATGGCTGCTTGATCAATGGATTGGTCTATTTTTTTCTTATTTTGTAAGCATGAGTGGAATCATATGTTCACCTGTCTAAAATACATAACTTTTAAAATTTGGTTGATCATATAAACTTTCATTCATAGTCTCATATATTTTGTTGATGTTCTTGAATGTAAACTATTTTGTATAGTCTCATATATTTTGTTGATGTTCTTGAATGTAAACTATTTTGTATGGTGGTCAAGAAAGCCAATGTGTTTTATCTTTCCTTTTGGATCATTTAGATAGGTGTCAATACACCATTATAGTACATCCCTTCTTCATAGTAGAAATTTGACTATGAAGATTTGAAAAAAACAATATGTTAGAGGGTAAATGATGCATTAACTATTGATCTCAAACATCTCATTAAGATTTGACAATTTAAAATCAAACTTGAAAATGAATAGCACGATGTTCAATAATTTCACTCCAATGAGAATTTACTCCTAAAAGTGATGGATTTTTGTTGTTTTATTATAATTCCAACTCCAACTCGTTGAATTCTTTATTTTCAAGCATTTAAATGAGAATTATGAGATTGGGAAAAGTGTGGAACTAGGGTTTTTTTGTACTACGAACTAGTGAGTTCAAGTTTCTTTTCCTACTATTTTTAAAAAGTTCAATTGTTAGGACCTTGAGTGTTATGGTTTCCTAGAGATTGTAAAAGGTTATTTTTGTAGTAATAAATGTTACTTATGGGAAAATTTTTAATACCTTATTTGTTGTAACAAAACCCTAAAATGAGCCAAACTACATGTAAGAGTGGGAAGTGAAGACATGACTTCAAAAAGATTGATTAATTCAATTTCCTAAATCTTTCAAGAGGGTGTAGCATACCTAAGGAACAAGTATTTAATAAAATGGAATTATTGATAGGGTAGAGTCTATTAGGGATGTAACTATCTTTATTCAGGTTTGGAAGATTTTTAGTTTCTGCAATATTTGTAGTAGTGATATTTGTGCTATCTCAAATATTTGGAGCTTGAATTTAGGATGATTTTTGGTTCCTAATGTTTTTTTCAATTTTTAATTTATTAGTTGTATTACTAAAAAATATGATTGGAATATAAGAACTTTGTTGAGCTCCAAGGGTGAAACATTGAGGGTGAAATAACCATAATAAACTTTTTATTTATTTTCCTCTATAAGAATGTTAACTTTCTTTACTTTTCAATTATCTATCCATTCTCACCTTTTCTTTTAAAGAATCAACTTCAAACTACTTATTTTCCCTCTCCATGTAGTAATCATGCACACTTTATTTGTTGAAGTTCTTTGTAATCTTCCACACTCCAAATACAAAAGATTTCATTTCAATTGTGATAATAAATCTATAAAAAATTCACTTTCACAAATATAAAATTAATATCATATTTAAATAAAATTAAATTTTACAAATATTGAAAGAAACTAGACATACAAAATTTATACTATACATTTTATAATTCTACTTTTTCTATAACATATTTTTATATTTATCTAGATTTTTTAATCCATACTATTATTCATGTTTTCTAATTGATCCTATATTATGTATTATATTTGTCCTTCGTATGAATAATCTTTCTTATTTAAATATCCATTCCCAAATTTAAAAATAAAAAATAAAAAAGGAAGAGAGTTTAAATAATAGTAGAATCACTATCCTTTTATCATATAATAAATTAACTTTTTATAAATTATCACAATAGTTCGGTAATGTGGGGCAGGGGGGCTAGCTCAATTGGCTAAAAGTGGTCATGAGGTATAGTCTCCCCACAAACCCCTAGTACCTAAGGATCAGTGAAAAAAAGTTTAGCAGACACACTATAGTTTATAAGAAGGGGACGGATACCGATGATTCTTGCAGTCTTAAAAAAATAAAAATAAAAATAAAATTGTTTCGCAATGTATTTAGTGTTAGTGTATATTACTACATTGTTTTATTTGTTATAGGCACTTATTACAAGTGCAATTGTATCTATACAAATTCGCCCGCCTACTGTGCATCAATGAATTTATCAATCAAGCACATTTAATTCTTCATTTAGTGCGAGTTACTCAAAAAAGGAACTTGACTATGTGACCATGAAATGATCGAGATCTTAGTAAGCCTCCAAAACTTTGACATGTTGTAACAACATTAGAATATATTTAGCCGATAGGCTATTCTACGTGGGGAACCCCACTGGCATTTCTAGTAGTCTGACGCTGCCGGGAAGATTTCGGTGGAGTTCCCCCCACGTAACAGCACAACTTCCGACTATACTTTTTAGTGGTGTGGAAGAAACCTCCAACACGGTAGCGCATAAAATATAAAATGAAGAGACAAGGGTTGACTCATGATCTGACATGACCATTACGTACTATACGTTTGGGGCCTCGTGGATTAATAAATTACCTTCGCCCACAGTTAAAATGGAAGACGTCAAAACTGCCAGCACGTTTCCCATTTATCAGTTCTTTTAACAAGCATTGCCTCCTTTCGGATTAAATTTGCCAGCGTATAGTTTGAAAATGTTTTGATATTTATTATTAATTGTGGTAGATGACTTGCTATCTTTATTTAGATCAATTGCCAAAAAAATTGATTGAAAATTTTATTTTTGTATTTTAATATTTTATTTCTTTTTTAGAAAATAAAATATTTGTTTGATCAAAATCAATTGAGTTTTCAAAAGTAAGAATAATTTAGTACTTGTTACATTTCATATTTAGTATAATATTATATTATCAATTTTAAGAAGTAATCATGATATCATGGGAAACTCCACTATATAAAATAATAATCAAGGTAATAAAAATATTAATGTAAATCATGAGTGTTAATTGTTATTTTAACAGTGCGGTTAACATGATTATAATAATAGGAATAGTCTTAAATGAAATATTAGTAGTTTATTTAAATAATGTTATCAATTTAAAGTATAAACATTGATGGGATATCCCTAAAGATAATGTTGGCCAATGATCAGTTAACAATAGTGTAGTATTTTGTTCAAAATTAGATTTAATCTTAATAATATTATTATTCTTTTTTATTTAATGGTAAAACAACTACATTGTTAAATATTCAACAACATTTAGATTTAATCTTAATAATGTTATTATTATTTCTTATTTAATGATCAAACAACTATATTGTTGTTAAATATTCAATAACATTTACATAATGCATTTAAAAGGGATTAACGAGGAGGTAATCTTGGAACCATTAATGGAAAGACATAATTACCATTGAAGTAAAGATAGAGATTTTACCGCTTTAACTCTTTTAATAGCATAAACATAGAAATAAAATAACTATGAGTAAAAATGGTGTTGGAATTAAAAACTATGAGTAAATATGGTGTTCAAAATTTATAACTATGAGTAAATATGGTGTTGAAAATTAGTAACTATGATATTAATATTAATACTAATTTTGATAAAATGAATTAATTTTAAATGGAGGGTAACTCCATAATAATATTAATTACATCATGGAAATGATAATAAAATCATTAAGGAGAATGAGGATATCAGAAATGTTCAAATTGTGGAAATAATATTATTATTTCCCTTTGGAAAATAATTAGGAAAATATACAGCAAGGATCAAACAATAGTATTATTTCTCCTTTGAGCAATCAATGATAATTATTGAAGGCTTATTGTTAAATTTAATTAATAGAAATTTATGGTAATTAAATAATAATGTTAATCTTTAGGTATGGGTGGTAATAGATTAGAGTGTGGAAATTCTTTATACCGAGTCCAACCTAAAGTTAGAAACACTAGTGTTACATCTTAGGGTGCACGTGAAGGATATCCACCTACCCACTCTCTTTATCCTTCCTACTCCTTCCCGAGCAGCACATTTGCAATGAAGTTGAATGAGGCACCAATTCAATGTGTATAGTTTACATCCCATGCTAATGCATGGCTATCAACTATTAGTGGTTTTCATGTTGTGGTTTAAAATTTCAAAAAATAAAATGGTTGTGTATTTTCCCAATATGTAAAATGGAGTTTGAGCAATTGACTACATCAATGCCTTGTGGGATTTGAATACGCCATTGCTTCTATATTTGAGAGTTAAGCCTTTATGAATAACAAAGGAAGGGCTAGCATCTTGAACACTGCTCGATCATAACATATTTTTTAATTGCATGGTTTATATATATATATATATATATATTGCAAAGGAGGCATGAATTATGATGACCTAGCCCTCATTTTTCTCTTGGTCACATGGGCAGGGGCTCGGGAATGTGTGTCGTACTCCTTGGGTCAAACGGTCCTACCTGAGAATCCGGAGGCACTAGATTTTTTCTTCCGCATAGGATGGACAAGAAAGGCATCACTACCAAATCCCAGCCAAAGCCAGGTAGTTTCTTTATATTTAGCTACAAAGGTATTTTTTGGGGATTTAAGAAATTGAGCAATGTAGTTTAGTGGTAAGGTGGGTTTCACTTTCTAGAAGTCTTCCCAGCTCCAATTCGAGAGGCCCTATTTTGATTCTCATGAAGAACACGAAAAATGTAGTGCAATGTGAGATGGGTTACCTTGTGTGAATTACCCAGGTTACACAGGTTCTATTCTTATAAAACATGTGTAAGAAATTTTGAAATAGAAGATGGGCTAACTGTGGAATAGTCTCTCTAAATCAGAAGGGGCACAACTTATGCATCCCCTAACACAGTCTTAAATCCAACTCTAATAATAGACACCTCAATGCATACAAAATTATGGGTGTTACATTAATTGCATCCCTAAAAATAAATATTTTTAAGACACATGCTTGTAAGGAGTCTATCAATATGGAGCATAAGATAATTCCTTAGTGATTTTCTTTAGGTTTTATCAAATAAACTAAAATATTCTTTTTTTTGTGATATAAATATTGTTAATAGTTTTCAACAAATGTATTACTCACTTTCATCATATTGTATATTTAGTTGATAGGCTATTATGTGGGGAAACCCCACCAGGATCTCCTCCATTCTGATGTCAGCCTTTCTTGCTTTTCCCGACATTCTCACCAAATCAGCACATTCCCCAAAACAACAGTTGTGCACATTTATTCTCCATGGATTTTGTTGCTAATAAAAAATATCGAAGTATATCAGCCTATCAGTGTAAGCATCGGCGTAAGCATTGCACCTCATTGGTGCAAGTGCTAGTAAAGTATATTCATTAGGGCCAGTATCCCGTCCAATCATAATCACAAGATTCTTTTGTTCAAATGCATGATCATCTACTAAATTTCTTTCCTCTAGGATTATACAAATTGAATACCAAAGAAAAGATTATAATTAATATCTCATTCAGATAACAACTCTACACCAAACTCATTACAGGTTATACAACTGTATACTGTCCAGGAGTAACAAATCCACCCAACAAATATAATCAATCCATAGCAATTACATTATTTTAAATGGCAAGACCTGTAATCAATTTCTAAGAACAAATGGTTCCACCTTGTGAAGAAATTTGTTTCCCCGCTACAAAATCCACCTTAATGTTGTCAACACTTTTCATCACTCGTTTGTTTGTATTGTATTCCATTCTCAGAAATGCAATACTATGTTTTTTTTGTATTGCAATGTCTTATAAACCAAGTCCTTAAATGACTTGCAATCATCTTAGCCAACAAAACCACCATGTCAAGCAATCTATCTAAACTCTACATTTTGCACAAATCGACATATAACTACACTATCCAAGAAAATTGGTTTCAATTAATTGCCAAGGCAGAAATTTTGGGAAGACGGAGACTTAAGCCAGTATTTATAACTTAAAAACTGTCATATCTTTCGACATCTAATAACATAGTCTCTTTAGAAAACAATGCATGCCTACAGTTTATCAGTTTTTCAGCTACGTCTCTGTATAGAGAGGCAGTTATAACCAAATCCATAATTTAAGAAGAACTCTAAAGCTGTTCAGCTTTGATTAAAGAAAATAATGCCGTGAATTTCGTTACTGATAAGAAAGTGTTCAGAGACTCACAGAGTTCCCCCAAACTTTTCAGCAAATAAACTATTATTTCAAGAAATAAACGTTTTTTCCTGAAGCAGTTGGGAGAACTCAGCGAGACCAGAACATACACATTTGATGAACTATTTTGTCGGTCTGTGTATACCTTTGAATTTGTAGGAGGACACAAGATTTATAAACCCTCAGGGAGCACCTAAATTTTTTTGAACAACTAGTATAAAGACTAGATGCACTGAACCTGGACCGTTTTCTGCAATGTATCCCTTCAAATATCGTACCAAATACTCTTTTTCAATCAAACCTTTCAACCTTTGTTCTACATATCCCAAACGTGTGACTCAAAACTATTTGCTTTGTTTCGGAGAATGGACGTCTTAGAAGAAAGGTTATCTCTTTTGGTGAAGCTCATCTATTTTTCATATATTTGAAATTATATGTTGTAAAAGTATGAATTTCATTGTATTTTTAATTTTTTTTTTTCATGTGTTAGTTCAATTAATGCCCTTCTAAATAAGAGATGTTTAATAATTCAAACTATAAAGGTTTGAATAACAAGGCTTATTTGTCAAATTATTCTCCGAGGGGTTTGTAAGGCAAAGATTCTTCACAATCTATTTGAATAGAATTTATTACAATAAAGATAATACTATCAATTGCACCATGGTGGGTAATGGGTACACTAAAGAAGTGTGAAGGTCAATTAGGGAATTTTTGGGTCTATTTGTTACATACATTTGTGTAGTACACATGAGGTAAATTGGTAGGCCATTTAAGAAATGATGTTGTTTGTGCAACAAAGGTCTCAATGGAGAAGTGATGGCTTCAAATCAACTATGCGACTACTTGGAGGTATCCAAACACAACTAAAACAAAACCTCTAGATTAGGAAGATAATAAGGCTCCATTACCAATGGGCTCATGTTATGTTCACAATAGGGAGAGGGAGAGAGAGAGAGAGAGGTGGGTAAGGAGATAGAGATAGAGAAGAAATTAGAGATAGAGATGGAGATTAAAATGGAGATGAAGATGGAGGAGAGGGATATGAAGAGGAGAGGGAGGGATAAAGAGGGAGGACAAAGGGACAGATAGAGAAGGAATAGATAAATATATTGAGAGGGAGAGAAACGAAGAGAATGAGAGAAGAAGAGATAGAAATATAAAGATACAGATAGGAAATGCTATGTAGAGAGTGGTAGAGAAAGGGAAATATACAGGGTTAGAGATAGATAAATAGATAATGAGATAGAGAAAGAGGGAGATATGTAAGAATTTAAATATGGAGAGATGGAGCTAGAGATAGGGAGGGAGAAACAAGGAGTGTATTTGTTTATGAGTAGGAGAGATATGGAGAGAGATAGAAAGGGAGATAGATATGTAGAAATAGAGGGAGGGATATGGAGGGAGAGAAATAGAGATAGGAGAGAGTAGTAGAGAGATATAGAAAGAGGAAGTGATAGGGAGAGAGGGAGAGATAGGGATATAAAGGAGAGATGGAGATAAATATAACTTGGGAAAGATAAAGAGGGCGTAAGAGAGAGACAAAGAAAAAAGTAGAAAGATTCATAGGAATAAGAGTGGGGATCTCATCTTTTGTGAAATTTGATGAACAAAATTTGAAACAATGCCCCTTTGAGCTTAAATATGAAAACATTCCCCACAACATGAAAATTGTGGAAACAATTTAAATGATTCCCCACTCTTGTGCCTCTGAATCTTGTCCTTATTGAAATTGCTAAAATAGCTATACTAGGCAATTATATGCATCCCACAATGGGGATGATGATTCCATATATTCCTCCACCATCATCCCTTCCAACCACCTGTGAACATCATAATTGAGAGCCTATGTGAGTATTCATTTCCTAGAATGTTTACCAGTTGAACACACATTAGCTTCTACCATTTGTTCATAGTGGGCCTGCCAAGAGTTTTGGTTAGTCGTACATCATATGTACTACCTGCAATGGTTAAAAGGCCCTTCAAGTTGTGCCAATTTGACACATGTCTTGAGGGGAAAGTAGGTGCTCAATGAAATAAAAACACCACTCACTCCTTTTACTTAGCACACGAAGTCGCCACATGACATCTTGCTTTATTGCACTTTAAGCACATTCCATGAATTTGGTATCAGTTACATTGGCTTTGTAGGTGGCTTTCCCCCTTGTGAAAATTAAACTCAAGTGCAAAAACTATGGCAACTTGAAAAGGAAAGGCATTATTGCTAACCATGCCTTTGAAAATAACCCTTCATAGAATAAGGGTGTAGTAGACAAAGTCTACACCACTTTTTTAATTATGTAGTATGCAAAAATGCATACCCTTACATTTTCACACTTGTTTGGGCTTGCCTTTCTTTATTTATCATTATTTATGTCTTAATTGGTCCTATTTTACATCACAAGCCTAATAAATTATATGTTTTCATGGCTAATCCCAACAAACATCAAAGGATAAATGATAATTTAATAATTTTGGTTGTGCTTCCTTTATTTTTGGACTGGGACTAATAAGACACCTAGGGCATCTTTGTCCTCCAAAGGTCTTGGGACCTTGTTTTAAAATGCTCCTTAAAGGGTCCCCTTTTTTGGAGTATGTGCCTTGAATTTTAAGCCTCAGGACTAAGACGCCACTTAGGGAATCTTAGTCCCCCTCAAGTTATTTTTGAGATTTTATTTCAAATTTTGGTGTGATTTAGCCTCCTTTAATTAATGAATTCATATGTCAGCTTGTTGTGGTGTAATCTTGGGATATTAAGCATGGATTTAAGTATAAATACAAGGTTTTTTCACTCATCTTCACCTTGTACCATGGAAAAAAGGAATCTTGCTTGATTTGGGGAATAATTGATGATAAATTAGACTTAATGAGGCCTTAATTTGGTGTTGTGAGGTGTTTTTCAAATCCACACTAGGTCTTGGACCCTTTCAAATGCATTTAACGATGTCTTGTAAAGGTGTTGTAAAGTGTTTTAAAATACTTTCATGCCTCTCTAGACTTAAAGAACCCATCTTCCCTTAATTCAACATTATAAAATCTATTTAATTGCATCTTCACATCAATCTAGAAAGCTTGTAAAATAAACTTAATGATAGTCAAGTGTTGTAATGTGTCTTGTACATTCACATTGGATGTTGTGCCCTTCTAGGCTATGTGGACCTCATTTTAATGATATAAAGTGTATTTAATCACACTTTGACATTAAATTCTATGTCGCAAGCCCTAATTGACCTTCACATCATCAGTAATAGTCCCCTATTACCCCATATTGTGCATTCTAAGGCATAATTTGTTGAAATAACTGACAAAGTCACTATATAAACCTAATTTTCTTATCTCCCAACAACCTAGCTGGAAAATAGGCCCCTCTAGGACTAATTCTCCATCTGTGGTAAATGAGTCCCTACCAAGTGGGACTAATTTTCCCAAGGTGGTGAATGAGTCCCATTTGGGCCATTTTTTACTTTTGAGTGGGAATTAGTTGGATTTGAGTTTAATTTTTCTCCATGTTGTCCTTAGGGATCCAATTAACGGGTAAATAAGGTGAATTGACTATAAATACAACCTTCTAAGCCCTAATTCATAATCTCATAACTCATTCACACATCTCTTATCATTCATTCATGATCTATATTCTCTATCAAGTCAATCAAGTTAGGGTTTCATCATTACAAGTCATCAAGATAGATACCTAAGACATTCAAGGGTAGAATCTTCCTCCATTGCTGCAGAAGTTCAATATTAAACATCATGGCAAGGTATTGACTTCATTGTTTCATGCTTCATTACATTATTTCATCATTTTGGTTTAATTACCTACAAAGGGGTTTGACGAAGGCAAACACCCATGCCCTAACATCCAATATCTTTCCTTCTCTTCTTGTGTGTTTGCATATTTAGGCATCTTAGAGGCTTGGAAATCATTGAAGATCAAGTTGAAAATTTGTTTCAATTCATCTCTTCATTGGATAAGGACAAACATCAACAAAAAGTCACCTTCAGGCTTGAATCTGACAGATTCAAAACCAAACACCTAGAGAAGCAGAAAGTGCAGACTGAAGGCTCCTATTTTCACCTTTGAATTTTTAGAAATTCAAAAGTGGACTCATTCACCATGGGTGGGTAATGAGTCCCACTTCCAAGCCTGAGTTCAATTTTTTGCATTTTTGGATACCCATTTGTCTAAAATGGGCTCCGAAACAGTTTCACATATTTGGGACTAATTCACCTAGAATGGAAAATTAATCCCACCAGGCCTAAAAATCAAGATCGACAGCATTCCATAATTCATTTCTAGTCTTCATCAATATCTCAGGTGCACACTTTCAATTTCATCCCATTTTGTTTAAATTTGTATTCATTTCTAGTTCATTTCTCAATATCACAATGTGTTTTCAAACAACATGCATTTTCTTAACTCTTCACTTAATAATCAATAGCTTTTAATAGTTTACTACATCTATATTATTGAATTTTTTCATAATTTCATCATTTATACACTAGTTTGAGTGAACCACCTAGATTTTTGGGTGTGGGATCTATCTCTTTCCTTTAGGTGAAAGACCCTAATTGAACAAAAGAGACATAACATTCCTACACTATAAAATATTTGGTTCACACCCCAAGCATTAAGTATTCATCCTTATAGAAATTTTAGGAGATCAAGAGAATTCAAGAGCAATTCATCAAGAATTTGGATCCATCATCAAGATTCAAGCATCATGTCAAAGATATTCTTGCATCATGTCTATTTTTAAGCTAACATTTGTGATGTAGGGTTTTGATTCAAGCAAGCAATTCAGGTAAAGGTCTACCAAGAATTACTTTCATTCAAGATCTGCATTCAACCTAACTAGTTCACACAAGTTTGTATATTTTATAACAAGGTTTGGTGAGTTGCAACATAGCACTTGTTCATTCATCATTTCCCTTCACTATTTCATTTCATTCCAAGGTTTAAATACCAATAAGGGGTTTGACCAAGGAAAAGCCCCATTTACTAACAATAAACAACTATTTCCTCTCTTGTTTTTTTGTGTTCATAGATTTAGGTTGAAGATCATTTGGAGTGCAAAGTTGAAAAGTTGCATTTCAAAGTTGTCCTCTTCATAGAAAGTTGCCTATAGATTAGATCTAGAAGTTTCAAGACCCGAGATCTGAGAAGAAGGAAGTGCAAATATTGAGCCTCAGGATCACAATCAAAGATTTCATAAATTCAAGATGGTACTAAGAATATAGTAAGGGAATCTTAGTCCTCCTGGAGGTATCTTGTAGAGATTCATTCAGATTTTATTCTGATATTTGAAGATTCTATGTTTTCCTTGAAAAGTAGCAGTGAGACGAAAACAACAGTAACGACATCTTAGTCCTCCTCAACATATTTTGACAACATTTTTTCATTTCCAAAATCCTCATCACATTTCTAGTCTTCCCAGGTACACACATCCTAACTTGTTGTTACTTAATTTTGTCATTTGCACTAATTATTTGACCTGTATTACTAGGTTTTATGAGTTGAATATCAAGTTGTCTTTTCCAAGCTGTTGCTTGGTGGTGAACCTCTCAAAGCCAAAGAAATCTCCCTAGGTCTCACTTGTTGAGAATTGGCTCACCTTTGTGTTGATAGTCAATCCAATTTGGGAGATCCTAGGTTTCCTTGAATGAACCATCCCCCTATTGGGAAAATTCTAGATTAGGGATTCCTTTCTTGTATTGTGAGTCCATTTTTCCCTTACATTTTCCCCATGATTCATTTTGGTGAGCCTAACATTTTGGGCATTCATTTTTTGATTTGGATTTCACTAAGGTCCTAGATCTAGGTTGCATTCATTCTTGCATTGCATCTTGCATTATTAAAAGTGCATTTAGGGTTTCTCACATTTGCATTAGTGAAAGTGTTTATAGGTTGCATTTTTGTTTTCTTGCATCAACTTATCTCATTGAAAAAATGAAAAGTGCATTTTCAATCATCCTAGTTGCATTTAAGAACATTGTTATTGCATTTAAAAATTGAAAAAAAATGCATTCAACTTTGTATTCAATTGCTTGACATTAGTCACTTTTCCTTGCATTTATTTGCACACTTTTTCATTTCTAAACATCAGGTCCCTAGGTAGGAAACCTAGAAACACTATCACCAATCCAAACTTTGCTATTTTTCTAAAAACCACATCTACTAGGACTAAAATGCCCTTACTAGCATCTTAGTCCCTTTGTGGGTTTTTGGCTCAAAACCCTATCTAAGTTGTTTGAAGCCTATTTTAGTTCTTGGAACCTCAAAATTCCTTCAGGAGGACCAAGACAGCCTTGTTGGCATCTTAGTCCCTATTGACTTTTAAGTTGTAGTTTTCAGGGTTTAAATATACTTTTATGTGCTTTTTTTTGTTTCCATTGGGCATCTATTTTAGTGGGTTGACCTTTTGTTTCATGAATTTTACTAAATCTAGCTTAAAGTGTTTCATCTCATGCATTGCTTCATTTAAAATTTGCATTCACAACATTTCATTGCATAGTGTAATTAGTAAATTACCTTGTTTGAAATCCAAAAATTCCATTTATACATTTCATTTTGGGACTTTACATTACATTTTGAGTTTGCATAGATTACTTTTCACAAATTTTGGTATCAGTCTTTTCCAAGATTGTAAAGAAAAAGTTAGTCAATAAGCATGTTACACATTCATTCAATACATTCCCTAGTTATGAGAGTCTCTTAGCACAAGAGAGTGAAAATGTTAATGCTTTCCTTAAATAGATACATTATCCATTAGCGTCCATTCCATAAAACCTTCATAGGTAGACCCGCTCCTTTAGAGAAAAAAATGGTCTATTCCTATGAAAATTTTCTATCTTCATAAGTAGATAAATTGTCCACTTGAGTCACCCTTCATAGGAAAATACATTTCTTCATAGGTGGTTGCACTTTACTAAGAGGCAAATCTATATAGGCGTCTATGCATCCTTCTGAGATGGATACAATCTATTCATAGGTAGATCTGTTTCCCATGCAAAATCTCAAGAGTGAATTCTTCAAATCAATGATAGGTCTCATTGTTCTAAGATTGATTCTACAATAATTTTTTTTTATCACCTCGCAATCTTCCATATCGTCCACTTTTGTCTAGTCACATTTTCCAAAATTCATCTAATCATCCTTCTAATCACACAAGGACATCCCTAGACAAGTTTAATCACCATCACTATCATGAACATCACAAACCATCCTTCTAAACATCAGTTTGGGAACTTTTGCATCCAAATCAATCAATCAATCAATCTACATCATCTTTACACTTACTTAGGAACCTAGTTTGTCTTGAGTTAGTTATCATCACTAGAAAAATCAAATTTCATTAAGTGAGAGGTTAGTTTGTGTCATTATCATCCTTTGTGCTTGAGAATGTTTCCTATCTCAAGTACTATCCAATCATTATCATCCTCATCCTCATCTATCTTTCATGATCTAATGTAAGGCTACCTCAAGTAGCAATCAACCACAATTTCTCAAACTTAATTGGAGTGATAAATCAATCAATCCTCTAATCAATCATCCTATCAACAATCCATTCAATCATTTATTCGATCAATCAAACATCTATCCAATTGATTGCTTAATGAATCATCCAATCATCATTATTTAGTCTTATCCTTGTGCTCCTCATCATCTTCATCATCTTTTCATCTTTCATGCACATTGTCACTAGATCATAGGCTAAGAAACTCATTGAACAACATCAACAATAGTTCCAACAACTATCCCATCCTATTAATTTGCTTACTCATGAAGGATCCCAACAAACCAATATGTTGAGTCATATGATGGATCCAAATTATCCTCATGGAAAAGTATCTCTTGAGGAGGTGGGAATGGTTGAACACAATGCAAGGCCTCTCTAGAGGAAAATTTTAGTAATCTAGTCAGCATGGAAATTATTGATCCTATAATCAATGGATATTCAAAACAAATTATCATTGTTTTACTTATGCATGGCACTAAACCTCCTCTTGGGTTTGATATGTCATAATACTTGGGTACAACTAGGCCTTGAACCCCTTAGCCTCCCCAAGTTTCTCAAGCTCCCTAGGCTCGTCCTAAGAGTTCTTGGCATCAATCTAAATTTAGAAATGAGGTTTCTATTCGGGTCCCACCTTCTCCTCTCTACATTCCTACAATCAAAATTAGAGCCAACTCTAGTCATGTTCGGGGACCTACTATTTCACCACCTCCACAATCTCATAATGTTGTTCCCCTAAACACCCAAAATAAAACACCACTAACATCTTCTCATCCCTCACATCCAAGAAGTATGATGGGTTATTCATCTAATACTTTAGCTTATACACCCCTACATGTTCCTCTCATATTGAATCAACCCATCTATACCACTTCTCATGCATCTACGCCATCCTCATCTCAAGCTCCACCTCCTACAAATCAAACTTCACAATTCAATCCTAGTCATTCCCTTCCACTGCCTCCTAATCAATCATCACACTCTCATCAACATCAACCATCACACTCCCATCAACAACCCCCATTACAATCCTAAGGTAATCCATCATCTCAATATCAACCACAACCGCCACACTCATTTTGTAATCTTTTGCCTCATTATTACTCACCACACTACATTAATACATTAAGGTACTAAGGTCAAACAAATGTAGAGAATACAAAATATTTACGATTTTTCAGGTTTCATAATAATTCAAAATACGTTGGAATTGGCTGGCAAGTGAGAAATGGAAACATACAAGATTTTGGGAGGACAGATGGCTTTTCAAGGAGCCCATTTTAAAAATCAATTCCTTTAGTTAATGGGCTGAGATTTGTAAGGCCCGGTTTGGATCTTATGTGAAAGACTATAGAGTGAATGGTAAATGGGTGGATCTGCGCAGTGTCAGCCAGCCTTTGGATCCTATCCAGTCCTCTCTGATGGCCTATTAGACTTTGTTCTGAGTAGTTGGATGATCGTGCTGTCTGGTTTGATGAACCCTCAAGCAATTTTTCTATGTATTCTGCCTTTGCCAAGATTACCTCTTCTCAGGACCATCCTCCCTTCTGGTTGAAGGCTTGGTTCAAACATTTGATCCCTAAAATCAACATCTTTTTTCTGGATCTTACTCCAAAACAAGGTGCTCATGATTGATAACCTTTGCAAACATAGATTTCAAATGCCTAATAGATGCTTTCTTTGTAAAATGGAGGCCGAATTTGTGCATCACTTTTTCCTTCACTTCTCGTTTGCTACTTCTATTTGGGAAAAAATTATCAGGTTATGGCATCTTTCTTGGGTTTTTCCTTAGTCCATTGAAGACTTCTTCTTCAATGGAAAGCCCCGACTAAAAATCCAACACTCAGGCTTTTATGGGATTTATCCTTCCCTCATGTTGCTTGGGGCCTCTAGAAAGAACACAACAATAGAATTTATAGAGACAAAGAAGCTTTTGTGGATATTGTTTTTGATAAAATTGTCAGATTCTTGAAGGAAAATATCAATGCCTTGGTCCAAAAGGATAGCCTGTCTATGAAAGTGGGGCATTCGCTCTATGACTTAATAGTTGCTAAGGATTGGAACATAAGTCTAGACCTGCCTAGTGCTCCTATGAAAGCCAAGAAGGACAGAGAGGGTGTTCGCTAGTCTTTTCCACCAAATGGTTGGATCAAAGCTAACTTTAATGGTGTGGCTAAAGGTAATCCGAGGGTAGTGGGCTATGGTGGAGTCATAAGGGATTCCTTTGGTAATTTCCTTGGTGCAATGGCCTCTCCTCTTGGTTACCAAACCAATAATTTGGTGGAGGCTGCTAGCACTTTTCACATTATAAATTTAGACCAAAGTCTTAACTTTAAAAATCTTTAGCTTGAAGGAGATTCCAAAAATATAATTGACTACCTCTGTGGCAAGTCTCCCCCCTCGTGAACAATAAAATCTTGGGTTGATGAAGCCATCTTGACTTTGGCTAAATTTGAAAAAGTTAAAATATCACATGCTTATAGAGAAGCCAATGCTGTTGTGAATTTTTTCGCTAATGAAGGAGTTAGGAGTAATGATTTGCGCACCTAGCATAATGTTACTAATCTAAATTCTAATGTCTGCATCTTATTGAGTTATGATAAAACACATGGAAAAGAGACGGGTTATCCCTTTAACATGGACATGTTGGATCTTTCACATCACAATCATTAGATTGTATGGGATTGAGCTCAGTGGCTTAACTTGCAAGAAAGCTCCGCACGCTTTGTGGGTTCTTAGATTCGGCGGGGCCAATTTTAGCAAAGATTTTGTCTGTGTCTACCCCACTGTGTCAGCTAAGATGGGTGGAGATAGAAAAAGAATCGAGTCGGACAACTATGAGATGCACACAAAAAATGTCAAGGCTTGGAATAAAGTTAAAAGTGGCAGGCTACATCCTTTCCTAGAGAAGCTCCATGGCTCAAATCAGGAGGCCACGAACCTCTTTGTTAAAAATTGGAATAACGAAAATCTGACCCTATTTGGTAGGAATGTGGAGCTCAATGAAAATCTAATAGCTGATGTTACAGGTTTGTCTACTGAAGGGAAGAAGTTCTTCAGGGATAGGGTTTTTTCCGATGAATCCGTGGTCAGATTTCCTAAAAAAGATAAAGAAAGACAGAGTCTTGTGAAAATTGTTAATAGCTACTTCGAAGTTGACACCATAAAATCCATTTGGAGAAAGGTCCTACGGGTCATCATGGTGTACATTATAGTGGACAGGCGCTTCACTAGATTCTATGGCTACCACTTTGCTCTTCTCAATCACTTTCGCTACAAGGTGAGGGTTTTTTTCCCCTATTATCTTTTCTGTTCTTTAAGGAAAAGCTTAGATGATCACCAAAAAAACCCTAGAAGATTTCCTATCCTGCATACTGGGTTGATAAGATTAATTGTTGAGCATTATAAAAAAATTCTTGTCCCCGCTAACCTAGATACTCATCCTGATTCTGAGAGTGATGACACTGAGCCCAGTGGCTCAGAGTTTCTACCTAACTTAAATTCGGCTAGAAATGTCCTTAGCTCGCATGCTACCCCTTCTGGGATTAATAACCCTACCCCCTTTTCTAATAAAGCTCATGCTGAGCTTAAGCTTGGATGCCCCTCCCTTAAGAACAGTCCTATTGAAAAGAAACCCCAGGTCGAAAACCTTGTTTCCTACTCTAAAGACTCCTCTGATTCTGAGGAGTCTTATGCTAACAAAACAGAGTCTTGTGTTGAACCCTTGCTAGATAGTCTTGCTAAAGTTGACTCCCCTATTACTCCTGACCCTGAGAAAACTCATCTTAATACTGACAAGGATCCCTCTCTAGATTTTTTGAACTTAGCTAAAACTAATTCTGAGTCCCATTTCAAACTCTCGGAGTGGACATTCAACGAAATTAATGAATTAAAGATTAAAAATTGGGCCCTTCAAAGCAAGCTAGAAAAGTTGGGTGCTAAGATTGCAGTGATTGAAAAGAAAGAAGTTGGATAGTGGTGTTCACAGTCTCAGGAAAGAACCTCTCAGTAATAGAAATATAGATGCCAAGGTTGAGAATATTAGGAACACCATCAAAATTGTTGTAGAACAAAAAAATTGAATGGCCAGACACAATGCCATTATCATTAATGCGATGACAGAGAAGTTAGACAAAGCCCATCAGGGGTCTTTGGTGGTGGATCTGGAGGATACTGATGGAAAAATTTAGGACACGGATGCTGGCATTTCCAAAAGAACCAGAGGCAATATGAAGCATAAGGCCCCCCCTACTCCGAAGATGATTCAAATTTTTAAAAAGGGTGTCAATGATATGTAGAATTTGGAGGCGAAAATGAAGTCTGTCCTCAAGACTCTGAGTCAATAGCAGCGGGTTTTTTTTTTGTTTACTTTGTTGTTCTTTTTGGCTTGACCTTTCTAGTCTATTTTGAGTGGCTACTACTTGCTCTTTCCATCTTCTCTTGGGCAGCTGGTGTTTTCTGTTGGACTTTTGTATCCTGTCCTTTTTATTGTAAACTTTGTGGTTTCGGGTCCCTGTAAAACCCGTTTTACCCATTATCAAAAAAAATTCAAAATCGATTAAATACAAGGATACATCACAATAATATGTTGTCACAACATGGAAGAACATGAAAATCATGGATATGGATAGAATCACATTAAAAGACAAGAATTTTCCTAATAAATATTATGTAGAAGTAGTAGCATGTGTAATTTATATATCCTCAATAGATTTCCTACAAAGATTGTGATACAGAGGTATGGAGTGGTAAGAATCATATTGTATCTCATTAATACTGTTTGGTTGTGTTACATTTATATATGTACCAAAGGAAACAAGAACAAAATTGGATGATAGAGGTGTAAAGGGAATCTTTATTAGCTATTGTGAAAAATTAAAATGTACAAATTTTATAATTTTATCTATAAGAAGATAATCATTAGCAAATATATTGTATTCAAGGAAGTAAAAGCTTGCAACAAAAATGTTCATAAATTTTCATATTTGCAACAACAATACCTTAATATGAAAATGATCAAAACATCAAAGAATGTAAGGTGATGAATCAAGTTCATATGAAGGTACAAGCCAAAAACATTTCAAGGAGATAATCCACAAGAATTAAGAACACCAAAGAGCTTTCAACAAGGTGAATTATTGAGTCATCCTTATCATAACCCACAAGTATATGATGAATATAATCCTAAAATTGCCTTGTTAAGGTCAAGAATTGGATGCAAGAAAACTAAAAGTTTGCAAAAAAAAATCATGATCAAGGAGAAAATATGGATTTACCTTGAAATTTTACTTTGTTGATTCATGATCTTATACATTTTGAGGATCCAATTAAGAAAGAACATTAGATTAAGGCCATGGGTGAAGATATGGATTAGTTGAAAAGATTGACATATATGAGTTAGTAGATTTGCATGAACATAAAGAATGCATAGGAGTAAAATGGTTTTATGGGAATAAGTTTATTGCAAATTGTGAAGTTAAAAAGTATAATGCAAGATTAGTGGCTAAATAATTTACTCAAGCATATGGACTTCATTAAAATGAAATATTTTCACTTGCAGCAGTTGGCTTGATACAATTAGAATGGTCTTAGCAATAGTAGCTCAAAAATTTGGAAGGATTATCAAATGGACATCAAAAAGGAATTCTTATATGGTTTTATAGAAGAATTCTATGTACAACAACCACTAGGTTATGAAATGTAAGGACATGAATACAAGGTATCTAGGTTGAAGAAGGCTCTTTATGGACTTAAAAAAGCCATCAGAGCATGCTATAGCTAAATTTATATTTATACATGATGCATAATGGAATCAATAGCAGTTATAGTAAACCTACATTAAACGTGAAGATCAATAGGCAAGGTTTGATATTGATTATTTGTTTATATGTAGATTATTTTATTTTTACTAGATATTTCTTCTTAGACATGTTCAAATTAGTCATGAAGATAGAATTTGAAATGACAATCTTAAGGTTGATGAGATATATTCTAGCCATTGAAGTTGTAAAATTTAATAGAGGCATTCTCATTTGTCATTCTAAGAATACTAAGGATGTGTTGAGGAGATTTAGGATATTGAATTGTAATTCAACACTTACTCTAGTTGCAACATGAATCAACAAATGACCAAAAAATAAAGCCTAGACCTAAAAGAAAAGGGACACACATGCCCAAAGAGTACCAACGCTTAGAAACCAAAAAAAAGAGACATTAAAGACCCAAATTAATTTATGGGTGTATTGTCAAAAAAATTAGTCCTTTTTCACACTTAATTTGGGAATAATTGTCATTGAATTAACCTAATTTTTCATAGGTTTAGTGTTGTAATGTGTTGTGCACATTCACTTTGATCTTGGGCCCCTTTAAAAAAAATGTGCTTAGTTTGTACCCTATTTTATGTGTTGCAAAGTGTTGTAATACACTTTCACATTTATCTAGGGTCTCCTTAGTTAATTGTGGTTAATCAGAGTTAATTAGACCCTTTTAATTCAAATTCAAGCCCTCATAATTGTATTTTTCAAATGATCAATCCTGTCACCCAGTATTCAAATTGTAAAACATTTAATTTAGAAAATTTGAGGTCCTTGGTGCTAGGAACCATTCACCCTAGGTGGCGAATGGGCCCCCCCTCTATAGGATCCCCCTTTCTTTACATATTCGAGGTTTTTGATGTTATTTCACCCCCCAAAGGCAAGGTCTTGGAAACTTGTGCTAGGACCCATTTGCCCGAGGTTGCGAATGGGTCCTCCCTTAATGAGGAGCCCCTTTTTGAATTTAATTCTAGAATTTTTTTAATAATTTTCATTTCTAGATTTGAGGCCAACTTGAGTTAATTGAATTTCAAGGTTAACTCTCAAGTTATGTATAAATACAAGGTTATTTTACATAATTTCACCTAGAAGAAGATTTCAAGCAAGCTAAGAGACAAATAACTTTCATGAGATAAAGCATTCATTGTCAAGAAGCAAGAAACAATGAAGTTTGGAGTAGCATTGAAAATCGCCAAGCTCATTTTGTGTCCAAGATCAAGCATTAGTGAAGGTTGATGATAGATGCCTATCCAAAATCATGAGGGATTCTAGGTGTTGGGAGATGCACAAGACATACAACCAAGCCTAAGGACTTGTTTTCCAAGTGATTCCATCTTCTATAATCATCCTATTTACATCCTACAAGAGGTATATTCAGATTTATGGCTTATTAAGGGGATTAGACATCTTCGTTAATGAGTCATTTACATTGTCTGTGTTACATTTAGGGTTCTATTCTAACACAATTGGATAGAATTACCTTTACATTGTCATAGATCTTAGTCTTAGACACACTTAAGATTAGGATTCCACACACAATTACATGTTTTCGATTTTCTTTCATCATCAAAGGTTTAATTACCAATAAAGGGTTTGACTAAGGAAAACCCCTATCTACCAACAAGCTACAAAATTTGTCTTGTAGATTGTTGGTAGATCCGGATCTGGAAAAAGGAATTTCAAAGTACAAAGGGGAAGTGCAGACTTGGAAGTTGTAAATCAGATTCAAAGATTTCCAAAAGGACGTAGTAGGACCCATTCACCTTTAGTGGCGAATGAGTCCCTGTTACGGTTGGAAAGGCAACATATCACATATTGTACAAGCTTCTTTTTTAGGTTCAAAGTTCCTTGGATAGGCCTACTAGGACCCATTCACCTTTGGTAGCGAATGAGTCCCTATTAGCATTACAAAAATGTTAGATTTGATTAGGTGCACAACATTATCTCCCTCTTGTTCTATCCGAAAAGTTTCAATTTCCTTTTGTTTTGGGTTAGATTTATGCATTACATGTATTAGACTTAGAGTTAAGGTTTATGTGTTAATCCAATCCCTTCTCCTCAAATTGTGATTTAGCTCACCACCCCATCCTTGCATAAAGAAAAGATTGTGAGATCCCCAAATCTTGACTTAATTCACCGCTTGGTTGATAGTTATTTCAAAATTCTTGGATCTCATTTTTTTAATGAAACCCTAACTAGACAAAGGGGGTTAGACTTCATAGCCTTCTCACTTTTTCCCTATTTCACTGGGATTGCAAATTAGGTTTGCATTCTTCAACCATCTACTCCATGTCCTCATTGCATTGCTCCATCGCACCGGTAGTTCTCTCGTCTAGTTACACCTCATCAACCTGAGAGGGGCTGGTTGCACCATTCATAGTGCCAAAAATAGCCCTTTGCATAAATGGAACAATATTGATCTAATCATATTCACAAGTTTTATTAGAAGTTTGATGTATCTCATAATAAGAAGACTAGATAAAATGTATGAAGTTAGCCTAATTCCAAGGTTCATAGAGTCACTCAAGGATTCCAATTAGCAATTTGGGAAAAATATATCTAGATATGTAGTATGGATAATAGGTTATGGAATATTATATTCCACAACTAATGGTTTTTATTTGATTGGTTATAATGATAGTGATTTTGTAGAGAGGATGGATGATAGAATGTGTACTTTAGGATATCCATTCATGTTGGATCAACTATCATTGCATGGACATCAAACAAGCAACCTATAGTATCAATTTCATCAATAAAATTAGAGCATATAGAAGCAACATCTAAAGCATGTCAACTAGTCTAGATGCAAAGAATAATTACAGATTAATGCATGATCAAAAGAATCCAACACTAATCTATTGTGAGAACAAGTCAACAATTGTGTTATCAAATAAAAATAATTTTTCATAAGAAAAACAAGCACATTGAAATCAATTTGGAGTTTTATGGATTAGAAGATCAATTGATAAACATATCTACAAAAACATTAGTGGGGAACAATTTCAATATCAAAGAGAATTTGGATATTGTACATGTTCAAGCAATTAGTGATAAAAATTAATGGGGAGCCTTGTGAAATTCTAATAATTTCTCCCACAAAGCTAAATATAAATAATATTAGATAAGTTCTTAGAATGTTTCTATTATTAATAAATTGCCATATCAACGTAGCTTATGAATTTTCTTTGTAATTTCTAAAATCCTCTATACAGAGAAAGAATTGTAAAGAAATTTATCAAATTCAATCCAAGATTATTATTGTGTTGAAGCACTTAATCTTCTTCTCTGCCTCTATCCATCTACAATTTGTTAATGGCCTATATAAGGGCAACAATCGCGGACGTGTACCACAAACTACCTATCTGGCGGTCTAGATATATGGGTTCCCTTGTCTTTCTTCACAGAAGCAATTTCCTTCTGCTGCTACCTCTAAAGTTTTATCCGGTATATTTTAATAGTATCTCGCTTTGTTTTAGTTATTTGATGCCTCTCTTTGAGCTAGCAAGAGAGCAGTAAAAGGACACTCTTTTGCCAACAGGCATACGCGTGGTGCATTCCTTGCTGAAATCCATTAAAATTTTCTACTTTCTCTGTCATCTCTGTCTCTTTGTTTCAAAAAAATTTACCCACCAACATAAGTTATATACGATATGGTTTTGCATTCACCACTTCATTCTATGCCAAAACTTTCGCCTTTATTTTTTACTTCCCCTGTTAAGCTTTTACAGAAACTTCGTGTAAATATAAATGAATGAGACATATAGTACTTCTCATTTTAGAAAAAAAATGAGTTTAGTATGGATTCCATGATTTTAGACTCCATCAACAGCATCAACAGTCTTTTTATTTCCTAATTTCTGCTAGTTAACCATCTCTAATTTCCTCATCCTATAATAAATCACAGCAGTATGATCCAAACCAAACTCAGAGTTTTTATTTTTAATTTTCAAACCGTCTCTCTCAAAATATATAAGACTACATACAATAGGGCCACGGATCTTGTTTTTAGCAAAATGAAATTTCCAAATCTCGAACCAGATTTTGTTTCAAATCTGTCAAGTTATGTGGACGCCTAAATTTAAAGTTCAAAGCTAGGTGGATTTTAATTTTATATACCAATGTTTACACTGTTAACGAATGAAATGAAATGAAAAGAGTAATTGACAGCTTTCAAATTCACAACTCAACTATTACAACGTGATTTCCATATCACATATGTTTAGTCAATACAGAGCATTCCAATGCAATCTGGAATACAAACACAGGAACTAGCTTCTCCACACCCAGCTTGTATTATATCTAAATCACTTCTCATAACTAAAACATGTATAATAGTTTCCTCGAATAATAAAGAAGCTGACATCTGATATAGGGACAGAATTTTATCTGCATTTAAGCTGCCCTGAGAGCTTTTAAACTTCAGTGAAGAAGGAATACAATAAATCCCATTCATAATAGGCAAGCATCCGGTGATTGCAGAGCTCCCCAAACATTTTCAGTGGATATTTCATGGGATAAACAATAACTCATTTCTGTTGAAGCATCTGGAGGGACTCGGACGGATTAGAACATACATCATCGGTTTTCTTCGTAGCATACATCTAAATAAGTGGAAGGCTACAAAGATCAGAAGATTAGATACATGCTGTACAGAGATTGTACATCGCACAAAAATTATAGAATAGATACATTGAATCTGGACTATTGAGAGTACTTTCTTTTAGGGAAAAGTTGTGGACTGTATAATCATTCCTTTCCATAAACATCTAAATGCGCAAGACAGAATATGGCAACAAGTAATCTAAAATATATATTACTGTTACGGACAACTGTTTTATATTATGATATTGTTATCAGGATTCAACCCTCCAGTTTTATAGTCAAACTCATTGACCTATGTTTCATGAGTAGTGGTTCACAAGAACTCATCTTTCATGATAATGAATGATCCGTATATCACAAATACAATATTCAAAGTAAAATAAATACTTCAAAACAAATATTCTCAGCTTAATTAATTAGAAATATTTTTAGAATAATAATTTGATATAAAAAATTTAAATGTTCATGTTTAATAATAAGTATTATTTTTATTTTGGAGTTTGATGTTGAATATTGTACAATAGATTGTGCTCTTCCTTGTTTAATGTTGCAACAGATGACTCATGTCTAATTGATAAATTAGTATTGATATTCCAAATTCAAGCTAAATAAATATTTAGATTAATAATCCACTAATTTAAGATCAGAAGTTTAATTTAAACAAGGAATACAACTTAAAAATAGATAAAACATAATGTAAATGATGAAAAAATAATTAGCATGAAGAAACTCCATTGTCAGTAAAAATCCTCCAAAATATGAGTCACTAATTGTCTTTTGTAATAACTCTTAATATTTAAGAATAAGGGGTTTTCGAGGCACAGTCAGGATTATAATTCCAGTTTCTCCATCATACTTTCATAAACACTCTGATATTCCAGGCTGGAGATTCTCTGTATTAAAAAAACTGATAATATTTAAACATACAGAACATTTTGTACTTTTTTTCACAGTCCATTAATGAAAAACGTGTTAGAAAATAGTTGAAAGTTGAGTTTGGATACATTCCATAATCTTAAACTAATCTCTACCTAATAACTCATAATATTTATGTATGCACAATACACTTTTTCAACAATCACCCATATATATATATGGGGCTTTCACAGTCAATGAAATTGAGGCGATTTTGAGTTTAGTTTTGACACTCACATTCCATGATCTCAGACTCCATAAACAGCATCAACAGTGTTTTTATCCCCATCCCTAATTTCCTCATCATATAAGAAATCACAGCAAACCAAACTCTCGGTTTTTATTTTTATCTTTCAAAGTGTCTCGTTCAACATAAATAAGATTACATAGAATGTTAGAATCCGATTCCAACTAACAATGTTAAAATAGCCCAGATCTAAATGAAATTTCCAGATCTAGAACAAGATTTTATTTCACTATGTCAAATTACGTGGATGTCAGATTTAAATGTCATAGATAGATTTTGTTCTAGGCTGATAAAATAACAATGCTAAAATAGCCCAGATCTAAATGAAATTTCCAGATCTAGAACAAGATTTTATTTCACTCTGTCAAATTAGGTGGATGTCAGATTTAAATGTCATAGATAGATTTTGTTCTAGGCTGATAAAATAACAATGCTAAAATAGCCCAGATCTAAATGAAATTTCCAGATCTAGAACAAGATTTTATTTCACTCTGTCAAATTATGTGGATAGATTTTGCTCTAGGCTGAAATCACTTCGACTGAGATTAAAGCTTGATCAAGACCAAAAAAACCAAAAACCCATTAACCTAACTAACTGAATTTTAACTTTTATATAACATTTAAAAACCATATACCAATATTTAGACTACTAACAAATGAAATGCAATGAAGAGAGTAATCAATATGAAGGAAACAACACAACTATTACAACGTAATTTCCATATCACAGATGCTCACTCAATACAGAGCATTCCGATGCTATTTGAAATACAAACACAGGAACTAGCTTCTCCACACCCAGTTTTCCTAGAATAACAAAGACTAAAAATTTAACATCTGATACATGCACAGAATTTGATTTACATTCAAGCTGCTCTAAGAGCTTTTAACCTTCAATTAAGAAGGGATACAATAGATCTCATTCATAAAAGGCAAGCGTTTGGTGACTGCGGAGTTCCCCAAACATTTTACATTTCATCAGATAAAAGATACCCTATTTCTCTTGAAGAATCTGGAGGAACTCGGAGGGATTAGAACATACCTGATCAGTTTTTTTCGTAGCATACATCCAAATAAGAGGAAGGCTACTCAGATCAAAAGATTAGATGCATTGAACATGGACCATTTTCTGTGCAGAGATTGTACATCTGAAAAAAGTTAAAAGAATGAATACATTGAATCTGGACCATTGGGGGAACTACTTTTTAGGGAAAAGTTGTGGACCGTATAATTATTCCTTTCCATAAAGAGCCAAATGCGCAAAACAGACTGGCCACTAGTAATCTAAAATATATTTAATGAAATTTAAAATAGAATATAAAGTAACAATCAACTAAATTACTAGCACAAGATTAATTTAAAGAAAGATTAAACATAATGTTTGATGGTCTAAAAACAGAGGCAATTTAAACAGAGTTTCGCAACAGAGAAAGAGTGGAAAGAAACGCAGCATTCAGCATAGAGCATTAAACATAACAAAGAACAAAATTTTAAATTAAAACAGAAGAGAGTTTTTTAATATTAATGCCTTAAGAAAACAGAGCTGCCCGTGCTCTTACAAACATGCCTTTCTTCATTCATAAGAAACAGAGTACTAAAAACATTTTCAAAACAGGGTTTTTTCTCCAAGAGACAGGAGAAGCTTCTCGAATACACTAACAAAACGAAGAATGTAGAAGGAGGGAAAGGAAAGTAAATGCAGTGGTTATGGTAGATACGCACCAGTGGCAGGGAAGATTAGAGATGGACAGCTGGAAGTCCACGTCACCAACACTCTCCCTTAATCTTCACTGCCATATATGTCTAGTATTCCAATTCCTTCTCATAGATATTCAAATAAGTTTTTTGCAAGTGGCTTTGTTAAGATATCTGTTAGTTGTTCTTCAGATCTGCAAAACTCAAGATATATGTCACCATTGTTAACCAATTCTCATATAAAATGATATTATATATAAATATGCTTGCTCAGTTTATGAAAGACATGATTTTTAGATAAAACAATTGCTGAATTATTATCACAATAAAATTTTGTAGGTTTTTTTTTGTGGATGTCTCAAATATGAAAGTACTCTTCTCATCCAAACTGCCTAACAAGCTGTTGGTGTGGCTGCAACATATTCTGCTTCAATTGATGAGAGTGTCACAATTGGTTGTTTCTTTGATGCCCAAGAGATAGCACCCGATTTTAGATGAAATATATACCCCAAAGTGTTTTTTCTATCATCCATGCTATGTCCCCAATCACTATCCGTATATCCAATCAATTTGTAGTCATTTGAAGATGTATACTATTGTGCATGTTTTTCACACACGCCCCGCCGTAGGCAGAGACCCCCCTTCTTCTTCTTTTTTTTGCTCCCGACGGGCTGCTTTGCTCCCATCTCGTTTTGCGTGCCCCTTTCCTGAAGCCTAAATTGGTCATGTGCCTTCAAATGATAAAATTTCCCTGACCAAATTCACCTACCTGATTTTTGGTAAGTCTTCTTCCTTTGCGGAGATCACTTGACAGTTTGCTTCTACGACCCTGTTAGCTCTAAAAAACATAGGCTGAATGCCTCAAGAGGATACCAATCTCTTGATACACTTTAGGGCAACAAACAAGGCCAAGATAACTCAACCTTCTACTCTTTAGGTGCTGCTAAACCCAGGCGGGTGTACCTTTTGAATTGAGCAGGCTTATCTTATAATTATCCTTCTGAAACGCTTTTTCCACAACGACAGATGACAGTGAACAAAATAAAACCAAACTTGATAGCAATCCTTATATCTAAATCCTAAAAGCCTAATTAACAAATATAAAGAAATTGAGTGAATTCAAATGATGAAACATATTTATACCTAGCATTAAGAAAATAAAACATTTGAAACTCAATGTCGGCCCTCCACAAAATTCAGGCAAATCCATGTCAGCCAACAACGGTATTTTAGAAAATCTCATGTCGGCCAACAACATTTGAAAATTGTTAATCACCAATGGAATAGTCGCCAAGACAGTCAGCAAGTACACCGAAGCCAAAATATCGTTCATCACTGCTTTGGTCCCTGCTGTGCTCCCCTGTTCCTCACCCAGACTCTATGTTATAGGCTTTCGCAATGACTGATCCGAGTCGTGGAGAGATCATATAGAATACACTATGTTTCACCGAAGACAAGAAGCAACTGTACACGTGTTTCACTGTAGCTCAACAAAGTCGGAGAGAGGTCATAGAGAATTCCTTGTCTCCCTGAGATGCGTTATGTCGTGTTTACATTCCCTGGGACACAGGATGCATCATACTGATGTGTTCCATTGCTTCGCACATAGTCGCTGTGACACTCTGATATCGGGGAGACATCCCAAAGACCACATCACGTTGCGCCGAAGATCTTCGTATACATTCAGGTCACTGGGACAATCCAATTTTCTCACCGACATAGTCCATTCATTATACCTATCGGTAGGACCTGATGGGCTCGCCAAGACCACATACCGAAACAAAAGTCTCACCGAAGCATCTCAAACTTACATTAGATCACCAGGAGAATCCCCTGGCTTGGCCAATAGATATCCACGTGCACATTCAGTGAAACATGACTTACTCGATGAGACCACATACTGACACAAATAAGTCACACCGAGCGGTACCCTTTGTTATATTCATCCTCGCCAAGACATTCAAAATTTCTCACCGAATGAGCCTCTGTTTGAAAATTCGGTATGACACACAAGATTCACTGAGACCATAGGCCGAAAGTTTTAACTCATACTGATAAGTTCCTTCACAACGTTTGTTTTCGACACCCAAGAATTCGCCAGGACACTATACTGACGCCACAACTCTTGCTGAGTGGATGTCACTGTTCCTCCAGTCAGTAAGACAAATGATACTCACCAAAACCCCCCACCGATACCCATAGCCTTCATTGATGAACCACCACAAGCATGGTTAGGGAGACATAATGGATTCGGTAAAACACTACCCCGACGGCAAAAACATATGCCGATAGAAGCCTCCACAGTCGTTGAAACAATAGAAATGCCCTGCCGAATGAAAAATTTAGGGGACCTGTGATCACCGTGACATCGGATGAGCCTTGCCTATAGGCAACACAGACTCATGCAAGCAGAAAACGTAACATGAATCGGGGAAAGAGTCACGGACCTTCGCCGATAGGAACTAGAATGCAGAAAATGCAAGACCCAAGGGAACATATTGAGTAATATGGCAAGAAATAAGTAAAAGGCCAATGATGAGGACTCATGTAGAAATCTTAGGGTTATGGAAAACATGTGAAATATTGCAGAAATTTACAGCTCCAACAGACCCTTCAGTTTCACCCCCTTGGGTTTCCTTATGATATTTACTATGTCCCTGCTGCCAGAGGACCTCATCCTTCCGGCCTCCCGGGTCTGCCATTTTCCGTCTGCTGGAATCCCAATCTAAACTCTAAATGGCCTTGCCCCTCCCAGGCCCCAGCCTTCGGAGCTCCATCTCGTCTCTGCCACTAAAATGGAAAATCCTCCCCAACCTTCTGAGCATCAAGCTCTGGCTCCCCATTGTCGTGAAGACTCAGTAAGAAAATCCAACGGCCAACACTGATGCCGGGCCCGGTTCACCTCTTGGTAGTCGGTTAGACATTTGAAATTCGCTGAGACCTCACACTGAAGATCAACCTCTTGCCAAGGTGCTTGTTCGGCGAGACACGAGGAAGTCGGCGAGACCTCTCGCCGAAGACATAGATCTCTCGCTGATGAACATTCTTCCTGTCAGTCGGCAAGACATTTGGATCTCACTAAGACATCTCCCCGCCACACAAAAACTCCTGTCGACGTGCTTAGTCGGCGAGACACAAAATTCTCGCTGAGACCTTTCCCCGAGGGAGACTTTCACACCGACTGAAACTCCTAGTCACTGGGACAATGAGTGATGTCTTGTCTATTGGCTATACGCAGAATGAGCTCCATCCACCCAATTGAAAACCAATAATGAACTGATGGCTTCCTCCCCTCCCAGGCCCAAAAATGACTGCCATCCCAAATGGCAAAAACACCGCGGCATCCCGGCCCTCTGAGCCCGATCACTTGAAAATGGTGAAGTGTTGGCTGCCCTTTGACCTGCCGGACCTCAGATCTCGGATTTCCTATCTCGGAACTCCGTCTTTGCCCAGCTATTCCAAATAGCGATCTCTAGATGACTCTCTGGCCATGGACCTCCAAATGCTCCTAAATTGATCCAAATGTGCTCAAATTTGAAATTTGACCTCGACCCACGTGCCTAAATTTGACCCTCTCTATCATGATCCTCCTGTACTATCGAGATTCAGTTGGGCATCCGTCATCTTCCGTCTGCCACCTGCCGTCCTTCTGGCGCTCTGGGTCTGCCCCTCTGGAATGTTGTTTGTCGTCGTCGTCCATCGTCTGCCGTCCGTCGTTCGTCCTCCGTCCGTTGTTCATCCATCATCGCTTCGCCATCCGTCGTCGTTCACTGTCCGACGTCACTTCGCCATCCGTTGTTCATTCACTGTCTGTCCTTCGTCCGGCATCCATCGTCTGTTCGCCGTCTGTCGTCCATCAGTCATTCGTCCGTCGTCCATCGTTCGTCCGTCATCTACCGTCCATCTGTCGTCGTTCGCCGTCCATCGTCACTTCACTGTCCGTAGTCCATCCATCGTCTTTCGTCTGTCATTCATCCACCATCTGTCGTCGGTCCATCGATGTTAGCCATTTGTCATCGCTTCACCGTTTGTCATTTGTCGCCCGTCCATCGGCCCCCGGCGACCAGGCAATCGGAGCCCGACCCCTCCGTGGCCGTTTCCGGGACTCTGTCCCTATGCGGCCATTTTGAACTTCCAGTTTTTGTAAAATGAGTCCAATCTTAAGGAAGTTTTATGGGCACTCTTCCTTCCCCTTTTCCCATGTGCTATAATTGAAAAATCTTGGTTTTTCTATGTTTTGTGGGGTGAGGGAACTTCGCTTCCAGTTTGCTATCACTTGTTCGTTGCCCACCCCCTTGGGCTTGCATTAATGTTTACGGTCCAAATGAGGTCCAAATATGAATATTATGAACTTTTGATGATGCATGGATGAATCTAACAAGGTTTTTGCAAGATTTGACGAACGTTTTTCTTGATTTTTGTATGAAAGCACTTACGGCGCTTCATATGCAGGATTCAAGAAGCCTACTGCAGGTTCGTCAAGAGACCCATCGAGAAAGCTGAGTAAGGAATGCACATAGCTCTTGTCAACATTCATTTCATGATTGTCTTTCCTGCTAGCACCCACCAATGGGGTCGGCGTTAGAAGAAGGCATGTGCCAAGGAAGTCAAGGACAAAAATGCAGGAGCTGGCCTTAAATAAGGCAAAAGGGAGTTCACCTGAATCAGGGGCAACCAATCTATTGATTCCAATCGTCGACGGGCTCGTTTGATCCAAGGAAGAACACTACAAACACATCAAGTAAGAAGGTAGCTTCCAGGCAGTTTTTGCTATAGTGAAAAGGGAAATCAACTAAATGACGAAATTGCTACAGTGACTGGCACTAGATGACAAAACAGAGAAAAGACAAGGAATATATTTTTAATTGCTGAATATTGTGGGGTAGGTGAAACCCTGGTGTAAATCAAATCTGGGCCACACAATGTAATTCAATCCTAGCCATTCATTTGGGCTTTGGAAAACTATAAATAGGGGCTTGCCCCTCATTTGTAAGGGTTGGAGAGCTGTTGTAAAAAACATTTGCAGCAATAGAAGATAGCATTGCATGATTTTATGGATGTTCTCTTTGATTTTGCTCATCTTGCATGCATGGTTTTTCCTTCCATGTTAGTTTTAGTATTAGTTTCTTGAATGGCTCTCATGATGCTATTGTTGTTATAGTATTTGATGAGCTTCCAACCCATACTTTTAGCACTTGTTGATAACAAGCTGCTGTGCAAAGTTAGCCTAGGCTTCTTTCTGTCATTGCTGCAACCTAGTTCAATTGCATGTTCATGATGTGTATGTGTAATTTGAAAATCAATAGACCTTAGAAGATTGCACTGGTTTTCTATAGTTGTAGGTTTCTCTTGGTCAAACAAAACTCAGTTTAGGAAGCCTGTCTACTGTAGCAGCCACCATTTTTGCTATTCATTCGTAGCTTAGGATTAGAATAGTGTTTTTAACCCCTCTTCTTTTGTTGTGTCTTTTAATCCTTGGTTAGAGTAGGATCCAAAGTATCAGCATTAAGCTGAATCAAATGAACTTGATGAGTTTTAGCTCGTTGTTTTAAGTGGAAAGCCACTGTTCATTCACTTCCAGCACTTTGAAACTGCATTTGCAAACCCAACTTTCCATGCTTTGTAACTCATCCGTAAGTCCGCCTTGTGATTCTAGCAAATTACATAAATCAACTGAGATATTCCAAGCACTGTTAAGACCTGACATTAGAGACCTTGGGATAGTGTTATGTAATATGATTGTGGAAGATTGTTTTTCAAGAGGTGTACTGCACCTACACATTGCCTATATTGAGAAGTGCATAAAAAACACATCAACAGAACTGGCGCTAGAAGGAGGGCATGACATGTTGAGGCTACAAAGATGAAAGTTGGAAATCAAAAAGAGCACTTTCAAAGAAGAAATCTAAGATAGGGAGATCTCTTTTAATGTTAAAAATAAAAAAATTCTGAAGGCAAAAGAAGCTGAGTCAAAATGGAGCAGTATGCACAAATTGACATCACTCAGTTGCATACACATTTGAATAAGAGACTGAAGAAGCCATTGCAGTAATTCACGTTGAAAGATAGATGTCGGATCCATTGCACTCATAGGCACAACGAGTTGGGGTGTCTAACTTTTTTTAGTAGAATTGAAAAGGTCTTGCAAGGAGAAATTCCCTTCTGGGAAATATATCAGCCTTTAGCCCTTGCAGACTCAGAGGAAGAATTGACAACCATGGCAGCTAAAGCATTCAAGGAGCTGATCTAGGAACATTTGAGCAGCAAGGATGGACTGAGATTGGAAGAAGTACTAATGGAAAGTTGGTGTAGATTTCACAATGCACCACATTCAGAATTTATGTGTCCATCATGTGACAACATCATTTCTCAAGGCAAGGGTTGTTCGAACAAGTTGGAGCAGCCAACTTCCAATAAAGAGAAGTTATCCCATGAGGAAAAAGAGTTGTCAACATCCGGAGGATAGAAAAGTAAGGATGAACCAAGTAATTGGACACAAGTTGGTGTTGGGACAGCAGACATAGAAAATAAAAAGCAAGAGGGAGGAGCTGAAAGTCTTGGGGCAGCAAAGTGCATTGATGAAAATCTGATTGTAACCAGTTCAGTAGGCTTCCCCTCCATCGAAGAAGAGCAGTCCTCTACTCTAGAGGAAGAGCAATTGGTAGGTGAAAATGAACAAGTGAAGTCTGCAGCCATGCATGCTAGGATAGCCAATGAAGATGTTGAAGAATAAGAAGAAGAAAAGGGTGACAACATTGGAGCAGCAGAAAATGATGACAAAGGTATAAGTGAAATCAAATTAGAAGACCTCTCCTTCCTCAATGACAGTGATCAAAAATATGAAAATGAAAGTTTGGAGTGGGAACAACCACTCGCCACGGCTGTCTACTATCAATCTTCTTTTTCAAATGATGATGAGGACCCAGTAGCAGAAAGATATAACTAGCTCGTCTCTAGATTAGCAAGGGATTGGTCAGAGCTAAAATACCAAGTGGACTTGGAGGTGTTGTTGCTACCGAATTGGTGCAGACTTCATGATTCATCACACTCAGAGTTCACATGTGAACTATGCCAAGAAGCCATTAAGAAAGTCAAAGAACAAGCAAGGTAGTCAAGTGCCCGACCTCCTCTACTTGCTGCCCATATCGAAGAAGAAGACCAAGAGCCTGAACCAAGTGATGGCTCAACTGAAAGTAGGCCTCAAGAGGATGTTGGGGCAGCAATAGAAGAAGGGAAGCAATACAGGCTCAGACTTTTGAGTGATGAAGTAGATCAAGTGGGAATGTTGTCCACCAATCATCAAGAAGTTCTTCCTCTTAAAGAGCATTTGCACACCATGAATGATAGGATTTTTGGCGAGTCTTTAGAGGGAGATTACATAGTGAATTTTTGTCCCCTTGATGAGGTGCCATTGATTGATGACTTCTTTCCATTAGGAACTGCACTACGGAGGTATGCTCATGCCGAGGAAGAGCACATCCCAGAAGATGGTAGCAATGAATACATACTCCTTGAGCCCCCGAATAGTGATGCACTAGAGTTTCCAGATTGGGAGAGGAGTTCCTTATCCATTTACAACGATAGTGAGCAAGAGGAAATGAGTGAACATCATGATGAAATGTATGAATAGCAAAAAGAAGAAGACAAAGGTGGGGGTATTTCGATGGCTTCCAACAAGACTGATAGAATTGACCAACTACAAAATGAAACTTGGAGTCCTTCCACCATGATCGTTGTTGATCCTCCTTCATATTCAGATGGCCACAATAGGATAGATTCATACATGTCATTGTCCCACGATGTTGAACACCACATAAATAAGGACAACCCTTGGGGAAGGAGACGAGACAAGTTGCTGCCCCTTGGGGACAACAACCAAATGGATCCCAAGTTTGCAGATGATCAATGTGGAGAAGTATTTCTTTTTGAAGAACTTCCAACCGAGGTTGTAAGTCCCATTGGTGGATTGGAAGAGCTGTTTGCTTCCCCATCCTCCTAGCCTCATGCCAGCTTAATGTTTGAAGTGTTGCACCCTCCGCCACGCCCGCCTGAGGCTGCTAATGCAACGATCAATGTTGTTGTGCTTGCTCTTGACTATCCAACGCTGCCACCTCCATGTGATGACATCCAGGTTCTATCCTTCCTTGCTCTAGTTAATTTTCATAGCTGCATTTATTATTTTGATTATGGGAACAAGGGAAAATGAACATGTTTATGGATTAAACATGGGTTCAACGAGCCTCCTCAATTGTTGATTTTTCGTGATGACATGATTGAACTTGAGTGCTGCAACATTGAATTTATTTTTTTAGAATATAAAGATAAATTTGCATGGTTAAGAACGACAACGATCGCCCGTTTACTTGTGCATGCACTGTGAAATCCAATGAATGTTAATGTCAGCTTTCCCTACCGAAACATAGTGCTTTGTAAATATCTTTGTACATAGCCCATTTTGAGTAGTATAGATTTCCTGTAAATACTTTGCTTTCCTGCTTTCCTTAGGTTAGTTGGTTTGATGTAGGTTACTTGCTTCATTTTCTTTTGTTTTCTTTTGTTTGCTGCTACTTTGCTCGGGGTCCCTTTGCTTTTAGTTGGGCACATTTGTGCATGCAACAACCATACTTATCACCTGGGGTTGTTCTGCGTATTTCTTTGTCAAACTCTAATCAAGTTTCAGAGTGGATGGTGAAGGTCTTCTGTTAGTGTCAAGTGATCTAGGTGTTTGATTCAAAGAGGATAAGTTGTTGGTTTAGTCTGACTCTGATGTATTCTAAAATCTTATAGCTCTTACACATCTTAAGAATTCGACGGCCACTGTAGGGCCTTTTGTGAAGTTTGGTTAAGTGAAAAATCTAAAATTATACTCTAGCGCCACTGTGATTCTCAGCCTTGAGCGTGAGCTTCAATGCTTGCAGGTTGAAATAAAAGAGTTGAAAAGAGAAAAGAAAGAAAGAAAGAAAACATTGAAAATTAAAAGAAAGAGAAAATTCAACATTTTAGGGGTATCCGAGCAACTCTACCGGGGCTATGGACGCCCGGTTGGCAATAGAGAAATGTTAAGGAGAATCACAATGATAACCTCGTCGGGGCTATGGATGCCTGACTGATAAGCGAGGCAATGTCTCGGATGCTTTTAGAGTTAGAATAAACTATGTAACTTAACTTGTGAACTTGGGTTCCTGTACCAATTGAAGGATGAGAGTTAATGCAACTGCATAGGTCCATATAAAAGGATATGAAAATCACAGAAAAACCTTTCCTGGGAATTGGACATTCCGACAGCTGACTAATATCTCTCCATGGATGTTCATTTACTTGTCAAACCAGGGGACGTATACTTTAAATGGCGCGGCAAAATATATGCACTAAGAACTAGTTTCAGTCAAGACTTAGAAAATAAATACTAGAAAGGAATTCTATCTACGCTACAGAAAGGTAATGCAAAGTTCTTAAAATCAACTATGATTTAATTAAAATAGAAATCATAACAGCTACAACTGAAACTATGAACTGGCCTTATGCTCAGAAGCAGGCACAGGGATGGATTCTCTATGCTGCAGGAGCAATACAAGGCCGAGTTTGTATGAAAACTTCAAAGATGAAAGCTAACTAAAGATCAACAGAAAAGAACAACTAACTAATTAGCTACAGATACTTACTAAGTGGGCCCCCTTAGCAAGCATCTACTGATTATGCAGGTGCTGAACTCATAACTTCATCAAACTTTATTCATGAAAACAGAATGGTATACATTGCTTTGTTGATATGGAAACTAACAACAAATTCTATCTCTGGTCAAACAGATTCTGTTTTTTATTATCATACTAACTCTTACATGATATCTGCTATCACTATGCTTCTATCTTACTCTAACTCTCATCTCCTTCCCTCCATCGCATAGGAGGAGTACTTTATTTAAAATCAGGAGAGCAACTAACTAACTAACCCTATCAAAGAAAGACGTGGAAGTAAAGTGTATCCCAGAATCAAGGAACAAACTTCATAAATGAATTTATGTGTTCAACCCGATCCGGAGAGAATCTAGCGCTCCACTCTTTCCAAATTGACTGTCATTAAAAATCTTTCCCAATGGTTTCGGTCAAAGAGTCTTCGTCGGAGCTTCCTCGAAGTCGTGCAGGAAATGGACTTTTCTACAAAGCCGAGATCGGCTGCGCTTGACTCGATCATTCTTGAACAACCTGCGAAACAAAAGGTAATAGGTGTGAAAGAAAAGGCGTATGGCACATACACGATATCCATTCATTAATCACACATTTAAATCTATTTCATCATTCAAAAACTGTATGCGATATACCAATTATTTAGGGAGTCAACGGAGCAATAAATGTAATCAAGTCAACACAATAAGCTGCAGGAATATGAAAGTATTTTGCTACAGGATATCCCCATACAAGGTTTCAACAAAGTTTAAACAGCCACAAATAACAAAAGTAAAGGCATTAAAAGTTTATCATAATATCCAAACTTATGAACATTTTTAAGCTCATCACTGCACACACTTGGGTTTTCAGCATACTAATGGTTGGGTTGGCTAATGGTTTTGATCATTTAGTTGAGCATCTAGTTTCTTTTCCCTAGCGTGAAGGTCGGAACCAGAGATTTTGGGTTCGTGATTCCAGTTTTTCATCAAAATGCTTTGAAACATTTCCACAACGAGTCGCCATTTGTTGTGCATGTTTTGCACACACGCCCCGCCGTAGGCAGGGACCCCCCTTTTTTTTTTCACTCTCGATGGGCTACTTTACTCCCATCTTGTTTTGTGTGCCCCTTTCCTAGAGCCTAAATTGGTCATGTGCCTTCAAATGATAAAATTTCCCTAACCAAATTCACCTACCTGATTTTTGGTAAGTCTTCTTCCTTTGTGGAGATCCCTTGGTAGTTTGCTTCTAGGAGCTTGTTAGCTCTCAAAAATGTAGGCTGAATGCATCAAGAGGCTGCCAATCTCTTGATACGCTTTAGGGTAACAGAAAAGGCCAAGAGAACTCAACCTTCTACTCTTTAGGTGCTACTAAACCCAGGCAGGTGTACCTTTTGAATTGAGCAAGCTTATCTTATGATTATCCTTCTGAAATGCTTTGTCCACAACGATAGATGATAGTGAACAAAATAAAACCAAACTTGATAGCAATCCTGATATCTAAATCCTAAAAGCCTAATTAACATATATAAAGAAATTGAGTGAATTCAAATGATGAAACATATTTATACCCAGAAGTAAGAAAATAAAACATTTGAAACTCAATGTCGGCCCTCCACAAAATTCAGGCAAATCCATGTCGGCTAGCAATGGTATTTTAGAAAATCTCATGTCGGCCAACAACATTCAAAAATTGTTAATCACCAATGGAATAGTCGCCAAGACAGTCAACAAGTATGCTGAAGGAAAAATATCGTTCATCACTGCTTTGGTCCCTGCCGTGCTCCCCTGTTCCTCACCCAGACTCTGTGTTATAGCCTTTCGCAGTGACTAATCCGAGTTGTGGAGAGATCATATAGAATACACTATGTTTCACCGAAGACAAGAAGCAACTATATTGTGTTTCGCTGTAGCTCAACAAAGTCGGAGAGAGGTCACAGAGAATTCCTTATGTCTCCCCGAGATGCGTTCTGTCGTGTTTACATTCGCTGGGACACAGGATGCATCATACCGATGTGTTCCATTGCTTCGCATAGAATCGCTGTGACACTCTGATATCAGGGAGATGTCCCAAAGACCACATCACGTTGTGCCAAAGATCTTCATATACATTTAGGTCGCTGGGAAAATCCAATTTTCTCACCGACACAGTCCATTCATTATACCTGTCGGCAGGACCTGACGGGCTCGCCAAGACCACATACCGAAACAAAAGTCTCACTGAAGCATCCGAAACTTACATTAGATTGCCAGGAGAATCCCCTCACTTGGCCGATAGATATCCACATGCACAGTCGGGGAAACATGACTTACTGGATGAGACCACATACCGACACAAATAAGTCACACCGAGCGGTACCCTTTGTTATATTTGTCCTCGCCAAGACATTCAGAATTTCTCACCAAATGAGCCTTCATTTGAAAAGTCAGTATGACACACAAGATTCACCGAGACCATAGGCCGAAAGTTTTAACTCATACCGATAAGTTCCTTCACAGTGTTTGTCGTCGAGACCCAAGAATTCACCAAGACACTGCACCGATGGTGCAACTCTTGCCGAGTGGATGTCACTATTCCTCCGGTCAGTAAGACAAATGATACTCACCAAAACCCCCACTGATACCCATAGCCTCCATCGATGAACCACCAAAAGCATGGTCGGGGAGACATATTGGATTCAGTAAAACACTACCCCGATGACCAAAACATATGCTGATAGAAGCCTCCAAAGTTGCCGAAACAATAGAAACACCCTGCCGAATGAAAAATGCAGGGGACCTATGATCACCGTGACATTGGATGAGTCTTGCCAATAGACAACCCTGATTCATGCATGCAGAAAACATAACATGAGTTGGGAAAATAGTCACGGACCTCCGCCGATAGGAACTAGAATGCAGAAAATGCAAGACCCAAGGGAACATATGGAGTAATATGGCAAGAAATAAGTAAAGGCTAATGATGAGGACTCATGCAGAAATCTTAGGGCTATGGAAAACATGTGAAATATTGTAGAAATTTACAACTCCAATAGACCCTTCAGGTTCACCCCCTTGGGTTTCCCTACGACATTTACCATGTCCCTGCGGCTAGAGGACCTTGTCCTTCCGGCCTCCCGGGTCCGCCATCGTCTATCCGCTAGAATCCCAATCTAAACTCTAAACAGCCTGGCCCCTCCCAGGCCTCAGCCTCCGGAGTTCTGTCCTATCTCTGTCACTAAAATGGAAAATCCTCCCCGGCCTTCTGTGCATCGGGCTCTGGCTCCCCATTGCCGTGAAGAATTAGTAAGAAAATCCAATGACCAACACTGATGCCAGGCTCGGTTCACCTCTTGGCAGTCAGTGAGACATTTAAAATTTGCCTAGACCTCACACCAAAGATCAACCTCTTGCCATGATGCTTGTTCCACGAGACACAAGGAAGTCGGCTAGACCTCTTGCCAAAGACATATATCTCTTGCCGATGAGCATTCTTCCCATCGGGCATTAGACATTCAGATCTCGCTAAGAGATCTCCCCACCACATGAAAACTGCTACCGAAGTGCTTATTCGGCGAGACACAAAATTCTTGCTGAGACCTTTCCCTGAGGGAGACTTTCACACCGACTAAAACTCCTAGTCGCCGGGAAAATGAGTGATGTCTTGCCGATTGGCTATCAGCAAAATGAGCTCCATCTGCCTGGTTGAAAACTGAAAATGAACTGATGGCTTCCTCCCCTCCCAGGTCCGAAAATGACTGTTGTCCCAAACGACAAAAGCACTGCGACATCCTAGCCCTCTGAGCCCGATCACTTGAAAATGGTGAAGTGTTGGCCGCCCTTTGACCCGCCGGACCCCGGATCCTGGAGTTCCTATCCCAAAACTTTGTCTCTGCCCGGCCGTTCCAAACAGCGATCTCTGGACAACTTTTTGGCCATGGACTTCTGGATGCTCCTAAATCGATCCAATTGTGCTCAAATTCGAAATTTGACCTCAACCCACATGCCTAAATTTGACCCTCTCTTTCATGATCCTCTTGTACTATTGAGATTCGGTCGAGCATCCATCGTCTTCTGTCTGCCACCTGCCGTCCTTTTGGCCCTCCGGGTTTGCCCCTCTGGAATGATGTTTCTCACCATCGTCCATCGTCCGCCATCCATCGTTCGTCCATCGTCACTTCGTCATCTCTCGTCCACCATCCGTCATTCATCTGTCCATCGTCGATTCGCCATCCATCATCCATTCACCATCCGTTGTCTGTTTGTCGTTTGCTGTCCATCGTCCGTCACCCGTCCGTCGTTGTTCGCTGTTCGTCATCGCTTCGCTGTCCGTTGTCTACCGTCGTTCGTCGTTGTCGTTCTCCGCCTGTCATCATTTTTCGTTCGTCATTGCTTCACCGTCCATCATCTGTCATCCATCTGTCGGCCCCCAGTGATTGGCCTCTAGAGCCCTGCCCCTCCGTGGCCGTTTCTGGGACTCTGTCCCTCTACGACCATTTTGAACTTCTAGTTTTTGTAGAATGAGTCCAATCTTAAGGATTTTTTCTGGGAACTCTTCCTTCCCCTTTTCCCATGTGCTATAATTGAAAAATCTTGGTTTTTCTATGTTTTGTGGGGTCCGAGAACCTCGCTTCCGGTTTGCTATCCCTTGTTCGCTACACACCCCCTTGGGCCTACATTAATGTTTATGGTCCAAATGAGGTCCAAATATGAATATTATGAACTTTTGTTGATGTATGGATGAATCTAACAAGGTTTTTGCAAGCTTTGACTAATGTTTTCTTTGATTTTTGTATGAAAGCACTTACGATGCTTCATATATGCAGGACTCAAGAAGCCTACTGCAGGTTCGTCAAGAGACCCATTAAGAAAGCTGAGCAAGGAATGCACATAGCTCTTGTCACCATTCATTTCATGATTGTCTTTCCCACTAGCACCCACCAATGGGGTTGGCATTAGAAGAAGGCATGTGCCTAGGAAGTCAAGGACAAAAATGCAGGAGGTGGCCTTAAAAAAGGCAAAAGGGAGTTGTCTGCCTGAATCAGGGGCAATGAATCTATTGATTCCAATTGTTGACGGGCTCGTTTGATCCAAGGAAGAATATTGCAAACACATCAAGTAAGAAGGTAGCTTTCAGGCAGTTTCTGCTATAGTGAAAAGGGCAATCAACTAAATGACGAAATTGCTATAGTGACTGGCACAAGATGACAAAACAAAGAAAAGACAAGGAATGTATTTTTAATTGCTAAATATTGTGGGGTAGGTGAAACCCTGGTGTAAATCAAATCTGGGCCACACAATGTAATTCAATCCTAGCCATTCATTTGGGCTTTGGAAAATTATAAATAGGGGCTTGCCCCTCATTTGTAAGGGTTGGAGAGCTGTTGTGAAAAGCATTTGCAGCAATAAAAGCTAGCATTGCATGATTTTATTTATGTTCTCTTTGATTTTGCTCATCTTGCATGCATGGTTTTTCCTTCCATGTTAGTTTTAGTATTAGTTTCTTTAATGGTTGTCATGATGGTGTTGTTGTTATAGTATTTGATGAGCTTCCAGCCCATACTTTTAGCACTTGTTGATGACAAGCTGCTGTGCAAAGTTAGCCTGGGCTTCTTTCTATCATTGTTGCAACCTAGTTCAATTGCATGTTCATGATGTGTATGTGTAATTTGAAAATCAGTAGATCTTAGAAGATTGCACTAGTTTTCTGTAGCTGTAGGTTTCTCTTGGTCAAACAAAACTCAGTTTAGGAAGCCTGTCTACTGTAGCAGCCACCATTTTTATTGTTCATTCGTAGCTTAGGATTAGAACAGTGTTCTTAACCCCTCTGCTTTTATTGTTTCTTTTAATCCTTGGTTAGAGTAGGATCCAAAGCATCAACATGAAGCTGGATCAGATGAACTTGATGAGTTTTAGCTTGCTTTTTTGAGTGGATAGCCACTGTTCATTCATTTCCAGCACTTTGAAACTGCATTTGCAAACTCAACTTCCCATGCTTTGTAACTCATCCGTAAGTCCACCTTGTGATTCCAACAAATCACATAAATCAACTGAGATATTCCAAGCACTATCAAGACCTGACATTAGAGACCTGGGGATAGTGTTCTGCAATCTGATTGTGGAAGATTGTCTTTCAAGAGAGGTAGTGCACCTACGCATTGCCTGTGTTGAGAAGTGCATAAAAAATACATCAACATATACAAGATCCCAAATTTATTTGTTCTAGCTATGTATCTTAAAACTCTTTTTCCAACTTTGCAATGTAATTCGTTTGGTTTGTCCATGAATCTAGAAATGAAACTAACCCCATACATGATATTCGATCTTATGGCTGTTCGAGATATAAGGCTGCCAACTAATCTTCTGAATAAGGTTGCATCAACACTAGGACTTTTTTCATCCTTGCTAAGTTTTAAACCCAATGCAACAGGTGTAGGAGCTAGATTTATATTTTTCATCTTAAAACTTTCTACAAATCATTAGCATACTTTGACATATAAAAATTCCTTGTTCATGTTGACTTACGTCTATCCCAAGAAAATATCTCACGAGTCCCAAATCAGTCATATCAAATTCTCTTTCCATGGCTGCCTTGAATGAGTCAATTGACATATTATCTGTGAAAATAAAATAATCTACATACAAACACACTATCAAGATTTCTCCTCTATCATTCACTTTGACATACAAAGTTGGTTCATTGCCACACTTACTAAACCTATTGTTCACAAAATAAGAATCTATCCTATTGTACCAAGTTCTAGTAGCTTGTTTCAAACCATATAGTGCCTTTTTCCAGTTTGTATACCTTATGTCCTCCCAAAACTTCATAACCGAGTGGTTGTTTTATATATACTTCTTCTAAAATTTCATTCAAAAATGTGTATTTAACATCCATTTGGTAAACCTTCCAATTGTTTTGAGTTGCTATAGATAAGACCATTCTAATGATATCCAATCTTGTCATAGGTGTGAATGTTTCATTGTAGTCTATGCTTGACTATTGTGTGAAGCCTTTAGCTACTAGTCTTGCCTTCTATTTCTCTATTTTTCCATCAACATTATATTTTGTCTTGTAAACCCATTTAACTCCAATCACATCCTTTCCTTTAGAAAGCTCTACTAAATCCCAAGTTTGATTCTTTTCTATTGAATGAATTTCTTCATCCATGGTTACAATCCAATTGTCATCTTTAATGGCATCTTCAAAGTAAATTAAATCAGCTTGTGTTAAGAATGCAAAATTAGAGCATAAATCATCATTTTTGGCCTCTTGTATTTCATCATAAATCTCTCTTAGACTATGTGTCTTCTTTGAAGTATTTATAGACTTTGATCTTAGTGATGCGAGTGTTGGATTAGAAGACTCACTGCTATTATTACTTGCTAGAGTAGTTGGATTTGGAGTGGTAGGTGCCCTAGAAGGTGTTGTAGGAACATTTGCTTGTGTAGTAGGAATCACAACTTGAGTTTCATTCTCTTTATTCTCTCATGGAACACTAGCTACAACTGTAGTTATATTTTCTATGCTAACATCCCATGCTTATTTTTCAAAAAACTTAACATCATAACTTATTATCAACTTCTTTATGATAGGATTGCATAGCTTATATACTTTGGATTGCTCACTATATCCCACAAATATACACTTCTCTCCTCTATCATTTTCTTTCTCAACTCTTGAGGTGTCAATGAGTATGCAGGTATGTGCAGGATCATCATGAAAAAAATAATCCCTTAAGTGGTGATGAAATTCAAAAAATTTAGAGTTAGTCAACTTAACTTAAAAATTTGAATAAGTTATCTATATTATTTCAAAAACATGTAAGAATAGAATCTGTAGAAAATTAATGTAGTTTCTAAACTACTAGGTTTATTTAAAATATATATATATTTGGTGAAAATTTGAAATTTTAATGCAGTAACACTTAAATTTGAGGGAAAAAATAAGTAGGTGTTTGTCTAACCACCCTAACCACAATAAAATGATAATAATTTTTATAAGATTTTAGATATAAGTAGAGGACTCATGTCCTGATGTGATACATATTTTTTATAATTATTTTCCAAGTAAATAATTAATTATGAATTTTTTATTACAACTTTTAAAAAATATAAAAATTTGTATATCTAACCACCTTAACTTGGTCAAAACTTTATGAAATTTAAGTTATGTTTTTAATCCTATAGTATGCGAAGCATTAAATGTGACACATATTTCAAATTCAAAAAATGTGATACCATTTGAAAGCTATAGGTATTTTTTAATCATCCTATCAATCAGGACTTTAGTCATAATTCAAATAGAAAATGAATAATAATTATTTATTAAATTCAAAGTAAAACATACTTTATATTGGTGGAAAGCTGAGAATATCCTTTAAAAAACTTTTTCATTTGATTAATTTTGGGTTAAAAAAAATTCGCTAACCACATACCCTACACATACCCATCATATCGCCACTTCTAAGCCCATCATGATCTTGCACATACCACTAACTCATTTGACTGCAAAATCTGATGAAACTGTATGACGAAATATGTAAAATTTGATGTTCATTGAGTGCTTGTAATATTTGATGTGTAATTTTCAAATTTTTGAAAGTTTATCCCCGACATTCATCGAAATGTCGGCTATCATTTTCATCGAATTTTTGACAAACATGAAAAATAGAAAAAAAATCAAATTGTGGCTTACATAAAGAAAAGTGAGTTCACGCCTGATTTATTGCAACAGTGTTTTGCTCTACTTGAGACAATTTGTGGAGAACTAAGGATGATTTTCTTGGGAAAAATTAAAAAAAATTCAAGAAGATATCATCAAGTTGAGGGTAGTCATTATCTTTTTATAGAATTAAGTTGTGAGGTTAGATTTGTAGTTCCAAGTTTGAAAATCATATTTTAAAGCAACATCTCATTAGATTTCATTTTTAGAGGTTAAGGGTTTTGAGAATTTCATGTCCAGATTTTGTTGTGTGGAATCACCATAAGATCACAACCAAGGAACAAATTCTTGTGACTGTAATTATGTGATCCATAACTCTATTGGTCATGTGGAACAATTGTGCTATAACAAATAGATGATGCATTCATGTGTGACCCAAGTTTAATGTGGCTATGTTGTAATAGAAATGGAGGCACGCATATAATGTAGTTAACTTAGGTTGTATAATATAGGTGTCAATCATCATTGGGTGCATTCAGGTTGTCTCAAGTTTAACAGGTTAGGATGTAATTATAGCATGATCAAAGAGTGATTACCTCTTGCTGTAATAAAGAGCCTATAACTCTGGTTGATATGCAGAGTGGTTGTGTTATATCAATTATGTAGTGCATTCAAGCACAACCCATGTTTAATGGGCTATTCTAGAGAGTGATCAGATTTTCTAAACCTTATGAATGTTACTTGACATATATTTGCATAATCTAAAATTTCTTCAGAGGCTTTTGAAGTATCAATGTATCCTATATAGGGTTTAGAATGATTTATTTTAATTAAAAAAATAAATAAATGATGTATTTCCCTGTAATTAGATAATGTGGAGATCTCCTAAATCTACCCCAACACACTATACTCTTTAACATTGTATTCATTACTCTAGCTACTAGGATTTTGCATGTGACATCTTTAATATCTTCATGATCATGGCTTTTAAATAGATCTCAGTCTTTGCTTTAATCCTTTTCATGGTAACCCTTGAGTTCCATAATCCACCTTCAATCTCTTCTAAGAACGTTGTCTTAAGCTAGAATGCATAGTATGCATATAAAGCAAGTCCTTCATACCTGCCATTGTTCCAAACCACCACTCACTGCCTTGCTTAAAATGTTTCCTCCATAAGCACAATAGCATGTTTTAAAATCATGGTTGTTAGTGATTGACCATTAAGGTCACCACTTTCATCATGAAGATACAATGAGATTTTTGTCTTCAAACTCAAGGCATTATGGAAGATAACATTGTGAATTGTTTATTGTGTACGATTCAATTTTCTTGCACATTTACTACTTTGCTAACTTCCTTTAAGAATGGGAATTGCACCCTCAGCTGTAATCTCAAACAGCTCACTCACTATCACTTGAAAATTCCTTTCATGAGCATCCTTCTATAAAATAAAACTATGCCCTATAGACTACCTACTTACTACAGGGGACTCATTGTTTCATGCTATTGTAGTTCTTAATATCCTTCAACCTTATTGACACTACTTCACAGTCCACAAGGTATTATCCACTATTCTCCCATCTTTGATGAGTCTCAAAACACTACTCAAACATGCAATCCACTACCTCCATTATACATTAATGGCTAAGAAGAAACATTGAACCTATGATTACCACTGTTACTTCATTTGGACTGTCATTCCCTGATTGCATTTTCCTTGTCCAACACTACCAAAAGCATTTGAAAAACCCTTAAGGTTAGCAAGGGGGTAAGGAAACTCACTGTTAAAATCTTCACTTTACTATGCAAGATTTGAGCTTTATTATCTTGTCACTGCTTAGCCTCTTTTTGACTATCACATCTCAAGTGACTATCATTCTTCTTATCGTAGATTTCATTTACAAATATCACTAAGCTACATAGTGTGCTTGTTATTGTCTACAATCTTTAGATTGCAAGATTTTGTTATTACCTACAATGTCTCAATCTTTCTAGTATTGCAACCTCACTAATCTACTATAGTTATTGTTTATGTTTCTACGGAGGCCTAGGGTTTGTACCCTAATCATGACCTTACCAATGCTTCTATTGTTTTTTATTAGAGCTCTCTCAATGTTGAGGGCCCTAGGGATAAGCTTGTCATAAGAAGTGACACATTGCATCTCTAGCTAAAAGGATAAATCTGTATTGACATTAGCAATAATGATTCTGACTTGTTGCTCCTTAGGAATGGGTCACTTGCTCTTATTAGCTCACTACCTCCATTGTTATAGGAAGTTTGTGATCAAGTTCAATATTCTAATTTTAGAAGTCTTAACCATTGGAAATCATAGTAAAATCATAATTTAATAAGTTTTGGAATTAGCATTTTAAAGTGTTTTTTAGAGTCATTAACTTCAAACTATCTTCTCTTTTGTAGGGGTGGTTGCATGCTAAATTTTTTGGGTGTTAAATATCAAAATTATTAGACTCTGTTACCTGTCTATGAATAAAAAATATTGGAGTGTGAGTTTGATATTTTTTGAAGATCTAAATAGTCAAACTTGGTAAAGAAAAATCATGTCAGATAATATTATTCTAGAACAAAATGAAGAGGCACTTGATAGATTGTGGGCTAGCTTGAGAAGAAAGGGTGATGGGAAATGTTATTCTCCTTGCAATAATTGCAAGGACTTAAAGATGACATGAATTTTAATCACAACAGCTGAGAAACATTGTAGGCAGCATGGTCGTGTTGAAGGGGGGCATGATTATCGTCCATTGGTAAGTTGTTCATTATGTGTTTATATTGATTGAATTTGTAAATATTTATATTGTTTTAACATTATATATATATATTAATTAATTGATCATGATCATGGTTTATTTGTGTCAATTATTATTATAAAGGTGGGGCGCCCTAGAGCAGATGATATGGATTATCACAACCAGAAGAATGTGGTTTTGCAAGTAGATGAACATGGAGCTTTGAATATCGAAGATGAAGTTAATGATCCTATGGAAGAAGATGATCATGCACCAGAAAACACAATTGAAGATTATGGTACAAATACATTGATCCATGACACATTTAGTGGTAGATCTAATCATGATGATCAAGATGAATTTGATGATGTTCATGATTTACCTGTACTTGAGAAGGCATACAAGCCCCTTTATGAAGGCTCTGAAACAACTCTTCTCTCTGCTATATTGTTTTTGTTGAACTTGAAGGTTATGAATGGTTTATCAAACATAGCAATCTCACGGATGTTAAGGTATGTCATCTATATCATCTTTTTTTTATCTATTTTAATTGTTGTTAGTTCATCACTAGTACATAAAGGATGAAATATGTACCATTAATATTCTATATATGAACAAATTATTTTTTGTTGTAGATTGATTGGTGAATTTTTGTTACCACCATCAAATATTTTACCTCACTCATACCGAGATTTATCTGCCACTATGAAAGATATCAGAATGGAGTATCAAGCAATAGATGCATGTCCCAATAATCATATTATATATCATAAACAACATGAATTTGCAACAGAATGCCTAGAATGACATATCAGTAGATATCAAATAGATCAACTTACAAAAAAGGTGCCTCACAAGGTTTTTCATTATATTCCCATTATTCACGTATGCAACGATTATTTAGGTGTGAAACCTTAGCGCAATTTATGGATTACCATGCATGGAATAGAAGTGGAGACGACATTCTTCGAATGCCTGTTGATGGTTCTGCATTTAGGGACATGGAGGAAAAATGGCCACACTTTAAAGAAGAACCTTGTAATCTCAGGCTTTCATTGGGAGTGGATGGTGTCAATCCATTTGGAGAGCTGAGATCTATTTACTCAGTGTGGCCTATTTTTGTTATCAATAATAACATTCATCCATGGATGTCAATAAAGAGGGAGCACATAATGTTGTCAATGATTGTTCCGAGTATTTGTTTACATCAATTTTCTTTAACGTAGTAGCATCTCATTTTTCTTATTTGTTCCATAATGACTTATATTTTTTTCGTTCAATAGTCATGTACATTAATTTATATATATTACAGTAAAATAGTTATAATAATTATGTAATGTTTATATTCATTCAACTAGGTAAGTACCAAGTTAAAGATATGAATATATATATTGAGCCTCTTATCGACGAGTTACTAGAGTTATGGAATGGCGTCACTATGTATGATGTCTCTAGACCAATAAGACAAAGACAATTTCAATTCCATGCAATGCTTGTATAGACAATTCATGATTCCCTAGGGCTAACACATTTTTGTAGTATGTTATAACATTCAACTGCACTTTAACAATATTTAATTTGATTAAGTAGATATCATGCATTCTTTTAAAATAATCTATTTATTATATATAATTAAAAAAATTGACATATTTAATCCAATTATATATCATCTTGTAGGTCTTCAAACAAAGGTAAAATTTGCATGTCCAATTCGTGGTCCAAAGATGAAATCTCATCATTCAACAAGTTTAGGAAAGCAGGTGTTGGATGAGTATAGGCACTTCCTCCATAGAAATCATAAGTATCGAACTACTAAAAATCATCTTTTCAATGGGAAAGAGGAGACTACATCAAAACCATGAAGAATGTCACCTCGCCTATGAAAGTTGGAATATAATATAATTAATCGTCAAGGTTATACATCAGATCAAATTGTTTATCTATCATATATGATATGTTTTGAATTTATATTTTTATATTGTGTTGTGTTTACGCATGTTGTAATTGACAATGATTGTCATTGTTAATTTTTTTTAACTTATATGCTTCATGAAGGTCATCAAAGCATTAATGGCTAGCTTCCACAGGGATTGAAAAGTTATCCCAGATAATTTAGTAGGTTACTCTACTATGAGCAGCTAAAAATTGTGCATTTGTTTGATGCAATGCATATCGGAAAGAATATAACATAAACGTTATGGAAAATATTGGATGGAAGGCATGACAAAGAAAAAATGGTCAAAATTTGTACTGACATTCAGGAAGCCAATCATGGAATGAAAAATTTCATTCAATTAAATAGCGATGGAGACCAAATTAATATAAGTGTCCTTCCTTGGTTATTAACAGAGCAGCAAAGCAATGCTATTAAACATGTCATACAAAAAATTCAATTTCCCACAGGATTTGCTATAAATATAAACAATATAATAACAAAGAAAGGTGAATTTGGGTCAGGGATGAAAATGTATGATTGGAATACCTTCATTAAGGTAATTATTCTGGTATATTATATACACTTGTATAATACATATACTTTTTAGTGTATTGTGTTTACTACTTTTGAAAAAATAATGAAAAGATCATTTTATAATTGTTGCAGTACGTTCTACCTCTATCTCTCCCAGACAACTTTGACAACAATGTAAAGCAAGTTATATATGATCTTGGAAAATACATAAGGTAAGTAGCGATATTTGTTCAATTCGTTGTATACATCTTATAATTGCCATTTATTTTACTTGTTATGTAATATACTGTATATTTTTGTTAAATCTCGTTAATATATTTGCGCCTTGAATCACTTGTAGATGGCTATCATCTAAAGAAATCCATAAAGAAGTAAATTATTGGAAGAGAAAAATTCTTCATCTAATGTGTGAAATGAAAAAGTGTCTATCTTCAACATTTTTCAATGCACAAAAACACTACCTCATACACCAAGTTGAGGAGATTGAATTGTGTGGACTTGTACACACAAGGTCAATGTGGATGGTTGAGAGGCACTTGAAATTTTTGAAGGCTTTGGTTAGACAAAGAGCACATCCTGAGGGTTCTATGGTGGAGGGATATATAGTATACCAAACCATGGTGTACATTAGTGAATATATTCCTAAATTTGCAGCAAAAATCCATGTAGATCGCATTTGGGATCCCAACTCCATTAACAAATTTGAAGAGGAGTACATATTGGGGAAAGGTAGATTGAGGAAAGTGATAGGTAATTATAAGATAGTCATGGAGATTAATTGGAATACATTTTACATATGATTTTTATGTATATTGTACTTATTTAATTTTTAATCTTCAATATACATCAATTATAAATTAAGGTCGTATACTGTGGTATTTAACTAATTATACGTCGTTTGTGAATTTCAATTTTTTTTGGTACAATTGGTCGAGATTGGGATGCACTATATTTGTATGTCACCAACAATCTTTATTGAATGATGGTATGGATTGAACGGTGTAAACAATCTGGTCGCGCATTAACATGGGAAGGTGTGGCTTCATTGGTTAAAGAAGCTCATCGTAATGGAGATTCCAATGTTACACAAAGAGAAATTGATTTAGCATATGGTTTAAGACATAAACAGGTACATATAAATATATTAATCACCCATATTATTTAATTATTTTCAAGTATATTGACGTATATATATGTTGAGAGTGGTTTCTTTGCATACATTCGGCCAAGAATAAATATGTTTATCAATTGATGATATTGCAATAATTTTTACATGTTTGACATATTGCAGGTGAAACACCACAAGGATATGTGGTGCAATGGTCATAAATTTTGAATCAAAATGTTGGATGACATGAAGAAAACTTGTGATTCTGGTATAACTATAGTTTTTCAGGTGACTAATGTGTCATCTAGAAATGACATACATCCAGAAGTCTCAGAAAATTGATACTATGGGATTCTGGATGATATATTTGAGTGTGACTTTAAGTCCTTCAAATTAATTATGTTCGTCGTCCTATGGTATAGGCTACGATTGAACGAAAATGATCCTGAGAGAACTATTATTGAACATGATAATGGATTTACCATGGTTAATAGAAGGTTGATCGAGCGAGCTGGAAATGAGCCCTATGCTCTTCCAAGCCAATGTGAGCAGGTATTTTACTCAGAGGTTCCAAGTAAACCGGGTTGGTCATTTGTTGTTAGACACGATCTAAGAGGAAGGCTGGTAAAATATAATGTGGTGGAAGAAGATACTGAAGAGCTAGAATATGATGTAGATGATGATCAGGATCAATGGTTAGTTGATGATGTCCCTGATGAAGATGTCGAAGAGGAGGAACTAGATCATGATGATGTAGGAGTTAATGTTCATGAAGATGATATTTTTCTGGATGATGACATTATTGAAACTAATATCGATGACGATGATGATGATATGACCAATCCTTACAATGTCGAATCTGGATCGAATGATACAAACAAAGAGTTGGATGAAGAAGAAGATCAATGACATTGAAATGTATAAGTTATGTGATTATATTATCTATTTGATATTAATTTCTTGATAAAATTATACTTGACTTATATGGTTACATAATTAATTCATGATGTTTTTAATTTTTATGCCATTACATAATTAATTTAATGATGTACTTTTTAATGTTTGAAAGGTAAAAAAATTAAAATATTTCAATAGTGATGTTAACAACCTTGAAATTAGTGTGTTTTATGTTTCATGTGATCATAAAAGATTAAAAAGTCAGTTGTAGAGGTGGTTGTTCAGTGGTTGACGTGGATGTTGGTTCTTTGACATGGATGTTGGTTCTTTTTACAATCTAACTAGGTTTGTCTTCTAATCTACCTATGGAATTGCCAATTCCAATCGAAGGCAGCTCAAAGAACCTGGACCAACTGATGAGGACTTTAAAAGCCTCCTACACTTCAGGCTCTACAAGACCCGGGAGGGTGATCCCTTAATGTGTTTACAACCTCTGTACCATTATTATAAACAACAGTAACAATAGTAGATGATCTCACTTAATAACTCAACATGATAAGATAATATCAACTATTTGGAGTGAGATAACTAAACACAATCCATTGTATAAGATAGTCAATGATTTGCAATTTGTAGCAAGCTTTAGGCAAAAAAAAACAAACACTGAACTACACTAATAATTACAACTTAGATCAGCGCCATATATCCATTGCAGGAGTCAAATTCATAAGCATCTAGAGGTTTATAATAGATTTAATACATCACATATAAGATCCCTAAGAATATTGCAGTACAATTTCATCAATATGCATTCTAACCCAAAACTACTTATCAAATCCTTATACAGCACATATCCGCCTATAATCCCATTCAAGCATTTTGATTAATTCCTTGAATTAAAGCTAAAATAGAATCATACACACCACAACAATGAGATGGATAAAACAACCCTTAGTTATTTCATTCACAGTTTAGATATGCATGTACAATGGAGAGACATGAGCTCGAATTTTCATTTCAACTCAAATGCTAGTACTGTTATACAACAATAAAGCTCTATGAACTCAAAACTTGTTACATAATGACTCAACACCTAAATTGCATTTCTCTAAAACCATTGTACTTTACAATTTGCTCTACAACTTCACCTAGGCTCGAAAAAATATATCTAACTTGTTAACCCGTACTTCTGGCCTTGAAATCCTTCTTATAGAAAATGGAGCAAACAAGCACCGAGCCAAAAAGTACACCTGTCACCAGTCAATTGGAGCACCTAGTGATATTCCAAAATTTGTTACAACAGCCACCACCTTGAAAAATATTCTTGTTCATCATATCAGCTGAGGAACGTTGATGCAAAAAACCACAAGAAATCTACACCGAGAAAGTCGTCAACACAAAACTAGAACCTTTGCAACCGAAACATCTGAATTACCACCTGTTAGTAGTTCACTCCTTTTACTCCTCTTCATTCAAATATTTAGTTACCCAATTTTGGTACACATCATTAGTCATCCAGTCAAAATTAATTACCTCATCCACCTTGGTATTATAAGACCTATGTGTATTTTACTGCTACCTGATTCGCATCCCTTACAAAAGATTCCAAAAATGAGCTGGTACTAATGATTTTGTCCATACAACTCACCAAAAAATCATAGTCTGACTCATCACAAATTGAATTGATTTGATCATTGATGGCCTTACTTGCTTAAGCTTGCCATTGTTGAAATGACCTGATTTTCCCCTGCTCATCAATTATATCAGGTAACAATGTGTTACCCCAATCATTGAAATTCTTCACTAGCTCCCTAATCTTCCTACTCAAGTCATCTGGTAAGGTCTGAAAACCTTGCAATAATTTTACTAACACATGAGTAGGATTTAATTATTGGGGCCTATTATTTATATCAAACCTTGAGGCCTTATACATGATATCTAGATGACTGGCCCTAGGGATCCAATTTTCAATTATTGGTATCGCTACTTTATGATCCCTATCAATATTCTTTATTGCTGCTAACAACAAAGAATATAAAGAATGTATAGATAGCAATTTTCTATCAACCTTTTCATTTAAATGCCTCAAAATAGTAGTAACAATTTCTTTTTGCTCTAAGAGAGATCCCTCCTCACTTTTGTTTAATGATTCCTACAATTCATCAATTTTTTGCAAGAGATGCTTCTTTCTAGGATCGATAGAGCACTCTATTTCTTCTTCAACTTCCTCTAAAGAAAGGGTGAGGAAAGGATTCTAACTGGGAGATTCTGGTGTAGAAACAATTAGAGAAGTAGGAGGCACTGACCCTCCTGTGGAAGGTAATGTACTGGTTCCTGGAGCACTTGATGTCTCCCCAATATGCTTATACCTAAACCTCTCCACTTCAGTTTGCAAATCAACGTTTTTATGCTGCATCTTGCTATACTCCCCAATCAAAAGGTTATATTTTTCTATTAAGCTCTTCCTTTCAGCTTCCTCCCTTTTAGTAGTCTTTTGGACCAATTTGGCCATATTCATAGTCAAATTAGTGGCCTCCATGGTTGAGGTATCTGAAGCTCTCTTTATTATCAATCCTCCCTTGAAATTTGGATTAATATAAAAAATATTTGGTTTTCTCCCTTGTGGGGCCAATGCCCAAATTTCCAGAGTTTCATATTCCTCACTGAAAGCAAAGTTTTGCAATGTTGCCTTGACCTATTCTTCAGAGTCTTGAAAGGGATTCTTAGACTTCATAATAGCATTAAAGGATACTACATCTGCAATGTCCCATTCAAGAAGAATTAATACACTAGCCTGACTCACCAGTTTTCTTCCTTCTTTAGGAGTGATGTTCTTGAATTCTTCCATTAATTCAACTTTTACCTCGTTGTCATTCTCCTGGTCTGACCTGTCAGGCCTTAGTTCTCTTCTTTTCCTACATTTATCTTGATACTCTTCAAACTTCATCCTCCATACCAATTGCAAAAATACATGAGTTTTTACAAATGTATTGTCATCTAGAAACTCCTTGCATGCCTCCATTCTTGCATCTTGTACACTTTTACCTTTCATATCTAAATCAAATAAAACTAATTTAGCCGGCCTAGAAGGGGAAGGCATACCAACTTCCATGTCTTGATCATTAACAATAATCTTATCCATCAGATCCTCCTATGGTTGATCAATTCTTTTCCTCTTAGGGCTTGGCTCAGATAGTGGTGATGAGGGAACGTCTTCCAGTGATGATTCTAAATCAATAATTTTGATTGCCCCAAGCACTTTGAATTTTGGACTTGGTTTTGGAGGCACTTTCATAATCTATTTTCCTTTTCTGTCCACTTCTTCTTCATCACTGCTACTATCCTTTTTCTTCCTGTAAATGGGCCACCTTTCCGTAGGCTAGTATGTTGGCCTTGTTTCAATTGGTCAGGCACCTTGCTCTTGTACACCCAAACTCAATTCTAAATTTACCTTTTTTGTCCTTAATGTGCCCATAATTTCCTTGAAGTTTTCCATCAGAAAATCAATTTTCTTATGGTGGGGACTGAACTCCAATAGTGGATCATATTTTCGATCCATTTTGTGCACAACATCTAGTAGCTTACCATAAGCTATCCATTTCTCCTTGTTCAACTCATGTCTATTCAAATTAAATTCATTTCTAATCAAGTCTTTAGGGAAATTGAACTCATGCACAAATTTTCCAGCTTTTATTCTTTGTTTGAAAAGAGCAAAGAAACCCTCAGGATCATGCTATTGCTTTCGTCCACACCTCAAATGGTAATCATTAAATAAATTATCAAAATGCGTCCAGCCTCCCTTTGAAAATACAAAATCAAACACCACTGTATAATCTGGGAAAAATATTCCCTTACCCCTTCCAATGAGGTTGTGCTCATGAATACAACCTATCTGCCACATAACTTCTACAAATCCCACTCTTGGTTGCACATTGTATGGCAGTATATGAGGGGCTCCCTGAAAACCATATACTCTCAAGACAGTGCTGACTGTGTATGGCATAATGTCACCCCAGTTATGGTAAACCTTCAATTCTAGCTTCCTCTCCTTTGGCCTAAAGAAATCATGTAATTCCTCAAGGATCATTGTTTTGTTTAGCATTCTTAAACAAAAAAATATGCATTAGCATAGAATACCAAAAGAATTAAGTGCTGGTATCATTATTTTGCAGCTTTGATAGCCCTTCATACATGCTCTCAGCCAAGAAAGAAGCAAAGTCATAGGTCACAGAGAAGTTAGGGTGTTGTATTTGCACCCCCATGAACATATAAGCAATGGGAATTACCGTACCAGGACTGAAACCCAAAATCTGACATAAAGAATAGAAAGTGGCCAGGAAATGGTTTGCAAAACAATTTAATTTGAAAGGTTCCTTGTCACGGGGGCTGATATGAAATTTTAAACCTCCTGCCTTAGCCAGATGAGGTGGAAGCAACCTTGCTCTAAATTTTTTTTTAGCTTTGCATACTCCTGCTTCATTTCCTCAAGGTTGATAGGAACCAAGTCTTCGCTTGGTTCCCTCAAGTCAAAAATATGTTGGAACTCTTCTCTATTAATGCTCAATAGAACCTTTCCATCATTTCCCTCATTATCCATGTAACAGGGCCATATCTTGCAGCCACTATCCTAAGCAACCTACATCAGGGAATACATTTGGTACCACCAGCTTCCCCATATCATACATCCATCCATTTGAAAAAGGGTGAGGAAAATTCCTCTATCCGTACCACAATCTAAACAATTCCAAGCTAGTGAGGGGAACCCTAGCATTGACAATGTTGGAGCAATTATACACTAACCCTAGGATTTTACCTCGCATTAGGACCAATCCCTTCCTCCCATCATTCATTGACAAGGGGAATTGATCTAGGAAATCATCATACAGGTTTCGTTTCAAATATTCAGTCTGGCAAGAATGTTACTTGGGCAGTGCCATCACAGACAAACTAGGTCTTCTTTACAATGTTATAATTCAAATAGCTAGGACTAACCAGAGATAGAAAATTATAGGACAAAACACTACAATTTCTCACAACTATAATTGAACTATAGCCCTAACACATTCATCAACAAGCTCATAGCACATCCAACTAATCCTTTCCCAAATTCAAATGTAAAATGACTAGGAGGCACAAAAAATAAACTCACGGCTTTGTTCGCAGAACTCCCAAATTCTAGCTGTAGAAACTTGCAATTCTACCTTCTGCTCTAAAACTGCTCTGCGAAATAGTTGAATGCTCTTTGATATAGACCAAGCAATAAAATTGATTTTATTGTTGATCAAATTATTTCAGCAAGTGTGTCATCTACCATTAAAGCTTAATTTTGTGCTGCTCAAACAACTCCAACCATATTTGATGCAGATTTAAATTTGAGCCGTCAATTCTTCAGCTTGATCAAAACATTGATGGTCACCTTCAAAACAAGCTGACACAATTGCCAACATGGTGATAAGGGGCCCACCTTACCATACACTATGAAGGAAGTCCACGTGGCAGTTTCTCGCTATATCGCAATCCTGAAACTTCTAATTGCGCGATGGTGGGCAACCATTGATCCTGAGCATTAATGATCTCATTCCTTTAACACAGTCACCAACCATGTTGTTAACCTTTGAGAAAATTTTCAAGTGAGATTAAAACATATCCATCGATTTAGAACATGTGCGTCTCAAGAACACTTTAGTAATCCACCCCTTAATACAATTAAAGCCTGCTAGTGTTTCCTTTACTCTTTAGGCTTCATCAGATGAGACACGTGGTGCCCACCTGTGATTTTACAATCAACCCAAGTACCATCGCGGGATGGTGGGGAACGGTTCAGATCAAATGGCAGCTGGTCAGTGATAGCACAAATTTGATCCCCAGGATAGGACAAGTGGCTCCCGCCCGTGATTTCGTGATCCTTCAATTCCTGATCATAGGATGGCGGGCACCATTGATATCTGTAGGAAATAGATCAATGACAGCACTAAATCAACCCTTGAAAAATAAAACATTCATTAAAAGGAAAAGTGGGCATTACTAGGTGGACAACAAACAACAACATAAGTTGTTTTTTAAAAGATGAAACATGGGGCCAATCGATACTTAGGAAATAAAGTATTAAAATCAAAGTTGGGTTTTAATTTTAATCTGGTGACGTAAGCCTAAGCCATTAACCCTAGTAGTCATGTCACCGACGACTTAGCCAAATCCTTTCATTAAATACTAACTGTGCAATGTGTAGGTTTTCCATATTCAAAGATATGGGAGAAGATCTTGATCGTACCCTGCCAACTCGCAGACCTAAGGTGTCGCCCTATTATTTCGCATGAGGTCAACAAAAGGCAGATGTGTGTCCTATATGGAATGTGGGGCCCAATATCCACTATTGAGCTCATAACCATGGTTTATATTGACAACCAAGATCAAAAGCTAATGTAAATCTCTGCTATTCCCTGCTAGCTCACAGGAGGAAGATGAAGGTTGGTTAAAAGCTGCGAGGTCAACGAGATTACGATGCGTAGCTCTAGCCCTTTCAATTTTCAAAGTGCATAGGACATGCTGCCATGGTAGTTGGTTTCCAAGATGGATTAATGTTATTGGTCATGAGGAAGGTGAATGATGCTTCGTTGGATGTCAAACTGAGTTAGCTTGAGATAAACTGTTTGATCTGCCAACTCTTCAGGAGATCGGCAGGTAGTATTCAAAGTTGGAAAATGACACATGGTGGTCGTTTTATCATACAACTAGTGAAGCATTAATGAATTATTCCTTGCTTGTGTAGTCACGTCGATCTCAATCTGTGTGAAGATGTTGGAAATCATGAAGGGTGATCTTTGGATTCTCAAGCAACTCTAGTTAAACGGTGACAGTACATACGCTACCAAATTGCCATGTTTGCACATGCATTTTTACTAAGCATTGATGAAGGTTTCCATCACCTTGCACAATAAATACAAGAGGAATTAACTGCTAATAGTGTCATTCTTGTAGCAATTAGAGCACTTTGTGGGCTGAGTCTAATCAAGTTTGAGTGCTTTTCTGAGAAGAGAAAATGAGTAATTCAGTAAGGAGGTCTATTCATTTGAGCTCACAAAAGCTCGATCTTACTATTCAAGAAGGTGCTTTGGTTGACAAGCCCAGGCTTGTGCCCACTAGATGTAGTAGAAGGTTGCAATTCCAAGACGTTGCTGCTCAACTGGTAGATGAAAAAGGCAAGTAGTCGGCAGTGTGGTCTATTACTAGTGTCAGTAGGAAAATAAGGTATGGGCATGGCTCCTTATCTCGATGCCAACACTTGCCCATTGACCTTACGAGCAACACTTCTGTTGATGTAACCAAGACTGAATCTGACTACTATCGATATTTACCTCACTTCAATCATAGTCTACCCTCTAATTAGGAAGTGATATATGTGGTGCCATTGGCTGTTAAAACCCCAAGCAGATGAACTAGAACCGTATTGGGCAAGGACAAGAAAGAAGAGGAGTCTGAGGGTCTACCGTATTGGGCAACAACTAGAAGCTGGCGTGTATACCAGGGTCTGAATGTTGGTAAGGGTAGGGTGGTGGGTAAATAAGAAGTTGTTGTGGTGCCTTCGTGGCAATTTGGTTGCCTAGTTTTTTTGCGTGGATAGCGACAAGGGGATTTTGATGACAATTTGTGTTTATGATATTGCTTACTATTATGCTTTGATAGACATTTTCCAAGCATCCATAACTTGTTCAAAATCACCTATTTTAGGATTTTAGCCATAGTAGCAAGGTGGTGAACTATTTGATAAAATGCTTGGTAGACATGTATGAAAAATGTGGTAGCATAGACAACTATCACCATCTGATATTTATGCAGTTGTAGTATGTTTTGTGCAATGTAATCAGTGATATGAATATAACCAACAAAAATTTATTTTCTATAATTCATGGATTGAACTCTGTATTTTATTTTCTCTCAATGTCTGTATGCTATGGAAATGCCATTAAATTTTTTTTAAAAGTAGTTTTTGACTATTTTTCTTTAAATTTTTGTGTTTTGTTGTAAATCTAATTTTTTCAAAAAATCGTGAACTTTTAGTTTACCGATTTTTTCCCCAAACGATTAATGCTACTATGTGTGATACTATCAACAATGTAATTATATACTGATTACTCTTTCTTTTTACATAATCTAATGTATTTAAAACTTTTCATAGGCTGCTCGACACATCGAAGGAAACAAAGGAAAGACTAGAAAAGCACGGGCAACACAAACTTGGCTCTGGTGGTTATATGAAATTAGCCACACGAATTGTAAGTATCAATAAATGAAATATTGCATTCAAATTATAATAAATTGAAAACAATTTTGGTTTTAGCACACCATAGAAGAAAAATTCATGATCTTATGCAAAAATCTAGGGCTCTAAATTCAACAGAGTTCCCACAAAAGAGGACTTGAAAATTGCCTTCCAGAAAGGCTATGGAGCCATGGCTAAACGCCTAAGAGTATTGATTGGGAAAACACAATCTTCCATTGCATCCGACACATAGGTAAATAAATTCAATAAAGCTTATTTAAAATTGAATACTTGTGCAATCTATTCAATATTAATTTGCACCATAAAGTAATTACATTCCTATTTGTTTTAAGCATTCAAGCAATGAAATACTACACATGACATTGGAATACAACCTAGTGAGGGTGGAGAACAACATACAAATGAAGGTAATGGTGTACATCCCGGCACTTTAGAGCATGTAGAGCGTGATCAACATGTTGAGCATGATCAAGCTAGAGAAGATCACGAATATGATGTGGCCCCATCAGGTAAAGAGGACCACTCTAAAGTTCTTTTAAACATATTTAATTGCAATTGGTGTATTAATTAATGTAACATTTCATATTTCAACTTTAGAGCATGTAGAGCATGATCAACGTGTTGAGCATGATTAGGCTAGAGAAGATCAGGAACATGATCTAGCCCCATCCAGTAAAGAGGACCACCCTCATGTTCTCTTAAACATATTTAATTTCAATTGGTGTATTAATTAATGTAACCTTTCGTGTTTCAACTGCAGATTAGGATTTAGAGGGTGTTCAACATGTTGAGCATGAGTCTATAATAAAAGTTCAGAACATGATGTGGACCCATCAGGTAAAGAGAACCACTCTAATGTTCTTTTAATTATTGAAATACTTGTAACAATAATAATAAAACATATCAGTTTAACATTTCTTTCTTATTAGCACCCCCCCCTTGTAGCGGCCCATGTCATGAGCAAACTAGGCATACATTAAGATCACGAGCAGAGGGAAAACAACTAAAGGGGGGATAGATATTGATTTAGAAAACAATACTCCACTTCAGCTTTATGTAGCTTTAAAAAAGAAACAAAAAAAAAGTGATTGTAATCATATCATGACAACCATATTTTTGATAATATGTAAAAATTGAAAGAATAAATATACTATGTTAATGAGTGAATGTGAATATGTTAATTAATGAATGTTATATGTTAATGAATGAATGTTATATGTTATTAATGGATGAATGAATGATTAATGTTATATGATTGGGTATGGGGAATTGAGAGCGATGTGAGGGGGGTAGGGGCCAAATGAGCTTCCACTGTCATGTGCTTGGCCCTGTTAAGTAGAGAATATTAAACTATTCTTGAAACAAAGAGAAGCTCAATAAGGTAATGCACTTTTAAATATAAGAAATGCATCATTTGAAGCATCAAACCAATATCCAGTCTGTATGTATGATCAATCGTCAGTCTCTACAATGGCACATTTCCACGAATAATTTTTTTATAAAAAAATTACATTGCTTCGTCGCAATTTCGATGAAACCCACTGATGAATCACTGAAAAGGTTCGAAAAAGTTGCTATAGCTGCGACAAAGGTTTTGACTTTACTACTTGCCCATTTCACTGCACTTTTGATGAATGTTTGGTGTTGTTTCAACGCTACTACTTTCCCATTTCGTCGCACTTTCGATGAACTTTTGGTGTTGTTTCAATGCTACTACTTGCCCATTTCATCGCAGTTTTGACAAAATTTTGGTATTGTTTCGATGCTACTGCTTGCCATTTCGTCGCACTTTCGATGAACGTTTGGTGTTGTTTCGACACTTCTCCTTGCCCATTTCGTTGAAATGACAATGAAGGTCTGATGTTGTTCTGAAGCTACTCCTTCCCCATTTCGTTGAAATGGTGACAAACTTCTGGTGTAATACGTCGGTGGATATACAAATTTTTTGTTGATATTCCGACAAAAGCCCGAGTCATTTTATGATGCCGACGATCAAAGAATTTTTGCCATTATTTCAAAGTTTAATTTGTCATTGGCCTTTCGACGAAAAAATAGTGACAAAAATATTTTTGTGATTTCGTCGCTTGTCCGACAAATATTTTTCGAATGATCGATGAATGTCCATCAGAAAATGGTGTCAAAGTTAGTTGTGTACCCATGGTACACATCCAAAGACTCTCAAAAGTGCTATATTGTGCTTCCTTTTGCTCCAAGCTTCTTCTAGTGTTTTATTTATCATTTTTTTTGTTAGACATCTATTTAAAATGTATACAGAACATGCAACCACTTCAACCCAATACTCATTTGGTAGATGTTTTGCTTTTATCATACTTTGAGTCATTTCCATAATTGTTCTATTCTTTCTTTGAGCTACTCCATTTTTTTGAGTATACCTTGCTGTAAATTATTTTCTTATGCCATTTTCTTTGCAAAAATTCTAAAAATCATTTGATATATACTCACCACTTTGATGGGTTCTCAGTGTTTTGATATAGTATTCACTTTTTTTCTCAACTTTTGCTTTTAACTCCTTAAAAACAAAAAATGTGATCGATTTGTATTTGAAGAAATAAACCCATAATTTTTTGCTAAGATCTGTTGCAAGGTGTTATCCTTGGTCTTCCTTGCATCACTATCAATTGGGTTTGTGGCATGGTCTAACCGCCTCCTGTGGTTCTTAACCAAAGCTTGTATCGTGCATTGAAAAGTTGATCTTTTGGTGCACATACAAGTCCAACAATTGGTATCAGAGCTGGTCATATGTTCAAACCCCTCACTTGTGTTGGGGCGGATTGTTGCAAGCTGTGACCCTTGGTCTTCCTTGTAGTACTAGCACTTGGGTTAGTGACATGGTCTAACCACCTCCTGTGGTTCTTAACTGAAGCTTGTATCAGGCATTGGAAGGTCAATGTTTTGGTGCAACGAAAAGTCCAACAAAATCATCAATAAATGTTAAGAAATAAAGTTTTCCACTTATGGATTGTGTTTGCATAGGTCCACAAAGGTCTGAGTGCACTATCTCAAGTGGATGCTTTGCTCTATTAGATTCCCCAACTAGAAATTTTTTCCTATGTTGCTTTTCCAATATGCAGCTCTCACATGTCTTAAGTTGCTCTATTGGTGGCAATCCATATAGGTATTCTTTTCTTGTATAACAACTATAACCATTTGAAACTTTTAAATTCCCAAGTCTTAAATGCCATATCCAAGATTCATTTTTGTATGAAGCTTTGAAAGCTAACTCAACAACCTTTTGCAATCCTTGCGGCTCTAAGAATAGTTCACTTTGAATTCTAAGTGGAAACATCCTATTTTTTTGTCATTTCAAGTTTTACAATAAGTCCATTGCTTGGTTTCTTCTCTAGAAGCACACATTCACCATTTTCAAAGTATATTCTATATCTGTTTTGCACTAGTTTCCCAATGCTTATGAGATTGTGTTGCAATCTCTAGAGGGACATAGTATATACATCAAAATATGCTTCTCATTACCTTGCTTAGTTTTTATGTTAATTGACCCTTTTCCCATGATTGAAACTCGCTGATCATTTCCCAAATTTACTTTTTATTTTACCGAATCATCTATTGTTGCAAACATCTGCTTACTCCCACTCATGTGATTACTACAACCACTATCCAAAAACCATACTTCTTTGGAGATCTCTTACGCTATATTGCAAGTTATAGATATGGTGTTTTCTTCACTAGTGTTGGGTTGATTTTCATTTGTAGAATGTGCCTTTTCCTTATTCATTGCATCTTGATTTTGATGCAAAATACCCAAATTTATTGCAATAATTACATTGGATGTTGGATTTATCATACATTTCTTCTTGATGATGGCCATGAGAATGAATGCTCCCGCTTCCTCTTGTTGGTGTAGAATGAGCATGTGGACTTTATGTTGGTCTTTTGCTCTCAAATTGTTTATTTTCTCTTCCTCCTCTTAGTGTCTCTACTTTAATTTGATCTCCCTCTTGTTCTTCCAAATGAAAGCTGATTTTTGAATGCATTTTCCAATGATGATGTCCTTGATCATTTTAATCTTTGCTCATGTACTAAGAGTGATCCATTAATTCATCTACTGATAGCTGAGTAAGATATTTGGCCTCCTGAATGACTATTACAACTAGATCAATCTTTGTAGGTAGGCTTCTAAGTAATTTCTCTACAATATTTTGATCTCCAACGATTTCTTCATAGAATCTAAGCTGATTTACTATTGCCATTGCATGAATGAAGAATGTATCTATTGAATTTGTATCCTTCATTTGCAAATTTTCAAAATCCCTTCTAAGAATTTGTAATTTTTCTATTCTCACCTTGTTTATACCTTGGTAGGTTGTTTGCAAACTTTCCCATGCCTGTTTTGATCTCATGGTACCTACAAATTTTAGAAAGATTAATTCCACCATTTCTCGTTGAATGATAAAAAATGCTTTAACATCCTTCTTCTTGTTTTCTTTCAACAAATCCTTCTTAACTTGTGACAAAGCTTGATAAGCTTGTTGTTTTTCTAGTTTAGGGAGCCCATTTTCAACCAAGTCCCAAACATCCTGGGAGAAAAACAAGGTTTTTATTTTTATGCTCCAATAGTCATACTTTTTTCCATTAAAGATTGGAATATATAGTTGTGAAATACTTCCACTTGTTCTTGCCATTATTTTTCAAAAAAAAATTTCCTCCTCTATTTTCTTTTCAAATCTCTTCAATCTTGAAAACCTTTTTGTATGAATACAAACAACTGGCATTCTAACCTTTGATTCTTTGCCTATAATGTCAAAAAAAAGTAATCTTCAACTTTATGCATTGAAAACAAGTCATAAAACAATAATAAAAAAAAATTCTTACAATGAAAATCCTCCAATTGGCTCAAACAACAACCTCATGTATTCCTGTGATCTCCTTTATTTTTCCTCAAACAAACCCTTTCATAACTTTGATGGCTCCTCAACTTCAACCTACAATTTGGGCTATGCACTTTCATATTTGTGCACTCTTTTATTAACTACCTTCTCCACAATTTCTTGGACTAAAATTTTGACAGTGACCTCTACCAAATCTGCTCTAATACTAATTTGATGGTCTAAAAATAGAGGCAACTTAAATATAGTTTTACAATAGAGAAATAGTGGAAAGAAACACAAAATTCAACATAGAGCATTAAATAGAACAAAGAACAATTTTAAATTAAAACATAAGAGAGATTTTTTATATTAATGATTTATGAAAATAGAGTTGCTCGTGCTCTTACAAACATGCCTTCCTTCATTCATCAAAAGGGTATGTGCAGAATCATGATGGGCCAAAAAGTGGCGATATGATGGGTATGTAGTTGATGATTTTTTTTTACCCAAAATTGATTAAAACGAAAAGGGTTTTTAATGGAGATTCTCAGCTTTCCACCAATATAAAATATGCTTTACTTTGAATTTAATAAATAATTATTATTAATTTTCTATTTGAATTATGACTAAAGTCATGATTGATAGGCTGATTGAAAAACAACTATAACTTTTAAACAATATCACATTTTTTGAATCTGAAACATGCATCACATCCTATGCTTCATATACTATAGGATTTAAAAAAAAAATGAATTTCATGAAGTTTTGACCAAGTTAAGGTGGTTATACATACATGTTTTTATATTTTTTAATATTTGTAATAAAAAGTTCATAATTAATTATTTACTTGGAAACAAATTACAAAAAAATATGTATCACATCGGGACATGTGTCATCTACTTATATGTAAAATATTATAAAAAAATATTATCATTCTATTGTGCTTAGGGTGGTCATAGAAACACATACTTCTTATTTTTTCCCTGAAATATAAGTGCTACTGCATTGAAATTTCAAATTTTCACCAAATACATTTTAAAAAAAAATAAACCTAGTAGTTTAGAAACTACATTCAATTTGCTACAGATTCTTGTTCTTACATATTTTTGAAATAGTATAGATAACTTATTCAAATTTTTATGTCAAATTGCCTAACTCTAATTTTTTATGAATTTTTCACCACTTGAGGGCCTGTTTTTTCGATGATGATCTTGCACATACCTAAAAAATGGGTACCAAAAATAGTTTCAAAATAGGGTTTTTTTCTCTAAGAGATAGCAGAAGCTTATCAAATATGCTAACAAAAGAAAAGTATAGATACAAAAAAAAATTAGAATGAGGGAAAGGAAAGTAAATGTGGTATTTATGGTAGATATGTAATGGTGGCAAGGAAGATTAGAGATGGAAAATTGGAAGTCCACATCACCAACAATGTAAATGGAGACACAAAATAAGTAACGTGAAGAAACCCTATTATGGGTAAAATTCTAATGTGAATCATTGAGTTAAGTACTCCAAATTGTAATATACAAATGATCATAGCCCTTAGGTTGTCTAAGATTCCTCACAAGCTTTCAAAAACTCTCCTCATGAGTAATTTGCAACTCTTGAAGAGTATAGTCAAAATATGACATTAACACTCACAAATACTCCCAACATTTGAGTTACAATGCTCTAAATGCTTCCTATATTCTCAATTTGATGTCAAGGAATTTTACTATAGATTCTTAAGAATTTTATTACAATTTCTTTAAGCTAAAACTAAGGAGGAATAGGAAAAGGAAGTCAAGAAAATGAAATATAGAATATCAAAGGATGCTCATTACCATTATATATATATATATATAAAGAGAGAGAGAGAGAGAGTTTCACTTCCAAGAAAGATGGGACATTTCCAAGTTAGTCACTTTCTATGATGAATTCATAGCTTCATCAAATTTCTTTTATCTAATTCTTCAAGAAGTCATAACTTGTACATACAAATTTGAAATGCGGTGTCATTTGTTTAAATTACATTATTTTTAAATGAATTCAAGTACGTAATAATATTTAGCTTTTTATTCAAATCAAACACTAATTTTCCCTACAAAAAACCTACAATATGAGGCTAACAATGAATAGAATCAAAATTTTAAATTATTCTTCTCTCACAAAGAATGTTAATAGATGCATGAAGCCATCCAAACCTTCACAAGCACGAAAGGACTAGGTCCCTATCTAGAAACATGCTTTAAAGTAAAAAATTGGATCCATTTTCACTATCAAACTAATAAACTAATGGATCTTTGATCCAAGTCACTTTCATAATTCAGAAGAGATCTATATGCTTTCAAATTCAATCATGGATTCATCATTTCAACCCTTGCTAAAATATTTAATCTAGGCACTTTTGGTCTTCAAAATTAGTTCATATAAAGTATATAATCTTGGAATTGAAATCTTTTTGAGATATCTATAGATATCACTGGATTTTTCTATGTAATGAATTTTTCCTTAGTCCAACCCTTGAATCATTTTATTCATGTGTATAACTTTGAAAGAACTTCAAGAAAACATTTAGAATATTTAATTGATGTAGAGTTGATGCAATGGAAATACAACAATAGTTCATGAAGCCATAACATGTTACACTGATGCTCCATGGTCTTTTATGGTAATAGACGATGCTTAAAATAAATTATGTTTTGTTGTCCTATATAATATTATAGCATATCAATCAAAAATTTCATGTACTCAAGTCAACAAATAGAAGAGGGGCTAGTTTAGATCAATTATTAAATTTGATTTTAAAATAATAAGTACCAAATACATAGACATGTATTTGAGATTTTAAATGTCGAACTATCAAATATGTATTGTATACATCTTAATTAGATTTTTAATATACACATTTTTATTCAAAGTCCATAGTAAGAGAGGAAAAAAATATCAAGTCTCAACTCTTGAGATTTATGGAGGTGTGTTTAGTTTATTTTTTAAAGTTGATGCAAAAATATGAAATATATACATTAGTCACTAGATTCAAGATAAGTGATCCAAAATAAGTAAAAATACCGAGGAAAATCACAACATATGCCTTTTCACACTTACATTTTGTCCCCACTTTAAATTGTGTGTGAATATTACAAATAAAGAATCTTAAAGAAAAAACTAGGGTATGCTCATGGAGAGGGAGACCACAAGGTGCCCAAAAATGTGTTTTAAGGAATATTATGTTCACACTACTAACAACAAATATAAGCCATAATATATGTGTAAGAATTTAAACTATTGAAAAAAAAATCATTAGGCATGCAATAATGATGTTGTCATAACTAGGGGGTCTTACCAAAGAACTCAACTATGCAACATAAAACATGCTTCCACACTCAATTTCAACAATCATGCTTTATTTATTATCAAAAATTAATACAATAGGGGTTTACAAAGCTATAGACCCTACACCACCCTCATTTTGTTAAAAATTTGGCCTTATTATTTCTATTTCCTTTCAAAGGCCCCCTAAATGTGTGCCTTGATCTTATTAGTCAATGGCCAAGGAAATCAAACAAAATATGATCTTCATCATTTCTAGAACTAAAAGAGTTTCAATAATCAAATCGTAGTACTTAGGTGAATGTTTCACAAGAGCACCAATGAGAAAAAATCTTGTAAATATAGTAGTTTGAAAATAATCTGCAAATTACTAGTTCGAACAAGAATTTTCACATCAGGTTTAGTTGGGCAACTATGGAAATGGAAAATGTATCCCTCTACATTTTCGTGTGTTTGGGCCTTCGTGTTAAATTAAGTATAATGTCTCCTTGATTTAGTGTTTTAATGTGTTAACACATTCACATTAGGTCTTGGGACCTTGTAAGCTAAATGGACTTAATTGTACCTTATTTAAGGTGTTGTAAAGTTTTTAACCACACTTTCACACTAATCTAGGGTTTTTAATTTTAATTGGGATTGTTTATGCCTTTTTTGGCCTTATTTTGCATCCACAAGCCTTAATTAATACATCTTTCTAAGAATAATCTCGACATAAACCAATATCCAATCATAATTTAGGTGTTTTTGGATTGTATGGCCTAGATTTAGTGATCTAGGATTCATACACCTCCTTGGGCATATGGCTCGCATTTAAGTTTTGGGGCCCCCATCCTGATTTCACATGAATCTAGGCATTTCTTGAAAAATGTGTCCCATAGCCTAGCCTAATGGGATTCATAAGCCACCTTTCACATATGAGTCTCATGTGGCTTAAAATTAAATTAAATTTGAATTATTAGCAATATTTTATTCTCCTAGATCTGATGTTGACTTGTAGTGTTGTAATTTTGAGGAATTTTCCATAAACAAGTATAAATACAAGGCTATTTCACTGATTTTTCACCTAAACTTTCCAGTATTCATGCATTCTAGAAAATTAGAGATCACAAGAGCATTCATGAGTTTACAAGAGAATTCAAGAGTCTTCAAGAAATGATTATCATGTGTTATGGAGTATTATTCAAGTATCAAGCATCATGTCAAAGTCTTCATGCATCATGTTTATTTTTTATCTAACAATTGTGATACATAGGGTTTTATGATTCAAGAAATTTTTCAACTCAAGATTTGTAACATTCAAGCAATAGTTGAAATATCTATATCCATTGGAGCCATCTCATACATGTTTGTAGCACTTTATTTCCAGGGTTTGGTGAGTTGCAACATATCATTTTGTTCATTTATCATTCCTCCTTTCCATTTTGATTTCATTACAAGGTTAGATTACAAAAACAAGTTTTGACCAAGGAAAATCACTTTCCACTAACAAAACGACATTTTTCTTTGTCTTTGGTGTGTGATTTTCATATCTAGGTTGAAGACACATTAAAGAGAAAGATTGGAAAGAACCTGTCAAGTGTGCAAAGTTGTCAAAGTTGTCACATTGTTTAGAAGATCATTAAAAGGCATCTACTGAGCAAAATTTGACATTTTAGATCCAAAAATCAAGTTGAGAAGACATAACAGAGGTTGAAGAGCATATTTAGATCCTAATACTCCCAAAAATCCAAGTTGGACTGATATGCCACTTCTGTTTTATGAGTCTCAGATTAGTGAATTTTCCAATTTTTAGGTGTTCTAGAGTTATCTCTGCCATATTTTTGTTCTTTCCTAGAAACCCTAATCTAGAACTGAATCCCCGAGACTAGTGTATGAGTCCCAGTAGGCATTAAAGTCAACATTTTCAACATTTTAGAACTTAAATCAAGTTGCTACAGGTTTATAGGTTCCCTTTTACACTTTTGTAGCTTTCTATTCTATTTTGCATTCATATCTAGGTCATTTAGTAAAGTCTTACATATCATTAAGTTTCATAATTAGTTCTTGCATGTTACTTGTCTTTCCAAGCCCTAGCTTGGTGTTGAACCCCTCTTTAGTCATTAATCAGATCCTAGGACAACCTTTAGCATATCTCATTTCTTCATTCCATCCTTGAATTGAGATCTCTAGGGTTTCCTTGAGTGAAAAAAGTGTGAAATAGGAGGAACCCTCTCTTAAAAGATAGAAATACCCCCTCTTCCCATTTCCATTGTTCCAACAAAAAAAACACATAATCTATACATGGTGAATTCTTCATCCAACTAAAGTAAGCTTATGTAATGCTAACATCATCATCATCAAATTTATTCATTTAAACTAATTGATTAATCTTGACAATGTTTAGTGCACTTAGCTAAACCAATAAACTTGAAATGGCCCTGAGAAACCCACAAATTTCATTGGATAAGGAATTCTCAAAAGAATTAGATGGATAATAAATACCCATAAATCTTGATGACCCCAAAGTTGCCATAAATAAGTAGGAATTTTTTTTTGCAAATTGATAGCAAGTGAAAATTTCACAAGAAGTGGAAGTTTCATATGTTATTTCACTATTGAGTTCTCGTAAGTAGCTAGATCACTTGAAAATCCTTGCACTTCAACATGTTTTCCTTCATGAAAAAGTATATTATTGAAATAAACCTTTTGATTGGTACATGTGTTCTATTCAACAACAGTTGTCTACAAGTCCACTTCACCACAAGATATCTACAAACCCCAGTTGAATGTGAAGTCCCCTACAAGGTCAAATAGGTATGAAGTTCCCACAAGATTAGAGTGCTATGTGATTCCCATAAATATAGATAAGTAAATATAAGTTGGTTCAAGGAAATGAAGATACCTAATTCAACACCAACCTCGTGTAAGTCCATTTATAGAGCAAGAACCCACAAAATTAGTACTATACGAAAATTCCATAAGGCCATAACTTTACCAACTATTTCCCAATCTTCACAATTTGAACTATAAATAATGAACCATATATTTTTGGGTCTATGTACTTCTCTCGCTCTCTTAGGGTTCTTCACCTAAAAGGAGAGAGATAGGCCAAAAACCTAGGTGGTTCACTCAAACTAATGCAAGCATAATGGAAATATGAATGAAATGTTCCTATATGAGATAGACTAAATGAAAATAACTAATCAAAGCTATTGATCATTAAGTGAAAACTATTGAAATGCAAATTGTTGGAAAACACATTGTGATATGCAAAAACACCTAGAAATGAAAGCAAATTGTAATAGAATTTGATGAATCTCGGATTGTGCACCTAAGAACTTGATAGACATTAGAAATGACATCTAGAATGTTGTTGATACTGATAATTTTTCCTACTGGGACTCATTTTCCTTTCCGGGCAAAATAGTCCTACTTCTGAGAAGTTATCTCGAAACCCAGTTTAGAAAAATGGGTATCCAAAGCTGTAAAGAACACTTTTTAGGCCTAGAAATGAGACTCATTTACCACTAATGGTGAATGATTGAAAATTTGAATTTCTGAAAATATAAAAGTGGAAACAAAATCCCTCGGTCTTCTCTTTGATTCCTGACAGGTGTCCGCCTCTAAAAGTCTGATTTATGAACTTGAAAGTGACTTTTCATTTATATTTTGACTTGTTCAACAAGGGGATGTATTCACCAACTTTACAACTTGATCTTGAATGATTTCCAAGCCTCCAAGATACCTAAATCTATGGAACACACAAGAAGAGGAGGGATGTTGGATGTTAGGGCATGGGGGTTTGCCTTGGTCAAACCCTTTTTTAGGTAATCAAACCAAATGAAGAAATAATATGAAGAATGAACATGAAATTAAGGGATTAATACCTTTCCATGATGATTGAACTTGACTTTTTGTAGCAAAAGATGAAGATTTAGCTCTTGAATGTCTTTGGAAGCTATCTTGATGACTTAGAATGTTAAAAAAACCCTAGCTTTCTTTACTTGAAGTGGAAGACGCATGATGAATGAGTTGTGAATTAGTTAAGAGATTATGAATTAGGGATTATAAGGTTGTATTTATAGGTGTTTCACCTTATTTTCCTATTAATTGGATCGTTGAGGCTGAGATGAAAGAAAAATAAACTCAAATTCTAGAATTTCCCGCTCAAGACTCAAAAATGACCCAAATGGGACTAATTTGCCACCTTGGGAAAATCAATCCCACCTAGCAGAGAATCATTTTCCATAGATGCTAAATTTTCCCCAAGGAGTCCATTTGCCAACTAGGTTGTTGGTGAATGAGGAAATCGGGTTTATATGGTGACTTTGTCAGTTATTTCATCAAATTATGCCTCAGGATGTAGAATATGGGGTAATAAGAGCCTATTAATGATGATGTAAAGGTTAATTAGGGCTTGGTACATAGAATTCAATCTAAAAGTGTGACTAAATACACTTTATATCATTAAAACGAGGTCCACTTAGCCTAGAAAGGCACAACATCCAATGTGAATGTGTAGGACACATTACAACACTAGACTAAGGTTAAGTTTAATTCACAAGCCTTCTAGGTTGATGTGAAAATGCAATTAAATACATTTACAATGTTGAATTAAGGGAGAATGGGTTCATTAGGTCTAGAGTGGTGTGAAATTCTTTTACAACACTTTACAACACCTTTAGAAGACATCGTTAAATGCATTTTATATAGTTTGCAAGGGTCCAAGACCTAGTGTGGATCTGTAAAATACCTCAAAACACTAAATCAAGGCCTCCTTGAGTTCAATTTATCATCAAATCTTCCCATGTCAAGCAAGAAATAATTTTTTCTATGGTACATTTAGCCCCACTTTAGTAAGAGGATGAACTTGCTTCAAACTAACACTAAAGTAGACATTCAAGAGGGGTCCAATCGTACTAATGTAGATGGTCTAGGACAACAAAGATCGAGAAGGTGGTCAAGCTCCCAAGATCTAAGATCCTAAGTCAAACCAACATGAGTGAAAAAGGACACACATAAGCTGAATGATATGCAACCAAACTAGATATAGAATCATGCAATGGAAAGAAAATAGGAAGAATATAAAAGAAAAAATGAAAAGGTGGATTAAGCTTCGACTATTTTTCAAACACATTGTGGATCAGATCTAGGCTGTTTGTCCAAAAATGCATAATCACTTTGAGGCGATGAAACTCTTGGCTATCCGCCGAGTGAGAAGTCCTAAGTATACTCACTTTATGGCCATGACACTTCTAGTTGTCTGTGAGGTGAGAAATCTACAAGGTGTCTATGGGGAAAATTCATGCCTTAGAATGGGATTCTTGCTCAACCATACTAAAGTTATACCCTCTGATAACTTTAATAAGGTTCCACAAAGAAAAATGATTTTTGAACTCTATGAGGTAAGCGAAACTTCATATGGTTGACACTCATAGAAATTGTAAATGTAAAGGTAGTGCAAGGATTGTTCAAATGGATTTTTCTTAGTTCATGCAAGGTCTCGTCTTAGGGAACATCATGCTTAATGTTTCCAAGAGAGGATGTGTCAAAAGAAGTATCACACTCTTGGATGGAATCAAGCCCAATGACACCACCAAGAAAAATATGCATCGCAAGATGAAAGAAATCACAGAATGAAATGTGATTGGTGATGTATGCCCCCACTTTGAAGCAATTGTAAACACTAGTATTGTGAGAAATTTCTTTAATGTAGAAGAGAATGAAGAAGACATGAGATCTTATTCAAAAATCCCTATGCCAAGTCATATGTTTCCAATAAGCCATGCCATGAAAAAGGTAAGTATGTCACATGCGAGCCAACTTAAAGAATTTTGTCCACATCCCAAGCTTGCTCTTATATGTTCATGAAAGGTTAATGACTAGCCAAAGGAGGAAATGACAAGTGACATACAAAGACAAGGCTATCAAACCCCTTGCCCCCATTTAGTGTAGGAAAAACATGAGCTGAAATGATTGATGGAATGCATGCTAGAGTGAAAATCAGTATTGATTAGAGGAATTAGGTTCCCCCACATAGGGAAGCATACCAAACTCCTTAAGATGTTGGATTTTATGACTCAAAGCCTTACATTCATTAGTGGAATGACCATGAACTCTATTATATGCACAAAATGTAGTCTTGTAATAGAAGTTATTTCAAGTTCTTGGAGGAAGGGTGATCAAGTGATCTTGTAGAAGTCTTGACAAAATGCCCTCTTGATCATTGGGAGAAGGTGTTCCTATAGTTTGTAACAAAGATGTTTCCTTCTTGGTATTAGTCGTCATATCTTCACAAGACTCTTTAATTGTGAGATTTTGTTCTCTCCTTTATAGGAGGGTGTAAGATCTAATGAAGTCAAATGATCAGTGTCTTGTGAGATGACATTGACATTAAGTGAGGAGTTCATTGGTTGTGTCATGTTGTGTAAAGGATGATGTTCAAAACCACTAGTGTCAAGGAGTTCAGGATGGATGACTATTAAGGTTGATTTAGGAGTATGTTGTGTGAGATTGTTGATGTTGAGTGAAGGCCTGGTGATCTCTATCAAAGGACAATAACCAAGACCATGAGTGGTTTGTTATGTGATAGGGTCTATAGGGCTGTGGATACCTTGTTCATTAGCACAACATCCTTTGCCACTATATCCAAGTTTATTCATAAGCTCATACCCTTTTTCATAAATATTTTTCATTACTTTTGGATTGGTTGGTGGTTGGTGATAAGTGGCATCAAAGGTGGTTGTGTAATTTGTTTCATTGTCTAAAGTGGTTGAGGTGGATGTTTTCAAAGGGTTATCTAATTTTTTATTTCCCTTATGTGAATGATTGTGTAGGATCTTGTATTCACCCATGAATTCATGTTCAAAATCGAAGGAACCCCAATCATCTTCTAATAGCTTCATGACTTGTTCAATATGTTGTTCTTTGTTGTTCTATTGTATGGGTTCTGCTAGTGTAGTTGATGTTGATTGGTTTAAGGAATTTTCTATGCTTTTCTCAAGTTGTAAGACACTATAAGGCTCAAGATCAATGTCAAGTGTGTGGACTACGTTGTTGTAGATGTATTTCATTTTGTGATGAAGAGTGGAAGGCACACCTTTCATTGCATGAATCCATGGTCTTCCTAAGATAAGACTACATGAAAGTTCATGAGGCATAACATGGATTGGTGTATTCAAGGTGGCCACTATAACAGTAAGAGGTATAATGATCACCCTGAGCGATTTATTTTTTACATTTTGAAATCCCTTAATAGATAAATAATTAGGTTGAATGGTTGATTGATCAATGCCAAGCCAACCCAGAAGGCTCACAATACACACATTAAGGTTAGAACTAGTATCTACAAGAGTTATCTTTATCCCTTTTCATTTATATTGTGCTATGATCATGAAAACATCATTTTTTTTTGCACATCCAACAAGGGGAGTTCACTTTGGTGGAAAACAATGTCATTGTGTATTCTGTGAATGATGTCATTATATTATTTGGTTGCACATTAGGAGAGACAAGAACTTGTTGTAAGGCTATTTGGATCATGTTGTGACAGTGAGGGGAGGATTGAATAAGGTCCCACAATGATATCTTAGTAGAAGTATTCTTAAGTTGCTCGACAAGATCATACTCCTTTTGACCTGGCAAGAAAAGGGTTAGGTGGGATAGGATTAGGCAACGGTAAGGGTGTGAAGGTTGGGTATAGTGGTTGTGTATTGTTTTGAGTGTTACACGTATGAGCAATGGTATTATGACTCAGTTGTTATGAAACATTATTCTTAGTCTATGGTAAAGGACAAGTTTAGGTTTATTTTGAGTTTGTTGTTTATGTGAAGGTGGGTAGAGAATTAGAGGGTTGTTAGGATGTCTCGCGGGGTATATATGAGGTCCATTGATTGAGGGGGATTTAATGGATACTTGCACATTCATAACCTCAACGATCTTAGTTTGATGTATCTCTAATAAAGGGAAATCAAGAATCACCTTTTTATTGAAGGAAGAGACATTATTATTGTTGCCTTTTTCTAGCACCATGATATTCTCCCTATAAGGAGAGTTTTTTAGAAGAACTACAAATCAAATGTTGTTGACATTCATGGATTGGTTCTTCTAAAATGACTCCATTAAAAGTAGGGGAATGATGAATGGTTGAATTTGTGTGTTTATTTATAGTGGGGAAATGAGGGGAAGACTCTATTTGATGGCCATATTTCCCTAAGGTTTCATTCTCATGTTCCATATTATCTACCCTACTAGGACAGCTTGTAATATGTTCATCCACGGTTAAATTTTGTAAAGTAGCTTCATCACAAGTGGAGAAGGCATCAAGAGAAGGACCACTATGGTTTTCAAATAGATTAGCCCAAATGGCAGGGGCATTAGGGAAGGGAGGACCTAGGGTTTCATGATTCTTAATAGGGATGTCTTCTAACACCAACCTATCCTATTTATATCGAGGAGGGATATTCTGGGAGATTGAAAATTTTGGTTGTCATGGTTATGGAGACTAGGTAAGGTGATATTTAGAAATGTGTCTATGATTTCATCCTCTCTTTTTCTAATGTCTTCCAAAGGCTAAAGAGGATAGGGACAATCAAGAATCTCAATGCTTGTAGCTCCTTTCACCAGTGTTATGATTATCTACACTTGCATCCTCTTGGGTTATGATATTCTTGCAAATCCGATAGGTATGAGGAGGGTATGCAACATGAATAGAAAATGTTTTACTTTATTGTCCTAGATTTTTTTCATGAAAAATGGAATCATACAGGCCACTTGATATTCTAGAAACATGGAATGCTTGAAGCAGGGATTACTTTAAGAAACCCCCCCTTGGTGAAGGTGTAAAATCCTGGCGAATATTTCCTTTTATTTGAAAAAAATTATTAATTTTCTTGGCGAATCTATGCAAATTATTAAAAATAATTGTAAAATCCTAGTGAATCTTAATGAATAATTATTAAAAATAATAATCACAGTGGTGAATCCAAGCAAATAATCACTAAAATGATTAATTACAATGGTGAATCTCTCCTTTAAAAATTTGTATAGTTTGTCGGCGCGATTCCCTCATATTTTTTTAGTTTTTTGTAATATTGAAGTAGGGGCCCAGGGGCGGCAGCCACCGTCAGGGTCAAGGGGCAGAACGCCCTTGTGGGGGTCGAGGGGGAAACTCCCCCTCGCGGGGTCCGGGGACAACCGCCTCAATGTGCTCTTGTGTTTTTTAAAAATCTCACTTTAAAATTAAGATTAAATGAAAAGTGAAAATGTTACCATCGATTAGCTTTTTAATTGGATGGTTGTAGGTTAATTTCGTGACCTTACACGCATGTGCATTTTAAGAGGCTTGTTGAGGCCCGAAATTTGTTTTAGGCCACATGATTAGATTTAATCGTATGGCCCAAAAAAAAATTTGCACCTCAACAAGCCTCTTAAAAGGAACATGCATGTTAGGTCATGAAATTAACCTACAACCATTTAATTAAAAAGCTAATCGATGGCAATAAATAAAATACCCAAAATTAAATGGTAATTTATTATTAGTGGCACTATTGCCACAAAATTAATGGTAGGAATATAATTTTATTGGTGAGCATAATTAGTATTTGTAATTACAGTATAAACTACTGGCGAATCAGTTCCAATGACGCATCATTTAAATAGGAGAATTAATCGGGATGAAATTATTTTTTGTAAAAGAGTGATTCAACATGTGAGCAATTTTTCTGCATTTACCTCAAATATCAATAAACGTTAGAGAAAATTAAGTACACCAAACTAAAAACTCCTATGAAATACTGAATCATGCTTCATAATGCAATTAAAACAACAAAATATCAAATAAACTAATTGAGAGCATAAAAAACATGATACATATCTATCCCATAGTGGATTGATGCTTCTTCAACATGGAAAGAAGCCCTTTCCCAATCCTTGCTAAGCTCTTGTATGATAAAAAGATGCAAGATGATATGAAGATTATGGAGATGATGATCAAGATGAAATTCTAACTTGGATGAGTTGTTGAGGATTAATTCAATAGAGGAGGCCTCTATTTATAGCCAAGAAGGATAAAAGAATGCAAAACATGGAGGATGTGGGACTAAAGATCCACCAATAGGAAGAAGCCACTTGTCACTATGTGAGTGGATGAAGGATGTGCAAGTTTTGGTCAATGTACTAATAAATGAGATTAGTTGGCCTTTTCAAATTCAAATTTGGGTTGTTCGAGGGAGAAAGAGGGACTTAAATGCCAAGTGGAGGACATGTAAGAGGGGAGTTAATGCCTTGTTGGAAGGGACAAGTCAACTTGTTTTAAAATTCAAACTTGACGTAATATTCTCCAAAGATGCCTTGTTGAGGGAAAATGAGGATTTAATAAATGAATTAAAATGCTTTATTTGTGCAAGTGGGAAAAGCTAGAGGATGTGATAGGTGGTTAGATTAGATTAATCAGGATTAGATTAATTTAGTGAAGGATTAGGTGATTTTGACCCATTTGACTTAGATACTTTGATTTATTTAAATCAAAAGGGAGGAATATGAATTTTGAGATTTTAATTAAATAAAGTTTGATTTATTTAATTAAAATAATGATGTTATGCTTAATTTAAACAATGTTGATTTATTTAATTTAAATGGATGACCTTAGGAGATTGAAATTAATGAACTTGATTTACCTGATGAATGGATGAATGTGAATGATGCTAATTTCATATGTCTAGATTTTTCCCCTCTTTCAAGTAATGTACTTGCTGCGTTGGTTCAAAGAAATAAACTTGTCATGATCAAAATTCAAAACAAAAAAAAAAAAATTTGAAGCTCCAACAGAAAGAAGTACACTAGTATATTGCCCCATTGAGAGATCGAGCGAAAAGATTCGATTTGAGGGTCAATATCATGATAAAGAGGTTCAAGATGGAAGGTTATGATGTTGATACAATTGAGATGTTTTCAAGATGCTTAGAATAACCAATCTATATTATCCTAAACAACTTAAATGATGATATGATGTGATGATGGATGAAGCAATAATTCCTATATGATTATGCAATGAATGTTTTATGCAAATGTGTGATTTTATGAGATGCTTAGACTAAAAGATCTATATTATGATGATGAACATGCATGTGAGATGATGTAAAGAATGTTGATGGTTTGTGGATGCAGGATGGATGCACTGGTGATGATGATTAACTAATAATGATGTGATGTTAGTGTGGAAAAGAAGAAATGAGAAATGAGATGATGATAAGAGGATCCAACAAGCCAAATTTATGAGATATGATGATGAGAAATGGATGATTTTCTTATCAAGGATTGGGATTTTATAAGGGTCACTTACCCTATGTTTGATAACATGCATAAGCATGATGCATCAAGGTATAAAGAACTAGAATGGTGTTGCACTTAGTGTGATTTAATTTGACTCGACAAACAGATAGGAGTATTCTTATCCACACTTGACATACAAAAACCTTGCTAGCATGCACTTTATAAGTTTCAAACATCTCAGACCAAAACACAGAAAGGTATAACCTATCAATGAAATAGTCAACAAGTTGTCCAAAAACACCCTCCATACATATCTAACAAAGCAAGTATTCACCAAGTTATATTGCAAGAACATCCAACAAGTATAGCAAACAAAAGATAATTATTTTTTCCCCATTCCTATCTCTCTAAATCCATTTGTTTGGACATCATCGAGAGGTTATTGGAATGAGCGCGAAGAGATAAGTCAAAAGACAAAGATAAAGTAAACAAACAAGCTGATTTTCTTCAATATGGATAACCAAAGGGGAATGTGTTTTAAGAATAAGAATCAAAACTATTGCCAAAAGATAATGCCCATTGTAGGAAGGATACATCCTAGGACATGTTAGTGGATGGCAGCCCATCATTTCGTTTATCCAAAGTGTTCTTTCTGATAAATAATGCCCATTGTAGGAAGGATACATCCTAGGACATGATGTTATCAGATGATTTATATGTCATTGATTGGATGATAGGTTATCAACACAAAGAGTTGACCAACTTGTTTACGTACTGACCTAAACCTAAGACTTGACATTTTGAGTTTTCACTTTTAACCTGCTAGACCTGTTTCCAACTGTTTCACCAAAGGTTGAGGATGACGATCATTTATTATGAGTGATGTTATTGTGGGTGTAAGCGAAATGAGACAGATGGATTTTTTAAAATATTTGGATGTTTTTGGAGTTTGAAATCTTTTGAGGCTGTTTTTGGTATTTTTTGAGATTTTTACAAATGTTTTGATTTTTAATTTTTCAAATGTTTTTGGATTTTGTGAGATTTTATGAATGTTTTTGGATTTTGTGTCTCAAGGGCTAATAAAAAATGAGCCTTTCCTATGTTTAAGCTCAGAGATGATGTAGTTTGGATACCATGTTTTTGAAATTTTTATATTTTTTGATTTTTTTTGGATTTTTGATATTTTTTGAATGTTTTTGGATTTTGATGTTTTCTGGATGTTTTTGGGTTTTTCGCATGATTTTGACGATTTGGATATGGGTGTGTGTGATGATATCAATGATCTATTTTGGGATTTTTTTGAAAACCAAACTAAGGTTGATTGATCAAATCGATGGATTGATAATGATAAAATTGTTGAGGATACACAACTATGCAAGGATAGTGTTAAGCAACACAAGGATTGGGATGGATATCCCAAGATGATGGAAGATTGATTGGATTGATCAAGATTGATGATGATAACATTTTTGAGGATACACAACAATGCAAGGATAGTGTTAAACAACACAAGGACTAGGAAGGATATCCTGAGATGATGATGGATTGATTGGATTTGATCGATCAGTATTTTGAAGCTTGGTTTGAATCAAAAGATGCTTTGGATGATTTGATGTGATGTTTGAAGTGCAACTTAGATGCAACTGATAGTGATTGTTTGGATTAATGTTCAATTAAAGATAAAAATTGATAAGGAGCACCTTCTCATCAAGATGTGCCATGGGGTAATGATTTGGATTTTAGCTCACAAATGCTTGACCAACTTGATTTCACGTTTACCAATGTTTGGATCACCACATAAGGTGGAGGATATAGATCAAGATTTATTCCATAAGCAAGATGTAAATATCTTTCCCCCAGTGTCTAGCAATGTATGGAATGTCATGGGTGGATTCTTGGATAGGTGTATGGATGGATGGATATGGTAAGCATGCAAAGGATGCCAAGGATTATCTTGTGATAAGATAAGGTGTTTGGATAAAGAAATCATCATTAGATAATGCTTCATGGCTCAGATAACACTGGGTAGGATAGGATTAATGAAAATGACCCATGTCAAGATGTTTACCATAAGCAAGTGTAAAGTGTGCCCCAAACTTTCATCAAGATCAAGATAACTTGGACTATGGATGCAAATGGATGAAAATGGATTGGATAAATGGTCCATGGATGAATGGATTTATTATGGCTAAGATGGATGGAATGCTAGATTTATTACGAATGGGATGAGATGCTTTCACTTGAAATAGCACACACAGATGCTTGATTCTACACATGATGCTTGTTTGCTAGGTTTTCATCATGGTACCTATCCAAAGTGCCACCGTAGTGGTTTTCACTAGAGGACATTTTTTATTCTTTAGTTTTTTTAATCCTTTTTTTGATTTTTTTTGGTTTTTTTTCTAAAAGATTCATGTTGACCCACCTGGTGGTGTTGATGTAGACACTTATGTCATAATGTTCCATTGATATCCTTCTTGAAGAAGTTATTTTTCCAAGATACATGCACTTGAATACAAATTTTAAGATTCCTAATATGTTTCATTGATACCAGAGTTAACTTTGTCTTTATGTGCACATCACAATAGAGTGCCTTCTAAATCCTTATGATGAAGGGTCATTGCCAATATATGGTCAATTTAAGAATTGGATATCATGCTTGGAGGTGTGGATGGAGTGTGTTTAGGAATAAAATATGGATTGGTTGATAGATTGGAATCTTTGACTCTCCAAAATTGGGAAGATGAGCAATGATGGTTGGATACGAAAGTGTGCATGGAATTAGGACCAATTGTTTGATACACTTTTTACATAGCTTGAAAAGAATGCTTTTGCTTTTGTGGAAATCTTTGATGGATATTTTTTCCTTTTTTATGTTTCCCCATAGTTTCTTTGACTGATGGAATTTGATAGGGATAATCTTTCTTTGTATTTTTGGTATCCACTTGTATTTGATTTGTCTGATATGTTTCTTAGCTTCTTTTTCTTTGATAACGTTCCTTGTGCTTTGATTGAAATATTTCTTTTGACGTTGGTCCCAATTCATGGATGGGGTGATGGGTGGGTGAAGATTCATGACACAACTGGTTGTAGTATTAGCATCAATTTAATAATAAGGATTATTTGTGCTCACTATGTTATGTTTTCTTGAGACATAGTTGCCCCCAATATTGTGGAAGTATTACCTTCATAATTTGATTCTTCCTATTATGATAATTCTTGTTTAGAATGCATTCTCTGATAAATGACCATCGCAGATGATGTTATTTCGATCGGATACTCTGTTGACTCCACAATATCCTGTTCTATCTGACTAGTTTCCTTGAGTGGATAATGTTGGATATCTTCATACATGATGCCCTTAGTCTGAATTTGGGATATATCTGATCCTAATTTTGACAATTCAGTTTGACTGTAGGAATCGATAGCCTACTCTTTTTTTGTAATAATGTCACGAGTAAAGGAATCCTATTTTGAATGAATATCATCTATGTGTCCATCCACAGAAAGAATCTCATGGGTAGATGGAGGAGTATGTGTTATATGGACATGATCATCATTTGTGACATCTTGTCTAGATAAGAGAGTGTCCATTAGATCATTATAGTATCTTGGAGATACAAATTCTTGGTCTTGAATGATTTTGGAATCTCTTTTGACATGCTTTGGACTAGTTTCTTGACATGGGTCAGTTTCAAAGGATGGATTGCTTATAAAGGGTTTTTGGATGTCCCCATTAGGCAAGGGAAGCAACTCAATGTCCTCTTGATCTTTGAGTGGACTTGGATCAAATGTTGAGTTGAAGATTTTTTTCAATATCTATAGCCATGAGGTAGAAGGATGTCAATATGTCTTGGAAAGGACCATTGCTAGACTTTGGTGAAATATGTTGATCATGCTTTGGAATGAATTCTTGAGATATTCCCTCTAACTCGTTAGGTGATGTAGAGACATTTTCAACATGGTCATTGGTTGAATCCTAATCATTGTCCCCAATAGTTATCATTTTTTGTGTTTGTGCTTGTGTTTTTTGGGAATCTTGAGTATCTTGCGTGGCTGGGGAGGCTTGGGTAGCCTAAGCAACTTGTTGAGCAGCTTGGTACTACTAGAGTGCTTTTTGGCAAGCCTGGTAAGCTTTGGTAGTGGTGGCAGATTCAAAATTGTGTTGGATGCAGTGACAAGTGGTTAAGATATGCTTAGAGAAATCATGGTAGTGAGGGGTTGAGATGTGTTGGGTGTGAGAGTGATGGTTGGAATGAATGAGGTGACAGGTTCTTGGGAGACCGTGTTTTGATTTGTCAGGATCGACATTGTTGTTTGATTGGATACCATCTGTTGTTGCAATATCAATGGTATATTTGGAGGATTTGATGCAATGATTTGATTGGTGCTTGATGGATTTCCTTCGATCCATTGATTTTGGACAATGTTTTGATTTGGGATGATGTTTAGATTTAGCACAATAGGTTGAAATTGAACATTTTTGATGTTGGGAATCACATTGCCTTGATTTAGGTAACTTTGATTTTGCATGGTGTTACCTTGACTTGGATTAATACACAGAGTCGTTAACATCTTGTTTGGACTTTGAACAATATTTGTATTATTTGCAAACATATCCATCCCAAAGTTTACCAAGTTTGGATTCAAAATGTTCATGTTTTATAAAGTTGTACTTGGTACATTCACATTTGGCATGTTGGGATTTGATGGGATCACGTTGTTTGTTTGAAGGCTCATGAATTGATTGTTTGGTTGATAGACTTGTAGGTTTGGACTTGGATTTAAATCTATTGGATCAAGAAAAGTGTTCCAAACTTTTGACTGGGCATACTCACATTTGTTGTATCATTGAGGTTTGTAGGAGATAATGATCCCATGTACGAATTGTATAAATGTGAGTTTTGATAATCAATCAACATTGTAAGGTTATGAAAGTTCAATTGATTTGTATTACTCATGATGTATGGATCAAGTTTATATTCCATGTTCTTCTTGCGTTGAGGTCTTGTTTGGACTATAAAATAAGGATCAATTTTCAAGAATGTGGGAGGTGAACCTCTAATTCTTTGGGTTGATCCAAACTCTAGGTAGAAAAAAAAAAGTATAAGATTTTGAGGATCAAAAGGATGGTGATGAGATATGAAATATGGATGATTGGTGAATGATTGGAATGCTTAGGAAACCTTGAAGAGCATACTAAACTTTAGGACTTAGATTGATTTATGATTTGATTTGAAATTGGTTTGATTTGATTTGGATAGTGAACTCATAAACTCTAGGAGGTTGGATGTTGTCCCAGAGTAAATTTGTCGATAAGATGCTAATTTGTCTAGGTGTGAGAAGAAGAATATGTCTAAACACTCCTATCAAACAAGATGATATTGATAATGAACTCCTAAATCCCAAGATGTTGGATGTTATCAAGGGATGAATTTGTTCACAAGTTTTGATAATTTGATCAAATATGTGGAGAAGGATGCATCTACACATATTCAATCAAACAAGGTGATTTTGGTAAATGATTTTCCCAAAGTTTAACATGAGGGGTTTTTTCAAGTTTTCCAAGAATTGTTTATTAGGTGATTTTGATTTGATGTTTGGGAGATGGATGAAAGTTTTGATTTTGATCCTAAGATACTTAGAGAGACTTGGTTTACTAGACAAAGATATTGAAGAACATGCTTTTCTCCAAGAGTAGTTCAAACCAAAAGACCAATGTTTCCTCGAAAGACAATAAAAAAATAAAGCACATGTGTGGGGTTCAATTTGAGTTAATCTTGTCAATGAATTGCTTTTACCACAAAGACACTTTCTAATTAGTTTTCAAACTGAATGTCTATGTCTCCATTCCATTTTCATTCCACAAGGTCTATTATGTGAAAATCATGGTTTCAAGAACATAGTTCCCTAATGTTGACTTTAGTAGGAGCAAATTGAGATGAAATCCAAATGCCTAGAAACCTATAAGGATATGAATCCTAAGGGAAAGCAAGGGAATGTGGATTTGTTCAAGGATATTTTCTTTACCTAAAGGGTTTGAAATTTGAATGATTTGTTTAATTTTTTTCTCAATGTTTTAGATCCAAGCACTATGTTTTCAAAATAACTCACAAACAATATAACATTCTAGCTCAATTGGTACATTTTTCTTGGTGGGCTTGCATCCTACCCTTTATAGTAGAAGAGATGATTTTACATGCAACCAAGGAGAGAGTATAAAGGTATGTTAAGAATGAAGTCTTAACCTCTATAGTTTAATTAAGATTAGACATGGCAAGTAACTTCTTGGAATCTAAGTTCCAATGCACCACTTTGATAAACTTGTTGGATGGACTGGTTGGCTACTACAAACGGGGTTATTAATGATGGGACATTGGGGACATGGCACCTTGCGAGCATCCAACAAGCCACTAAAGGCTTCAATCAATCCTACTAGGGGAACTTATACATTTTACAGTAGAACCCCATTCTAAAAGAAACTATATGGCTAAGACCTACATACCATGAGGACTTGACACTTTAGTCTTATCCATTTATATACCAGACCGAATGAAAAACTTTTTGGAGTCACCTTTGAGTTCTCCTTTTAGATCAGTCTCTTAGGTAGGCCCCTCTAAAGGTAAACAATGATGAGCAAGCACATCCATAGTTTGATTAACGTTCATTTAGAAACAAAGGGAGAACACACGCAATATACCTAACTCACACTCGCAAGCTTTGTTCAATTTGAAACCCAAAATGAAGTGTGAAGGTGATCACTTTATCTCAAACTAAGATCATAAAAAAATCCTTTTGATTCTCAAGATCATTGTGAGGTGCAAGAGAAGTGCATACGTCTTTTCGATGGCATTAGTTTTAGTACGTAATCACAAAACAAAGTTGCACATGTTTTTTTTAAAACCTCAATGCAATGATTTTTGTTCCTTTTAGTGTGCCAAAATGAAATGTGGAATTTTCTTTGTTCAATTCTTAGCATCAAACAAAATCTAGTTGATTTGTTCTAAGATTCATTTTAAGCTCCTTTTGTAACAAGAAATTGAAGTGTTCTTTTTAAGAGCCCAAAGAAAAAGTTTGAGTTAGTCTAAAACAAAAAAATAAAGCATAAGATATAAGCTCCAAGCATTAAAAAACTCTTTGTGAATTTCAAGTTTAAATTCTCAATTTTGCTTCACTCTGATCTTACTTTCTTTCACCTTATTCTAGTGCTTGATTTCAATGCCACCGAGTCTTTATGCAAACCTTTTCATTGCTTCTTGTATGCACTATACCATAACCCTTATAAATACAAGATTATAAATACAAATTTAGAACTTCAAAATCTTTTGACAATGATATCATCAAAACTTATTTCCACACTAAAAATCATTTCTATCATCTATTGCAGTGGATCCCATACAAAGCTAGTAAATACAAAGCTTATAAATAAAAGGAATTTCTATCATCTATTTCAAAACTTTAAATTATGATGTGAGTTCAAGTTCAAGATCTGGTCTATCACGTTAAAGGGGAGTCATTGGTACAAAGTTTCTTAAAGACCAAGTCATATCACCATCATTCTCTATTCAGATCTACTTCCCTGAAAGGATGGAAAAAGATAATGTAGAAGGTTGTACTTAGCTTTTAGCAAAGTGAATAACCAATACTCAACATATATTTTAATTTCTCAACACCCCTTTCCATGTGGTCTTTAAAGAAGATTGTCAGAGCATTTGGGACTCCACTTTAGGCACTATTGTTGTAATGGAAAATCCTTTTGGAACTCTGTGTTATCTGTACAGTGCATCGATAGGTTAAAATATACAATCAGAATAATTATGGGATTACTAGGGCGAGCTATAAAACATTTCACCCATTTCAAGATTGGGAAGCATATAGACTACAAGCTAGTTCCCTTTGGTGTAACAATAGATTATAAATCTCATGTAGGCTACCATTCCCATGAGTTTTCAACTTTAGCCACAAGCAAGAAGAAGGAAGCACGCCTGGCCAATGTGGATGTCGTGTCTCGGTGGTCTACCAATATTGTAATCACCATTCAATAAAAGGAATAAAGTAGGATATTTTGATAGATTTTATAAAAGGAACAAGCCATTGTAGATAGTTATAATGCATTGAAAAGAAAATAACCGCGACAATAACTTTAATAACATCATGAATAAATCATGACAGAAAGCATAAATGCGAATCCTTTCTTGGAATTTGGTGTGAGCCTTACACCTACTCAACAACTAAAAGATGAGTTCTACTCTTACATTAGAATGGAAATAAAGCACAATGGGAGTTTAGAACAAGAAATGATATTGAAAATAAAGCACTTCTTTCTGATCATCATGCCACTATTGCCACAGTAGCTATCGTATAGAAAATGTAGAGAAAAGCGAAAAATATATGATCAATGAAATTCCCTGTAGGCTCTAAAATAAGACATTAAAATAGGGGAAAAAGATATTTTTCTTATTTTATGCGAGCTGCAACCTGAACATAAAGTTTCAACAACGGTGTTAAAAGGAAGTTTATTAAATTGAAAATTATGACCATGATCTCGTATGCTAAGGTTGCGTGGCTCCCTAGCATGGCATCAAAGGCTTTAGACTAGTGCTTACTCAAGATAAAAGCAAAGCATGTTCAATAAGTAATACATGAAAACCTCAAAAAGCCTTCTCTAGATGGTCTTGGTATTAAACGCAGCTTCAAAAGAGGAATCAGAACTGGTTGCCACTCCCCTAGATTAGAATTGAATACTTTGTTTCATCAACAACCATCACCTTATTAAAAGGTTTGACTGCCTCTTCAAATGCATGATAAATGAATGATATAAACCCGATCTGTATTGCATTAAATCTGCAAGTGATAATTTCCTATACCAACCACACAAAATGTTTATTCTTCATGCCATGAACTGTGTATTGTCCATTCAACCGGTAGATTGATTTCAACCTATAAAATGACCCAAAATGTTATGCACTCTGTATTCCATAATTTGGTAAATGTTAAGCCTTACAAGGGTCATGCGATATAAAGAAAATAATGCAAGATTTACTCTTGTTGTATTCTTTTCCTCTTAGAGATACACATGTCTATGTAATGGCTACCAGATCATAACATGACTAACTCCTATATCATTCAGTAAACATGGCGAGCCTCTTTTTTTTCTTTTCATAACAAATATTGGAATCCCTTTCAAATTGGTGAGAATAGGATGCAAGGCTTTAAACTAGTGCACATAGGTTTCCACTAAGTACACAAATAAAATACTTCACAACAATATCAACTATCTATCAAAATGTGTAATATGATATTTGTAGTTAAACGATGAGCTTCAAGATTAGCGCAATACCTGATAAATTGAAAGTGAAGTTGTATCACATAATTCGCCACATCAATCACTGAAACATGTAGATTTCAATGTTGCCACACTCAGATCAATCATAGAGGCCTTTGGTGCCATGAAGGAGCTTAGGGAGATGCCAGTGATGTGGCCGCAAAATTTCTTAGCAGCAGTATAATTTTGTGGTAGAGAAGAATAGGATCCTCCTATCCTTCTGCTTTGACAGAATGCCTCTTTGAGGAGTCTGTGAAAGTATCTAGTCTGATATCATTGATTACTCAATCAAGCTAAAATAATTTACAACTGTGATGCCCTTTTTCTAGTAGACGATGCCCCAGCCAAGCCAAGGCATGTGAAGAATTATAAAAATTGTTTAAACAATACAACATTTATGACATTAAATGATAAATCAGATCTGTGGATCTATAATGTGAGTTGCTAACAATTCATGTGCTCATGAAAACATTGACCGATGATTAAACACATCTCTCAAATCCATGCTAAAGAAAAGAAGATAGCGATAACTTCAAGCTCATAATATTCCATACTATCATCATGACTTTTTCAAATAGAAACAAAGCAAATGAAGTTTGAAGTCTACATGATTGGTAACAGAGAAAAGAAAACTTTATGTTTTATATGGACAACAAAGAAAGACGTTATGTTTTATATATAATATTTGAAATAAACAAGAATAGAAACAACGATTATATTTTGGCCCTCCTTCTAGCACCATTTTTTGGATGCTAAATCTGCAAAATGTTAGACTTTGACAAGAAATTTTCATTGAAGTCAAGTAAAACATAACAAATCCAGTATCCCTATGAAATATTATATCATGTGTAGATATGCTAAATAAGATATTAAAACAACATGAAAAGCTAAATAAGCATATAAACAACATGAATTAAACTTTATCTCATAGTGGATTGGTGCTTCTTCGATGTGGAAAAAAGCCCTTTCCCAATCCTTACAAAGCTCTTGTATGATAAAAAGATGCAAGATGATATGAAGATTATGAAGATGGTGATCAAGATGAAATGCTAACTTGGATGAGTTGTGGAGGATTAATACAATAGAGGAGGCCTCTATTTATAGCCAAGGATAAAAGAATGCCAAACATGGAGGATGTGGGACTAAAGATCCACCAATAGGAAGGAGCCACTTGCCACCATGTGAGTGGATGGAGGATGTGCAAGTTTTTTTCAATGTGCCAATAAATGAGATTAGTTGGCCTTTTCAAATTCAAATTTGGGTTGTTGGAGGGAGAAAGAGGGACTTAAATGCCAAGTAGGGGACATGTAAGAGGGGAGTTATTGCCATGTTGGAAAGGACAAGTCAACTTCTTTTGAAATTCAAACTTGAGGGAATATTCTCCAAAGATGCCTTGTTGAGGGAAAATGAGGATTTAATAAATGAATTAAAATGTTTTATTTGTGCAAGTGGGAAAAGCTAGAGGGTTTGATGGGTGATTAGATTAGATTAATTTAGTGAAAGATTAGGTGATTTTGACACATTTGACATAGATACTTTGATTTATTTAAATCAAAAGGGGGGTATGTGCAGGATCATCATGGAAAAACTAGGACCTTAAGTAGCAAAAAAATTTAGAAAAATCAGAGTTAGGCAACTTGACATAAAAATTTGCATAAGTTATCTATATTATTTCAAAAAAATGTAAGAATAGAATCTATAGCAAATTGAATGTAGTTTCTAAACTACTAGGTTTGTTTAAAAAAATAGAAATCTATTTGGTGAAAATTTGAAGTTTCAATGCATTAGCACTTAATTTTCAGGAAAAAATAAGAAGTAGGTGTATGTTTGAGCACCCTAACCACAATAAAATGACAATATTTTTTTATAATATTTTAGATATAAGTAGAGGACTCATGTCCCAATGTGATGCATATTTTTTTGTAATTTTTTTCCAAGTAAATAATTAATTATAAATTGTTTATTACAACTTTTAAAAAATATAGAAAACTTGTGTGTTTGACCACCTTAACTTGGTGAAAACTTCATGAAATTCAATTTTTCTTTTTTAAATCCTATAGTATGTGAAGCATAGAATGTGATGCATGTTTTAAATTCAAAAAATGTGATACCATTTGAAAGCTATAGATGTTTCTCATTCAGTCTATCAATCAAGACTTTAGTTGTAATTTGAATAGAAAATAAATAATAATTACTTATTAAATTCAAAGTAAAGCATAATTTATGTGGTGGAAAGCTATGAATCTCCTTTAAAAACCCTTTTCATTTCATCTATTTTGGTTTAAAAAAACATTGTCAGCCACATACCCATCATATTGCCACTTTTTGGCCCATCATGATCTTGCACATACCCACGGAGGAATATGAATTTTGAGATTTTAATTAAATAATGTTTTATTTATTTAATTAAACAGATGATGTTAGGCTTAATTTGAACAAAGTTGATTTATTTAATTTAAATGGATGACCTTAGGAGATTGAAATTAATTACCTTGATTGACCTGATGAATGGATAAATGTGAATGATGCTAATTTTGTATGTCTACACAACATCCTTTTTAGCTTGTACTATTCACCATTTTTGGAGGTCCCAATTTCAATTATTTGCCAATTGGTGAAGATTCACCACTAAAATTTTCCCTAGCTTGAAGAGAACACATACTAACATGAGAAAGTAATTAAAGTTCAATGTAATAATTTAAATTTTAAATGAAATTTTCATATGTAAATAAGGAAATTTTTTGATTCATTATACAACAACCTAAAAAAGGAAATGTGGGAAATACAAATGTGAAATTGAGCAATGCATGAAATGAGTTATTTTAAGTTACACCTAATGAAATGCATGTTACAAAAACTTAGCCAACTGATACAACTAGATAATGGCACCAAAGAAAAGCTAACAAATAAGGTTTTTAGCTCTATAAAAGGTAGCTTGAGGGGTGAAAAGGGATTGATTCGCCCAAGGTGGCAAATGAGTCCCAGTGGGGATTTTTTTTAGAATTTTCAGAGTTTTTGGATTGGTTTTGATGATTTATGTGTTGTAAGATGCAAAAATAAGATGAAAATGCATAATTTTAGAAAAATTTCAAGATTTTTGATGGAAAAAATGCAACCTAAATGCACTTTTCATGAATACAAAATTTGAAACCCTCGAATGCAACTTAACTAATATGAAATGCAATGCAAACTAATTCTAGGATGATGATGGAATCCATATCAAACAAGAAAGTATTTGAAAATAGGTTCACCAAAATGAACCATAGAGTTTTGGGTCTATTTACTTCTCTTGCACTCTTAGGGTTTTTCACCTAAAACGAGAGAGATAGGCCAAACACCTAGTTGGTTCACTCAAACTAATGCAAGTATAATGAAAATATGAAAGAAATGTGCGTAGATGAGATATAATAAATGAGAATAAATGATAAAATATATTGATCATTAAGTGAAAACTATTGAAATGCAACGTTTTTGAAAACACATTGTGATATGGAAAAACACCTAGAAATGAAAGCAAAGTGTAATAGAATTTGATGAATCTAAAAGTGTGCACCTAAGAACTTGATAGAGACTAGAAATGACATATGGAATTTTTTTTATACTAATAAATTTTCCTACTGGGACTCATTCGCCATTTTGGGTGAAATATTCCTAATTCTGAGAAGTTGTCTCGGAACTCATTTCAGACAAATGTGTATCCAAAACTACAAAGGACACTTTTTGGGCCTGGAAATGAGACTCATTTTTCACTAATGGAGAATGATTCCAATTTTGAATTTCTAAAAATAGAAATGTGGAAACAAAATCCCTGAGTCTACTCTTTGATTCCTGATAGGTGTTTGCCTCTAAAAGTCTAGTTTTTGAACCCGAAAGTGACTTTTTGTTGATAATTTTACTTGTTCAACAAGGGGATGTATTCAAAAACTTTGAAACTTTATTTTCAATTATTTCCAAGCCTCCAAGATACCTAAAATTTTGAACAAACAAGAATAGAGGGAGAGATGTTGGATGTTAGGGCATGGGGGTTTGCCTTGGTGAAACCCCTTTTAGGTAATAAAAAAAATAACGAAATAATATGAAGAATGAACATGAAATTAGGGGATTAATACCTTCCATGATGATTGATCTTGATATTTTGCAAAAAATTATGAAGATTCAACCCTTGAATGTCTTTGGAAGCTATCTTGATGACTTAGAATGTAAAAATAACCCTAACTTGCTTGACTTGAAGTGGAAGAAAAAAAATGAATGAGTTGTTAATGAGTCAAGAAATTATGAATTAGGGCTTAGAAGGCTGTATTTATAGGAAATTCACCTTACTTTCTCATTAATTGGATCCCTAAGGCCAACATGAAAGAAAAATAAACTTAAATTCCTTAATTTCCCACTCAAGACTCAAAAATCACCTAAATGGGGCTAATTCACCACCTTTGGAAAATCAGTCCCACTTGGTAGGGACTCATTCACCACAAATGGTGAATTAGTCCTAGAGGGGTCCATTTTCTAGCTGGTTTGTTAGTGAATGAGGAAATTAGGTTTATATGGTGGCTTTGTCAGGTATTTCATCAAATTATGCCTCGGGATGCACAATATTGGGTAATAGGGGCCTATTAATGATTATTTGAAGTCAATTAGGGCTTGGGACCCAAAATTTAATGTAGAAGTGTGATTAAATACACTTTACATCATTAAAATGAGATCCACTTAGCCTAGAAAGGCACAAAATCCAATGTGAATGTGTAGGACAAATTACAACACTAGACTAAGGCTAAGTTTAATTCACAAGCCTTCTAGATTAATGTGAAGATGTAATTAAATAAATTTTACAATGTTGAATTAAGGTAAAATGGGTTCATTATGTGTAGAGAGGTGTGAATGTCTTTTACAACACTTTACAACACCTTTACAAGACATCATTAAATGCATTTTATTCAGTTTGCAAGGGTCCAAGACCTAGAATGGATGTGTAAAACACTTGACAACACTAAATCAATGCCTCCTTAAGTCCAATTTATCAACTCTTCCAATGTCAAGTAATAAATACTTTTTCCTATAGTACAAATACATATTAGGCTCAAGTCAACAAGGTGATTCCTTCAATTTACCCCAATTTCCTTTGAAAATCCCTAAATACACAACAAAAAATAAAAAATAAAGAAAAGCATAATTGAAATTAGATTTGTTCCTAGTTAATGCAAGATTACCCTTATACCTATGATTCTCTTACGTCAAAAACCTAGGGTAAGACATTTTTATGAGCTTGGGCTCACAAAATGGAGTTGGATACTAGAACTAACCTTAAGGATTGTAAGAATTTACTACAAACTACATCACTAAAATAGGTTCATCAAAATATTTCTTCCTTTTCTTGTTCTAACATTTGGCTAGGACAAGTACTACCCTTCACCAACTATTTTATGCATTCCTCTTTTCTTTCTTGGACCTATTTCCATCAAAGTGTGACCTCCTCAGAATGTTTCTCAACTCAATACACTACATCCTTTGACCTTTGTCAATTACTCTTCTCTATCTTATGGGATTGAACCCACCATGATCTAACCTCCAATAAATTTCTTCTCCCTTTCTATCTCAGAAATTCCATTCTTTGTAATATTTGAATACAAATCTAATGTAGGAAAATTGATACCCTTGCATTTTCACACTTTTTTGGGCCCACCTTACTTTTTTTATCCTTATTTATGTCTTAATTGGTCCTAACTTGCATCCACAAGCCTAAAAAATTATATATTTTAATGGCTAATCCCAAAAAACATCAAAGGATAAATGATAATTTAATTATTCTAGTTGTGTGTCCTTGATTTTTGGATTGGGACTAATAAGACATCTAGGGAATCTATGTCCCCCAAAGGTCTTGGGGCCCTAATTTCAAAAGCACCTTAAGATGGGCCCCTTTTTAGAGTCTGTGCCCCGAGTTTCAAGCCTCAAGACTAAGACGCCACCTAGGGCGTCTCAATCCCTCGTAAGTTATTTTTGGGATTTAATTTCAAATCTTGGTGGGATTTATCTCCTTTAATTAATGAATTCATATTTCAGCTTGGTGTGGTTTAATTTTAGGATATTAAGCATGGGTAAGTGTAAATATAAGGTTATGTCACCCATTTTCATAATAAGACTTTTTTGAGAGCATTCCTAATAGCATAATTGAGTTCCTAAGAGCACTCAAGAGCAATTAATCAAGCATTTAGAGCCATCATCAATATTCAAGGAACATGTAAAAGATATTCTTGCATCATGTGTGTTTTTGAGCTAACATTTGTGATGTAGGGTTTTGATTCAAGCAAGCAATTCCAGTCAAGATCTATCAAGCATTACTTCAATTCAAGATCTACATTCAAGGTATCCACTTCATACAAGTTTGCAGATTTTATAAAATGGGTTTGGTGAGTTGCAACATAACACTTTGTTCATTCATCATTTCCTTGAGTCATTATTTCATTTTATTCCAATGTTTAATTATCAACCAAGGGTTTGACCAAGGAAAATCCCCATTTACTAACAATCAACAAGTTTTTCATCTCTTTTGTGCTTATGTTTACATATTTAGGTTGAAGAACATTTAGAGTCCAAAGTTGTAAAGTTGCATTGGAAAGTTGTCATCTTCACAAAAAGTTACCTACAAGCCAGATCTCAAAGTTTAAGGACTTGAGATCTAAGAAGGAAGAGCAGATCTTGAACCTTAGAATCACATTCCAAAATTGTAGATATTCAGACCAGGAATAAGAAGACAATAAGAGTGTGTTAGTCCTCTTGGAGAATTTTTTTAGAGATTCTTTCAGATTCTATTTCAATATCCAAATATTTTGTGTTTTCCCTGAAAAATAGTAGTGGGACTAAGAAGATAGTAAGGGTGTCTTAGTCCTCCTTGGTATATTTTGATAGCATTTTGGCATTTCCAAAATCCTTATCACATTTTTACATTTCCCAGGTACATACATCCTAACTTGTTGCTTAATTTTTTCATTTACACTCATTATTTGGCTTGAATTACTATGTTTTGTGAGTTGAATGTTAATTTTTCTTTTTCCAATATTTTTCTTGGTGGTGAACCCCTCATCCTAAAGAATCTTCCTAGGTCTCGCTTGTTGATAATTGACTCACCTTTTTGTTGATATTCAATCCACTTTGGGATCCTAGGTTTCCTTGAATGAACAATCTCCCCTATTAGTAAAATCTATAATTAGGGATTCCTTTCTAGTATTGTGAATCCCTTTTCCCTTATTCATTTTCCCCAACGGTTCATTTTGGTGAAGTTGTCATTTTGGGCATTCATTTTTTTATTTGGATCTCGCTAAGGCCCTAGATCTAGGTTGAATTCATTCTTTCATTGCATCTTGCTTTAGTAAGAGTGCATCTATGGTTTCTCATATTTGCATTAGTGAAAGTGCATATAGGCTGCAATTTTTTTGTCTTGCATCATCTTATCTAAATTGAAAACCAAAAAAAGTGCATTGTTAGTCATCTTAATTGCATTTAGGAACATTCTTATTGCATACAAAATTAAAAATATTGCATTATACTTTACATTCAATTTCTTGTCATTAGTTACTTTTTATTGAATTCATTTTCACAATTTTTTGTTTCTAAACATCAGGTCCCTAAGTGGAAAGCCTAGAAACACTATCGCCAATCCAAATTTTGTTGCTTTTTTTGAAAAAACCTCTACTGGGACTAGAACTCCATTACTAGTGTCTTAGTCCCTCTATGGGTTTCTAGATCAGAATCCTATCTGAGTTGCTTGCTTTTTGTTCTAGTTTCTTGAACCTCAAAATTTCATCAGTAGGACAAAGACACCCTTGCTAGCATCTTAGTCCTTGTTGACTTTGAAGTTGCTGTTTTTAGGGTTTAAATTTTCTTTTCTATTCTTTTTTTTTGTTGCCATTTGTTTTTTTTTTAGTGGTTTGACCTTTTGTTTCATGCATTTTACTAAATATAGATTAAAGTGGTTCATTTCATGCATTGCTTCAATTCAAATTTGCATTAACAACATTTCATTTCATAGTGTAATCAGTAAATTACCTTGTGTGAAATCTGTAAATTGCATTTATAGATTACATTTTGGGCCTTTACATTGAATTTTGAATTTTCATAGATTAGTTTTCACAAATGTTGGTATTGGTCTTTTCCAAGTTTGCAAAGAAAAAGTTAGTCAATAAGCATGTTAGTCATTCATTCAATGCATTCCCTAGTCATGAAAGCCTCTTAGTGCAAGAGAGTGAAAATGTTCATGCTTGCCTTGAACTTACAGCCCCTCCTATCTCTCCTATTTGAGGAAATTATGTCATAGAAGTTGAAAGCATAGATAATCATGATCATAATTGTTCTTCTCTTGATACCTCTCATTTTCGTGACAAAGGTATCTATGCCATAGAAAAGTCCCCCCTTTTCATTTTCATGGCCTTTTAGATCTTGTTTCATGGTGTTCGAACTATGTTGCTCTTATTTTATGTTGTAACATGGCTTGAACATGCTTATTTAGGTACTAAAACTAAAAGAATGACATCTTGTGAAGGTGTTGTGAAGTGTTGTAAGAAATTTCTACATTATTCTAGACTCTATTTAATGCAATTTACCTAAAATTCACCTTTTCATCCATAATCAAGCCCTATTTTGAAGTGTTGTAAAGTCTTATAACAAGCTTTCACGCTCTTCTAGGCATATTTTCACTATTTACACCCTTCTCATGCTTTATTTGGTCTCTTTATGCCCTCATAAGTTGTAATTAAGTGTATTTTTGCATATTATCTTGACAAACAACATTAAATACAAAAATTTTCCCAACACATGTTTTTAGGTCCTAGGTGGGACCCATTCGCCATGGGTGGTGAATGATTCCTCCTTGGCCCCAAATTCAAATTATTTCAAATTTCCTTTTGGGATTTTATTCAAAATCAGTTGATTCCATCATGTGATGAGATATTAATGGATACTAAGGCACAAGAATTGTATAAATATGTGATTTTCACCTCATTTTACATTTCACTCATTCAAGCATTCAATTCTACATTTCAAGCATTCAAGCACTTTACATCAACAATTCAAGCACTATTCAAGCACTTTGAAGCAACCATTGATAATTACTTCATACTTTCATTATCAAGGGTTAGCTAAGTTGATAGTGCTTGCATGTTATTAGTTTATCTTTCTCCTTCATTTCATTATGTTTTTAAGGGTTTAATTACCAAAAGTGGGGTTTGACCAAGGAAAACCCCTAATCATTTTCCTCCTATTGCATGTTTGTTCACAGCCATTTGTTTTCCAATTTGATAGGTTATTAGGTGTTGAAGATTGATTTTGAAGTCAACTAGGTGCTTCAAGTCTACTTGAGTCAAATTTAAGCTTGGAGAGAGTTATTTGTCCATTTTCTATAGATCTCACTTCGGTAACCCGACAAGCAGACATTTCTAGATCTAGTGTTGTAGAGTTCTCTCCTTATTTTTCAAAATTAGGGAGAGGACTGATTCACCACCTATGGTGAATGAGTCCCATCTTAGGACTGGAAACTTGAGTTTTGTCAAATTCTAGATCCTGACAAACAAAAACTAGCTCCAGATAATTTTTCACCAATAGGTGGACTGATTCGCCACCCTGGGCGAATGAGTCCCACTGTGAAAAATTAGTGATTTCCATCAGCATCCAAAACACTCCAAAAACATCACAATTCATCCAAGTGCACTCAGATTCATCCTTGTACTTTCTATTTTGCATTATTTCTTCATTTAGATAGTTATTTGCATTTCACACTATGTTTTCAAATAAGTCATAAATCTTAGTTTTGCATTCATTTTCAATCATTTAGATTAGTCAATTTCATTTAGTTAAGTTCATTTACATTAAACAACATTGTAATATCTTAATTGGAATGATACATTAGCATTTTTGGCCCTATCTCTCTCATTTTAGGTGAAAAACCCTAGAAGTGCAAGAGTAGTGCATAGGGTCCTGAAAATCTATGTTTAATTTTGGTGAACCTGACTTTTGAACACTTTAGATTTATGATTGCATTCACATATTGCATCTTAGTTTCCATTTGCATTAGCATTCAATTAAAACATTGATTTTTTATTGCATTCTAGGACTTTTCATTTTGTATTAGTGAAACCTTCATGTAGCTTTTCATTTTTGCATTACATCTAATAAAATATGCATTTTTCATTTGAAAATTGCATATTTTAGAGCATTTAAATCATCTTAAATTTTTTGAAAAACACTAAAAACCTTCATACTGGGACTTATTTGCCACCCAGGGTGAATCAATCCCTCTGCACTCTTGAAACAACATTTCTGTAATCTTTTTGACATTTTTCTGCATTACACTTTTATATTCTTGTATTCCATTTTCATTCACACATTCTCTATTTTTTCTCATTTATTGCATCTTATTTTATTTGCATCATGGCATTTTCTTTCAATAAGTTTTGGAATTCCTTAAATTCATTGGTAGACATGTCCAACTGTGCCTTTGGCAGTGACCCTAATGATCTTGAACTCCAACATACTCCTACAACTCCTAATGATTGTTCTCCTTGTGAAGTAGACATCATTGGAGACAATGATCATAGCATGCAAAATTTCTACAATGACTACCTTGCCAACCTAGAAGCCAATGCATCCTTTTTCCATCCATGAAATCACAAGACCTTCCCACTATTGCACCTCCTGATCACTTTGCATATTTACATCTTGAAATCACTATAGGACCTATGGTTCCTCCCTCAAGAGGACCTAGTTCCTCTCACCAATCACAATCCCAACCATTCTATGAGCAAACAGTCACAAACATTCCTATCAACCTTGAAGATACGTAGGGTAAAGGATTTACTATCTTAAGTAAAAAAGGTTGTGACACAAAACATGAACATGACATCCATCAAATTTTTGAACAACCAACTGAAGCAAACACAACAAGACTTGTATATCATGTCCTTCTCATCCTGAGAGACATCCCCTTTAACCTAGGAGACTTCCAGATGTTGGAACAGTGATCTTGAATGCTCCTCCTAGTTTAAATATTCTTCTTCCGTGAGAGAAACCCCTATCTCTTTCTAATGATAATGATGTTAGGATCCCCATGGGTCCTTCTCCTCCTCTTCATGAACAAGGAGAATCTAGGAAGTGAAAATGACCTTACAAACTCAAAAAGATCAAGTTTCCCACACATCCTGCACCTGAATGTGAAGGGAGACTTCAACTCCTTTTAAACAAAGGTATTATACTTTTACCACCTATGAATAGGTTGCTTATTCATCCCAAAGACTCTAACATACCATTTTTAAAATATCATCGCATCCTTGGACATCACACTAAAGAATGTCAGACATTGAAGGACATACTGAATAAGTACCACTTCACTGATACTAATTGTTTCCCCGTCATATACCTTAACGCCATCAAATCCCATCATCATGCCATAGTTGTAGAATTCCCTATTCTTACTATTGCATGATCTTTTCACATCACCCACCTCATTTCATGCTTGTCCTTACCCTTTGTGGGGGGGGGGGCAAGACATTGTTAGCCTTCTCCTTGTAATGCAACTACCTTTGTCTCTTAACTATGTTATTCCTTTTCTGCTTATCTCTTTAAGATTGAGAAATGAGTAACTTATTTAATGGTTGAATTATATTTGCATTACTTTCCTTTTTACTTTTTCTTTTTATTTTCTTTTTCATGTGTGTATCGTGTTCCCTCGTATCATGCTTTAGATGTTCTCTGTCTTTGTACACTTCTACCATTCATACCTCTATTCTTCTATTCGTCATGCATTATCTTTTTATTTTTTGTTTTATGTTCTCCTTTTGGGGATGACGAAAGTGTAGAGACGCCCTATGTCTCTTCCATGTTGACCCAAAAAGGTCCTTGTCTTTTTCTCTTTTTGTTTTGTGTTCTCCTTTTGGGGATGATGCAAAGTGTAGAGACGCCCTATGTCTCTTCCATGTTGACCGGTCTTTTTCTTTTTCTCTTTTTTTTTTGTTTTTTCCTTTTGGGAATGACAAAACGGAATTGAGATAAAATGTCTCCTTCATGTTGACCCAAAATATTTTTTTTCATTTTTCTTTTTCCTTTTTTTTCTTTCTTTTCACTTGTGTTTTCGTTTTGGGAACGATGCAAAGTGTTGAGACCACAATGTATCCTCCATGTTGACCCAAAATGGACTTTCATTTTCCTTTTTTTTAGATCTCTTTGTGTCATTCTTCTTGTTCTATGTATTCGGGGAATGATGATAGTTCTAATCTCTTTCATACAAAAACATTACAACAAAGAACATACTAACCCCAAGTCCATAGATCCATTATGTGTTTGGTGTGCTTTCTTTTCTAGGAGGAAACTCCCTTTTTCTTTGCATTTCCTTTTCCTTGATATGACACAACCTAACTTCAAAACAATCACTTGGCATAGGGCTTTCTAGGTTGGCTCTCATATCTTATTTTCTTTTTTTTCATTTTATTTTTTTCTCTACTTTAAAGTAATTGCTCACAAAACAATGTGTAGAAATTCATTTAAAGTGGGGGGAATACATTACCATAATTCATTTTCACTCTTGGTTCCTAGTGTAGCCTTGTAATTTATTTGATGTTCTCATCACTTTGTGGAAGACATTGGGTGTGATGCCCTTCATAAGTGTGATCTTTCTAAGCATATTACATTCCTCTTGGTGGCCTGATGCGACGCACTGCATCCCCTAAGTTCTGAATATACTATCCTTTGATTGGTCCTCTCTTTGAGACATTAGACACAATGTTCCCTAAGTGACTGACCTTGTATAAACTGAACAAGACTCCTTTGAACATCTTCTCACATTTTACATTTTACACTTTACATTTTTTCATTTTTACATTTTGCATTCCTTTTTCCACCTTGCATAACACAACTTACATGACTGTGGTACCTTTCCTTTTTGTTTGTGAGCATTTTCTTGTGGTGCCTTGTTAAAGTTATCAAGCAGTATAACTTTGACATGGTTGAGCTTTAAGCCCACCTAGCAGTATGACTTTTCCCCATAGCCACTTTTTTTTTTTGTGAGTGCATACTAACTAGCATTTGTATCTTACCTTTTTGGGCTTTCTCACCCCACGAACAACTAGTTTCGTGGCCCTAGAGTGAGTATATAGTTTGGATTTCTCACCTCGTGGACAACCTGAAGTTTCGTGGCCTTAGAGTGAGTACACATTCTCTTTTTCAAACAATCAGCCTAGATCTCTTTTCACAACTAGTTGGATTGACAATTGAAGCTTCATCCAATATTCTCAACACTTGTGTGTTCCTTTATTATTATGTCTAGTTTTCCACATGATCTTCATCCTAGGGGGCTTCATCATCCCTCTTGATCATTATCATAACATCTTGCTAACGTAAGTGCATCTGGACCCTCCCCTCAATATTCATGGCTACTTTAGTGTGAGTTTGAAGTAGGTTAATCCTCTCACTAAAGTGAGGGATAAATGTGCTATAGAAAAATGGCCCCTTGTCATGTTCATGGCCTTTTAGATCTTGTTTCATGGTGTTGGAACTATGTTGCTATGATTTTATGTTATAACATGGCTTGAATATGTTTCTTTAGGTACAAAACTCAAATAATGACATCTTGTGAAGGTGTTGTGACGTGTTGTAAGACATTTCTACATTATTCTAGACTCTATTTAATGCAATTTACCTAAAAGTCACCTTTTCATCCCTAATCAAGCCTTATTTTGAAGTCTTGTAAAGTCTTGTAACAAGCTTTCATGCTCTTCTAGGCATATTTTCCCTATTTACACTCTTCTCATGCTTTATTTGGTCTCTTTATGCCCTCATAAGTTGTAATTAAGTGTATTTTTGCATATTATACTGAAAAACAACATTAAATACAAAAATTTTCCTAAAAAATGTTTTTAGGTCATAGGTGGGACCCATTCACCATGGGTGGCAAATGAGTCCCCCTTCGCCCCAAATTAAAATTATTTCAAATTTCGTTTAGGGATTTTATTCAAAATCATTTGATGTCAGCCTATGATGATGTATTAACAGATACTAAGGTACAAGAATTGTATAAATATGTGATTTTCACCTCATTTTACATCTCACTCATTCAAGCATTCAATTCTACATTTCAAGTATTCAAACACTTTACATCAATAATTCAATCACTATTCAAGCACTTTGAAGCAACCACTGACAATTACTTTAGAATTCCATTATTAAGGACTAGGTAAGTTTATAGCACTTTCATCTTATTATTTTATCTTTCTCCTGCATTTCAATATCTTTTCAAGGGTTTAATTACCAAAAGTGGGGTTTGACCAAGGCAAACCCCTATTCACTATCCCCTAATCATTTTTCCCCTATTGCATGTTTGTTTGTAGCCCTTTGTTTGTAGATTTGATAGGTTATTAGGTGTTGAAGATTGATTTTCAAGTCAAATAAATGCTTCAATTAAACTTGAGTCAAATTCAAGCTTGGAGAGAGTTATTTGTCTAGTTTCTACATATCCGACTTTAACAACTTGAGAAGCAAACATTTCTAGATCTGGTGTTGTAGAGTTGTCTCCTAATTTTTCAAAAAATTGTGAGAGGATTGATTTTCTACTTGTGGTGAATGAGTCTCACCTTAGGACTGGAAACTTTATTTTTGTCATATTTCGGGTCCCAACAGATAGAAACCAACTCCCGACAGTTTTTCACCAGTAGGTGGGTTGATTCGCCACCCTAGGCGAATGAGTCCCACTATGAAAAATAAGTGATTTCCATCAGCATCCAAAAAACTCCAGAAATATCACAATTCCTCCAGGTGCACTCAGATTCATCCTTGTACTTTCTCTTTTGCATTATTTATTCATTTACATAGTTATTTGCATTTCACACTGTGTTTTCAAAAAAGTCATAAATCTTAGTTTTGCATTCATTTTTAGTCATTCAGATTAGTCAATTTCATTTAGTTAAGTTCATTTACATTAAAAAAAATTGCATACATCTTAATTTGAGTGATACATTATCATTTTCAGCCCTATCTCTGTCCTTTTAGGTGAAAAACCCTAGAAGTGCAAGAGTAGTCCATAGGGTCCCAAAAATCTATGTTTCAGTATCTTGGTGAAATAAGATACAATCATTGAGAGTCATGAAATTCTTTCTTTTCCTTCTCCTTGTCCCCTTTGGGAATATATTATAGCACAAGAGAATGAGATCATAGACAAATTCCTAAACATTACCTTACCTAATTTCCATTCCCCTCTTGCTTGTGAGAATGATTTAGTGGAAGACGAGATTGTAAATGATGAGGACACATTGGTGTTATATGAGAAAATATTTAAGGTCTCAAACAACCCTCTTTATGAACCTTCCCCTACCTATCCTATTTTGGAAGACATTAGGGAACAAAGGAATGAAATCATAAAGGATCATAAAAAATCATACTTTGTATTCTCCCAGTATCTCTTCTAGTTGTGAAGAAGATACTTTGATGTTAGGAAAAAAAACCAATGAAAATTATGAGAATATTATGTTAGAAAACATTATTTAACAAGACAATAACATCATTGATGAGAAAGAAAATTCAAACATTCATAATTCCCCTACTTGTGATGAAGTCATTTTAGAAGAACCAACCTTTGAATGTCATGAACATTTAATTTTTAGTTCTCCTAAAAACTCTCCTCCTAGGGAGGATATCATGGTGCAAGAAAATCTAAATATTGACAAATTTAATGGGGATTTCTTAGATGAAGATTATGAAGTGACATTAGATTCCTCTTCACTAAGAGATCATGCAAATAGCTAAAAGTTTTTTGAGGTCATGACAAAACAAAAATTGGGTCTCCTTTAATTAGTGAGATTCCTAAGTCACCTCCAACTACTGAATCATATAAGAATCTAAGAGATTTATCAAAATCTACAATGCAATCTAACAACGTTTTGTATCAACCAAGATATAACATAGTTGTTCAAACATGTAGGGGACCACAAATCACTCCTACAACATCACCATTTCCTCAACTTATTGTGCATAGTGTTGAAGATATTAAAAAGACTCCCGCTACCTTATCCATATGGCAACTCATTCAACTATCACCTACATACAAGTGTCTATTTCAAGAAATATTGCAAATAAAACAAGAGGAAATACAATCTTATATGAAATAAAACAATATAACATCCTCCTTTGATCATATGCGTGTCACATAATCATAAATTATATTCCTTAAACATTAATTTCCATCACTTAAGACTGAAAACAAGAATGAAGCCTTGATGATAAAGGTGATCATTAATGAAACTACAGTTAGGCACACTCTCATAGAAAATGGAGTAGAAATTAATGCTTTTAGTATTGACCTCCTAGATAAAATTGGTGTGGATATGAGGCTTATTCAACTTAATGATTATCATATTTTTGTCTTTAACAATGTTAATATGGAACCACTAGGAATGATCACATTACCTATTGAGGTTAGACTTGTAGTGTTTCCTACCCCATAAATATCATGCCAAGATCTCTTTCATATAATCTTCTCCTCATGACACCATGGATTCATGATATTAAGGGGGTGCCATCTACTCTCCATCATAAAATGAAATTTGAGTACAACAACAAGATATACATAGTTGAAGTAGATGAATGAATCTATGAATCATACGATCACAAGACTTCCAACTCCCTTAATACTTTCATTCTGAAATCAAAATTTGAATGTATACAAGTTGAGTCTAATCCTTCACCTACAACAAAACTCTATAGTGATAATTGGAGGTCATTAGATTTTATGCCTCCAAATAGATAATATAAAATATCACCCTCAAAATCCAAAGAGTCATCTACCAACGATTAATTTTTAGATACAAGTTCTCATGATGATTGGGGTTTTACACCTCCCCTGATATGAGAGTGCAAGATCTCACAATCTAAACCAAAAAAACCATGTGTTTCATTCACTCAACTTTGTTATACAACATTACCCCATAGTGGTGATGGGGGCTATATAACTCCCATACCTCATGGGGGGAGGATACATAACCTTGAAAAGGATCTTTGTTCTTGTGAAGAAACCAATTCTTCTCTGAAACATAAACCTCCTTCACCTGACTTGGAAGATTGTTATTTGTATAAGATACAATTTCCCTCCTACACATAGATACAATGAACACACAAAGCAAACTGGGATACCATCCTCTTTCAAGAAAGATCTAGGTTTACATCCCTTATCTCCATTTTCATCTAAAGCTTTATCATTTAGTGTGTATATGACATCTTGCACAAATAAAGGAACATCTTCTTCTATTGATCAAGAAATTATCTTGTTGATACTCCTCCGAGATTGTTTGACATCCCTCCCTACAAGAACATGAAATAAATTTTATTGCAATAGTTCATTTTGTGCATAACATAGAGTTCATGGTCATTCTACAAATGAATGCAAGGTTTTGAGTAGTAAAATCCAACATATTAAGGATTTTGGTGCTATTCCTTATGTGGGGGCACCTAATTCCTCTAATTGATACTGATTTTCACACTAGCATATTTCTCGTCAATCATTTTGGCTCACCCTTGTCTTGCACTAAGTGGCAGCAAGGGGTTAGGTAGCCTTCTCCTTGTATGTCACTTGTCCTTGTCTCTTCTGGCTAGTTGACCACCTTCCATATATATTTAGGATCAAGCTTGGGCCATGGATGACATTCCTTAAGTTGGCTCACATGTGACATACTGAGTTATACATTTTGGGGCAAACCCCTTCCCTTCTTATGACATAGCTTATTGGAAACATATGACTTGGCATATAGGGATTTCTGAGTAAGCTCTCATGTCTTCTTCTACTTTAAATAAATTTCTCACAATAATGATGTTAGCAACTGCATTAAGGTGGAGGCATACATTGACAATCACGTTTCATTGCATGATTTTCTTTCTTCCTACAATGTGTTCCTTTCTTGGTGGTGTCATTGGGTTTGATTTCCTCCAAGACCATGATATTTCCTTTCTCTTTTCCTCTCTTGGAAACATTAAGTAAAGTTTTCCCTAACATGAGACCTTGCATTAGTCCTGTCTTGGAGATGTTAAGCACAATGTTCCCTAAGATGAGACCTTGCAAAAACTAAGCAAAATCACTTTGAACATCCCTCTTTCTTGTTGTATTTTCTTGTTTGTACCTTATTAAAGTCATGGAGGTATGGATTTGATATGGTTCCTTGGGGCTCACCTAGTGAAAAAATAGCTTCACTAGCCCTTGTGAGCATACATTTTCTTTTTTCCCTTATCATAGTCATGGGAGTATGACTCTGATATGGATCTCTTGGGGCTTACCTAGTGGACTACTAGCTTCACTAGCCCTTGTGAGAATTTGTTTTGTTTGTATAGTGGACAATGCATTCCACTTCTAAACCTTTTTGGAAAAATAATGTAGACCCAATCCACAATGTGCTAGATAGCCAGTCGAAGCTTGATCTGTTGCATTTTTCTTTTTCCTTTTCTCCCTTTTTATGTTGGCGATCTAGTTATGGCTTCATATATCATCTACAAGTGTGTTCTTTTGTGCCTATGTTGGTTTGTCATAGGATCTTGATCTTGGGGGCTTGGCCACCCTCTTTGCTATTCTCATCCTATCTTACTAGCATTTTTACATTTGAACCCCTCTTGATTGTGTGGTTGGTTACTTTAGTGTGAGTATGAAGTAAGTTCATCCTCTCACTAAAGTGGGTGCTAAATGTAGTATAGGAAAATGCATACCCTTGCATTTTCACACTTGTTTGGGCCTGCCTTGCTTTATTTATCCTTATTTATGTCTTAATTGGTCCTATTTTGCATCCACAAGCTTGATAAATTATATATTTTTATGGCTAATCCCAACAAAAATCAAAGGATAAATGATAATTTAATGATTCTGGTTGTGTGTCATTGATTTTTAGACTGGGACTAAAATACCTAGGACGTCTTTATCCCCAAAAGGTCTTGGGACCCTAATTTCAAAAGAACCTTAAGATGGGCCCCTTTTTGGAGTATGTTCCCCGAGTTTCAAGCCGTAGGACTAAGGCACCACCTAGGGTGTCTTAGTCCCCCATAAGTTATTTTTTGGGATTTAGTTTCAAATCTTGGCAAGATTTATCCTACTTTAATTAATTAATTCATATTCCAACTTGGTGTGGTGTAATTTCGGGATGTTAAGCATGGATGAGTATAAATATTAGGTTCTTTCATCCATTTTAATAATAAGAATTTTGTGAGAGCATTCCTAATAGAATAATTGAGTTCACAAGAGCATTCGAGAGCAACTCATCAAGCATGTGGAGCCATCATTAAGTTTTACACATCATGTCAAAGATATTCTTGCATCATGTGTGTTTTTGAGCTAACATTTGTGATGTAGGGTTTTGATTCAAGAAAGAAATTCAAGTCAAGATATATCAACCATTAATTCAATTCAAGATCTACATTCAATCTAGCCACTTCACACAAGTTTACAAATTTCATAACAAGGGTTTGGCGAGTTGCAACGTAGCACTTTTTTCATTCATCATTTCCCTTCATTATTTCATTTCATTTCAAGGTTTAATTACCAACCAAGGGTTTGACCAAGGAAAACCCCCATTTACTAACAATCAACAAGTTTTCTTCTCTTGTGTGTTTATGTTTGCAGATTTAGGTTGAAGATCATTTGGAGTGAAAAGTTGTGAAGTTAAATGGGAAAGTTGTCATCTTCATAGAAAGTCACCTACAGGACAGATCTGGAAGTTTTAGGACCTGAGATTGGAGAAGAAGGAAGTGTAGACGTTGGACCTAAGGATCAAATTCCAAAAGTGTAGAAATTTAGATTGGTACTAAGAAGAAAGTAAGGGTGTCTTAGTCTTCCTGAGAGATTCTTTCAGATTCTATTTCAACATCTAAAAATTCTATGTTTTCCCTAAAAATAGTAGCAGGACTAAGAAGACACTAAGGGAATCTTAGTCCTCCTTGGCATATTTTGACAAAAAGTTTGTATTTCTAGAAATCCTTATCACATTTCTAGACTTTCCAAGTACATACATCCTAACTTGTTGTTGCTTAATTTTGTTATTTGCACTCATTATTTGGCTTGAATTACTAGGTTTTGTGAGTTGAATGTTAAGTTGTATTTTTCCAATATTTTGCTTGGTGGTGAAGCCCTCAAAGCCTAAGGAATCTTCCTAGGTCTCCCTTGTTGAGAATGGAATCAACTTTGTGTCAATAGTCAATCCACTTTGGGATCCTAGATTTCCTTTAATGGACCATCTCCCCTATTAGGAAAATCATGAATTAGGGATTCCTTTCTTGTATTATGAGTCCATTTTCCCCTTTTCATTTTCACTAGTGGTTCAACAAATATCACTAAATATAGCATGGAAATTAAATATTTACATTTTCTCCTTTTCACTCTCCTCTTCTTCTATTTCACACTCTTATATACATCTACATATTATATTTTCACCATCTCATCTATATACAAATTGTCATCATCCATGAAATGGAAAGGGATTATTTATTACCTCTTTCTCCTCTATTGCTGCAACATACTCTTTACTATCATTTATTGTAACATCCTTTTTCGTACCCTCTACTACAACCTCTCCATATTTTCTCTCAACTACATTCTCATATTCATTATCTCCAAGTTGTTTTGTGCTTTCCTACACCTTGTTCTCCAACATTTTCATGTCCTCCAAAGGAAACTCAATACCTTTTGCACCATCATTCTTATCTTCATTACCACTCTTTGCAAAAACATTCTCTTTGCTCACATCTTCAACCATCAACACCTTCATGCCTTCATTAAGATATGTTGTTGCAAGTCCACCATCTTTTGCATACCTTTGCATAGGATTTCTTCTTCATCTTCCCTTGTACATATAGACTCATATTTTTCATTCCTTCCTACACCCATAAGTTCATTTACACACAAATGTTTATCAGGGAAGAATGGGACTTAACCTTACCCATACTCTCCTCTTCTCTTTTCTTTTAAACCACACTTTTGGTTTCATTCCAACCCTTCAACATCCTCTTCATGTCATGAATTCCAACCTTGTACATTATTTTACTCCTTACAAGAACTAAAATGTATAATACCTTTCTCATGACTAAACTCATACTCTTTCTCTTTCTTGACATTATTACACACATACTATCTCACAATCTATAAAATTTGTAACTTACATGTAAACTACTTCAAGCACTCATTACTCACATTTACCATAGGAGGGTATTCTCTATTCAATTAAAAATTCCTCTTGTACATGCAAAATAAACCCTCGCTCACATTTCTATCCTCTACTAAACAAGAATTCTAGAAGACATAACTTTGAGAACTCATTGTACCCACTTTCATAATATGGAGGAAATTGTACACCCTCTACACAACTTTATATATTTTTTAGGACAAAAACCACAATCTCACCCTTCTCTATAGTTACAAGATTTCTTCATAACTGCAACAATGCACAACCCTAAAGGTTTCTCACAATTTAATGTCTTCATTAGCTCTTTGGAAGTTTAGCACTCCTCTTCACACTTGTAACAAATATTTAGGACTTTTATGATGTTCCTCAAATCCTCAAACACAACTCATCACTTCTAAGCCTCACAAAAAAATCAATACATTCATCACCTTAATATCAATACCTTAAAATAAGAAATATCCACCTCAAAATGTTCCTAATGCGCAAACCATAATTAGTCTCAACACAAATCATCAAACCCTAACTATATCACGTCCTTTTCGTAGTGAGAAAATAATTCTCTAATATTATTTGATACAATTGTGACTAGGGCTCGTCTTACTAGATAGCCTAATCATGCAACACAAAAAAATATTCCACACTTGATTTCAACAATCCTTCTTTAGTTGTATACCTCTTATCATGGTTGGCTAAAATTTAAATTTTATGATTGAACTAAAATAACTCAAAATAAGTGGCTGTGGGTATCCTAAGAGATTATAGGGAAAATATTATTTTTTCCTATATTCTCAACCTAGGAATTCAAACCTCTAACTTTACTATGGTGGTGGTTGCTTGTCATGGAATTCAAATTATAAAAGATAAAGAATTAACCAAGGTATTAATTGAGAGAAATTCCAACAATGCAATCATTATGTTACAAGGTAAATCAAATCCTAATTAGTCTCTCTAACAATTAATAATGCAGAAATCACACATGTATTTAGAGAAGGAAATATGATGAAAGATATGTTTGCTAATAGTGCCTCTCATGTCCAACCTATTATGATTTGGACCAATGTCAATACTCGCCTCGAGAATGTGATATGAAATATTTTTATGAGGTAAAATATTTCATAGCCCCAAGTTTCAAAGGTAAGAATGGCTCATTCCCTTATGTATCACACTACCAAAATGGCCTCTAATATTTTTTTATTAGGGAAGGTGCATTTTCATCTTTACTCAACGTTTTGAGGAAATTTAAATTGCTACGATTAGGTACTCATCCTTCCAACCTTTCTTCTTTTTTTTTGGAATTTGGGTTCCTCCGTGTTTTTTTCCTTACTATTATTATTTTTTATTTGGAAACAATGGGGGTGATCATTGTTGCAAGTGTTTTCAATGATGTCAACATAGTGTTATTATGGAAGGTTGAATATGTTGAAGATTGTTTTAGGTGGGTATGTGCAGGACATGGAAAAAATAGGCCCTTAAGTGGCAAAATTTTTAGAAAAGTCAGAGTTAGGCAACTTGACATAAAAATTTGAATAAGTTATCTATATTATTTCAAAAATATGTAACAACATAATCTGTAGCAAATTAAATGTAGTTTCTAAACTATTAGGTTTATTTAAAAAAAAAATCTATTTGGTGAAATTTTGAAATTTTAGTGCAGTAGTACTTAAATTTCAAGGAAAAAATAAGAAGTAGGTGTCTGTCTAACCACCCTAACCACAATAAAATGATAATATTTTTTATAAGATTTTAGTTATAAGTAGAGGACTCATGTTTGGATGTGATGCATATTTTTTTTAAAAAAAAATTCCAAATAAATAAATAATTGTGAATTTTTTATTATAACTTTTAATAAATATAAAAACTTGTATGTCTAACCACCTTAACTTGGTCAAAATTTCTTGAAATTCATTTTTTTTTTTAATCCTATAGTATGCAAAGCATAGAATTTGATGCACGTTTCAAATTCAAAAAATGTGATGCCATTTGAAAGCTATAGATGTTTTTCAATCAACTTATCAATCATGACTTTAATCGTAATTCAAATAGAAAATGAATAATAATAATTTATTAAATTTAAAGTAAAGCATAATTTATATTGTTGAAATGCTGAGAATATCCTTTAATAACCCTTTTTGTTTCATCAATTTTGGGTAAAAAAATGCCATCAGACACATACACTACACATACTGGATCATATCGCCACTTTTTGGCCCATCATCATCTTGCACATACCCAGGTGTTGTAATTGATTTCAACATATTGGTAGTGTGTGGGAGGTTGCATGTGATGAAATTAGTGTATTGATTAGATGTGTTGGACATGATGATGAATATCATGAGCATGTTGTACATAGTTGTACTACATCACTTGTTGCTCATGAAAAGGTGAATAATGATACGAAGAATGTTGTAATTATTGCCTATTATTATGTCTAATGAATGTATTATTTGTCTCTTGATGTAAATTATTGCATAAGATATGAAAGGAAGCATAAAATATTTTCATGGAATCAGTGGCTCTAGAATTGTACTAAAGAAGATTGTGAGAATGTTATGTATTCCTCCATATTTGAATATGGCCTTAAAATTTGAAGGTTAGACAAAAGTAGATGTGAAGTATGCATGTTCCTAATTTCAGAACATAGAAGTTACTACAAAAGTTTCTAAAGCTAGTAGAGTGACTTGCTTATATTGTTGCACTCAAGAACGATTCAAGTAATGCTCTACATGTCTCTGTATTTAAATATATGGTCTTGCAATTTGGGGAATAAGTTAAATTTTTTGTATGTTTTGTTATTTCAAGTTTTAGGTGTTGAGGTGTATTGCAAGTGTGGTTTTAAATTTTTCTATCTCAAGACTATGTTTTTTGGGTTTGCAAGGGATGTTGGATTCTGTGTCTATTTACTTATTCCAACCTAATGTAGCATGAAGTTGTAAAATGAGTGTATGAGAGTGTTTTTGAATGTCATGAAATGTTTGTAAAGTGATTTTCATATTGCTATCTAGTTTCTCTCGTACCACTTATGTTTTGGAGTTAATGCATAGAAAACTAAATATTTGTTGGGATGACTTGGAATGTTGAAGTGTTTACACACAATCTTTGAAGTGTGTACCAATGTGGGATTATGGTACGAGGTAAAATAGGTCTTGTTTATCTCCTAGTTTTGACCACATTTGATTCCCTCTTACTATGGATTTTTTGTAGTTGAATTATTATGGTCACTGCTTGTTTCATGCTTTCATGTTTCTATTTGGATAACAACAAGAAATTTTTTGAATCTTGTGGAGGATATAAATGGAAGATCAATTTTGTTTCAAAGTGTAGATGAGTGTGTCTAAATACATGAATAATTATATGAGGTATGCTAAAGTGAGCCACAAAAACAATAAATGTGCAAGTGAGAAAGTTTTCTAAAGGTAGTGAGCTAAAGATTGAAGTATATGTGTGAGTGAGGAAGTGTGCAAAAGGCAGTGAGATGAAGGAACAAGTATATGTGTGAGTGAGGAAGTGTGGTGAAGGCAGTCATTCGAAGGAAAAAATATATGTGCAAGAAAGGAATTTTGCTAATGGAAGTGAGACAAAGGTAGTAGAAGTTGTTGAGTAGAAGTGTCAAGTGATGGTTATTAATTACTGATTTTTTGTCAATTATGTTTTATTGAGGTTGTAGCATCCTTTTATAAGTGTTGTAAACTATGTTTCAGGGAGTTATATCTTCCTTTGGGTTGTAGCCCATAAAAATTGTTATAAAACTTATTTTTATTTTGCGAGGCTAGATTTGGATAGTAAATCTAAGTAGCTTGCTCATTGTGGTTTTTAGCTTCTAGCGTTTTTGACATAAATCTAGTGTTATGGTTGTGTTCTTATGTTTTTCATCTTCATTTTTTTCTTTGTCTATTTAAGATAGTAAGAAGTTTTGGTTGATACATTTGAATTGGATAATTTTATTGATATACTAATTTCCATCCCTATTAGTATATCATTGGGTTCTAACAACTGGTACTAGATATGAGTTCTCTAGTGCAGCCTAATAGCTGAAGGTAGATCATGGTTTAGAATACATGGCTCAAAAAGAGTCCTCTAAAGCACCACTATTTGGTGGAAGAAACTATGCCTTTTGGAGTGTGAGGATGGAAATCTACCTTTCTTTGCTAGGGAATGATGTTTGGAGAGTTGCAAAGGATTATTATACTAAACCTACTCATCATATTATAGATGTTAATGTAAAGAAGGCCCATGAGAAAAATGCCAAAACAAATAATGCTATATTGAGTTGCTTAACAAATTTTGAGTTTGTTAAGGTGGTGCAATGAAAGATGGCCAAGGAGATATGGGATAAACTCAAGAATCTCTATGAAGGAAATGATAGTGTGAAGTAAGAAAAATTGAAATCTTATATAATACTATTGCAGAATATATAAGGATGAAGGAAGACAAAAATTTTGCTAACTATTTCTCCAATGGATGAATCAGTCAATGAGATTAGAGGATTAGGTGAAGATATAATTGAATTAGTGGTTGTAAAGAAATTTATGATGACTCTTCCTCACCAGTTTGATTTAAAGGTCTCTACCATTGAAGAAGCCAAAGAGTATTCCATTTTTCTTAATTATTGTTTGAGTATTCATACTTCTTGGGTAGGGAATATTTTTCCATTTCATCCTCTCTTTTTTGACCACTTTCGTTGGTTCTTCTACTATGTAATCATGTTCTTTCTTAGTCGATTGGAAGGCCTCCTCATATATAAAAGTTCCATCTTATGTTGTGTTTTTATTATCATTTGTGGCATTAGTTCCTTGCCTTGTTATAAATTTTGTTTTGTTGTTGTTAGGGGTCTCTCTGTCAGAGCTACTAGTCTTTGCATTTCCTTCTTTATAGCTTCCATCATATGTTTTTGTAGGTTCTTTCGATACTTTCCTTACTAACTTTACCCCTCTATATGAATTTATGTTTTTTAGTTTGTCTGTCTTTGATTGTGGAGTTTCGTTCCTATAGTAGGTTTGGGCTATGCAAGAGTTAAAGACATCATGGTCTATACTATGGTTGCTTTCTATCTCCCCAACATTTTGTAGAAAAGTTTCTTGGTTTACAAAATTTAAAATATTTTACATCATTTCATCTACTCCTTTCTTTGCCCTAACCTCTATCTCCTTAAAATTGGCCTCTTTCATTATATATATCTTGGTTTTTATTGATTTTGTATATAATTGATATATATATATATATATTTTCCATTGTGATAGCTTATATCCATGATATTGTTGGTATAGTCGTCATTCTGGTAATCCTTTAACATCTGCCATTTTTTTTTTTGTGCTTATTACTTTTTGTGGTAGAATCTTCTCTTAACCGAAAGAACTATGGGGGACAATATTTGGTGTCATGATCATCCCACTCTCTGTATGTGATGCAATAGACTAAGTCTATTTTTTTAGGTAGTTTTTTTAGGTCTACTTGTAATGTGTTGGATTTATTTTCCCCTACTTCCTTAGGGCACTCATTTCTAATGGGACCTTCTCTACCACACGAAGTACAATAGATATTGGGTCTTGGTGCAAATATGTCTTGCTTTTCCATTATATCTTGCCGGAGTTTCAATTTTTCTATCCCTAGTTTCAATTTTTCCATCTCCTTATTTTCTCTTTCTCTTCCTTTCTTTTTCCAAAATTGATTTTTCATCTAGCATGCAGATGCAACTAGTTTTTGGTGGTTGTTAAAGTGTCTTCCATCCAAAACTATTCTAATTTCTAGTATTACTCTAGAAATGTACCATTCTATTTTTTGTTTATGAGTTAATGGTTCCTCTAGTATTTTGGTAAATTTTTTGAATTGTTTGTAAAATTCCTTCATTGTCTCATCCTCATTTTGGGTAAGTTCCCATAGCTTAATAATGCATTCTGTAGCTAAATCTGGGGTATCAAATTTGGCTAGAAAGTTGCCTATAAAATCTTTTTTTACTACTTCAGATTTTTTTTCATTGATAGGATAATTTTTTTGTACCATCTTAATGTATCATCGTAGATTTATTCAATGTTCATTCAAATAAATTGGTATCATCTCTTGTTATATGTTGTCTTTGCTATATAGACTCTAGGATAAATATGTGTTTTGTGGCTTTATCTATGTCTTTCCCAAAAATTGGCAACTTCTTGATAGTAAATTCATTTGATGTTCCTCTTCTATTTTGATATCTATATATCCTATGTTAAAGTTGTGTCCACTTGTATTGTTTTCTTCTCCTCCTTGTTCTCCTAACCTTTTTTCTACTTCTTCCATAGTAATCCTTCTTGGATTTAATGGCATTAAGGGTGACTCATGGTCTGGGTTTTTTTTCTATTCAAATAGTCATTTCATTTTTGGAGATATCCTTTTGTTAGTGAGTGTCATTTGGTTAGGGGTTGTTAATATTATATAATATTCCTTATATTCTATTGCATCTTCTCCTCTTATCTTCATAAAAAAATTTCTAACTAACTCATCTAAGCAATCGGTGTCAAATGTTATGTTTTGAAGGTTTTGTATAGGAGTTTCTACCAGTAACCAATCCTCATTTATTCTTAATTGGATATTTCTCCATAGTTATTGATGAGTAGTTCGTGTTTTATTTAAAGGAGGTGTCATAATTCTCACTACCACTTATTTCATTTCCTTCTTGGTATTTCCATAGTCTTCAATTTCTCCTTCTAAATTTTGGATAATCTAGTTTATGCTAGAATCTAGTTGTGGAGCCTTTTCTTTAAATTCTCCAATAGAACCCTTAGTGGTGTGCTCTTCTTTCTCTTCTCTGAAAGTAGGAATAGTGGCACCCTCAACAATACCCTATTTCTATTTTCTTCCACAAACTCTAAGTCTAACTCTATTTTCCTCTTATTTTCTTCTTCCATCCTTCTATAATATCTTTATTGTATTTCCTAATTTTTTTTCAACCTCCTTTCTTTAAAATTTATCTTTATTCATAACTTAATCATTTCAACTATCTCCCTTTTTATTTTGTTGTCTCTTGTTCCCGTGGGTCTTTCAAGTTCACACTTCCATAAATATCCTTATATATATCAAGGGTGGTTTAATTTTTTTAAAAGTTACATCTTTTCATGGGTCTTTTCAGATCTCTCCCCCTTTCCATTTGTCATCCCTTAAGTACTTACCCCCCTCTCATAGAGGTAGTACATATAAGAAGTCTCTACAATTTTTTTGTTGTGTTATGTTTGGTCTCTTTCTTTTACTCTAAATTTCTTCATTGTCCTCTCTATGATCCTTGCAATGAAACCAATGTTAGAAAGAGGAAATCAGGAGTTATAGTTTGAAGATTTGTACCCTATTATCCCTTATGTAGTAAATTTATATTCCATAGGGTATAATGGTAGAAATTAGTAAAGTGTGGTAAGGAACTCTTTCTAATAGTAACTCAGATATTACTTAACCATACATATCAATCATCTGTAACACATATAGATCCATTGAATCCTTATAACTCACTATCTATCAGATGATAATTATATAAGAAATTCTTAGTCTCTACCTTTACTTACATTTCTTTTTGAACCACATCTACAGTATTCTCCTATTCTTATATCTATATCTATTACATACATATATCAATGCCTAGTCTCTTATAGAGATGTGACCCTTATAGCACAACCCTTAACTTATCCCCCTTGTTAGAAAGATGCTCCACACATGGTTTGTGGTGGAATGTGGTAGGTTCTACTTTATGGCCTATACCTTGCCAACAATTCTCATGTAGGAAAAAAAGCCATGACTTCAAAGATCTAGAGTAGCTGAAGGATAAATTGAAGAATGACTATGAGGAGAAGAAAAATAAAACTAATGATATAGTAGATGACGTAATTAAGAACATATTATAAAAATTCTTGGGAGATTGGAGGATTCACATCTGGCATATTCTCACCTTAAAAATTCCCATGCATAACTCACAAGAATCAAGATAATCTTTTGTCAATAATGAATCAATGTCTACCTAGAACTTCCAATCTACAAGGGATTTACAAATGTGCAAGATTTCAAACCTAATATGCCAAATAACATTGTCCATGCTTGGGAAAAGGAAAAATATAGTAGAAGTGTAGGAATACATTGTTAAATTAATGTAGCAAATTAAAACTAAATTCAAATGTTTTGAATGTATTAAAATTAAATTCATGCCTAGAATTTTAGATGGAAATGTATAATTAAAATCTCTATATCAATGGAAGGTAGATTTCAATACATTTGTACCCATTCTTCTAGTCTTCATATGTGCTAATGATGACATAGATACATATTTATTAAATTCCACTATTGATAAATTTATTGCTTTAGAGGTGGATCTGGATACCTTTTGCAAGGAGGTTAGGGCACTCCTAGATGCAAAGTATATTGAGCATGTCCACAATGTTATAAAATCATTCTCATTTCAATGTTCATCAAAAAGAGATTATGTGGATTGGGATAAGAAATATAATAAGTTATAATATACATTTGCATTTCTAGCATGTAAACAAATTTATAGTGTAACATCGAGTTCATATAGTGACAAGATATTTTGAAGTATCTAGCTATCCAATGAACATTTTGTAGTTTTCCTCATTTTTTGGGTGGTCCAGTCACTATCATCTCCAATAGGTTTCTAGGAGATATTTTGGCAACATGAGTAGATAAGTACAACAGATTGTTTATGTGCCTTACCCATTTTGTTTCATCATGTAAATCAGTAAATATCTTCTTGGACTTTTACAACTTTTTTCCTTCTAGTGATGTGTTTTTTGTCTTTTGCAAATAATTGTACTATTTTTTCTTTGATCCTTAGGAAAAAATTCTCAAATGAAAATATGACATCTACCCAAAGATTTAAGCTTGTTGCTCCCTTGCTTCTATGAAAGGGATTTCAGAGCCATTTTTTAAGGATCTTGGATTTTTGTAAGAAGAAAAGTTTTGTGTCAGGTTTTTGTTTGTCTACTTTAGGTCTTCCAGGGATAAGATGAAAATAATTTTGTAAATTTTATGTACATCAATATAAAAATCTCTGAAATATGAATACATTATGATAGATTCATAATCAATTGTCTCAAATTATACATCTTACTACTCTTATGAATAAAATTGATCAAGGATCATTTGTGTTCATCATTTCTTTATTGTACAAACGAATGTTTCTCATATAACTTTTGTTTTAAGGAATGGATTAAATTGTTGTATTTGAGATACTAAGAGTTCTAATATGTCCAAGGATTCTTAAGAAGAGTTGGTTATGAGTCTAATTTTAAGGGATGCCATTGTAAGGTAGTGTTATATTAGCTATCATAGAATTAGTTTCCAATTTGTTGTTCAAAAGATAAGTGCATTTCCTTTTGACTATGCTATCTAGGTTTAAGGCACTAGTCTAGGCATGAATACCGATTTCAAGTTCATGGTCATTATTATTCAAAACAATTTCAATTTATGCTTTAATTTATTCTTTAAGCTTAATATAAATTCTCAAATTCAGCAATGCAGGAGTCTCCAAAAATCTAGCCCATCAAATTGAGTTTGTATGCAATTCTTGACATATTTCATGAGAATATTTCTTTCAAAATAATATCCTCTTATGAATTATTTGTAGCTTCGTTTTATATTGTTAAGGATCACCATCATAGGCCTTGTCAAACCTAAAGTGCATAGGGAAAAATTGTTAAATAAATCTCTTGCTCATTGGCCAGCCTCTTGATATATTTGAATATAAGAATTCACTATTCTTCAGATAATCTTAGGAACAAAGAAGTGCTTAAGAAACATAGTGTTGAGATCAATCTTGATATTTTGTAATTGTTTCTATTGGTGATATTTTGTTTCTTAATAATAATAGGGAAGAACATTTGATAGATATTAAGCAAGTTTTGTAAAGGCTAAAGATGGAGAAGTTACTAATTAACTTGAAGTAATACTTTTTATGAATGAGAAATTGGTCTATTTGGGGTTTGTAATATCATTTAAGGGGAGGGAAATGGATGTAGAGAAAGAATGATCAATCGTGGAACGACCTACATGTAAGAGTACACATGAGATTGAAAGTTTCCATGGAATATGTACACCTATCACCAAGACTATAAGAGGTGATAATAAATAGTTTAAGTGGATTGTCGCAACACATAATAGCTTTGAGCTGCTAGAGAAGAGGGTCACTGAAAATCGTTTGCTAGCTTTGCCAAATTTAATAAAATTATTTCAAGTGGATTGTGATGGACTTGTGGCATATTCATATGAATGATTCTCATCTAGGAGGGCCTACCCATTGTTTATTTCAATAAAATTATTAATGATGCCAAGAGGAAGTATTTTTTTTTATGACCAAGAGTTATATTATTTATTGTATGCATTGAAAAATGACGACATTACCTACTCCGTAAGGAAATTGTGCTTTACATGGATCACCACGCTTTGTAGTTTGTGAACAACTATACAAAGGTAAAGGAACATCATATGTAGTGGATGGAATTCCTTCAAGGATATAATTTTGTTCTCAGGAACTAAAGTGGAAGTTTAAGCAAGGTAGTAGATTCCTTGACAGGAAATTAGCATTATTGATGAAGATGAAGGCTAAAGTAGTTGGTTTTGATGTCACAAAGTTGTATAAAGATGATTGAGACTTTAAACATATGTGAGCAACATGTACTTACCGTACAAACATGGATAAGACAACTTCATACAAGATGAATTGTTATTGAAAAGACAACCGACGAAAGGAAAATCATTATGGAAGATTGGCTAGATATTTTGGAGTTGATAAGACTATCAAAAATTAATGAGACGTATTATTGACAAAGGATAAGAAGTGAAGTCAGCAAATTTGGACAGGGATGTAGAAGTTGTCGATATTTTATAAGAGTATTTCAAGTGACTTTTAAAATCGATCATAAAATGACCAATGATACCACAAATGTTACAATAGGGTTTAATGCTGCAAATAGAATTTGTCTGCAATGATTCTCTAACTTTAAATTGGCCTACTAATATAAAAATATTAAATTAGAAAATGTACTTATCTTTATCGACAAGTTTCTGCTATGGGAGCAGCTCCCTTATAATATAGAGAACAGAAAGAAAAGAAGTTTCAGACCTGGGAGAACGGGGAGCATAAAGCAAAGATAAACATAAGGAATTTTAGTAACGTAAGAGTATAAAATTAATAACGAGACATTACATTAAGAAAAAATTAAACCATAATTAGAGAGAGAAATAAAACACAATAAACTATGAAAAAAGGTTTACTTATGCCCACCATCTAAACGGCCTCTTGCCTGGCTTCACCTGCATAAATTACAAAGTAAATTTATACAAATGCCACTGGGTAAACTATTCATAATATATCCATGTGAAAAAAAATCCACTAGTAGCAAATGAAATACACAGTAAAAACTGTAATCAATTTTGAGGTAACAACAATTTCCACCTTACATATGCACGCAATTCAATATAAAGAAAAGAAGTGGCTTCTACATTCTCAGCTTGTTTCAACTAAAGAAAATCATGACTGAATCATATATGTAATAGTTTTTATGCATATCAATGACTATGTAATTATATGCGATGTCTAGATTATAATTAGAGAAACTCTACAATTTAAATCTTTCAATGAAGAGGAGAATGCCATAAATCTCATTCATGATAAGAAAATGTTCAGGAACTCCCAGAGTTCCTCCAAACTCTCCAGCAAACATTATTTCACAAAATAGAAGATATATTTTCTGAGAAATAGAAGTTGTTTTCCTGAAACAGTTGAAGGAACTCAGAGAGACCAGAACAAACATATTGATCAGGTGCCTTCCTAGTTCTTTGTATGCCTTTCTAGATGCAAGGATACAAGTTTGTTATATAGGTTTATAGAGAATGCATGTAGAATCTTGTGGAAGAAAAGAGTAAAAAGATTAGGTGCATTGAACTTGGACCATTTTTAATCTATTAAGTTCATTGAATATAGATGAGTATGAAATAAGGCCAAGGATATCTATTGTAGTGTAAGGTTCTGCAATGCACTCTTATTTACATCCATATAAAGTGTAAAAATATCATATCGAACATTCTTTTCGTTCTGACCTTCAACTTTTCTATTACATACAGAGATTCCAAACATATTGTGGCTGCTTTCCTTTAACATGTCTTGTCAATCATTACTTTCGCTAATTCATAAATTTACAGAGAAATCTTTTATTAGCGAAAGTGGTTCAGCGGGAACTAAATTCATAAAAAAAATACGATGTTGTGTTAAATCTTTTATTATCCATTATATACTTGTGAGGAAAACACATATTCTTTAGGTGTCGATGTGGGATAAACAGAGAAGATGCATACAAATACATATAAGTTAATCAAGATTTGGTAAGTGAAAGCTATGGGTTGATGTAAATTTCGAATTTATGTTAGTGGAATGAAAATAAATGTATGTAGCTTATTAAAAGAATGTTTGTCTTTGGTAAATGATTTTTTTGCTTGTTAAAGTGATATCTTTTGTCTTTGGTAAATGATTTTTTTTGCTTGTTAAAGTGATATCTTTATCAAAGATCTATTTATTCTTCACTATTTTTTACTGTTCTAGATTCTAGATGTGATCTCTCTATCAATAGCCAAAAATGTAGATGTAGATACATTTGAGGAGAGGCATTAGAACATAATCCTATAAGTAAGGTGATAGGTCCTTGGTGGATGTGGATGGGGAAGAGGTAACTTCAGATGAATTTATTGTAAGGCTTGACCCTTTTGTGTTCTTTGTAGTACCTATCCTTACTCATTTATTATTGTATGGTCCAATGGGGGGCTTGGGCTTCTATTTTCATGGATCAAGCAGTCCCATGAAGAAAAAAAATTATGCTACAGGATTAATTGGAATCTTTTCCTAGAAAATAGCAGCCCATACCTTTTAGGACTGCAAATTTTAACAGATGAAATTGAGGTGGGGCTAGAAATTGCCCCTACAACTTAAGAATTTTTTAGAAATTTTTTCTACCACGTCTTTCACTTAAATTTTAAATTCCTAAAAAAATCAAAAAAATGAGAATTTTTATTTATTTATTAATTTTTATCAAAATATTAGTTTGTTCCTTGAATTTTGGAGCTCAAACTTTTCAGTTGAATTGCAAAACTGAATTCATGGGACCACTAGCTTTAAAATAGTAAGCCCCCCTCCATGGGACCATACCCTTATTATTCTATTAGCTAAGTAGATGTTCCAATAAACCTTGTAACCTTTATATTAGTTAATCTTTAATGATGCTCAATTTGATAGCTAGTTTAATTAATGTTATTTTGGATATGTAGATTTTAACCCTATCTTTTTATAATCCTTGTGAACTTGTTTTGATGTAATGAAAAATTAGTGATATGGCGAGAGACAATTCTTCTTATTTTATTAGTAAAATTATGTGTACAAACTTAACTTGGGGAAACATTTATATGGCCAAATCAAATTAGCTATTAAAAGTAAAATTAAAAAAGACATGGAATAAATTATATGGAATTATAAGTGGTCCTTAAATATTAATTGAGGTTAAGGGTATGTGCAGGATCATCATGGAAAAAATAGGCCCTTAAGTGGCAAAAAATTCAAAAAAATCAAAGTTCAGAAACTTGACATAAAAATTTGAATAAATTATCTATATTATTTCAAAAATATGTAAGAATAGAATTTGTAGAAAATTGAATGTAGTTTCTAAACTACTAGGTATATTTAAAAAAATAAAAATTCTATTTGTTGAAAATTTGAAATTTCAATGCAGTAGTACTTAATTTTTAGGGAAAAAATAAGTAGGTATCTTTCTGACCACCCTAACCACAATAAAATGATAACATTTTTTTATAATAATTTAGATATAAGTAGAAGAATCATGTCTGGATGTGATGAATATTTTTTTGTAATTTTTTTCCAAGTAAATAATTAATTATGAATTTTTTATTACAACTTTTAAAAAATATAAAAACTCGTATGTCTAACCACCTTAACTTGGTCAAAACTTCATGAAATTAATTTTTTCTTTTTTTAATCCTATAGTATGCAAAGCATAGAATGTGATGCATGTTTTATATTCAAAAAATGTGATATCGTTTCAAAGCTATAGATGTTTTTCAATCAGACTTTAGGACTTTAGTCATAATTCAAATTGAAAATGAATAATAATTATTTATTAAATTAAAAGTATGGCATAATTTATATTGCTGAAAAGCTAAGAATTTCCTTTAAAAACCCTTTTTGTTCCATCTATTTTTAGGTAAAAAAAAAAGTCGTTAGCTACATACCCTACACATACCCATCATATCACCACCTTTTGGCCCATCATGATCCAGCACATAACCTTAAAATGATTTAATTTTTTATAATATGATGGCATCACATGTAATTATGCTATTATTCTCTATGACTAACTGTATGACTTCTAACCCTAAATTTTACATATTTTTTATTGATAACTTAGATGTTTTATTTAAATGTGATGTAAAAAATGATAATATTATAGTAATATTTCTTTACAATTAGTTTATATTTTAGCATAATTAAAATGAGTATTAGAATTATGATTGAACAAAAAATAGATATATGATAATTTGTATAAATAATTATGAATTGTATTAGCAACATATTGAGCAATACTCTCTTATTTCAAATCTTATGATGAATCATAGTTATTACATATATAATTTGACTTGATTATTATAATTAAATATAATAGTTCCAATCATGTGGCTTTATCATAATTCACATATCCTGAATGTATTTATGTGTACTTTGAGTGAGCATAGATTGATTAGTCAATGTAGGAATGAGAGATCAAACATGTAACAATTTAGTATTCTCAATTCAACTCATGAAGTAAATGTGGCATTGAAAATTGCTAGCCTTGACAATTTCACACTTGGTTTAGCTCCCCTTTATGTGCTTGGACCTAGTTGTGCATTAATTACCCATTTTATAAATATTCTTGGAAAATTAAAGATGAAAAACCAAATTCTGCATTTAATATTTTTCCCCTGACACTTTGGGCTCTTGAAGAGCAAGAATCCACTCTAGGGAACCCCATTCACTAGACTTCCTCTTTTGTATCCAAATGTAAATATGTTGGTGTTGATAATTTATTATTTTAATTTCAACTTCAAATGTTAGTTATCGGTATTTGATTTTTAGAAAATTAGAGGAGTTGTATATAAATACAAAGTATTTTCACCAATTTAATCCTAGAAGTTTTATTTCACCTAGTTGAGCATCCTAAAAAATAACCAAGAGTAGTCAAGAGTAGAATTATCAAGATTATTATAGTATTCCTTCATTCAAGCATCATTTCATATTTTATGTGAGGTTTCTTCATGTTTTCATTTTTTCTTTTATGTGTACTTGTGTAAACAAAGATTTTGGCACAACAAGACTCTCTAACACTTCTAGGGTTTTCACTTAAAAGGAGAGAGGTGGGCCAAAATTGCAATGTCTACACTCAAGATTAATGTAAATATGAATGAAATGTGTCTAAATGAAATTATCAAAATGCAAATAATAGATAAAAAATATTTATTATTAAAGAAAAACTATTGAAATGCAAGATGTTTGAAAACACATTATGATATGCAATAACACCTAGAAATGTAAACAAAACTAAACAAAAAAATATGAAATAGAAAGTGCACCTGAGGACTTTCTGGAGGTTGGAAATGACTTCTAAAATGTTGTTGATCCTAAAAAATTGGCTTACTGGGACTCATTCACCATTCTAGGAAAATCAGTCCTAGATTTGGGAAACTATTCCATAGCCCGTTTCATACAAATGGGTATCCAAAATTGCAAAACCACTTTTCAGGACTGGCATTGGGTCTCATTTGCATTTTTTGGTGACTTATTCCACTTTTGAATTTCAAAAAAATTGAAAATGGAAATAGAGGATCTCAGTTTACTCCTTTTGTTTCTTCAGGTGTCTGATTCTGAAACTATCAAATTCAGGCCTAAAGTGACTTTTTGTTGATATTTTGACCTTGAAAAGGGGAAGATGACTCCAAAAAATCTTTAACCTATTCTTAAATGATTTTGAAACCATCAAGACACCTAAATTTGCAAACACACAAAGAAAGAAAGAGAAATGTTGAATGTTAGGTCATGGGGGTTTGCCTTGCTCAAACCCCTTTTAGGTAATTAAACCAAAATGAAGAGATAATGTAATGAAGCATAAAATAATGGATTTATAGACTTTCCACGATGATAGATCTTGAATTTCTATAGCAAAAGTGGAAGAATCTACTCTTGAAAGCTAAAAAATGCTATCTTGATGACTTAAAATGTTAAAACCTAGGTTGCTTGACTTAAGAACATGATGAATGATGAATGAATAATGAATTGATTATTATTTAGGGTTTAAAAGCTTTTATTTATAGGCAATCCACCTCATTTTCTTAATTGGATCCCTAAAGCCGACATGAAAGAAAAATAAACTTAAAATCTAACTTTTCTTGCTCAAAACTCATTAAACCAAATGGGACAATTCACCACTCTAGGTGAATTTGTCCCACCTAGCAGGGAGTCATTCACCCAAATGGGTGACTCAATCGTAGAGGGGCCCTTTTTCCAGCTAGATTGTTGGGGAATAAAGAATTTTAGTTTTTATGTTGATTTCATCAGGTATTTGATCAAATTATGCCTTGGGATGCACAATATGGGGTCATAGGGGCCTATTAATGGTGATGTAAAGGTCAATTAATACTTGGGACACAAAATTCAATGTTAAAGTGTGATTAAATACATTTTATAATACTAAAATGAGGTCCACTTAGCCTAGAAAGGCACAACATCCAATGTGAATGTGTAAAACACATTACAACACTAGATTAAAGTCAAATTTAATTTACAAGCCTTCTAGATTAATGTGATAATACCATTAAATACATTTTATAAGGGAAAAATAGGTTGATTAGACTTAGATGCTTAATAAGAGTCTAGAAAAGAGTGAAAGTCATTTACAACACTTTACTTGTTCACCTTTACAAGACATGAATTTTATTCATTTTTCTAGGGACCAAGACCTAATGTGGATGTGAAAAACACCTCACAACAAGAAATCAAGGCCTCATTAAATCCAATTTATCATTAATTAATCTCAAATAAAGCAAGGACAAAGGGATACTTTTTCCATGTCCACAGTTAGCCCCCACTTTAGTGAGAGGATGAACTTGCTTCAAAATCACACTAAATTAGACATTCAAGAGAGGTCCAATTGTACCAATGTGGATGACCAAGGATGAAAAAGATCAAAGGAGGTTGCACAAGCCCCTAGTATCTAAAATCCTATGCCAAACCAACATAAGCACAAAAAGACACGCACAAGGTGAACGATTTGCAGTAGAACAAGATGCTTGATCATACAATAGCAAGAACTAGAAAGGAAGAAAAAAAATGAAAATGAAAAGGTATATCAAGCTTTTATAATTTTTCCAACATGTTGTGGATCAAATCTAGGTTGTTTGTCCAAAAACTGCATACTCACTTTGAGGCAGTGGAATTCTTGGTTGTTCATTGGGTGACAAGTCCTAAAAGGTGAGACACATGTGGCTGATGTGTGCTCAGACATATGCGAGTGGCTATGGTGAAAGTCATTCCTCAAAATGGGCTTCCTACTCAACCATACCAAAGTTATACCTCTTGATAACTTTGATAAGCCACCACATAAGAATGAACATTGTAGATGCAAAATGGTGTAAGGAATGTTCAAATGGATTTTGCTTAGTTCGTGCAAGGTCTCATCTTAGGGAACATTGTATCTAATGCTTCCAAGAGAGGAAAAGTGCAAATGGTCTCATCTTGTTTCTAGGAGAGGACAAGTGCAATGTCTCATCTTGGGAAAGGGTATATGCAAGATCATGGTGGCCCAAAAAGTGGTGATATGTAAGTGATATAATGGCCCATGTGGCTGATGAATTTTTTTTACCCAAAATTGATGAAATGAAAAGGGTTTTTAAATGAGGTTCTTAGGTTTACACCAATATAAAATATTCTTTGCTTTGAATTTAATAAATAATTATAATTCATTTTCTATTTGAATTATGACTAAAGTCCTGATTGATAGGTTGATTGAAAAAAATCTATAGATTTCAAATGGTATCACATTTTTTGAATCTGAAAATGCGTCACATTTTATGCTTTGCATACTATAGGATTAAAAAAAATCATGAATTTTTGACCAAGTTAAGGTGGTTAGACATACAAGTTTTTATATTTTTAAAATTTGTAATAAAAAATTCATAATTAATTATTTACGTGGAAAAAAATTACAAAAATATGCATCACATCGAGACATGATTCCTCTACTTAAATCTAAAATATTATAAAAAATAATTATGATTTTGTTGTGGATAGGGTGGTCAGATAGACACCTACTTGTTATTTTCTCCCTGAAATATAAGTACTATTGCATTGAAATTTCAAAATTTCACCAAATAGATTGATTTATTTTTAAAATAAACATAGTATTTTAGAAACTACATTCAATTTTCTACAGATTCTATTTTTACATATTTTTGAAATAATATAGATAAATTATTCAAATTTTTACGTCAAGTTGCCTAACTCTAATTTTTCTAATTTTTTTGCCACTTAAGGGCCTGTTTTTCCATGATGATCCTGAACATACCCGAAACATTGTACCTAATGTTTCTAAGAGAGGAAATCACAAGAAAAATAAATTCATATCATGAAATTCGAGTTTCGACTTATGCCCCCACTTTAAAGCGGTTTCTAACACCTTGCTGTGAGCAATTGCTTTAAAGTAGAAGAAGACATGAGAGATTATTCAAAAAGCCCTATGCCAAGTCATATGTTTTTGATAAGCTACATCATGAAAAAGGTAGTATGTCACATGCGATCCAACTTAAGGCATGTCATCCACATCCCAAGCTTTCTCTTATATGTTCATGAAAGGTTAATGGCTAGCGAAATGAGACAAGAAGTGACTTACAAGAAGAAGGCTATCTAAATGCTTTCCCCCACTAAGGCCAAGGATATCTATTGTAGTGTAAGGTTCTGCAATGCAATCTTATTCACATCCATATAAAGTGTTCAAAAATATCATATCAAACATTCTATTCATTCTAACCTTCAACCTTTCTTTTACATAGAGAGATTCCAAACGTATTGTGGCTGCTTTCCTTTAACATGTCTTGTCAATCATTACTTTCGCTAATTCATAAATTTATAGATAAATCTTTTATGTACTATTAGTTCAACAGAAACTAAATTCATAAAAAAATACCATCTTGTTAAAGATGTATACTTAGCTTATTAAAAGAATTTGTCCTTGGTTAAGATTCTAGACGTTGGCAATTTTATACTTGTTAAAAGTGAGATCTTTATCATACTAGTTTTAACTATTCTAGATTCTAGGTGTGATATCTTTATCAATAGACAAAAAGATACATGTAGGTACATTTGAGGATACTTGGCATATATTACAAATGTGGCATGAAAGAGCATTAGTACATAATTGTATAGGTAAGGTTATGGGTCCTTGGTGGATGTGGGTTGCATGAGGTAATCTATAGATGAATTCATTGTAAGGCCTGACCCTTTCATGATCCTTGTAGAACCTATTTCTACTCATTAATTATTATTCTATTAGTTAAGTATATGTTTCAATGAACCTTGTAGCTTTTATAATAGTTAATTTTTTATGATGCTCAATTTGATAGCTAGTTTAATTGACATTATTTTAGTTATGTCAATTTTAATCCTATTTTTTTTAGAATCCTTAATTTGTGAACTTGTTTTGATGTAATGAATAATTAATGATATGGTGAGAGATGATACTTCTCATATTATTAGTAAATTTATTTGTCTGAACTTAACTTGGAGAAACATTTATATGGCCAAATTGAATTAGATATTGATGGTAAAATTGAAATTTAGGCATGGAATAAGTTATATGGCATTATAAGTGGTCCTTAAATATGAATTTTTGTTAAGATGATTTAATTTTTATGATAAGATGGTACTATGTGTGAGTATGCTATTATTTTCTATGACTACATGTATGACATCTAACCCTAACTTTTACATATTTTTTAATGATAACTTAGATGTTTTATTTAAAATGTGATGTAAAAAATGATGATAATATAACAGTATTGATTTTATAGTTGGTTTATATTTTAGCATAATGAAGATTTAGTATTAGTATTTATGATTGAATATAAAATAGATATATGATAATTTGTATAGACTATTATGAATTGTGTGAGCAACATATTGAACCATACACTCTTATTTTAAATCTTATCATGAATCATAGTTATTGCACATATAATTTGACTTGATTATTAAAATTAAATATAATAGTTTCAATCATGTTGCTTTAGCATAATTCACATATCTTGAATATATTGTTATGTATATTGAGTGTACATATATTGGTTAGCTAATGTAGGAATGCGAGATCACACAAGAACCCATTTCTTATTCATAATTCAACTCATGAAGTAAGTTTAGTGTCAAAAATTACCACCCTTGATAGTTTCACACCAGGTTTAGCTCCCTCCCTATGTGCTTGGACCTAATTGTGCATTAATTTCCCATTTTATAAGCAAACAAGCCACTTCGAGCTGGAAAACCTCCAAATATCTCCAACGATAACACAATTCACAATATGATGATGAAATCAGACTCACAACCTCTTATATATACCTATTTATGCCTATAATATCACCTAGATTGACTTAGATAACCCTATATAAGCCCTAGGACAAACTAAACAACTAAATAACAATATAATAATGATAATATGACTTAATTAGGAGTTAAGATAGCCACAAGCCAACTATTCATAGCCTGATGTACTCTAATATTAAGGGTGTAACATGGCCCCCTCTTCAGATAAGCATTGTCCTCAATTCTAGGAAATTTTGGATGCTTTTGAATTAACTCCTCCTCCTCCCATGTGGCATCTTTAATTGATAAATTCTTCCATTGGATGAGATACTGAGTGAGTTTTCCAGTCCTTAGCTTCCTTGTGCATTTTTGAAGAATAAATTCTTGTTCTAATACGATTCTTCCTTCTTCATTAAGCTTCAATAATATTGTTTGAGTGGGGATAATATTCCCAATTTCCTTCTTCAAACAATAAACAAGAAAAATAAAAACTAGGTGTTTCTTTGTTGTTGATGGTAATTCAAGCATGTAGGCAACACTACCCATCTTCTACATTATTTGATATGGTCCATAATATTTTGGAGACAACTTGTTATTCTTTGAATATTGCTTCAGTGACATTTTATTGTAAGATTGTTGTAGTGTCGAAAAAAGTATCCTTTTTCACACTTAATTTGGGAATAATTGACATATAATTAACTTAATTGTGCCTTGAGTTAGTGTTGTAATGTGTTGTACACATTCACATTAATCTAGGCCCCTTTTAAACCAAATAAACTTAAAGTGTACCTTGTTAAGGTGTTGTAAAGTGTTGTAACACACTTTCACACTTATCTAGGATTGTATTACTTAATTATGGTTAATTGTCCCTCTAATTCAAATTTAAGCCTTATCTATGACACCATTCGAGGATCCATCCTGAAACCCATCATTCAAATTGTAAAACATTTAATTGCAAAAATTTGAGGTCCTAGAAATTGGAGCTAGGACCCATTCGCCCTAGGTGGTGAATGGGTTCTCCCTCTATAGGAGCTCCCTTTCTTTCCATATTTCACATGGTTTTTAAATGTTCTTTCACCTCTCGAAGGCATGGTCTTGGGAAATTGTGCGAGGACCCATTCACCCTAGGTGGTGAGTGGGTCCTCTCTTAATAAGGACCCCATTTTGGAATTTCATTCTAGTGGGTTTTTAAAAACATTTATTTCCAGATCTAGTTTCCATTTGAATTGTTTGAATTTTGGGGTTAATTATCAAATTATGTATAAATACAAGGTTATTTTACATAATTTCAATTAGAAGAAGAATATTTCAAGTAAGCTAAGAGACAAATAAATTTCACGAGATCAAGCATTCATAGTCAAGAAGTAAGCAAAAGTGAAGTTTGGAGAAACATTATAAGGTATTCAAGCTCATTTTGTGTCCAAGATCAAGCATTAGTGAAGGTTGTTGATAGATGCCTATGGAGAATCATGAGGGATTCTAGGTGTTGGGAGATTCACAAGAAATACAACCAAGCATAAGGACTTGTTTCCTAAGTGATTCCATCTTCTTTAATCATCCTATTTGCAACAGGTCTACAAGAGTTATTTATAGATTTGTGGCTTATAAAGGTGACTAGATATCTTCTTTAGTTAGTCATTTACATTATTCATGTTAGATTTTAGGGTTCTATTCTCACACAATTGGATAGCATTGCCTTTACATTCTCATAGATCTTAGTCTTAGATAAACTTAAGATTAGGATTGCACACACAATTATACGTTTCAAATTTCCATTCATCATCAAAGGTTTAATTACCAACAAGGGGTTTGACTAAGGAAAACCCCTATCCACCAACAAGCTACCAAATTTGTCTTGTAGATTATAGGCAGATTGGATCCGGAAATAGGAATTTCAAAGTGCAAAGGAGAAGAGCAGACCTAGAAGTTGCAGATCAAATTCAAAGATTTTTGGAAAGACCTAGCAGGACCCATTCACCTTTAGTGGTGAATGAGTCCTTATTAGGGATTGAAGGGAAGAAAATTCTACACTATACAAGCTTCTATTTTAGGTTATGAGCTCCCCAAAAAATCCTACCATGACCCATTCACCTTTGGTGGAAAATGAGTCCTTTTTAGCAATTTAGAAAATTCAGATTTGATTAGGTGCACAACAGTATCTCCTTGTTGTTTTGCTAGAAAAGTTATAGTTTCATTGTGTTTTGTGTTAGATTTATGCATTACATGTTTTAGAACTAGAATTAGGGTTTGCATATTGCTTTAATTCCTTCTCTTCAAGTTTTGATTTAGCTTACCACCCCATCCTTGCATAAAGGAAAGATTGCAAGATCCCTCAATATTGACTTGATTCACCTCTTGGGTTGATAGTTATTTCAAGATTCATGGATCTCATCTTTTTAATGAAACCCTAACTAGACAAAGGGGGTTAGAATTCATAGCCTTCTCCCTTTCTCTATGTTTCAATTGCAATCTCAAGACAACCTAATCTCCAACTTGAAAACTTCTTTCACTATGGTGTTGTTCTTCCTATTGCTTCATTCGGTTTTGTGCCATGGATAGAATCTATTTAAGTCCTGAAAGTACTTGTTATTGATGAATTAGGTGGTCCTAGACAACATGAAATCTTGGTGACACCTTTAATGATGATGTGACGAAAGGAGGACAATATCCATGCAATGCCATAAATGGGGATGTTTTATATGAACTATGGAAGGAAGTGTTATGCCACCATTTTGTTAGTGGTAGCTTCTCTACCCATTGAGATTGTTTGTTTGAAGTGAAAAAATGAAGATATCATTCCAAAAAATTATTAACAACCTTTGTTTTCCCATCATATTGCGGATGATATGAAGAAATATGAGCCAATTGAGTACCCAAACATTTGAATAAATCTATCCTAAAGTTACTAGTAAAGATAGGATCATAGGTCACTAACAATAACCATGGGTATACCATGTAGCTTTTGAATGTTCTCCAAAAATTATTTTTCCATTTTACTTGTAAAAGGATGTGACAATTCAATAAAATGTGCATATTTAGTGAGGTAATCCACTACTATCCACTATTTCCATGATGACATTCTTTCCATTAGATCTTAGAAGCCCTATGATGAATTCCTTGGAGACCTCTTCCCAATGTTGGCTAGGAATACCTAGGGGTTGCAAGAGACTAGGTGTCTTAATTGTCTCCCCTTTTTTTCATTGACAAGCCAAAAACTCTACCATAAATTTTTGAACATTCCCTTTGAGCCCTTCCCATAAGAAGCTTTTCTTGACCTGATGATATTGTTGGAATTGTCATTGCACCAAAAGATTGACCTGTCAGTTCCTAATACAAGCTTCGGTTAAGAACCATAGGAGGCAGTTAAACCATGTCACAAACCCAAGCACTAGTGTTGCAAGGAAGACGAAGGGTCACACCTTCCAACAATCTCCCCAACACAAGTGAGGGGTTTGAACCTGTGACCAACTCTGATACCAATTGTTGGACTTGTCATTGCACCAAAAGATCGACCTCTCAATGCCTGATACAAGCTTCGATTAAGAACCAAAGGAGGTAGTTAAACCATGTCACAAACCCAAGCACTAGTGCTACAAGGAAGACCAAGGGTCTCACCTTGCAATAGATATGTCTTCAAAAATCCTGAGTGACCACCCACTAGAGACTCATGTAGCTCTGTGAGAAATTTTTTTTGAGAGGAATTATTGGAAGGATACACTCACTTTTTATACCACAAAGCATCTCCCTTCCAACAAAACTTATCTAAACAACTAGGATCACTTTGTAATTGTTGAATGAAATTACTAGTAGCCATATCATTTTTCCACTCTTCTTTGGCTTCCTCTGCCCAATCTTCTTGTAATATTGAAAGGACACACAATAAAGCTTCACCCTTCTCATCCTTCCTTGACAATGTATCTGCCACAACATTTTCCTTCCCTTTCTTATATACAATCTCAAAATCATATCCCAACATCTTAGTAACCATTTTTTGTTGCTCTTTAGAAGATAATATTTGTTCCAAAAAATATTTTAGGCTATCATGATCTATATTTTAACCTTGAAGTGTCTACCAATTAGATAAAGCCTCAATTGTTTTACTGCATGAAGAATAACTAGCATTTCCTTCTCATAAATAGGTTTCAATTGATTCTTACCCTTTAATTAACGAATCTCAAAAGAGAAGGGCCAACCCTCCTACATGAGAACTACACCTATAACATTTCTTGAAGCATCACATTCCATAATAATTAGGAGTGGCAAGCACAAGAGTTGTGCACATAGCCTGCATTAACTTTTCAAATGTTGAATTAGTAGATTCATTCCAATGAAAAGAATACAAGTCTTTAATAAAGCTATGAGGGGTGTTACTATACTATAATTCTTCACAAATCTTCTATAGTATCTCATCAATCCCAAAAATCCTGTCAATTTTTAATTGGTTTTGGGAATAGGCCATTCCATGATAGCCTTAATTTTGTTAGGATCCACCTTTACTCCTTGATGTAAAACTATGTGTCCCAAGTACTCCACCTCATTAAGACAAAAAGAACACTTCAATGGCTTAGTATAGATTTTATGCCCTTCAGGAACTTGTAATACTTGATCTACATATTATAAGTGTTCTTCCCATGTCTTGCTATAAATCAATATATTATTAAAAAACACTAATACAAACTTCCTCAAGAAATTTTTAAAGATGGAGTTGATCAAACTTTGAAATGTAGATAAAGCATTGGTAAGACCAAATGACATCACCAAAAAATCATAATGACCCTCATGAGTCCTAAATGTTGTCTTACAAATATCTTCTTACTTAATTCAAATCTCGTGATAGCAAGTTCTAAGATCTAACTTTGTAAAATACATAGCTCCATTCAATTCATCTAACAAATGATCAGTGACTAGAACAGGAAACTTATCTTTGATGGTGTTCATGATTAGAAATCTATAGTATAGACACATAAACCAAGTTTCAACCTTCTTTCAAACCAAAACCATCAGAAAAGAGTAACCACTTTGGCTATTTCTGATAATTCCTGCCTCTAACATCTCCAAAATAATCTTTTCTATCTCACTTTTTTGTATATGTGGGAACTAATAAGGCCTGATGTTGGGAGGTTGGCTCCTTGGAACTAGTTGTATGGCATGATCATGATCCCTCTTAGGAGGAAGTCATTTAGATATATTTCCAAGAACCCATTGAGTGATTCTCAATTACTTCTTACAAATATCGATGGGTGGGAGCATTATACTGCGAGACTTCTGATGAACATAATTGGGCCACAAATCCATCAACTACTTTCTTAAAAAAAAATTGCATTTGATGAGAACTCAACATTTGTGGGGACTTTTCCTCCAAGCCTCTTAGCTCTGTTGTCTCTCCTTCTGATGGGAATCTCATGAATAATTCTTGGAATTTCATCTCAATTGCTCCCAAAGTAGTAAGCCACTATACTCCCAAAACAATATATGTTGCACCCACAATGGTAGCATACATTGGGCTATCAAGCTGATAATCTCCCATGGATAATTTAATGCTATAATGATTTATAGAACAAATGACAATACCACCATCTACAATCAAGACCTCAAATTATGGAGCTAGATATATACAATAATTTAGAAGAGTAGCCAACCCTAATACTTGGAATAAATCTCTACTTGTGGCATATGAGTCACAGTATACCTATTTTAAAAAAATTTCTATAGATCCAGATTCAACAATTCTAGATTCTAGTTTTGGCTCGAAATCTTAAACTCGGACTAAATCACCCCTACTAGCATATGAATCCCAGTGTACTCAAAAAGTAATATTTCTTGGATTTCAAACCTTCATTCAAACCCCTTCAATTTCTAGGTGTACCTCTATTATTTCCAATTTGTTGTTCTTATTTTGGTTCGTTTTCTAGGTCATTTACTTAAGTCTTGCATATAATTTACATTTCTTTTCTTTCCAAGCCCTAGCTTGGTGGTGAACCCCCTTTTTAGCCTTTAATCACTTCGTAGGACACCTTATTGTAGATCTATTTCCCTCATTCCATCCCTCGATTGCGATCTATAGGATTTCCTTGAATGAGACTTGGAGAAAATTGGTTGTTCTATCCCTCAAAATATAGGATGATAATTTTTGGCATTTCATTTACTAACACATCTAATTAATTGGTGTAAAATTTTATGTTTCAAAGGTTTAGTATAGGAGTTTCTACTAGTAACCAATCCTCATTTATTCTTAATTAGATATTTCTCCATTCTAGATGAGTAGTTGGTGTTTTATTTAAAGGAGGTGTCATAATTTTCACTACCATTTATTTTATTTCCTTCCTAGTGTTTACATAGTCTTCAATTTCCCCTTCTAAGTTATAGATAATTTGGTCTATGTTAGAGTCTAGTTGTTGAGAATTTTCTCTATGATCTCTAGTAGTACCCTTAGTGGTGTGTTCTTCTTTTTCTTCTTTGAAAGAAACCATGGTGGCATGCTCAACATCACCCTCAATGACATAGTCAATCTCTTCATTTCTATTTTCTTTCACAAAATTTAAGTCCCACTCTATTTTTCTCATATTTTCTTCTTCTATCCTTCTTCAATATCTTTCTTGTCTTTCCTAAAAAAATTTCAACCTCCTTTCTTCCACATTTATCTCCATTCCCAACTTAATCCTTTCTATTATCTCCCTTTTTCTTTTGTTATCTCTTGTTCCCATGGGTATTTTTGGTTTAGGCTTCCATTAATCCTTATACATCTCATGGGTGGTTTAAAATTTTAAACAGTTACATCTTTCCAAGGGTCTTTTTAGATCCCTCCCCCTTTCCATTTGTCATCCCTTAAATTCTTACCTCCTCTCACAAAGGTAGTACATAAGAGAAGTGTACAATTATTCTTGTGCTTTGTTCATTATTTTTCTTTTACTCTAAATTAATTCATTTTCCTCTTTATGGTCTTGGCAATGAAACCAATGTTAGCTAGAGGAAATAGGGAATTATAGTTTTAATATTTTTTCCCTATTATCCCTTATGTAGTTAGTTTATATCCTAGAGGGTACAGTGGTCAAAATGAGTAAAGTGTGGTAAAGAACTAATGCAGGAGCATCCAGTGGTGTGAGGGAAATCTTGCATCACCCAAAAAAGATGCTTTCCATTTATGTTTCTTTTTTTCTTTTTGTATATTATTTGCATTTTTGGATACCCTTTTCATTGAATAAGAGTTTCCAACTTTCAGAACTGCTTTTCTACTTTTCTTACTCAACTGCTATTTTTAGTAGTTGTGAATTTGATGGCGTAGGGAGAAAATAATTTATGGGAAGGTTCATGATGGAAAAATAAGCACTTTGGAAAAATAATCAGGTCAAGATCATTCACGGTTTGAAAGTTATTCAAGTTCCAGTTTCTACATTTTACCCTGAAAATCCTTCCAAGTTTAGTTTGAGGCACTAAAAGGTCCCGTACAAGGCCAAAAATTGTCAGGTTTTTAGTGCATTCTTCACTCTAAGACCTTTCCGATGGTGCAAACGGTTCAAAAAATGGAGTCCCGGATCAAAAGCTATGGCTTCCGGAAGTTGGCCAATTTTTGGAAAATTGCCAATTTTCGAATTAGGACTCAATGTTTGAATTTCAAATTGTAATTTTTGGTGCCAAACCACCAAAACTCCAAAACTCTTATCTCAAATTTTTTTTTGGATCCAAGCCGAAAAGGGGTTATTTATGGGTGAGTTTATGATTTTTTGATTATTTTTTGGAGAAAGAGAGTTCACATGTTGCGAAAGGCGAACTTGGGTCATTTTCTGAAATTTCTATAATTTTTTGTAGCTTGCATGTATCACAGAGCTCGAGGATTTGAGATCCTTTGCATGGAAGAGTTCCATATTTTTGAATAAAATATTATTCTCTATTTTGTGAGTATAGTTTTGTGTCTCTATTTTTGTCCCTCGTCAGGTGGTATCAGAGCGGGTTTTCTTGAGCGTGTGGACAGATCACCGATCCTGAGGCAGTTCGCACTAGGACCATGGTTGTGGGTTTGAGGTAATTAAGATGCCTCCAAGAGTGATTCTTGGTAGGCATGGTGGTGCCAGAGGTGGAAGAGGTGGTAGAAATGCTGGTGGAAGAGATCCATTTGTGGTTGAGGGTTTCAGAGCCCTCTAGAGACAAATTGATGCATTGCAGGAACAAATGAGAAGAGGGTTAAACTCGAGAAGGAGAGGAGAAAGCGAAGATGAAGCAGAGGTGGAAGATATAGAGATAGAAGATGGAAATAAAGCTATTGATCAAGATAAAATGTGGCTTGTTAGGGTCATTTCGAAGATCGAAAAAAGACCCAGAATAGAAGTGCCCAATTATTTTGGAAGTCTGAACCTAGAAGAGTTGATCGACTTGATCAACAAGCTAGAAGAATATTTTGAGTATGAAGTAGAGGACCCAGATCGGGTTAAGTTTGCAAAAATGAAGCTGAAGGGCCATGCCAATATTTGGTGGAAAGAGGTCTAGTTGGAGAAGAATCAAGGAGGAAAAGGAAAAATCAACAGTTGGGATCGTGTGGTGGAGAAATTAAAGAAGCAGTTCATACCAGTGGACTACGAGTTAGATCTGCTGAAGAAAATGCAAGGGTTGAAGCAAGGAAGTAGATCTGTGAAAGAATAGAAATAAGATTTTCACAAGATGATCATCAAAATGGGCCATGCAAAGGCCAACAAGGAGAAGGTAGCCCGTTATCTTAATGGGTTACGATCGAGCATTCAAGAGGAGCTAAGCCTAGTCAGAATGACCACCATTGAGGATGTATACCAGTTTTTTTTGAAAGTTGAGGACAAGCTGAACAAAAGATTTGATAGAAAGAAAAAAGGACAAGGAGGTCAAAGCAGAAGGGGTAGTGGAAGATCTTCTGGGAGCTGAAATGAGGATGAAAGGAAAAATAAAGATGTGGTTACCAGTCGAAGGCAGAGGAATGATAACTTCTACCACCCTTGTGATCAAAACAGTGGTGATCAAAGAGGTAGAGGATGAGGAAGACCTAGGCTAGGACCCGGAAGAGGTGGTTTCAGAGGAACTTGTTTCCATTGTGGTGAAGAAGGGCATCAAGCCTATGAATGTTGACAACACCAAGGAAGGATAGATAGAAGGCCAGAAGGCCATGGAAGGGTTGCACATGTAGATGAGGAGGCTCAATCCAAGCATTCAAATGATGCAAAAAGGGGAGAAGCCCTAGTTATTAGAAGAGCCCTGGTGACTGAAGAGAAGGAGCCAGAATAGAGAAAAAATATGTTTCGCACAAGGTGCAAGTGTGAAGACAAATGTTGTGATGTCATTATTGACAGTGGGAGCACTGATAATCTGGTGTCATAAGAGATGGTTACAAAGTTGAAGTTGAAAAGGGAAAGGCATCCACATCCATATCGGATTGCCTGGTTACAGAAAGACCACAAAGTTTTGGTCAATGAGTTGTGCCTGGTGAAGTTCAAGATCGGAAGCTATCATGATGAGGTACTATGTGATATCATCCCCATGGATGCATGTCACATGTTGTTGGGGAGGCCATGGCAATTCGATAGGTGAGTTGTACATGATGACCATGCAAACACTTATTCTCTGATGAAGGATTGAGTCCACCATAAGTTGAAACCCCTGAAGAAGGACGAAGAAAAGGTATGCAGTAGTGCTAGAATTTGTTTTGTTGATGAAAGGAAATTTTTAGAAGGCGTGAAGCATGAGCATATCTGTTATGCATTGATTCCTAGAATGGAAAAGGAAGATAGTGAGAAGGTGCCAGTAGAAGTTTCTGGACTATTGGATGAGTTTGAGGAGATTATTTCTAATAATGTGCCTGAGGGTTTACCACCAATGAGGAAGATCAGTCATCAGATTGACTTGATCCCTAGAGCCAGTTTTCAAAATAAGGTAGCTCACATAATGACTCCTATAGAAAATGAAGAGTTGAATAGACAAGTTCAGGAGTTCTTTAGAAAGGGTTTGATTTGAGAGAGTCTGAGCCCATGTGCAGTACCTGCAATACTAGCACCAAAGAAGGATGGGGAGTGGAGGATGTGTACAGATTCTCGGGCCATAAACAAGATAACAATCAAGTACAGATTTCCCCTGCCAAGGATGGATGACTTTATGGACTATTTGAGTGGAGCTCAGTAGTTCATAAAGATAGATCTAAAAAATGGATATCACCAAATCTGGATTCATGAGGGAGATGAATGGAAGACTACCTTCAAGACCAAAGAGGTCCTGTACGAGTGGCTAGTCATTCCCTTTGGGCTAACCAATGCACTGAGCACATTCATGCGGCTCATGAATGAGGTACTGAAAGAGTTTCTGGGAAGTTTTGTCATTGTATGTTTAGATGATATTTTGATTTTCAGTAAGAACTTGGATGAGCATTTAATGCATATTCTTAGGGTTTTTGAGAAGTTGAGAGAGGAGAAACTGTTGATAAATTTGAAAAAGTGTAGTTTTGTTAAAAAGAAGTTAGTGTACTTGGGGTTTGTTGTCTTAGCACAGGGTATCAAGATAGACCTAGAGAAGGTGAAGGATACTCTAGAATGGCCTACCCCAAAAACTGCTACTGAGGTGAGATCCTTCCATGGTTTGGCCATTTTTTATAGAAAGTTCATTAGAAACTTTAGTAGTATTTGTGCACCCCTGATTGAAACAATGAGAGGGGATAGAAAAGAGTTCAAGTGGAGCACTAGAGTAGTGAAGAGTTTTGATATGTTGAAGCATAAGGTGACAGAGCAACTAGTTTTAGCCCTCTCAGATTTCAATAAGGTGTTTCAAGTGGATTGTGATGCCAGTGGTTGTGCCATTGGTGCAGTGATGAGCCAAGAAGGTAAGCCCATTGCCTATTTCAGTGAAAAGTTAAATGATGCAAAGAGAAAGTACTCTGTATATGATCATGAATTTTATGCAATAGTTCAAGCATTAAAGAAATGGAGACATTATTTCTTACCAAAGGAATTTTTTTTGTTTACTGATCATCAAGCATTAAGTATCAATAACTCTTAATTCCTTAATTCAATAACTCTCTCTCTCTCTCTCTATATATATATATATATATTAGATGATTATTATATAAGCGGGTCTTAGTCTCTAGCTTTACTTACAATTTTTTCTCAACTACATCTACAATATTCTCCTATTATGCTATGTATTACTTATATATATCAATGCCCAATATCTTATAGATATGTTACCCTTATACCAAATCCGTTAACCTATCTCACTTATTGGCAAGATGCTCCACACATGCTTTGTGGTGGATTGCGGTAGGTTCTACAATATACCCTATATTGTGCCAAGAATTCTCATGTAGGAAAAAAAAATATGACTTCAAAGATAGAGAAGTTGGAAGAGAAATTGAAGAATGCCTATGAGAAAAAGAAAAAGTAAATTAATGATATAGTAGATGATGTACAATTAAGAACATATTATAGAAACACCTTGGGAGATTGGAGGATTCACATCTACCATATTCTCACCTTAACAATTCCCATGCATAAGTCACAAGGAATCAAGATGATTTTATGCCAATAATGAATAAATGTGTACCTAGAACTTCCAATCTACAAGGGATTTACAAGGGAGCAATATTTGAACCTAATATGCCAAATATCATTGTTCATGCTTGTGAAATGGAAAAACCAGTAGGAGAAGTGTAGGCATATATTGATAAATTAATGCAAAAAAATAAAACTAAAGTCAAATGTTTTGAATATATTGAAATGAAAGTTATTCCTAGAATTGCAGATGAAAACACAAAATTAAAATATCTAGATCAATGGAAGGTAAATTTCAATACATTGGTCCCCACCCTTGTAGCCTCCATGTGTGTTAATGTTGAAATAGATATAGATTTAGTAAATTCCACTACTCATAAATTTATTGCTTTAGAGGTGGGCCTAGATACCTTTTGTAACAAGGTTAGGGCACTCCTAGATGCAAAGTATATTGAGCATCTCCACAATGTTGAAAGATCATTCTCATTTAAATGGTCATTAGAAAGAGATTATGTGGAATGGGATAAGAAATGTAATAAGTTATAATATACATTTGTAATTCCAGAATGTAATCAAATTTATAGTGCAACATCAAGTTCAAATAATGGCATGATATTTTTAAGTATCTAGCTATCCCTTGGATATTTTATAGTTTTACTCTTGCTTGTCATTTGTGATCCAGTCACTATCATCTCAAATAGGTTTCTAGAAGATAGTTTTGCAACATGAGTGGAGAAGTATGATAGATTGATAATGCACTTTCCCCATTTTGTTTCATCATGTAAATCAAGAAATATCTTCTTCATCGAGTTCTACAACTTTTTATCTTCTAGTGATGTAACTTTTGTCTTTTGCAAATAACTACATGTACTAGTTTTTGTTTGATCCTTATGAAAAAAATGTCAAATGAAAATATGGCATATGCCCATGGATTTAAGCTTGTTGCTCCATTGCTTCTATAAAAGTGATTTATGAGATATTTTGTAAGGATCTTGGATTTTTGTAAGAAGAAAGGCTTTGTGTAATTTATGTATTGGTCTACATTAGGTCTTCTAGGGAAAAGATAAAAAATAAAATTATAAATTTTATGTACATCAATATAAGAATTCTTGAAGATATGAATACATTGTGATCGATTCATAATAAATTATCTCCAAATATGTAAATCTTACTACTCTTATGAATAAAGTTGATCAAGGCTCAATTTGTGTTCATCATTTCCTTATTGTGCAAATGAATGTTTCTCATATAGCTTTTGTTAAAGGAATGGATTAAATTATTGTATTTAAGATATTGTGAGTTCTAATATGTATAGGGATTATTAGGAAGAGTTGCTTATGAGTCCAATTTTAAGGAATTTCATTGTAAGGTAGTGATATATTAGCTATCATAGAATTTGTTTTCAATTTGTTGTTCAAAAGATAATTGAATTTCCTTTTGACTATGTTATCCAGGTTTAAGGCAACATTCTAGGATTGAATATTGTTTACAAGCTCATGGTCATTATTATTAAAAAGAAAATCAATTTATGTTTTAATTTATTCTTTAAGCTTAACGTATGTTCTCAAAGTCAGCAATGTAGGAGTCTCCTAAAATCTAGCCCATCAAATTTATTTTGTCGATAGCTCCTGGCACATTACATGAGAATATTTCTTTTCAAACAATATCATCTTATGAATCAATTATAGATTCATTTTATATTGTTAAGGATCACCCTCACAGGTGTTATTGAACTTGAAGTGCATAGGGAAAAATTGTTCAATAAATCTCATGCTTATTGGCCAACCTCTTGAAATATTTGAATATAGGAATTGGCTATTCTTTAGATAATTTTAAGAATCAATGGGAAATTAAAAAAACCCAATAGGTGATTATGAAACATAGTGTTGATATCATTCTAGGTTTTTTTGAAATTAATTTATATTGGTGATATTCTATTTCTTAATAATAATAAGGAAGAACACTTGATACATATTAAGTAGGTTTTGTAAAGGCTAAAGATGGGGAAGTAACTAATTAACTTGAAGTAATACATTTTTATGAATGAGAAATTGGTCTATTTGGGGTTTGTAATCTTATGTAAGGGGAAGGAAATAGATGTAGAAAAAGTAGGATCCATAGTGGAACGACCTACATGTAAGAGTACACATGAGATTGAATGTTTCCATGGAATATGTACACCTATCACCAAGACTATAAGAGGGGATAAAAAAATATTTAAGTGGATTTTAGCAATGCATAATAGCTTTGAGCTAGCTTTGCAAATTTTATAAAATTATGTGAGGAGGATTGTGATGGAAGTGGCATATTCATATGAGTGGTTCTCATCTAGGAAGGCCTACCCATTGTTTATTTCAATAAAATATTAATCATACCAAGAGGAAATATTTTTTTATAACCAAGAGTTATATGATTTAGTGTATGCATTGAAAAATGACTGCATTACCTTCTCCTTAATGAAATTGTGCTTTTTATGGATCACCACGCTTTGTAGTTTATTAATAGCCAAACCAAGGTCAAGAAACATCATATGAAGTAGATGGAATTCCTATGTAGATATAATTTTGTTCTCAGGAACTGAAGTGGAAGTTCAACCAAGGTAGTAGATGACAAGAAATTAGCATTATTGATGGACATGAAGGCTAAAGTAGTTGGTTTTGATGTCACATAGTTGTATAAGGATAATTGAGACTTTAAACATATATGGGGAACATGTACTTATTTTACAACCATGTGTAAGACAACTGCATACAAGATGGATTGTTATTGTAAAGACAACTATGCATAACTCAAGGATCGATGAGGAGAACCTAAGAAAGGAAAATCTTTATGGAAGATTGGCTAGAAATTTTGGACTTGATAAGACTATCAAAACTTAATGAGAGGTATTATTGACAAAGGATAAGAAGTGAAGTCAGCAAATTTGGGCAGGGATGTAGAAGTTGTTAATATTTTATAAAATTATTTCAAGTGGATTTTTTAAAATCGGTCATAAAATGACCAATGATGCCACAAATGTTACAATATAATGCTTCTACAATGATTCTCTAAATTTAAATTGCCCCACTAATATAATGTTACAAGAGGCCAGAAAGAAAATAAGTTTCAGACCTGGGAGAATAAGGAGCATGAAACAAAGATAGAACATAAGGATTTTTAAGAAACATAGACGGATCCCCCAAAAAAAGAAAGACAAGATAAAATTAAAATTTTCCTGCTAATGTACGAGTATAAAATTTATGAGAAATTAAATTAAGAAAAAATTAAACTATAATTAGAGATATAAATAAAACACAATAAACTACTAAAAAAGATTTACTTATGTCCACCATCTAAACGGCGTCCTGCCTGGCTTTACCTGCATAAATTACAAAGTAAATTTATAGAGATATCACTGGGTAAACTATTCATAATATATCCATGTGAAAGAAAATCCACTGGTAGCAAATGAAATGCATAGTAAAAACTGTAATCAATTTTCAGGTAACAAGAATTTTCACGTTACATATGCTTAATCACGGCAAGCTATTCAATACAATGACTAAGTAAAGAAAATCATGAGTAAATCATATATGTAATAGTTTTTATGCTTATCAATGACTAAGTAATTATAATTAGAGAAACTCCAGAACATTAAATCCTTCAATGAAGAGGAGAATGCCATAAATCTCATTCGTAATAAGAAAATGTCCAGGAACTCCCAGAGTTCCTCCAAACTCTTCAGCAAACATTATTTCACAAAATAGAAGATATTTTTTCTGAGAAATAGAAGTTGTTTTCCTGAAACAGTTGGAGGAACTCAGAGAGACCAGAACAAAAATATTGATCAGGTGTCTTCCTAGTTCTTTGTATGCCTTTCTAGAGGCAAGGTTACAAGTTTGTTATATAGGTCTATAGAGAATGCATGTAGAATCTTGTCGACAAAAAGGAGTAAAAAGATTAGGTGCATTGAACTTGGACCATTTTTAATCTATCAAGTTCATTGAATGTAGATGAGTAGGAAATAAGGCCGAGGATATCCATTGTAGTGTAAGGTTCTGCAACGTACTCTTATTCACATCCATATAAGTCTTCAAAATATCACATCTAACATTCTTTTCGTTCTAACCTTCAACCTTGCTTTTACATACAGAGATTCCAAACATAATGTGGCTGATTTCCTTTAACATGTGTTGTCAATCATTACTCTCGCTAATTCATAATTTTACAGATAAATCTTTTGTGTATTAGTAGTTCAGCAGGAACTAAATTCATTAAAAAATGGAAAAATATTCTAGACCTTGACGATTTTTTCCTTGTTAAAAGTGATATGTTCATCAAAGATCTATTTATTCTTTGACTATTCTAGATTCTAGGTGTGATCTCTTTATCAATAGAAAAAAAAAAGGGGGGGCATATATTGCAAATGTGATATGAAAGAGCATTAGAACATAAATGTATAGGTAAGGTGATGGGTCCTCGGTAGATGTGGGTTGCAGAGAGGTAACCTATAGATGAATTCATGTAAGGCCCGACCCTTTTCTGATTCCTGTAGCGCCTCTTCCTACTCATGTATTATTATTCTATTAGCTATGTAGATGTTCTAGTGAACCTTGTAACCTTTATAATAGTTAACTTTTGATGATGCTCAATTTGATAGCTAGTTTAATTAATGTTATTTTGATTGTGTAGATGTTAAATCTATTTTTTTATAATCTTCAACTTGTGAACTTGTTTTGATTTAATGAATAATTAGTTATATGGTGAGAGATGATACTTATATTATTAGTAAATTTATGTGTATGAACTTAATGTAGTGTCGAAAAAAGGGTCCTTTGACATTTTCCGCACTTGTTTGGGTCCTTCTTATTGATTTTGCCTTAATTTTGCTTTGACTTAGTGTTGTAATGTGGATAACGCATTCACATTAGGTCTTGGGCCCGTGTGAACTAAAATGATTCAAATGGTACCTTACCTAAGTCTTGTAAAGTGTTGCAACACACTTTCACACTTTTCTAGGGTATTGTTAATAAAATAACCTCTTTTCACCTTTTACTAAGCCTTGTTTCAAAGTGTTGTAACATACTTTCACACTTTTCTAGGCTTTTCATTAATAATTGGATTTCCTTATGCTTTAATTGCCCCCATTTTGCATCCATAGGCCTTATTTATGTGTAGTTTTGAGAATAATCCCAACAAATATCATTTAAAATATCAAAATCCCAAAACCCACCTTAAACTCTATCACATCCCATATGAAACTATTCTAAGTTCTTGTAGTCCCGATGTAATTTGGACTAGGGTGGGAACTTGAAACTTAATATTAACTCTCTTTGTGTGTGTGTGTAAGTGTATGGGTGTGTGTATTCTAAGTGAATGAACTTTTAATGGTTAATAGTGATCTATGCATCTAAAATCTAGTTATGTTTTTCATTTAATTTCTATATAGATATATTTGTCCATATTTCATATAAATTGGACTAATTAAATTGTGAATATTGCGAGGAACAATGTTTTGTGCGTAGGTGATAGGGTGTATGGTGGAGTGGACTCTGTGGATCCATAAATTGAAAATCATTTTCATGCCAACCTTGCCGAAACATTGATTAATCCCGAGACTCGTCCAATCCTTAGTTAGCCTCATTTATTGCTAGTGGAGTTAAAGGTCCTAATTTGAGTCATGCTAGGTAACTACTACCTTGTGCATATTAGTTCTAAATAGTTTTCATTGAACATGTCTTTTCTGTAATACCTATCTAGTATCACATTGTGAGTTTTGGCTTATTGGGTGATAGTTTGTAATAGTGGTAATAAAATTTGAAATTGTGAAATAGATTATATAAATAATTTTGAAGGAAGTATTATAATAATTATAATTATAGATTAATGATTATTATTATTGATATCCATTTTAATACATTGAATATTAAATGATTTAAGAAATAAATTATTATAAGTAATATTATTATAATAAGTAACAATATGATTACCTATAGTGTGATTTAAATTATTATAAACCCCAATAATAATCGAGGATGAAAGAATAAGGCATCACATAAAGAGAAAACAAAGGAGGATAAACTTAGGAAAAATAAATAAAACAAAGAAGAAAACATAGAATTCAAAATTTGAGAGAGAGGCGTAGGGTTTCAAAGGAATGCTACGACTAGAAGGTGAGGAGGGTAGAAATATTCATCATCTTTTTGAACCTCTTGAATGTGAATTCAAACCTCTTGAATTCGAATTTGGCTATAGTAGACATTGTCCCCTGGTGCTCTACAAACAAGGAAGAGACAAGACGAGCTAGGAAGGACAGGAAGTGGAAATAAAGAGGCATGTGAAGGGAATTTGTTTGGTGGACTAGTTTCTTTCACTTTGGGTGAGTAGCAGGAGGTGTGGTGAGGAAAACAACTCAAATTTGGAGGTCTAGAGCTGAGTTTGAAGTCTCAACAACTTTTTCTAGCTGCTAGGATTGATTTTAACACCCAGGGAACAGGGTACTTCTCTAGCTATTGTTCTTTTCATACAAGTATATATTGTTGTGGTTATGCAAAAATAAAAATGATAAATGTCTTATTTTATCCATGATAGGGTTTATATAATATTTCTAATATCTTAACGAGTAGAGTAGTTTATTAAAAAAAAAAGCTAGTTAAGGAGCAAACAAGTGTAATGTAAGTGATTTAAGCTTAAGAAAATTGTTGCAATAGTTTGAGGTTCCTCTGTTGTTTTGAAATGCATATTTTTACATTTATTACCCTTTTATAGTGCTACACTTTCATGCAATTAGTGTTTTAACTGTGTTTACATGAGGGCATATGAGTTAGAGGATATCTTTCAATGGTTGTAGGTCAATATATAAGTTGTTCAAACCTTTCATTAATTTCTGCCAGTCTAGAAGTTGAAAACTAGAGCCTTCCAAGAAATAAAAACTAGTGTAGGAAAGGTTCTAGGTTGGGGATATTACTTTGCCTAATCTTTGGGTAGGTTTTGATTCAATTTTAGAGTTATGTGAAAAAATAAACCTTTCATCTTAGTATGATAGTAGCTACTAGTTAATATGAAAAATCAGATCAGTTTTGTGAATTGTTTGATGAAATGCCTTAAGGAAATAAGACTATAAAATGTCAAGCTAGGTAATGATGTGTGGAAAAATATTAAAATGCAGCCCCATCTCTTATCTTTTGGGTCCATGTTTCCCTTGGATTTCTCTACAAATAGGACAACAATAAAATTTATGTACTTAGCTACTTCTACTTGTTTGGGCGATATGTAGTATGTTATGAGCATAGGAAAATAGATCTTTAATCTTGTTGTCAAGATTATATATGGTGTGGTTTTTTTGGCTATCTTAGCACATGTAACACCTTGTTTCTAGTTGTGGCTTGTGTGGTTGTACACCTACTGTCATATGCTATGGAATTGCGTGAATGTTTATATAATGAGTGTTGGCAGAAAATTGAGATAGCTAGGTTGTTATTAATGATTAAATTCTTTAAAATGAATACCAAAAAGCTAAATACATGTCAATCCATTATGATGTAAAGATAATTCAGTTAGATACTTGTGAAGTAAGAGTTGGTCAAGTCACCTAGCATATAAATAATGAAACGTATATAAATCTTTTAGCCATCTAAGAAGGAACCCGTTTTCCAAGCTTATGTACTAGTAGAAAGAAGTTATCTAAGAAAAGAAAATGGTTATCTACTCCTAGGGCTAAGCTAAATGCCATAAGTCATAGGTCAAGACTGTCGGTAGGTGAACCATATGGCTTGTCTCATTTATCTAACTCTAGGATTAGTCCAGTTACAAAACCAAGCCATATACAAATGTTGACCTTTATGGAAACACATAACAGTTGAAGTATGGGATTTACGAGGACATAGGTAGGAGGATTTCTTTTCTCCTATAATGTAGTAGTTCCACTTCTTCCATGGTGATCACCAATTTCTAAACCCTAGGACCTGCATAAGATAAGCTTATTGATGTTCCAGCTTGACAGTTGTCAAGGAGCGTGCTCTGCTAGGAGAGTGGTGTGCCATCAAAAAATGGTCCCTTGTCATTTTCATTGTCTTTTAGGTCTTGTTTCATAGTGTTGGAGCTATGTTGCTTTGATTTTATGATGTATTTTGGCTTGAACATGCTTATTTTGGTGCTAAAATTCAAAGAACGACATCTTGTGAAGGTGTTGTGAAGTGTTGTAAGACATTTCTACATTCTTATAGACTCTATTTAATGCAATTCACCTAAAATCAACCTTTTCATTCATTAAAAAATCCTATTTTGAAGTGTTGTAAAGTCTTGTAACAAGATTTCACACTTTTCTATGCATATTTTCACTAATTATACCTTTCTCATGCTTTATTTTCTCTTTATTCCCTCATATGCTTATATTAAATGTATTTTTGGGTCCTATCCCGACAAATAACATTAAACATGACTTTATTTCCGACACTTGGTTGTGGGTCCCAAGTGGGACTCATTCGCCAAGGGTGGAGAATGAGTCCCACTTGGGACCCACAACCAAGTGGCGAATGAGTCCCCCTTGGCCCTAAATTCAAAAAAGCTCAATTTTTTTTTGGGATTTTACTCAAATTCATTTCATGTCGGCCTGTGATGAGGTATGAATGGATAGGAAGAAACAAGATTTGTATAAATAAGTTATTTTCACCTCATTTTAACCCCCATTCACTCGTTCATTCAAGCATTCATAATTCAAGCAATTTTCAAGCACTCAAGCATCTTGCATCATTAACTCAAGCACTTTCAAGCACTTTGGAGTAGCCATTGACATCACTTCAGATTTACAAGATCAAGGATGTGGAAAGTTTGTAATAATTCGTGTTATTCATTTATCATTTCCTTTAGATTTCATTCATTTCTATTGGGTTTGATTACAAAAGTGGGGTTTGACCAAGGAAAACCCCTATTCACTAACCCCCCAACATTTTTCCCCTTTGCATGTGTCTTTGCAGCCTTTGTTTTGCAAATTTGATAGGTTTAAAGGTGTTAAAAAGTGGAATTTAAGTCAATGAGGCTCTTCAAATCAATTCATCATCTATGTAAGCAATTTGAGTTACTTTCAGCCTATTTTTTGTATAATTGACCCTGATAACCATAGACTCAGTCATTACCAGATTTGGAGTAGCAGTGTTGACCATTGACTTATCAAAAATATTGGGGAGGAATGATTCACCACCCTTGGTGAATGAGTCCAACTTGAAATCTGGAAATCTACATTTTTTTAGAAATCAACTCCCGACTGTCAGAAATCAACTCCCGACACTTTTTCAATAGTCAGAGGACTAATTTTCCACCCTTGGCAACTAAGTCCTGTTGTGAAAAATTAGAAATTTTGATCAACATTCTATACATTCCAAAAAGCTCACACAACTTCTAGGTGCACTCATACTTGATCCTATACCTTCTATTTTGCATATTTCTTTCTATTTCTTCATATTTCATAGTTATTTGTATATCACACAGTGTTTTCAAACATAACATAAATTACATATTTGCATTCATTTTAGATCATTTTAATCAGTCAATTGCATTAATATTAGTTCATTTACATAAAATCATACTGCATACATCCTTATTTGAATGTGCATAAGCATTCTAGAAACCCAAATCTATCTCTTTCTAGGTGAAAATCTTAGGAAGAGAGCAAGCATTCTAGGTTCCCAAAATCTATGTTATATTTTTGTGAGCCCGACTCTTGAAAATTTTTAAACTTTTGATTCCATTCATATCTTGCATCCTAGTTTACATTTGCATTGACATTCAATTAGGATATTGATTGGTTATTGCATTCTAGGATCTTTCATTTTGCATTAGTGAAAAACTATTTAGTTTTCATTCTTGCATTTAATTTCATTGAAAAAACTGAAATTCTGCATTATGTACCTGTTTTCACATTCTGAAAAGCATTCAAATATTTCTTAAAATTCTGAAAAATACAAAAAAATTGCATTCTAGGACTCATTCGCCACCTAGGGCAAATCAATCCCTTTGCTCATTTTAGATAGTAATCTTGCATTGTTTCTAGCATTTTCCTGCATTTTTGTTTTGTGTATTTGCACCTCTAGTACAATTAATATATTTTTTGTTATTGGGATTTTACATTCTTAGATTATCTTTCATTTCCCTTCACCCTTCCTTTGTGGTACTTACATGAGTGTTTGGTGCATCATTGATAATACTTTAGTGAGAAGAAGTTCTAGACTCATGGCATCCCATGATAACACTTTCGTTGTGGACCTTGGGATCTCACAAGCTCCTACTCCTGGTATGGAAAATGGTGCATTAGGCCCTAACAATACCACCTCCCTGATTTCCCCTTTCCATCCAATGCATATTGACAATCAAAACAAATCCCTCATGCAAGAAAAGGTTATTAACATTCATGAGGAGTTTCACATTTAAAACAAGATTTGTCACTTGAAAACATTTCCACCACTGCAATACCTTCTATTGAGAACCTTCATCGCTTAATTGAAAGTGATGATGCATGGCTTGCAAGTGTTCAAACAAATAGCCAATATTTACAACAAACATGCCTCTTCTAACACTTCATCAATAAAAATTCCTATCATCCAAGGAGAATCTCAAGTTCCTCCTCCTTCAACCATAGCTTCCATACCAACCTATACCAATCCAAAATTCAATACAACTCTACATCAACCTAGTTATATAGCTCCTTCATTCTTGATTTCCACTAGCATTCCTACTTCTTCTATGGCATCACAACCTCCTTCCACCACCTTCACACCCCTGACTATTCCTTCCACTTGCCCTAGCATTACTTACACTCCATCACCATTTTCCCTTTTTCCTCTACCCCATTATCTTGATCCCTTTATGACACAACTCCTTAACACTGTTTCATCTATGCAGCACCAACTTGCCACCATTACTCAATCTCAAGCCACTCCACCCACATATCTTGTTCGTAGTAACCCCTTATCATTAGAAATCTTATGTACCCCAATGCCACAAGGGATGGAAATTTTGAGATTCAAGAAATATGGAGGAAAAGGAGATCCTATCAACCATGTTAATGCATTTACTTCCTTGTGTTGTGACTTTGTCCTTGATGATAAACTTTTAGCAAAACTATTTGCAAGGACCTTGAAGGATATTGCCTTGGAATGATTTTCTAACTTGCCTAATCATTCCATCCATTCATTTAATGAATTGGCGGAAGCTTTCATTAATCACTTTCAAGTGCACATGACACTTAAAAAGACAATGGTTGACCTTATGCGATGTAGAAAAAACCATGATAAAAAAGTAACTGATTTCATCTCTCGTTACCATTCGTTGTACACTCAACTTGATGTCCAAATTCCAGATGCACATCTGTAGAAGTTTTTTATTGAGAATTTGCACATTAACCTTCAAGATAAACTTACAATGATGAAATTTCCTTCATTCATGTATTTGTTTACAACCTTATGTGAGTATCAAAATTTGGTTCCAAGTTGTGTAAGGTTCTGCAATGCACTCTTATTCACATCCATATAAAGTGTTCAAGAATATCATATCTAACATTCTTTTCGTTCTAACCTTCAACCTTGCTTTTATAGACAAAGATTCCAAATGTATTGTGGTTGCTTTCCTTCAACATATCTTGTCAATAATTTCTTTCACTAATTCATAAATTCATAAAAAAACACTATCTTGTTAAAGATTTATACTTAGCTTATTAAAATAATGTTTGTCTTTGGTAAAGATTCTAGACGTTGACAATTTTATACTTGTTAAAAGTGAGATCTTTATTGAACTATTTTTTTAGTATTCTAGATTCTAGGTGTGATCTTTTTATCAATAGAAAAAAAGATACATGTAGGTACATTTAAGGAGAGACATATATTGCAAATGTGGCATGAAAGAGCATTAGAATGTAATTGTATAGGTAAGGTTATGGGTGTTGTGGATGTGGGTTTGAAAGAGGTAATCTATAGATGAATTAATTGTAAGGCCTAACCCTTTCATGATCCTTCCAACACATATTTCTATTCATTTATTATTATTCTATTACCTAAGTAGATGTTCCTTGAATCTTCTAAGCTTTATAATAGTTAACTTTTGATGATGCTAAATTTGATAGCTAGTTTAATTGACATTATTTTGATTATGTAGATGTTAAACCTATTTTTTTATAATCCTTACTTTGTGAACATGTTTTTATGTAATGAATAATTAGTGATATGGTGAGAGATGAAACTTCTCATATTATTAGTAAATTTATTGTTTTGAACTTAACTTGTGGAAACATTTATATGGCCAAATTGAATTAGATATTGATGGTAAAATTTAAAAAGGCATGGAATAAGTTATAGGGCATTATAAGTGGTCCTTAAATATAATTTTTTATTAAGATGATTTATTTTTTATGGTATGATGGTCTCACGTGTTAGTAAGCTATTATTCTCTATGACTAAATGCATAACTTCTAACCCTAACTTTTACATTTTTTTTAATGATAACTTAGAAGTTTAATTTAAAATATGATGTAAAAAATGATAATAATATAGTAAAATTCCTTTTATAGTTGGTTTATATTTTAGCATAATTAATATTGAGTATTAGAATTTATGATTGAATATAAAATAGATATATGATAATTTTTATAGACTATTATGAATTTTATGAGCAACATATTGAACCATACACTCTTATTTTAAATCTTATCATGAATCATAGTTATTGCACATATAATTCAACTTGATTATTACAATTAAATACAATAGTTTCAATCATGTTGCTTTAGCATAATTCACATATGTTGAATGTATTGTTATGTATATTTAGTGTGCATATATTGCTTAGTCAATGTAGGAATGAGAGATCAAACAAGAACCCATTTACTATTCAAATTAAACACATGAAGTAAGAGTAGTGTCAAAAATTACCACCCTTGACAATTTCACACTAGGTTTAGCTCGCCCCTATGTGCTTGGACCTAATTGCACATTAATTGCCCATTTTATAAGCTAACAAGCCACTTCGATGGGGAAAACCTCCAAATATTTCCAATGAGAACATAATTCATAATATGATGATGAAACGAGACTTAGAACCTCCTATATATACCTATTTTTGCATAGGATATCACCCAAACCAACTTAGATAACCCTATATAACCCCTAGGATGACCTAAACAACTACATAGTAATATAATAATGATAATATGACTTAATTATGAGTTAAGATAGCCACAAGACAACTATTCATAAACCAATGTACTCTAATATTAAGGGCACAACATGCTCCCCTCTTCAAATAAGCATTGTCCTCAATGCTAGGAAATTTTGGATTCTTTAGAATGAAATCCTCATCCTCCCATGTGGAATCTTCATTTGGTAAATTCTTCCATTGGATGAGATACTGAGTGAGTGTTCCAATCCTTAGCTTCCTCGTGGATTTTTGAAGAATACATTCTTGTTCCAATATGATTCCTTCTTCATCAAGCTTCGATAATATTGTTTGAGCAAGGATATTATTCCCAGTTGCCCTCTTCAAACAAGAAACAAGAAAAAATGGGTGTATCGTTGTTGTTGATGGAAATTCAAGCTTGTAGGTAACAGTACCTATCTTCTACATGATTTGATATGGCCCATAATATTTTGGAGATAACTTTTTTATTCTTTGATTGTTGCTTCAATGGAATTTTCTTGTAAGGTTGCAATCTCAAGAAAACCTAATCTCCAGCTTCAAAAATTCTTTCACTATGGTGTTTCTCTTCCTATTGCTTCATTTGATTTTGTGCCATGGATAAATTCTCTTTAAATCCTAAAAGTAATTGTTGTTGATGAATTAGGTGGTCCTCCACAACATGAAATATTGGTGACACCTTTAATGATGATGTGATGGAAGGAGGATGATATCCATACAATGACATAAATGGAGAATTTTTTTTATGAATTATGGAAGGAAGTGTTATACCACCATTCTAATATTGGTAGCCACTCTACCCATTGGGATTGTTTCTCTAAAGTGAAACAACACAAATATCCTTACAAACACTTATTAACAACCTCTATTTTCCCATCAGATTGTAGATGCTATGAAGAACTATGAGCCAATTGAGTACCCATACACTTGAATAAATCTATCTTAAAGTTACTAGTAAAGATAGAATCATGGTCACTGAATAACCTTGGGTATAGCATGTAGCTTTGAATGTTCTCCAAAAATGGTTTTTCCACTGTACTTGTTGTAAAAGGATGTGATAATACAATAAAATATGCATATTTAGTGAGGAGATCCACTACTATCCACTACTGATGTGATGACATTCTTACCATTAGATCTTGAAAGCCCTGTGCTGAAGCCCATGGATACCTCTTCCCAACACTAGCTAGGAATAACTAAGGGTTGCAAGAGACCAAGTGTCTTAATTGTATCCCCTTTATTTTGTTGAAAAACCAAACACTTCCAAAACATTTTGAACATCCCCTTTGAGCCCTTCCCAAAATAAGTCAAGTTCTTGACCCAATGATATGTCTTCAAAAATATTTAATGACCACCAACTGGAGACCCATGTAGCTCTGTGAAATTTTTTTTTTTTGAGAGAACAATTCTTGCAAAGATACAATAGCTCTTTATACCACAAGGAATCTCCCTTCGAATAAAAATTATCTAAATTAATAGGATCACTTTGTAATTGTTGAATGAGATTACTAGTAGCCATTCTTCTTTGGATTTTTCTACCCAATCTTCTTTTGATATTGAAAGGGCACACAATATAGCTTCTTCTTTCTCATCCTTCCTTGGTAGTGCATTTGCCACAAAATTTTCCTTTCCTTTCTTATATACAATCTCAAAATCATATCTAAACATCTTAGTAACCCATTTTTGTTGTTATTTAGAAGATAATATTTGTTCCAAAAACAAAATTAGTCTATCATGATTTTTCTTAACCTTTATTGTGTCTATCAATTAGATAAGGCCTCCATTGTTTTACTGCATAAAGAATAGCTAGAATTTCCTTCTCATAAATAGGTTTGAGTTTATTCTTACCATTTAATTAATGACTCTCAAAAGAATGGGTTGACCCTCCTGCATGAGAACTGCACCTATATCATTTCCTAAAGCATCACATTCCACAATAAAATCCTTTCTAAAACTAGGAGTGGAAAGCATGGGAGTTGTACACATAGCCTCCTTTAGCATTTCAAATGTTGAATTAGTATATTCATTCCAATGAAAAGAATCCTTTTTCAATAAAGTTGTGAGGATTGCTGATATACGACTATAATTCTTCACAAATCTTCTATAGTATCCTATCAATCCTAAAAATCCCCTCAATTTCTTAATGGTTTTTGGAATAGGCCATTCCATTATAGCCTTAATTTTGTTAGGATCCAACTTTACTCCTTCATGTGAAACTATCTGTCTGAAGTACTCCACCTCATTAAGACTGAAAGCACACTTCTATGACTTAGCATAGATTTTATGCTCTTCAATAACTTGCAATACTTCATCTACATGTCACAAGTGTTCTTCCCATGCCTTGTTATAAATCAGTATATCATAAATAAACACTAATACATACTTCCTCGAGAAATCTTTAAAGATGAAGTTGATGAAAATTTGAAATGTAGACAAAGCATTGGTAAGAACAAATTACATCACCAAAAACTCATAATGACCCTCATGAGTCCTAAATGTTGTCTTACAAATATCTTCTTACTTAATTTGAATATGGTGATCATAGGGTCTAATATCTAACTTTGTAAAATGCATAGATCCATTCAATTCATCTAGAAAATCATCAATGACTGGAATAGGAAACTTATCTTTGATAGTGCACATATTGAGAACTCTATAGTATATACACATACACCAAGTTTCATCCTTCTTTTGAACTAACACCATAAATGAAGAGTAACCACTATGGCTATGTCTGATAATTCTTTCGTCTAACATCTCCTCAACAATCTTTTCTATCTCACTTTTCTATATATGTGGGAACTAGTAATGCCTAATGTTGGGAGGTTGGCTCCTTGTAACTAGTTGTATGGCATTATCATGATCCCTCTTAGGAAGAAGTTCTTTAGTCATATCTCCAAAAACCATTGATTGATGCTCAATTATTTCTTGCAAATTTGGATGGGTGGGAGCATTAGATTGAGAGACTTCTAATGAACATAATTAGGCCACAAATTGATCAAATCCTTTCTTAAGAAACTTTTGCATTTGACGAGAACTCACCATTTGTGGGGACTTTTCCTTTAAGCCTCTTATCTCTATTGTATTTCCTTCTAATTGGAATCTCATGAATAATTCTTGGAAGTTCATCTCATTTTTTCCCAAAGTAGTTAGCCATTGTACTCCCAAAACAATATCTATTACACCCACAATGATAGCATACATTGGGTTATCAAGTTGGTAATCTACCATGGATAATTTAATGCTATGGAAATTTCCAGAAAAAATGACAATACCACCATCTACAATCAAGACCTGAAATTCTAAAGTGAGATATATAAAACAATTTAGACAAGTAGCTAAATTTTCTTTGATGAAATTATGAGTACTACTCGATTCGATCAACATTGTTACTTTTTTCTTCTTTAAGAACCCAACTACCTTAATGTTTGTGGGGCACTAAAACCAAAGAGTGCATGAAAAGAAATGATTGGTTGTGATTCATTATTAAAATCGCCATCCCCATATAATATTGGCTCCTCCTATTATTCCTCACCCAATCCTTCAATATAAAATAATTTATTTTCACTACATTTATGCCCTTGAATATATTTACTATCACAATTGAAGCATAACCATTTTTCTCTCTTCTCCTTAATTTTTTGTGGATTCAACCTAGTAGGTTGTGGTAGGGAATGTGTAGGAGATCCCCTTTCATTGAAATTTATATTCCCTTGTCCCCTACTAGCCAAAAACTTCTCCTCCACTTCACTTTTCATTACTATTTCTTGTGATAAGGATTGTGGTTGTAACAATAGTACTTCATATTTTATGTTATCTTTTAAATTTCCTAGAAATAGTTCCTTCATATTGTCTTCTACAACATTTTCTACTCTTAGAGAAAGGGTTTGAAATTACTGAAAATATTCCTTGGCCATGCCTGTTTGCTTTGAATTAGTGAGTTGAAAAAATTAGCTATCCATAAAGTTATCTCCATTATGGGTAGCGAGTTCCTCTTGAAAAATTGACCATCTGACCACACAACACTTTTTCTCTTCTCATCACATAACCAATGATACAAAATAAATTGATTTGGTTTTAGGTATAATGATTCCATAGCCACATTTTTTTGACTAGGAACATGATGAATATCAAAGAATTGATTCATTTTCTTTCCATAAATTTTTCTCATTTCCAACTTAGGTATGAATTGCCTTGGTACATGATTATTAAAGGAAGGATCCTTCTTGAAATAAAATTCAAGTCCAAGGAATTCATGTCCCCCAAAAGAATTATCTTCCACCTTGCAAGTTGAATCTTCTCCCATCCACCTCATACCATAAATAAGTAATTTCAATGCACCCATTTCTTCTATAATCTTCTTCTCTAATGATGAAATATCACTCTTCACTTTTTTATTTCATCCTTAGGGTTTGTAGTGTAGAAAATTGTACGGTCTTGAAAGAAAGGAAATTTCACACTTAATTTGGACCTATTTTGGCACCCTTGCAAATTATACTTTCAATAATCATTTATAGGCCCCTAAGACCCATTATTTTGGATCTTGAGGCTCATTTCATTAAAAAATCTCATAAAATCACCCAAATCCCTAAAAATATCGAAAACCCACTTCAAAAGGCTAAGGTGGGACTCATTCACCACCTTGAGCGAATGAGTCCCCTTATGTGGGACCCATTCGCCAAGTGTGGCGAATTAGTCCCATTTGGGGTATTTTTCAAATTTGAGCGAGAATTCATTAATTTAACTAAATTTTTTGGTGAATGTCGGCCTTTGAGATCTAAATAACAGTCAATGAGGTGTTGATTCCTATAAAAGGAAGCTTCTAAGTCATTTTTCACAATCCAAGGATAACTCCAAGCACATTGAGCAAGCATTTTTCAAGAGATAAGCATCAAGAATCTTCAAGCAAGCTTTCACATGAACATTCTAATTCCAAAAGCAAGTAAATTTGAAGCATTAGAGCAACATTAAAGTATTATTGCAGGTCTTCAAGCTCACTTTCAATCAAGATCTAGAATTTTCAAGGGTTAATCATGTTTTTCTATGGCCAATCATGATGGATTCTAGGTTGGGGAGATGCAACTAGCCATCGAGCCAGGCCTAAAGACTTGTTTCCTAAGTCATTCCATCTTCCATTATCACTCTACATTCAACCTAAGGAAGGTACATGCATCATTAGAGCTCATTTGGGGTAATTAGAGACCATCACAAGTGACTCATTCATCTTTACATTTTCATTATTGCATCATATTCTCATACAATAGAATAGGATTGCATCATGTCTCATATTTCTTAGTCTTAGACACACTTAAGGCTAGGATTTTCATCCACATTTCATTGTTCCTATCAAGGTTTAATTACCAAACTAGGGGTTTGACCAAGGCAGACCCCCCATCAACAAATCAAGTTGAACTCTATTTTGTAGGTATTTCTCATAGATTCAGATCTAGAACTCAAGTTGGTAGGAACGAGCGGGTGTTGAAGTGCAGATCAAAGCTTTTAATTTCCAAAAAAGTGAAATGGGACTTATTCGCCAAGAGTGATGAATGAGTCCCACTATAGCTATTTGTTAGATCTACTTGCAAATTCTGATACCCTTTTTCCTGGAACTAGCTCCCATGCAAAAACTCTGATTTAGGACTGATTCACCTAGATTGGTGAATGATTTCCATTTGGTCAAAAAGTCAATTTTTTTAGAACTTTAGAGTTGTTTCCAGTCACCTCAAGGTTTCCAAGTGCACTTCATTTATCATTTCACATTTCTATTTTGTTTTACTTATATTTCAAAGGTACTTTATAGGTCATTACATTCAATTAGGTTTTTATCTTACAACTTGTATTGCATTATCTTTTCCAAGTCTAAGCTTGTTAGTGAACCCCTCATTAGATCTCATTTAGCCTTTCAGACAATCCCTTTGCAAGATTTCAATCTTCTTTTCATTGAAATCTCAAGAGTTTGTTCTTGAGTGAAGAGTGTGAAGAATTGCTTCTCTCCTTTTAGGTCCAAAACCCTAAAGGTGAAAGAGAGCCCCACCATTTTTCACCTTTTTAGGGTTAGGATATCATTTTATATCCCCTCATTCTCTAAAGATTCCCTTTGTGTGGTAGAATTATTTTTCGCTCTTGTTATAGGCCTCGTCATGATGGTAGAAAATAATTTTGCAACAAACCGCACAAATAAATTCAAAATATTGAAAATTTTTACTATGACTTACTGGGGACTAGGTCATGCTCCAATAGGAAAATCTCCCTAAAATTAGGTGATTTGTAGCATTGGGAACAAATTTTATAGAAACCCTTATTTCCTAGTAAATTGCTTATTTCTTCTTCAATTTATTTGAAAATTATACTATAGCCTCCTCTTATATTTATTCAAAAACCCACAAAAAATAAGGAACCAATTCTTTAATATGTGGGAGATATGAGTTTTCTAAAAAATTAGACAAAAAGGAGACTTTATTATTGGTATGGTTTAAAACTAGAGAGGTTCTATCCAAGGGGGTTTGATCTAAGGTGGTTTGATCAAACCCTATTCAATTGGAATCCTTTAAGTGGAACTTTTCAATGCTTAAATCATTATAATTTCTAAAAATATGTGATTTAAGCAAAAATCAGGTCCTCCAAGAAATTGTAAACCAGCATTGTGGGATCACCCAAATCCATGAGCCTTACATAATTAATCTTAAGACAATCATGGAAACCATAAAATTTAATCACCAAAACTTTAGAATAAAACATTACAAAACTTTTTAATTTTCACCTACTAAGGGATTTTGGTCATAAAGGTATTTTAGGGAATCCCCCCTAGGTGGATTTTCTAAAAAATTAGACTCTCAGGGAATCCATGAGGGCATGGATTTTTTGAAGGAAAATGATCAAGCTCAATTCAAGTAAAATTCCCTTCATCAACATCATGTAATCATTTATTCTCCGGCAAAGATAAAATTAAAACATTCATCCTATTAATCAAAAGTTCGGGTTTTAGGGGTCTTAAAGGATTTCAGAGAATCCAGAGGCAAGTGGATTTTCTGAAATTCAAGACTCATGGGGAATTCAAAGCATGATGAATTTTTTGAAAAGTATAAATTCATCCAAAAATTAAGTCACCACCCATATGTTGAATTCATGTAACAATGTTCACTTGAATAATTAGGTCATCTCATGCACTCATTCCTCGCTATTCACAAAGTTTAGAGATTTCAAGTCTTGGTGGATTTTCTAAATGTTTGAACACTCAGAGAATCTGTGACCCAATGGATATTCCAAAGAATGGAAACTGGAAAGGATTTTGGCATAAAATTATTTTTCAACATGTTAAGGAACTATTCCCCAAAATAGCAATAAATGCACCCAAACTTGGTGACCATTGAACAATAAATGCAATGACAAGAAACTTCAGACTTCAGACATGTGAAAGGGGCATAGACTTGGATAATTCGGTAGTGGATGGATTACTTGAATGGATATACCTTTGGAGGATCTAGAAAAGCTCATATTATTTGAAGGGATTGACCTTCAGGGAATTCGCGATGAGGTGGATTCTCTGAGTAGCCAATACTTCAAAAAATCTAGCAAGGAATGGATTTCCTAAAACTCTACTTGACTTGCACAATTCGAGACCTCAACATACTTTGCATGGATAGTGGGGAACTAAGACAATTACTAGGGACAAATATGTTGAAAAATAGAAGCACCTAAAGTGTAGATAAATTGTGAAATGATTCAGGTGAAGCAGACCCAAAACGAGAGGAACTTATCGCTTAAGGGGAAAAGTTCAAACCTAAGGAAAAATAGAAAATGAAAGAAAGAAAAAGAGATTCCTTACCTATGGTGGTGTTTGTGTGCAAAAAGTTCACAAGAAAATTAAAATACTATAAGGATGAAATGAATGAGGAACCAGATAATAATTAGCTTGTCTTCCCTCTGGCACACAAAAAGTTCAAATTAGATGTGCATGTTGTTTTCTCAATGATGGATTTATTTTATGGCCATGAAAGTGATGATGAATTCTATGAGTTCCAAATGGTCTTGGACTTCATGCTCAAGAAAGAAAGGAGCTATAAACTTTTTAATTTTTCTGAGGCAATCACTAAGGGAATGTTGGAACAATTAATATATTATAATACCACTTCTAAGTTTAGGTATTCCTCTTTTCTAGTACACTTGATTTTACATCAAAACACCAAATTCCTTTGCAATAATTTGCCACTTAGTAAGTTTTATGTGGGGATTGTACAAGATAATTTTAGCCTGGACCCATGCACTTTCTAGAAAATGGGATTATTATTCATTTATTGATTATTTCCTACTACCAGTACTCTTGGATTTGTCTCTCCACCCTCTAGGTAGGTTTTCCCCTAAAAGGTTTGGAATGGACGAAAAACCACCAGACACTAGTACATTTTTTTTTGGAGTCAATTTTCCATTCATCAGATATCATGGTTTTAATGAGGATCCTTTTAGGCTTCTTAAATTTGTACCAGAAAGGACCTTTGCTTAGAGGCTTTCCATCAGGAAACCATTGCAGACAAAGCTTATTATGGCAGAAGACACAAAAAAGTGATGTATGCACTTCCCCTTACCATTTCCAAAATTCAAGTAATACTTGTAAAAAGGGAAGAAGAAGATGTGTTGAGTAACAGTTGGCCTACCTCAGCCTAGTCCTCATTTGTAATAGATGGAAGAACAACCTTGTTAGGTGTCTTCCAATTGTCAAACGCATTCAGAGCAATAGTATTTCAAGTCAAGGAATAACCTGACCAAGGAAAGGAAAGAGGTATACATCAACCTATAACTTTATAACATTTGTACAACGGGGTATGTGTAGGATCATCATGGAAAACATAGGCCCTTAGGTGGAAAAAAAATTAAAAAAATCAGAGTTAGGCAACTTGACATTAAAAATTGAATAAGTTATCTATGCTATTTCAAAAATATGTAAGAATGGAATTTGTAGCAAATTGAATGTAGTTTCCAAACTATTAGGTTTTCTTTTTTTTTAAATATCTATTTGGTGAAAATTTGAAATTTCAATGCAATGGTACTTCAATTTTGGGAAAAAATAAGAAGTAGGTGTCGGTCGACCACCAACCACAATAAAATGATAATATTTTTTAATAAGATTTTAGAGATAAGTAGAGGACTCATGTCTAGATGTGATGCATATTTTTGTAATTTTTTCCAAGTAAATAATTAATTATGAATTTTTTATTACAAATTTTAAAATATAAAAAATTGTATGTCCGACCACCTTAACTTGGTCAAAACATCATGAAATTCAATTTTATTTTTTAATCTATAGTATGTGAATCATAGAATGTGATGCATGTTTTGGATTCAAAAATGTGATACAGTTTGAAATCTATAGATGATTTTCAATCAACCTATAAATTAGGACTTTAGTCATAATTCAAATAGAAAATGAATAATAATTATAAATTAAATTCAAAGTAAAGCATAATTTATATTGGTGGAAAGTTGAGAATCTCCTTTAAAACCCTTTTCATTTCATCAATTTTGGGTAAAAAAAAGTTTTCATCCACATACCCTACAAATACCCATGATATCGCCACTTTTTGGCCCATCATGATCCTGCACATACCCAACCCCCATTTCCATGAATTCTATCCTAAGCTAGCAGATTTTTGAAAAAGCGCCCAGATGGGCTAGACCTTCAAAACATAGCTAAAGCATTTGGGATGGTCAAAAAGGAAGAAGGTTGATTTCTAGAGGTACTAATAGGAAACCAAATGTCTAAATGCACTATATGGAGAGGTTAAACTGAACGATGACCGGTTCAACAAGATCTATGACACTGATGCTAGATCTAATAATATAAATCCTAAATCAGATCAGGAGATTGAACAAGAGCATGCACTAGTTGCCTCCCCTCCACCTCAAGCACCTAATTTAGGAAAAACAAAGGAAAAAGGATCAAAACATAAAGAATCATACATCACATCCTTTTCCAACACCCTACCAAGGGATAAGAGGATCCAATGGTCTCCAAGAAAATATTGCACAACTCAAAGGTCTCAGGGTTCATTAGGATCAATCGCCAGAGAGTTTGAATCAACCAGTGTAGCCCCTAAAAAGAGGAGAAGAGTCCAAGACATAGGAAAACCTAGCACATCAAACAGAGGAGAAGAAGAGGTGGATTTCATGCTTCTAGGATTTTCAACTTCGACAATCTAGGTAAGTCTTTCACCCATCATCCTTCCTTCTACTATATATTCAGTTATTACTACCCCTCCTATACTAAAATAAATCCTCCATCTGTGGGTTCTGATGTCCTCATCCTTAATACACCCCTGGCCATATTTGATAATGATCCCAATGAAGAAGCCATGTGCACTAAACATGCATCTTCTACCTCAACTACAATTAACTCTTTCATTTCCTTGTCAAAAGCACCCATTTTAAACACTGATACACCCATGCTACAAGTTTCATTGCCACTATCTACTTGTAGGTATATGCCTCTTTTTTATGCCTACTTCCCCTTTTAGTTTAATAGGTGCCCCTCATTCTCAAGCAATGTATGGAATCTCACCCTTTTCAATGATAACATTTTCTTTTGCCTCTCCACAAAATCATTTGTCCAAGAATACCCATTTTGTCACCCTCTATAGTCTCACCATCGTTGTTTCACTTGTCACACAGAGTATTGAGTCTCCACATGGCCTCTAGACTCATATTGAAGTAACTAGGCATGCTTGAAAAGCAAAAAGAAGAAGTGGGGAAAGGTCACGATGAATCCAACTACCTAGAAGTTGGAAACCTCTTTCGATGAAGAGTGGAGCATTGTGTTAATCATAGATATGAGGCCATAGACATCCAAGCCAGAAGGAGAAATGAAGCTTGAAGATTATGACATCCAAATTGTGGGTCTAATTTTGGGTGAAAATCTTTCATGTGAGAAAGCAACTGAGAAGGTGGTCTCTATTGACTACGAGAAGCTAGACAATAAATTAGAAAAGTGCAAGGAAAATTTGGTAAAAGAAAGGGCCATCGTGTACAGGCTACAAGTGGAAATCAAAGGAAAATATTTGGATATGGCCTACTTGACAAGGGTATAGAGTTAGTAAGGCAAAGCAACTAAGTTGCTCAAAGAATCCCAAAGTAAAAATGATTAGTTTCGTACCGAGGTAGAAATATTATAATGTGAGATCACGGTTGAGTACAAAACAACCACAGAGCATCTACAAAGGAAAAAGGAGCTTGAGGATGCAACATTTAGAAAAAACACTATGCATAACATGTTAAAAGGTGTAGGACAACTGAGAGGGGGGTGAAATAGTTGTCACCAAATTTAAATACAAAAATTTAAAAACTTATCAACTTCACAACCACACTCTTCTATTATTAACTGTGAACATGAAATGTAGATAACAGAAAGAAACAAAACACAATGAACACTACATTTTATGTTGAAAACCCAATAAGTGATAAGCCACATTGATGATTAACTCACAATATAAAGTAATAGAAAAACCAAATATAAGAGGCTCACTACCAAGGGCTCACTGCCTGAATACAAAGGCACACTACCTACAGAAATGATTCATTGTCCAACAGGGAGACTCACTACCTATAGATACAAAATATAACAAAATAATCCACCACAACAATTTATACACATATGTAGCCTTGACTAGAAGATTGCAAAAGCCTTCTGCTCACTGCTTTCAAGAATCTAACACAATGAAGTATTGTTGCCTCAACTCATTTTTGGACAACTCTTCTATTCACTTGTGGCTTACTTCATTACTTTGTATATTTTAATCCTTCTCACTTTGACATGAATTTATACCATCTTCCATCTTAGAAAATTTCTCCAAGATTGGCCACATACACTTCATTTCATAAATTCAAATTAGGCCAGAAACTCAAGTATCCCGCAGTGCAAAAGAATGAGAGTAGACCAATTAAACACTTAACTAAGACCAAAATTAATGTATTGGATCAACCACATGCTTCCTTAATTAAATTTTCAATTCCTCATATGAAGTGTAGATACTAGTTTGGCCAAACCTAATGATAACATAAATGAACATTGGAGTACACACTTCCCAACAAGAAAATATTATGCGAACGATGTAACATCCTTTATCATTCATGAGAACACATATCAGATACCTTCAAATAAATCTGTAGCAAATGCAACAAACTTCAAACACATAACACCTTCCATCAGTCCATCCGGACTATGCAAACACACACAACAACTCTAAAACTCAACTTCCAGAGCACCAAACCACAATCATATCTGCAAAAACCTAGAGAACACAATGACAAGACATATTCCAAATTTGAAAGAGCTGAAATACATCAGTGGAGGGCTACGGAGCAGAAACATTTCCCCTAGTCCACAGACAAGCAACTATGTCAAACCAGTTCACACACCGGTGAACACAACTTTCATAGTCCATCAAACCAAAAAATACAAATCAAGAGACGACAGCAAGAAATACCCAACAACAACCCTTCAGATCCGTAAAAGCATAGGATCAACATAGAAGTAACAAAAAGCACATACCAGAGCATATTTTGAACACATACATAACTCTAAGTTCACTCTTTATTAATTTTCTCAAAAGAACTTGTTAACTTATCATTTCAACACATTTGCAACATCATAAAGATAGCTCCATGTAGTCACAACTTCTCAATAGCATCTCAAATATACATGCACAATCTGTAACATTTTGAACCATGTTGACATCAATGAAAAAATTAATGACAACACCACCAAAATTTCTCATACTTGCAACAATCTCCCCATTTGTCATTGATGGCAACACATTATGTGAAAAAAAACCATCAAAGACAACAAACATTCTTGCATTCTCAATGGTGAGCCCAAAATATGCTCATAATTTGGGTATCATGGTGTACTTTTAATACCCTTACTTTTGTTGTTCATGGTTGTTTAAACTCTTTAGAAACCTTTTATTGGGGGATATCTTGTTGCAATACACTTTTATATTCCTGCAGCCTATCATTTTGATATGTCTATATTTAATACCTTGTTTGACTTCGCAAATGACTAGTATAACACATGTAGTTTTAAATAATGAAGTAAATTTGATATGTGATTAATAAATGAATATCGTCTAAGTTGCCATGCATGTTTCCATTCGCTTTTGTTGCCTTGTGTTTCGTAGGTTGTTGAAGAAAGTATGAATGAGTCAAGTGCAGCTGATCTCGGCCTTGCAGTAAAGTCCATTTCCTACACGACTTCGAGGAAGTTATTCTAGCGAAGACTCTTTGACCAAAATTGTTGGGAAGGAATTTAAATGTCAATTAATTTGGAAAGAGTGGAATGCTGAATTCTCTCTGAATCATGTTGAGCGGATAAGTTCATTTATTTAGTATGTTCCTAGATTCCAGGATACATTTACGCCCACGTCTTTCTCTGTTAGGGTTAGTTAGTTAGTTTTTTTCCTGATTTAAATAAGTGTTCCTCCTGCGCGAGTGAGCAAGCATAACGAGATAGAAAGGATATCATGTAAAAGTTAGTATGATAATAAAAAGCAGAGTATGTATGATTAGAAATAGAGTTTTGTGTTAGTTTTCATATGGATAGAACAATGTACACCATTCTAAGTTTATGAATAAAATTTGATGAAGTTCTGAGTTCAATACTGGCATAATTAGTTGATGCTTGCTAAGGGGGCCCACTTAGTAAGTATCTGTAGTTAGTTAGTTACTCATTCATTTTCTGTTGATCATAAGTTAGAATTCATTCTTGAAGTTTCTGTGCAAACTCAATCTTATATTGTTCCTACAACATCGGGAATCCATCCCTGTGTCTGTTCCTGTAGCATAAGGCCAGTTCATAGTTTGTTTCTCAATTGGTAGTTGTTATGGTTTCTGCTTTGATTACGTTTAGAGAACTTTGCATTACCTTCCTGTAACGTATTTTGAATTCTTTTCAAGTATTTATTTTCGATAGGTTGTGACTGAAACTGGTTCTTAATGCACATACAGTGCTGCTCCATTTCAAGTATGCGTTCCCTGGTTTCACAAGTACATGAATGACCATGAAAAGATATTAGTCGCCTACTAGAATGTCCAATTCCTAGGATGGGTTTTGCCGTGATTTTCATATCCTTTTGTGGGCGCAACCATTTTTGGCGCCGTTGATGGGGATGGTGTCAAGCTAAGAACCTATCAAAAGTCATTTTTAGTAGTAGTTTAGTATGTTATTCAAACATTTTTTAAAATCCTTCAATTCACCATTCATTCGATTACATGCATAGAAGAAGAGACACTCTGGGAAGATTCCTTCCTGACCTTCCATTCATTGATCATAATCTTGAACCAGTTTATAATCTATCTGAGGAAGAAGGAGACCAAGATATCAATCCATTTGCTAAAAACCTGTTTGTTGAATTGCCATTTGACCCACCTGATGAAGAACCTGAGGAAAATCCGTTCGCTCTAATACTCCATCAAGCAAATATGGCATGAAATCCACCTAATCAACCTCCTGCTTTTGATTTTCCCATCATTGCTTAGCAAGATACTGATAACCTTAAAAATATTCCTTCCTCATTACTCCCCAAGTTGTATGGACTAGTTACAGAGGATCCAGACACTTTCTTGTTCGAGTTTGACATCCTCTGTCGCAGCTATGATTACACTTTAGATGCTCGCAAGCTGAAGTTGTTTCCTTCTATTTTGAAGGATGGAGTTCTTAAATGGTTCATGAGTTTGGGAAGGGATGTTGTTGATAGTTGGACAATCATTCAAACAAAATTTCTTGAGAAGTACAAGGAATATTGTAAAAGTGGTAGTAAGGGAGATGATATATTCAGAATTCAACAAAAGGAGGATGAAAGCCGAGAAGACTATATCTCAAGATTCTTGTTTTTCCTGAAAAAGAATTCAGACCATACTCTTAATGAAGAATCTCAGAAACTACTTTTTCTGAGGAAAATCAGTGATACCTGTATAGATGCCCTCGACTTGATGGGAGAAGGTGATATAACCCAACTTCCTTGGGATGATATCAAGAAGATATGTCTCAACTACTCTCGAGCAATTGTTAAGAAGGGTAGAGGTCACCAAGCCGCAGTGGGAAAATCTTCTATTAATGGAGTTTCACGGATGGAGATCTCAAATTTACTATCTAATTTCAAGCAGGATATCATAAACAACATGGCTACACAGTTGGATACTATGCAAGCTCAGAAGAAACATGAGGAAGCTAAGCAATCTTGGCATAGTTCTGTCCACATTGCAGACAGAAGAAATGGGACTGCAGATGCAAGATGGTGGCTAACCTGGAGGCTAAGCAACTACCTACTGACTTTAAGGTGGTAGAAAGTGATGATGACCAAGTATTCTTTGTTGCACAAAGGCGACCATGGGCTCAAAGACAAGGTATGCCTCAAGATCCTTTGACTTTTGGTAATCCTTATTCTAATTATAATAATCAGTGGCAACCTACGTATGGCCCATCACCACTTTGGAATACTCCTTAATCACATTGGCCTAACTATCAGAGCCCTTAATGGCAACCCCCTCAAGGAGGTTGGCAGTAGCCACAAGGACAATGGACTCCACCCCTAGGTAGCTGGCAGCAGAACCCTCAATGGAGAAGTCCATAGCAATGGTAGAACCAATCCCCTGCCTTCCTACAACCTCAACAGCCACAACCATAGGCTCTCATGCCACCTCCTGCTGCACCGGCAACAAATACTGGCCCTCCAAGAAAAATGCCTATGCCTACTCAACCATTGCCAAATCCTAATAATAAGCAGCAGTAGCAACAATAGCCTATGTATTATGCAGAAGTCAATCAGTATCCAACTTATGCCCTGAATATTCATGATATCCATCTTTGATCTGGAACCACACTTCCTACTCCACAGCCGCCTGTAATTATAGAGATTCCAGACTCTGCCTCTAAACAACTAACTGATACTGCAGAACATATACCTATATCAAATACTGTCTCTAAGGAGCCTGCCTTGCAGCATCAGGCCAAATCGCCTTTTCCTCATAGATTGAAAATTACTACATCAAATTCTATGGAAGAGCCTACTTTTAATATTTTGGATCAGGTGAAGAATGTACACATTCAAATACCCCTTTTTCAAGCCATTAAGGAGGCCTGTTTGAAGAAACCAGGAAGAAAGGAAAAAGATCCCCAAACTATCCATGTTCTAGGACAGTTGGCAGATATTATGCTAGGGAAGGTAGTCATTCCAAAATATACTGACCCTGGGAGTCCTGTGGTACAAATAAATATTAATGGCCAAATAATAAAGAATGTTTTGATTGACCTTGGGGCAGCCATCAATGTAATGACCAAGAATACAATGAAGTATTTGAATATTCTAAACATTCGGTCTATACCTACCGTCCTGCAGCTTGTTGATAGTTCCACAATAAAACCTGATGGAATGGTAGAAGATGTTGTTGTCATCCTTGAGTCTTGGAAATACCCAGCATATTTTACCATATTGTCCACTAAGGCCACTTTGGGAGGATATCCTATCATCCTAGGAAGACCATGGTTAGCCGCAGCTGATGCTTTTATAGGATGTGGTTCTGGAGACATGACAATTTATTATGGTTAGTCAAGAAAGAAATTGGCTTTATACCCACCTACTCAGCCTCAGCCAGATTTGTCTCAACCAATTTGGCTAAATTTAGGAGAAGAAACTAAAGAATTCAATTCATTGGCTCAGCTAATGATGCTGCAAACTAATCCATTTTCTCATCTTCAGAGTGACGATGACCTACTTTTCAATATTTTATAGTCCAATCCTTGTCTGAGTAGCCCATCTGCTAAAGATAGTAGTCTTTAACAGTGTTTCCTGCAGCAACTGAATTCTAAAAACTTATCAGCTAAATCTCCTATTGTTTATCAAAATTTTCTTCCATCTAAAATACAGACACCACCTTTATCATCAGCCTCCATGAATGATCTTATCAAGCAAGTAGAAGTGTCTCTAGGCCATTGTCTGAATATCAATAATAAGCTACCTCAATCTCAACAAGCTGCCCTAGTCACAATGTTGCAAGAACAATACAAAGCTTTTGCATGGGACTATGGGAATATGAAGGGAATAGACCTTCAACTTTGTACTCATAGGATCTATATTAAGGAAGATTGTTCACTTGTTAGGCAGCCTCAAAGAAGGATAAATCTGGCACTTAGGGAAATAGTTAAAATAGAGCTTCAAAAATTATTTGATGCTGGTTTTATCTACCCCATTTCAGACAGTCAATGGGTATCTCCATTGGTGATTGTCCCTAAAAAGGTTGGGAAATGGAGAGTTTGTGTGGACTATAGGGAGTTGAACACATCAACTAAAAATGATCATTTTCCATTGCCATTTGTTGACCAAGTATTAGAATCATTATCTGGGAAAAAGTATTTCTTCTTTTTCGATGGATATAGTGGCTATAATCAAATAAGAATCACCCCTAAAGATCAAGACAAAATAACTTTTACCAATACATGGGGCACTTTTACCTACTCTATTTTACCTTTTGGACTGTGTAATGCACCTGCAACATTTCAAAGGGAAGTCATTAGTATTTTTGCTAATATTTCTCATGATTCTATGGAAATCTACATGGATGACTTCACTACCTATAGAGTTACTTATGAAGAAGCATTAGCCAATTTGGAAAAAGTGTTGAAAAGATATCAAGAGCAAAAATTTTCTTTGAATAGTGAGAAATGTTTCATGATGATGCAAGAAGGAATTGTTTTAGGCCATCATATCTCTCAAGCAGGAATTCAAGTTGATCCTACAAAAATAGAAGTTATTCTAACTTTTCCAACACCTACAAAACAAAAGGATGTTAGAAGCTTCCTAGGCCATGCTGGATATTACAAAAGATTTATTAAAGACTTCAGCAAGATAGCCAGTCCATTATATGCTTTGTTGACTAAGGATTCTAAATTTAGTTGGACTAAAGCCTGTGACAAATCTTTCCTCCAGCTTACGAACTTGCTTACTCAGGCACCTGTTCTTCAAGGACCGAAGTGGAGTTTTCCTTTTCATATACACATAGATGCTTCTGATTATGCCATTGGTGCAGTTTTAGGATAGAAAGAGAATTCAATTGAACATGCTATATATTTCATTAGCAAAAACTTGCAAGGTCTTGAATTAAATTATACTGTCACAGAAAAAGAATTTTTAGCAGCTGTGTATGCTTTAAACAAGTTCTGACACTATGTCACTGGCTACCAAGTATTTGTTCATACAGACCATGCGGCAATAAGATACCTCATGAATAAACCTGCCATATATGGTAGATTAGCAAGATGGCTCCTATTGTTATAGGAATTTGATATCACAATTATTGATAAACCAGGATGGGCTAATGTAGTCGTTGATTTCTTATCAAGGCTTCAAACGACTACACCTGGCACACCAAAGGTAATTGATGATAGATTTCTTTATGAACATCTATTTTTCATTGTTGCTCACACCCCATGGTATGCAGATATTGCAAATTACTTGGTAGTAAACCAGATTCCAGCCCATTTTTCCCCAAAGGAAAAACAATTGTTGGTGGAGAAAAGTTTCAACTTTTCATGGATTGCAGATTGTTTATTCTATACAGGACCTGACCAAGTCATGAGAAGATGTGTAAGGGAAGATGAAACCTATGACATCCTGCATGCTTGTCATGATGAGCCATGCGGTGGGCACTTTGCAGCCAAAAGAACATCTATCCAGGTGCTTGCTACTGGATACTATTGGCCTACACTACACAGAGATGCTACAGCCTATACCAAGAAATGTGATAGATGTCAATGCATGGGAAGACCAACAAGGTCTGATAAAATTCCCCTATATCCTCAAGTGGTAGTCAGTCCCTTTGATAAGTGGGGCATGGATTTTGTTGGACCTATTGATCCTCCATCCAATGGGAAATCATATATTTTAGTCTATACTGATTATGTAACCAAATGGGTGGAAGTGAAAGCAATGACTCGTGCCCATGACAACAAGGTTGCTGAATTCCTGTATGAGCAGATCTTTACTCGGTTTGGAGTCCCAAGGGAACTTGTCACAGATCAAGGAGCTCAATTTACATCCAATTTAATCAATGCACTAATGAATGATTACAAGATCCAACACAGGAAGTTTAACCCCTATCACCCTCAATCCAATGGTCAGGCAGAAGTTACCAATAGAGAAATTGAGGCGATACTTACAAAGACAGTTCAGCTACACAAGAAAGATTGGAGCAATCGACTTCTTGAAGCCGTCTGGGCCTATAGGACAACGTGGAAGACAACTACATGGTTTACTCCTTTTGAATTACTCTATGGAAAGACTGCCATGTTGCCAATAGAATTTGAGCACAAGACCTTGAGGACTACTTTAGAGCTTAATATTGACATTTTGGAAGCCCAAAAGGAATGACTCTTGAAGCTGAATGCGCTAGACGAAATCAAAAAAGTAGCCTTGCAGCATACTAAAATCATACAGCAGTAAAGGAAAAAGTGGCATGACCAACATATCAAAACTAAGCAATTCTCTATCGGTGATTGTGCGCTGCTCTATGACTCAAGGTATAAAGAAAATCAAGGTAAACTCACCACCCGATGGCTTCGCCCATATTAAATTGAGAATGTATTTGATAATGGTTTAGTTCAATTAGTCACAATTGATCATATTCGATTTAAGCTACTGGTTAATGGACACTGTCTTCGGTTGTATCATAAGCCAGTCTCAAAAGAAGAATTTATGCAGCAGTTTGTTCAGGATACTGCCACTAATCTCCCTGCAGCAAAATGCTTTATCCTTTCTCCTACAGCTTCACCATAATGTTGCAATGCATGCTCATAATAAAGGTTTCCTTTTTAAGGAAACCCCCTTTTGTTCGTTCCCACTCATCACCACATCTCACTTCCTTATCTTCCATCCCATCCGTCCATTCCATCCATACATCTCATCTGTCCATGTCACCCATCCACCTCATTCATCCGCACAACCCTTAATTATGATTTCATTCCCAACTATCATCTCATGTTGAAGCTGTCATCTTTCTTAGCATGTACATGCATTTATTGAAAGGTACATGATATCTTTTGTTGTCGCATCATTGCTTTATTTCATTTTATTCATTTACTACTATGTCTATATCAGTCATTATTACCCAATCTTTGTCTATTCTTTAGTACATGTGTGGACACATGTCATATTTTAAGTAGGGGGCGGGATAGTCCATTTCACTTACGCTACTATCACAACTGCTCAGATTATTTTCTTTATTATTTTCTTATACTTTCCAAATATGACTGCATGTTTAATCCTAAATCACAATTAAAACTACTTGTTTAAGTAGTAACAATCATTACATGCAAATATCTTTTGAGTTCATTCTTTGAAAAGAAGAGAAAGTGATGGCAGGACACAAAAAAGTAGAGCAGAAAAGTAAAAAGTTTTCTTTGGATTTTCAGAAAAGAGTTTAAGTTTCAGCTAAGACAATTGTGAATATGGGTGGTCAGCTGGTAAGAAATGAGCCTATAGCTCATGAGATATTGACACAAAATCCTCAAATAGTTCAAGCATTCAGCCTCTGTGGTTGGTTGAACTACTTTTTGAGGTTAGATACTTTCAATGAGGAAGCCACAGGCAAACTTTTAAGAACCCTTTCTTAAAGAGAGGCTATAGTATGGGGTTTAACAGTAGCTGTAACTGAGGAACGAATTGCAAAGGTAACTGGGCTTCCAGCTATAGGAGAGAATTTTTCTTCAGATGTCATTTTTGCTAGGGCAAAAGTTACAGTACCAACTGATGGACCTTTGGAGGTCTCTAAGCAAGGATGCAAGCGAGTGTTGTTGCCTCCCCCATATCTAGAATATGTTGCTTTTATAATCAGGTACTTAGCATGTGAAGGCCATTTTTCTTACATACATTCCTACCATTTTAAATTGCTGAGTCATATGAGGCATGGGTTAGTTGTTAATGTCCCAAACTTTTTGTTAAAATTTTTGGAACAATGTGCCCATAAAACCTAGAAGGGGAAGGATAACTCTATTTCCCACCATGTCCTTATAAAACTATTGATTGAACATTCTTTGAGGGATGTGTCACCTCTTTCCTAGCAAGAATTTGTTGCCCAAAAGAGCCCACAATTTCTAGAACCCCCTAGGGCATTTGCTCCATGACCTAAGAAAAAGAAAGAGAAAATATCATCTACTAGTAGGAAAGTAGGGCAAGGGTCATCTGCTCCTCCAACACCTAGTCCTGTAGCCTTCACACCAGAATCCTCTGCCCGGGTGAAAACTATGTCTGCTAGTAGGCAAGAAAAAGGAAAAACAAAGGAAGGAGAGTCATCTGGGGTGGAACAAACCCCAGAATCTGACCCTCATCCTTAGAAAAGGAAACGCTCTTCTCCTACAGCAATTTCTCCTACAACAATGCCTATTGCCACCACAAGTTCACCATCAACTTCTGATAAGGCAGAGCCCTCTAGGCAATTCAGAAAGAGGAAAGCTATGAGAGCACCTCCAGTAGCTGCAACATTTCCAAGAAGAGTTTCAACAAGAAAACAATGTAAAGTCTCCCTTGCTTCACCTCAACCTGAAGTTATCATAATTTCAGAGGAATCTGTAGGTTATGAACATAATGTCTCTCAGGACATATTTGAGAATGCTACATAGAGTCCATTTGTTATTCCTGCAGAAGAACAAATTGAGACAAGGGAAGTTGAACATAATGAAAGGGGGGTAGCAAGTCTCGATGACTTGGCTACTATGGCTATGTAGATTTCAGAGGAAGCATAATCTTCTCCTCTACAGCAATAGGAATTCATCCCGCAGCAATGGGAAGAATAGCCTGAATAATTGGAAGTGGCCAATGAAGCTTCATTACCCCCTGAAACTTGTCAAGCCATGGTTGTCTACAAAAAGACATTTTTGATTGAATTCTTGGAATATCTTATAAACACATGGAGATGGGTCACATTGCAGACCTTGAGTTTCTGCCACCTAGCCAAGACTGAAATGCAACAAAGTCTTTGGGAGGAAGAAAAGAAGAAACTGAAAAGAGACATTGAAAGGCAGAAACAGGAAATTCGGGAGTTAAAGGAGAAAATGAATGAAATGATGACAATAACTTGTAAGATTATGGAGTGTAGACCACCACCTAGATTTTATGCTTTGTGTCTCAAGGAACAATTTTTGTGGTTCCAGTTAATGAGAATTTCCAGGAATCTAGATCCTGTTATTCACACTGCTAAAGAATTCTATGATGCATACTAGGCGGCTCCTAATTGGCTAAGGAATTCTTTGTGTGAATTTTATTTACATGGCTTTATAATTCCCTCTGAAACAGAGTGGAATCCACTTCTATACATTGGTGACATTCATTTAAGATCACTCATGTCTTGGGCGGCAAACAAAGCTAATTATGGCAAGAAATTGGAAGCATATGAAGAAACTGAAAGGGATGAGCCTATTCCATTGCGCCCTGAGAGTTCAGACCCCTATAGAATGTTGAAAACCTGGCTTACTGTGGCATATGGCCATAATAATAATAAAGTCAGGATGAAAATATTCAATCTTAGAAAATAGATGTATGATGAGTCTCAAGAATAGACATACTCATTTTGGTACTCCAGAATTGAGAAGAGATGGAAGAGATTGACTGTTGGGTTAAGAAGGTCTGAGCCTCAGAGTCCCATGAATTTTATGGTAGTTCTCAAAAGATCAAACAGATACATATAGTTGGGCCTTCAAGAGAGGTTTGAATTGTGGTTGCCCTTGACATTTAGGCCTCCTATGTTGATGTGGCCTCTTTATCCCTACCAAGCTACAAATATTAATGAAGATATAGAAGCTCATAGGTATGAAAGGTGGCAGAGTTTCAAAGGTTTTTATTACAAATTCAGAACTTCATTTCAGGGTCATGCCTCAACCACTGATTTTAGAAAGACCACCAAAAAGTTTAATGCTGGAAGATCGGCATTAGGTTAAGTAGGGGGAAAATGATGAGCCCAAAATATGCTCATAATTTGGGTATCATGGTGTACTTTTAATACCCTTACTTTTATTGTTCAAGGTTGTTTAAACTCTTTCGAAACCTTTTATTGGGGGATATCCTATTCCAATACACTTTTATATTCTTGTATCCTATTATGTTGATATGTCTATATTTATTACCCTTTTTGACTACCCAAATGACTAGTATAACGCATGTAGTTTTTGAATAATGAAGTAAATTTCATATGTGATTAATAAATGAATATCATGTAAGTTGCCATGCATGTTTCCATTCGCTTCTGTCACCTTGTGTTTCGTAGGTTGTTGAAGAAAGTATGAACGAGTCAAGCACAGCTAATATCGGCCTTGTAGTAAAGTCCATTTCCTGCACGACTTTGAGGAAGTTATTCTGGCGAAGACTCTTTGACCGAAATTGTTGGGAAGGAATTTAAATATCAATTAATTTGGAAAGAGTGGAATGCTGAATTCTCTCTAAATCATGTTGAGCGGATAAGTTCGTTTATTTAGTATGTTCCTAGATTCCAGGATACATTTACATCCACGTCTTTCTCTGTTAGGGTTAGTTAGTTAGTTGTTTTCCTGATTTAAATAAGTGTTCCTCCTGCGCGAGTGAGCAAGCATAACGAGATAGAAAGGATATCATGTAAAAGTTAGTATGATAATAAAAAGCAGAGTATGTATGATTAGAAATAGAGTTTTGTGTTAGTTTTCATATGGACAGAACAATGTACACCATTCTGAGTTTATGAATAAAATTTTATGAAGTTCTGAGTTCAATACTGGCATAATTAGTTGATGCTTGCTAAGGGGGCCCACTTAGTAAGTATTTTTAGTTAGTTAGTTAGTTGTTCATTTTCTGTTGATCATAAGTTAGAATTCATTCTTGAAGTTTTTGTGCAAACTCAATCTTATATTGTTCCTACCACATCAGGAATCCATCCCTGTGTCTGTTCCTGCAACATAAGGCCAGTTCATAGTTTGTTTCTCAGTTGGTAGTTGTTATGGTTTCTTCTTTGATTACGTTTAGAGAACTTTGCATTACCTTCCTGTAACGTACAGGTAGAATTATTTTCAAGTATTTTTTTTCGATAGGTTGTGACTGGAACGGGTTCTTAGTGCACATACAGTGCTACTCCATTTCAAGTATACATTCCCTGGTTTGACAAGTAAATGAACGAACATGAAAAGATATTAGTCACTTGCTGGAATGTCCAATTCCCAAGATAGGTTTTGCATGATTTTCATACCCTTTTGTGGGCGCGACCACTCAACATTTTGAAAAAAAAACCTTCTCTTCCTCTTCTACTATTTCTCACATGACTCTCTCTCCCCCTTTGACATCAATGTCAAAGATCAAAAGATCTTATCACTCCCCCTTAGGAGTACACCCTTGCAACTCATAGTGCAACAATGCAAAATTTCTACTCCCCCTACAGAGTAGACCAATTCATCAGTCTAGATAAATGATGTGTGGATCCACTGGACTGGTGTACCTCCATGTGCACCTAGTTTGGAGGTCCAATGACCCCCAACCTCTCCCTGAGATACTCAAAATTATACTTCAGAAGAGCCTTTGTAATTATATTTGCAATATATTCCTTTGTAGAGGCATACTCCAGCCTAACTTTATTCTCTAATTCCTTCTCTCTTGGGAAATGATATATGATAGATATATGTTTTGTTCTTGAATGCATTACTAAATTCGTTGAAATGTTTATAGAAATTGTATTGTTATAGAAGATAGGAATATGCTAATCACATATCACTACAATATCCTTTAGTGTTTTCTTCATCCATAAAATCTATTTGTAAGAAGATGCTACAATAATATACTCTACTTTTGTAGTGGATAAAGAAACTGAGTATTGTTTATTACTTATCCATGAAACCAATCTTCCACCAAGAAATAAAGCACCTCCACTAGTACTCATCTGGTCATCCAAACAACCAGCCCAATCTGCATTGGTATAAGCACTTAAAGTGAAATTAGTATCCTTAGGATACCATAATCCATAATTTGGTGTGCCCTTAAGATGTTTGAATATCCTGTTTATAGCTATAACATGTGCTTCTTTAGGTTCTTCTTGAAATCTAGTATCTAAACATGTTGCATGCAAGATATATGGTCTAGTATCAGTAAGATACATCAGTCCACAAATCATAGATCTACATTTGTTCTGATCAACTTTAGCAAATTCATCATTTTTATTGAGCTTACATCTAGTCACCATTAGAGTACTAACCAGTTTGGATTCATTCATTCCAAACTTCTTTAACAAATCTTTCACATATTTCGATTGTGAAATGAATATCCCCTTATTAGTTTGATTTACTTGACTTAGATCAAGAAATAAATTCAACTCACCAATCATGGACATTTCAAATTCTTTTTGCATTTCTAAGCTACAAATCTCTTACACATACCTTAATTTGCTCCAAAGATGATATCATCAACATATACTACCACTATAAACATTTTTTTACCTTGCACTTTAAAGTAAAGATTGATGTTAGCAAAGCTTTTGCTAAATCCTTATTGTGTCTAAGTATCTATCCAATCTTGTGTACCATGCTCTAGGAGCTTGTTTTAGTCCATATAATGCTTTCTTCAATTTACAAACCATATATGGTTTGTCTGATGAATGAAATCCTTCAGTTTATTCCATGTGTACTTCTTCTTCTAGTTCACCATTCAAGAATGCAAGCTTGACATCCATTTGATATACTTTGAAGTCCTTTGGGTAGAAAATTCCAAAAACATCCTAATAGCTTTCATTCTTGCCACTGGGGAAAAGGTCTCTTCAAATTATATTCATTCAACTTGTGAGTATCCTTTGCATGCACATCTTGCTTTGTTTCTTATAACTTCACCATTTTCATTCAACTTATTCCTGAACACCCATTTTGAACCAATTACATTCTTATTCATAGGTCTAGGAACTAGTTCCCATTTTTGATTCTTCTCTATTTGTTGCAACTCTTCTTTCATAGATCTAACTTTGAAACTCTCATCTTCACATGCTTCACACACATACTTCGATTTTATTTTAGAAAGAAAAAATAGATTTACCTAAGCTGCTACTTTACTTCTTGTCTTCAAACCTTCACTCTTCTCTCCAATTATTTGTTCCTCCAGATGATTCTTCTCGACATACTCAGGAGTCTTAGGAACAAGTTCCAGTTCATTTTCTTCTTCTTTAGTTGTTATTCTTCCTCTTCCTTATTCTCTTTAGGTATTGGTGCACAAATAGGATCATCTAGTTCAACTTCACTTATCTCAATAGAATTGTGCATATTCTCATCAACCTTCACATTAGCACTCTCAACAATATTCCTCAATCTTTTATCAAAGCATCTATATTCTTTGTTGGTAGTTGAATATCCAAGAAAAATCCCTTCATCACATCTAGCATCAAAATTCCCAAGGTTCTTGAATCATCTATTTTAATGTAACATTTTCTTCCAAACACCTTAAAGTACTTTACATTAGGAGCCTTACCATTCCGTAACTCATAAGGAGTCTTGGCGCAATTGCATTTAATCTGAAACCTATTAAGAACATAAAAAATAGTGTGTATTTCCTCTCTCCAGTATACATTAGGTACATTTTCTTCTTTCATCATGGTTCTTGCAACTTCCTATATAGTCTAGTTCTTTCTTTCAACCACTCCATTTTGTTGAGGGGTTCTAGGAGCAGAAAAGTATCTCTTTATGCCATTCTCTTCACAAAATGAATTAAACTCTCTAGAAGTGAATTGTCCACCTCTATCAAATCTCAAAAATTTGATTCTTAAGTTCACTTCATTTTCTACTCTTGCTTTGAACACCTTAAACCTATACAAAGCTTGAGTCTTCTCTCTAAGAAAAGTAAACCATGTCATTCAAGAATAATCATCAATAAGGAGCATGAAATATCTATCACCATTTATAATTCCTATTCTAGTAGGACCACAGAGGTCTGTATGAATTAATTCCATCATTCCAATAGTAGTTTGCTCTTTTCTTTTGAAACTACATCTTGTATGTTTCCCTAACCGACAACTTCTGCAAACAGTGTTAGTAGGATTTATGATTTTAGGCAGACCTCAGAAAAAATCACTTGAACTAATCCTAACTAGATTATCAAAGTTTACATGTCACATTCTCTAGTGCCATAGCCAACTTTCATTAAGTTGAGATACAAACTGAATTGACCATCAATACCCTTAAGTTGATATATGTTTCCATGAGTTCTCCTTCCTACAAAAACCATAGTTTTGGATCCTTTTCTGATCTACTAGGTATTATCCTGAAAAGAAAGTTTGAAATCTTTTCTACACATCTTTCCAAAACTCAAAAGGTTATGCCTTAGGCAACTTACATAATATACATCATCAGTGCTTTGAATTCGATCAAAACTAATTATACCTTTCCCAACAATCTTTGCTCTAGAATCATCACCAAACATGACCAAACCACCATTAGAATTTTCAAGTTTAGTGAAGCTTCTTTTTTCTTTGCTCATGTGATTAGAACATCCACTGTCAATCACCCAATAGTATTCATCCTTTCTAGCATGAAAGGCGGTGAACAAAGTACCTTCCATCTCATCCTTCTTGTTCTCTGAATCATTTTTTCTTGCACATTTTCTAGAGTTAGTAGAAACATATTTATTCTCCAAAGCTAAGAACAAGCATTCACTATCATCACCCTCATAATCAGAGATTCTAGCTTCTTCTCTAACATAGCAAATTTTTTTGCATTTCTTATCATTTTTATCTTTATGATCTTTGTTCTTCTTATGCACAACTCTATTCATACATCTTGAAGCATAATGACCAATATTACCACAACTTAAACATTTAATGGGCAACATAGATTTATACTTACCGGTATCTTTCTTCAACTTCCTTGCAAATTTTGCATCTAACTCATCTTAACCATCACTATGCGAATTATCTTCAATATTTGTTGCTTTAAATGTTTTTTTTGTCTTTTCCTCTTTTTTTCCAAACTTTTTGATCTCAAATGCATTCAAGGTGCTAAATAGTTGTTCTTTAGTATATTTCCTAGGGTCATATGTTTCCTCAATAACTAAAACCTTTTCATTGTAACAATTCAGTAGGGTCATTAGAATCTTCTCAATTATATCTTCATCAGCAAAAGTGTCCCCTTGATTCCTAACTTCATTTTCTACTAGATCAACCCTATGGAAATAGCTTGCAATATCTTCTCCTTCTTCCATTTTCAACTTCTCATATCTACACTTTGCCGTTAGCTTCTTTGTCAATTTCACTCTATCATTTCATTCATAAAGATCTTTCAACTTCTTCCATACTTCATAAGTAGTACCCAAAGAAATAATTTTTGTTTTCTTAGTCTTGCATAAAGTACTATCAATAGCATACCTCACTTTTTCATTCTCCTAATAAGAAACAACCTCATTTGTAGTAGTAGGACAACTCACTAGTGCAATATACTTCATCTCAAGGGTATGTGCAGGATCATCATGGAAAAAATAGGCCCTTAAGTGGCAAAAAAATTAGAAAAATTAGAGTTAGGAAACTTGACGTGAACATTTGAATAAGTTATCTATATTATTTAAAAAATATGTAAGAATAGAATTTATAGCAAATTGAATGTATTTTATAAACTACTAGGTTTGTTTTTAAAAAAAAAATCTATTTCTAGTGAAATTTTGAAATTTCAACGCAGTGGTACTTAAATTTCAGGGGAAAAAAAAGAAGTAGGTGTATGTCTGACCACCCTAACCACAATAAAATGATAATATTTTTTATAAGATTTTAGATATAATTAGAGGACTCATGCCCCGATAAGATGCATATTTTTTTGTAATTTTTTTCCAAGTAAATAATTAATTATGATTTTTATTACAATTTTTAAAAAATATAAAAACTTCGTATGTCTAACCACCTTAACTTGGTCAAAACTTCATGAAATTCAATTTTTCTTTTTCTAATCCTATAGTATGTGAAGCATAGAATGTGACTCATGTTTTGGATTGAAAAAATCTGATACCATTTGAAAGCTATAGATGTTTTTCAATCACCCTATCAATCAGGACTTTAGTCATAATTTGAATAGAAAACGAATAATAATTACTTGTTAAGTTCAAAGTAAAGCATAATTTATATCGGTGGAAAGCTGAGAATCTCCTTTAGAAACCCTTTTCGTTTCATCAATTTTGGGTAAACAAATAGTCATCAGCCACATACCCATCATATTGCCACTTTTTGGCCCATCATGATCCTGCACATACCTTCAACATCCTTCTAGGTCTTGTAACCAAGAGAGATAATATAACCTCTTATCTGTACTTTCTAGTCACTCTAATCAAATACATCAAACATATGGATCACCAATTTATGTGTCATCAAATCTACCCTAAGCAGTTAAGCTCTACACCAAGGAACCAAAGCTCTGATACCAATTGTTAAAAGGAACAAGATAACTGAGAGGTGGGGGTAATTATTTGTCACCAAATTCAAACACAAAACTTTAAACAATTATCAACTTCACAACCACACTATTTTGTTACTAAGTGTGAATATGAAATACAGATAAATAGAAAGAAAAAAATAAATAATGAACACCAAATTTTACATGGAAAACCTGATAAGGGAAAAACCACGGTGAGGATTAACTCACAATATAATGTAATAGAAAAACTGAATACAAGAGGCTCACTACCAAGGGCTCACTACCCAAATACAAAGGCTCACTACCTATAGAAAGGACTTACTATCCAATGGGGAGGATCATTTCCTACATATGGGTATGTGTAGGATCGTCATGTAAAAAATAGGCCCTTAAGTGGAAAAAAAATTAGAAAAATCAGAGTTAGGTAACTTGACGTAAAAATTTGAATAAATTATCTATATTATTTCAATAATATGTAAGAATATAATTTGTAAAAAATTGAATGTAGTATCTAAACTACTAGGTTTATTTAAAAAAAAAATCTATTTGGTGAAAAATTGAAATTTCAAAGCAGTAGTACTTCAATTTTAGGGAAAAAATAAGAAGTAGGTGTCTGGTTGACCACCCTAAACACAATAAAATGATAATTATTTTTTATAAGATTTTAGATATAAGTAGAGGACTCATGTCTAGATGTGATGCATTTTTTTTTGTAATTTTTTTCCAAGTAAATAATTAATTATGATTTTTTTATTACAACTTTTAAAAAATATAAAACCTTGTATGTCTGACCACCTTAACTTGGTCAAAACTTCATGATATTCAATTTTTATTTTTTTAATCCTATAGTCTATAAAGCATAGAATGTGATGAATGTTTCAGATTCAAAAAATGTTATATCATTTGAAAGCTATAGATGTTTTTAAATTAGCCTATCAATCAGGACTTTAGTCGTAATTCAAATAAAAAATGAATAATAATAATTTTTTAAATTCAAATTAAAGCATACTTTATATTGGGGAAAGCTAAGAATCTCCTTTAAAAACCCTTTTCATTTCATCAATTTTGGGTAAAAAAAAGTCGTCAGCCACATGGACCATCATATCACTTACATATTGCCACTTTTTGGCCCATCATCATCCTGCACATACCCAAATACAAAAGATAATAGAAAGATCAACCAAAACAATTTAAAAATATCCATAGCCTTGATTAGAAGATTACAAAAACCTTCAGCTCACTGCTTTCAGGAATCTAACAGAATGAAGTATTTTTGCCTAACTCACTTTCTTACAAATCTTCTCTTCACTCGTGGCTTACTTCATTACTTTATATGTTTTAATCTTTCACATCTTGACTTGAATTTATACCATGTTCAACCTTAGAAACTTTCTCCAAGGTTAGCCAAATACGCTTCATTTGGTAAATTCAAATTAGGTCAACAACTCAAGCATCCCATAGTGGAAAAGAATGAGATTGGACCAATAAAACACTGAACTAAGACCGAAAGAAATGTCTTGGATCAACCACATGCTTCCTTAGTTAAATTTTTAATTCTTCATATGAGGTGTAAACACTAGGTCATCCAAACCTATTGAAAACATAAATGAACATTGGAGTACAAACTTTCCATCAAGAAGATAATATGCAGACAACATAGCACACTTCATCATGCACAAGAACACATTTAAGATACCTCCAGATACATCCGCAAAAAGTGCAACAAACTTCAAACACAAAACACCTTCCATCAGTCCATCAAGGCTATGCAAACTCACACAACAACTCTGAAACTCAACTTTCAGAGCACCAAACCATAAACATCTCTGCCAAAACCTTGACAACACCAAAACAAGATATATTTTAGATCCAGTAGACCTAAAATAAATCAGCAGAGGAATACGGAGTAGAAACATTTCTCCTAGTCCATAGACAAGCAACTTTGTCAAACCAGTTCACACACCGGTGAACACAACTTTCACACTCCATCAAACCCAAAGCTACAAATTAGGAGATGGCACCAATAGATCCCCAACAAGAACCCTTCAGATCCACACAAGCATAGGATCAATACAGAAGAAACACAAAGCACATATCGGAGCACATTTTGAACACATAGGTAACTCTGACTTCACTCTTTATTAATTTTCTCAAAAGAACTTGGTAACTCATCATTTCAGTACATCTGCAACATCATAAGTATAGCTCCATGTACTCACAACATCTCAACAAAATCTCAACTACACATGCACAATATACAACATTTTGAACCATGTTGACATCAATGACAACATTAATGACAATACCACCAAACTTTCTCATACTTGCAACAATCTCCCTTTTTTTCATTGATGACAACACATTATGTGAAAAAAACCATCAAAGACAACACAAGATTCCTACATTCTCAACATTCCAGAAAAAATCCTTCTCTTCCTAGATTCTACTATTTTTCACATGGCTCTCTCCCCCCCCTTTGACATTAATGGAAAAGATCAAAAGCTCTTATCAATCCCCCTTAGCAGCACACCAAACCAACTCATACTGCAAAATTGAAAAAAATTCTACTCCCCTTGTGGAGTAGACCCATTCATTAGTTCAACAAGATCTATGGCACTGAGGCTAGATTTGACAATAGTAATCTTGAATCAGATCATGAGATTGAACAAAAGCACACACCAGTTTCGTCCCTCTGCCTCAAGCACACAATGTAGGAAAAAGGAAGGAAAAATGATAGAAACACAAAGAATCATAGATCACATCAGTTTCCAACACCCTACCAAGGGGTAAGAGAACCCAACAGTCTCCAAGAAGACCTTCCACAACTCCAAAGCCCGAGGGTTCATTGGGATCAGTTGTTAGAGAGTTCAAATCAACTAGTGTATCCCCTAAAAAGAGGAGAAAATCCCAAGACTTAGGTAGACCAAACTCAGCAAACAAAGGAGAAGAAGAGGTGGACTCCATGCTTCTATGATTTTCAGCTTTGACAATCTAGGTAAGTCTTGCGCCCACTATCCTTCCTTCTACTACATCTTTAGTTATTAATGCCCCTCCTCTACTGAAATAAATCCTTCATTTATGGGTTTTGATGTCCTCATCCTTAATACACCCCCATCCATATTTGATAATGAGCCCCATGAAGAAACCACGTGCACTAAACATGCATCTTCTACCTCAACCACAATTAACTCTTTCATTGCATTGTAAAAACACCCATTTTAAACATTGATACACCCATGTTGCATGTTTCAATGCCCCTATCCACTTCTAGGAATATGCCTCTTTTTCTGCCTACTTCCCCTTTTACTTTGATAGGTGCACCTCATTTTTAGGCCATGTATGGCATCACACCCTTTTCAGTGATAACACTTCCTTTTGCCTATCCACAAAATCATTTGGCCAAGACTACCCCTTTTGCCACCCTTTATAGTCTCCTCATTGGTGTTTCACTTGTCACATAGAGTATTGAGTCTCCACAGAGCCTCCACACTCATATTGAAGTAACTAGGCATTCCCAAAAATCAAAAAAAGTAGAAGTTGTGGGGAATGGCCATAACGAATCCACCTACCCAAATTTTGGAAACCTCTTTTGATGAAAAGTAAAATGCTATGTTAATCGTAAATATGAGGCTACAGATATCCAAGCTGAAAGGAGAAATGTAACTTGAAGATTATGACATCCAAGTTGTGGGTCTAAATTTGGGTGAAAATATTTCACATGAGAAAGCAACCCAGAAGGTGGTCTATACTGACTACGAGAAGCTAGAAGAGAAATTAGAAAAGCACAAGGAAAAGTTGGAAAAATTAAATGCCATAGTGGACAGGCTACATGTGGAAATGAAAGGAAAATATCTTGAGATGGCTTGCTTGAGACAGGTACAAAGTTAGTAAGGTGAAGCAACTAAGCTACACAAAGAAACCCAGAGTAAAAAGGATCAACTTCGTACTGAGGTAGAAAAATGATAATGTGAGATCATGGTTGAGTGTGAAACAACCACGGAGCATTGAAAAAGGAAAAATGAGCTTGAGGATGCAAAATTTAGAAAAAGCACTATGTATAATGTGTTAAAAGGCACAAGACAACTAAGAGGGGGGTGAAATAGTTGTCACCAAATTCAAATACAAAACTTTAAATACTTATCAACTTCACAACCATACTATTATATTATTAAGTGTGAACATGAAATGTAGATAAAAAAAAGAAAAATCTACACAATGAACACCATATTTTACATGGAAAACCCAATTAGTGAAAAACCATGCCGAGGATTAACTCATAATATAAAGTAATAGCAAAATTGAATATAATAGGCTCACTGCTCGAATACAAAGGCTAACTGCCTACAAAAAGGACTCACTATCCAACAAGGAGGCTATATGCTTATAGATACAAAATATAATAGAAAGATCCACCAAAAAAATTTACACGGATCCGCAACCTTGATTAGAAGATTGCAGAAACATTCTGCTCACTGCTTTTAGGAATCTAACACAATGAAGTACTATTTCCTCAACTCACTTTCGCACAACTCTTCTCTTCACATGTGGTTTACTTCGTTACTTTGCATATTTTCATCCTTTGCATATTGAGTTGAATTTATACCATCTTCACCCTTAGAAACTTTCTCCAAGATTGGCCACATAGGCTTCATTTCGTAAATTCAATTTAGGTCAGAAACTCAAGCATCCCAAATGGAAAAGAATGAGAGTGGACCAATTAAAAATAAAACTAAGGCCAAAAGAAACATATTGGATCAACCACATGCTTCGTTAATTAAATTTTTAATTCTTGATATGAAGTGTAAACACTAGGTCAGCCAAACCTAATGAAAACATAAATGAACATTGGAGTATAGGGTATGTGCAGGATCATGTTAGGCCAAAAAGTGGCGATATGATGGGTATGTAGCTGACAGCTTCTTTTTACCAAAAAATGATGAAGCGAAAAGGGTTTTTAAAGGAGATTCTCATATTTCCACCAATATAAATTATGATTTACTTTGAATTTAATAAATTATTATTATTTATTTTTTATTTGAATTATGACTAAAGTCTTCATTGATAGACTGATTGAAAAACACTATAGCTTTCAAACGATATCACATTTTTTGAATCTGAAACATGCCTCACATTCTATGCTTCACATACTATAGGATTGAAAAAAGAAAAATTGAATTTCATGATTTTTTGACCAAGTTAAGGTGGTCAGACATACAAGTTTTTATATTTTTTAAAAGTTGTAATAAAAAATTCATAATTAATTATTTACTTGGAAAAAAATTACAAAAAAATATGCATCACATCGGGACATGAGTCCTCAACTTAAATCTTAAATATTATAAAAAATTATTATCATTTTATTGTGGTTAGGGTGGTTAGACAGACACCTAATTCTTATTTTTTCCTTGAAATTTAAGTACTACTACATTGAAATTTCAATGGAGTAGTACTTAAGATAACTTATTCAATTTTTTACGTCAAGTTGCCAAACTCTAATTTTTTTAAATATTTTGCCACTTAAGGACCTATTTTTTCTATGATGATCCTGCACATAACCTACACACTTCCTAGCAGGAAGATATTATCCAAATGACGCAACACACTTTATGATGCATGAGAAAACATCTCAGATACCTTCAGATACATCTGCAACAATTGCAACAACCTTCAAACATAGAACACCTTCCATCAGTCCATCCAGACAGTGCTAACACACACAACAACTCTTAAACTCAACTTCTAGAGCAGAAAACCAAAAGCATATCTACCAGAACGCAGAGAACACAATCACAAGACATATTCAAGATTTCCAAGAACCAAAATAAATCAGTGGAGGACTGTGGAGTAGAAACATTTCTCCCATTCCAAAGACAAGTAACTCTATCAAACTAGTTCACACACCGATGAACACAACTTTCACACTCCATCAAACCAAAAACTACAAAATAGGAGATGACACCAAGAAATCCCCAACAACAATCTTTTAGATCCGCACAAGCATAGGATCAACATAGAAGAAATGCAGAGAACATACCAGAGCATATTTTGAACACATACATAACTCTGACTTCACTCTTTATTAATTTTCTCAAAAGAACTCAGTAACTTACCATTTCAGCACATCTACAACATCACAAGGATAGATCCATGTACTCACAACATCTCAATAGCATCTAAACTATACATGCATAATTTGCAACATTCTTAACCATGTTGAAATCAATGACAACATTAATGACAACACCACCAAAATTGATCATACTAGCAACATAACAAGCTGCAAAAAGAGTTGCTAGAGAAGGATAAGAAAAAGGTGGATATACAGGAGGAATTGGCTAGTGCCCAATCTCAAGCCTTCGATGATTTTTAGAAGATCCAAGTGGAAATAGAGAAGGAAAAATGGGAGAAGCACTAGATCGAGTCTTCTCTACAAACTCACAATGAGGAGATAGAAAAACTATTCTCTAAGATTTCAAACACTCTTTGAGAGAGGAATCAATTATAGGAAGACATGAGAGCTAGGAAATGCAAATTCCAACAAGAATTGATCATAGCATGGGTATTTAGGCTCCTCCCAATGCTTAAAAAATTATTATCTACTCATTGGGAAAGGATTATAGTTGTAGTGGTAGCCTTGAAGCCAGTTTTGTGCTTTCTAATGGATGCACAAGAGTTAAATGCAAAGGTCGGCTTGAAAGTCGACCAAATTTTGCACACAATTGCTCCCCGAGTTGAAGAATTTGGGATCTTGATCTCAAGGCTACATAAGGTGATCGAGGAAGCTCTAAATAACACTAGGATTCCTGACTAAAGAACAATTGCAAGTAAGGAAAAATAATTATCACCTACCATCAACTCACGTTGAAAAGAAAAGCTTGTGAATCGGTGTTGGATAAGAAGGTCGGTGAGATAAAAGAATAATTAAATTTTTTGATCCACTCTAGATTACCCACCTTATTCTCACCAAATAGAGCTATATTGAATATAGAATAGATCACAAAAGCAATTAGGCTCAAGATCCAAGACTCCACAATGCTCTAAAATTTGAGCTCATCACCCACAATCGAAGAGATTGAGAAGGAAATTCTTCCCCTTTCCAAACTTTACTATCATATTGGAGCTATTTCATCAAGGTGGGGAGGAGTTTCTTTCAAATAGATCCTTGATCCGGATCAGGCCTATGAAAAATTATGCACCCTCATCATGCCCATTGATGGAGATTGGGAGTCTCAACACACTAATTTCCTCAAACTCTGAGGATTATTTTACATCTGGGTTCATGCCTCCACAAGCGAACGCCCCCTATGAGTCAATAGAAACTATGGAGAAATTTTTTCCTTCAACATTTTGGTTTTTTGCCTTTACTTTTTTTCCACTTTATGATGGCTTCACGCCTCAAAAGCTAAAATTTACTCTTGTTGAAATGCACACAATATGCCACGTGAAGGCTACACATCTTTTCTATATCATTTTCCTTTTAGGACTAAATTGGAACACATGTCTTCCTAGTAGAGATTTCCTCGAAACTATCCTCACAAATTCTAAAATCACCTGCCAACTTGCCACATCAACCATTTCATTGGGCTGATCATGTCATTTGCGAGTGTATCTCTTTTAGAGCAGAGTTTGTCATACAATATGGTATATTTCTTACTTTCAGGGTGGACTTTTTGGTTGTGATCATCATTCCTTGTAGCTTATTGGATCATTTTTTTCTAGGATGTGCTATGATAGCATATCTTCAAGAAAATTCTACATGATCTAGAGCTATTAATGAAGTAGCTCAAACTTTATGAGCGAAGATTGTTGCAATCTAATTAGACCTTGAATCAAATTGTGGTCTATCAAATTCAGACACTTGGCAGTTGTTCTTATCTATTGGTTGTGATGGTGGATTCTTCTCCTAGCTATAAAAAGGGGTTTGTAGTAGTGGGAGATAATCTTTGAAATATTTTTGGAGGAAGATAGATATTTTTAGAGAGATAGTTTTCAAGAGTACGAGGATTTTTATAGAGCACTATTCGTGCTCTTTGGAATGTTATACTTGTTGAGACTATTAATCAGACTGGCATTTGACCTATTTTTTCTGTTAATTTATCATAAGAATTAGATCTACGAAGAACAAATCTTTGGAATTGTGCATTTTATGGACTTTATCATAAATTTATTTTTCTTATATTATTTATGCTAAGAACACTATGTTAAAAATTTACGTAGATAGTCTAGATGATTATTTTACATGTTAGATTTTATGTTTGATGCTATCTTTTAGAAATTGGATCATGTTCATCTTACACTTTCATTTTTTGTAAATGATATGCCATTTTTCATATTATGTTGTAAGATAGGAAGGATTAGATGTAAATATCTAAGTATTCATGTTAATCTCTGGGGTTTCTTATTCCTATCAAACCTTAATGGATGCTTCCCACATGGATATTTGAATGATCACACTCTGCTTTCTCTAGCCTTTGTCATTTGTTCTCTTCCTAGAAATGAAAAGTCTATGGCATTTTGTGTCCATTTAATTAGGAATAAGAAATGGTTAAAATTTGAAATATTGTAAAAGCTTTGGTGCATCACCGTCTTTAGGTTTTTCCCTGTATTTTTCTTTTCCCCTTTTCCCAAACACAAAGAAGAGCTCAATTTCTTCAAAAATTCCAGAGCTCATTCAGTGAGGTGTAGTTCAGTCCCCCACTCACTAAATTTCCCATAAGGCTATTTGGAGAGGTGTAAGCTTTATGATCAACATTATCTATTAAATACATATATACCAATGCCTAGTCTCTTATAGAGATATGACCCTTCTAGGTTTCCCCTTAATCTATCTACCTTGTCAGCAAGATGCTTCACACATGCTTTGTGGTGGATTGTGGTAGCTTCTACTTTGTGCCCTATACCCTGCCAATAACTATCATGTAGGAAAAGAAATCTATGACTTCAAAGATAAAGAAGTTGGAGGAGCAATTCAAGAATGTCTATGAGGAGAATACAAATTAAACTAATGATATAGTGGATGATGTAATAAGGAACATATTATAAAAAACCCTTTGGATATTGGAGGATTCACATCTGACCTATTTACACCTCAACAATGCCCATGCATAAGTCACAAAGAATCGAGATGATCTTTTTACACTAATATGAATAAATGGGTACCTAGAGGGTGATCCCATAATACTGGTTTACAATTTTTGGCGAAACTGGACAGTAAACTATTTTTTTCTAACTAAATCTTCACTTTCGGGCACCTATAGCGACTAAACCGTGAGGAATTTGAAGATGATGCAAATTAGTGATTTGTGACATTTTGTCTATAGATTCTAAATATATATATTGTAAAAAAAAATTGGAATAAGATTGCACTTCTTTTTCCATATCCTTCAAAAATTAGTTTTTTTTCAGTAAACGTCATTTTTGAGGAGTGATGCTCACTGTACATACAACATAACTTTTTTCCTTGAAGGATAAAATTATATTTTTTTGAATTTAGATTTGTGACTATTATATCTAACGTTTTCATTTGGTTTCATATTGTTTTATTGATTTTTTTTCCTTAATCAAGTTTCAATGTCAAACTAATTATAATTCAAACATAGGTAGACTATATATACAACATAACTTTTTTTTGTATGTATTGAAATTCAATTTTTTTTGTTGGATCAAGGACTTCAATATCTAGTGCAATGATATTTTTCAAAAAAAAATTATAATCTACTATTTTTCCACATGTGTAGAGTAGAGAGTTTGATTTTTGGTGAAAAACCTACATTCACAAGAAATAAAAAATAAATATATTAATAAAATTAAATTTATTTAAAATTATGCTTTTGGGAAGCTTATAATAAGGACTACATACTTACAAAAAATAAATTCTAAATGAATTCATTTGATCCCTCAAAAGGTAAATCAAAAGTGGTTTTTTATCAGTATTTTGATAGGTGTAAAAGAGACTCTGTTATAGATATGGTTTAAAACTAGCAGGGTTCTATCCAAGGGGGTTTTATCTAAGGTGGTTTGATAAAACCCTATTCAATTGGGATCCTTTAAATGGAACTTTTCAAGGCTTAAATTATTATATTTTCTAAAAATATGTGATTTTAGTGAAAATCAGGATCTCCCAGAAATTGTAAACCAGTATTGTGGGATCAACCTAGAACTTCTAGTCTATAATGGATTTAAAAGGGTGTAAGATTTGAACCTAATATGCTAGATAAAATTATTAATTTTTGGGAAATGGAAAAACTAGTTGGAGAAGTGTAGGCATAAATGGTGAAATTAATGCAACAAATTAAAACTAAATTCAATTTTTTTGGATGTATTGAAATGAAATTCCTACCTAGAATTTTGGATGAGAATGGAGAATTAAAATCTCTAGATCAAAGGAAGTTAGGTTTTAGTACATTGGTCCCCACTCTTATAGTCTTCATGTTTGCTAATAATGACATAGATAAAAATTTATTAAATAACACTATTGATAAATTTATTGCTTTAGAAGTGGGTCTAGATACCTTTTGCAAGGAGGTTAGGGAACCCCTAGATGCAAAGTATATTGAGCATGTACATAATGTTGAAAAATCATTCTCATTTCAGTGGTCTTCAAAAATAGATTATATGGAATGGGATGAGAAATTTATAATAAGTTATAATATGTACATTTGCAATTCTAACATGTAATCAAATTTAGAGTGCAACATCCAGTTTAGATAATGACATGATATTTTGAAGTATTTAGCTATCCCTTGGACATTTGTAGTTTTATTCATTTTTTTCTTTTGTGATCTAGTCACTATCATCTCCAATAGGTTTCTAGAAGATATTTTTGTAGTTCATGAGTGGAGAAGTACAATAGATTGATAATGTGCCTTCCCCATTTTATTTCATCATGTAAATCAAGAAATATCTTCTTCAATGACTTTTCAAACTATTTTTTCTTCTAGTGATGTAATTTTTGTTTTTCACAAATAATTATACTAGTTTTTGTTTGGTCCTTAGGACACAATTATCAATTGAAAATATAGCATCTATACATGGCTTTAAGCTCGTTGTTCCAGGTTGCTTCTATAAAAGACATTTCCAAGTCATTTTGTAAGGATCTTGGATTTTTGTAAGAAGAAAAGTTTTCTTGTAGGTCTGTATTAGACTACTTTAGGTCTACCAGGGAAAAGATGAAAATGCAAGTGTAAATTATATGTACATCAATATAAAAATTCTTGCAGATATGAATACATTGTGATAGATTCATAATTAATTGTCTCCATTGTACATATTACTACTCTTATGAATAAAATCGACCAAGACTCATTTTTGTTCGCCATTGCCTTATTGTGCAAATGAATGGATCAAATTGTTGGATTTGAGATATTGAGAGTTCTAATATGTCCATCAATTCTTAAGAAGAGTTCGTTATGAGTCTAATTTTAAGGAATACCATTATAAGATAGTTATATGTTAGCTATCATAGAATTTGTTGTCAATTTTTTGTTCAAAAGATGATTGCATTTCCTTTTAACTATGTTATCTAGGTTTAAGGCACCAGTCTAGGAATACATACTAATTACAAGTTCATGGTCATTCTTATTCCAAATAGTTTCAATTTATGTTTTATTTTATCCTTTAGGCTTAATATATGTTCTCAAAGTCAACAATATAGGAGTCTCCAAAAATATAGTCCATCAAATTAAGTTTGTAATTCTTGGCACATTTTATGAGAACATTTCTTTCAAAATAATATCCTTGTATGAATTAATTGTAGCTTCATCTTATATTGTTAAGGATCACCATCATAGGTCTGGCCAAACCTAAAGTGAATAGGGGAAAATTGTTAAATAAATATCCTTCTCATTGGCCTCTTTGTTGAAATATCTGAATATAAGAATTGACTATTCTTTAGATAATTTTAGGAATCAGTTTGAAATTTAAAAAAAAAAAGAATAGGTGGTTAACAAACATAGTGTTGAGATCATTCTTGAATATTCTATAATTGTTTCTATTGGTGATATTCTATTTTTGAATAATAATAGGGAAGAAAACTTGATACATATTAAGCAAGTTTGGTAAAGGATAAAGATGGAGAAGTTACTAATTAACTTGAAGTAATATTTTTTATGAATGAGAAATTGGTCTATTTGGGTTTTTTATCTCATCTAAGGGGAGGGGAATGGATGTAGAAAGAGTAGAATCCATAGTGGAATGGCCTACATGTAAGAGTACACATGAGATTGAAAGTTTCCATGGATTACATACACATATCACCAAGACTATAAGAGGGGATACAAAGAGTTTAAGTGGATTGTAGCAACACATAATAGCTTTGAGCTACTAGAGAAGAGGGTCATAGAAAATCCTTTCCTAACTTTTCCAAATTTTATAAAATGATTTCAAGTGGACTATGATGGAAGTGGCATATTCAGATGAGTGGTTTTCATCCAGTAGGACCTACCCATTGTTTATTTCAATAAAAATATTAATGATGCCAAGAGGAAAAAATTTTATGACCAAGAGTTATATGGTTTATTGTATGGATTAAAAAATGACATTACCTACTCCCAAAGGAAATTGTGCTTTACATGGATCACCGTGCTTTGTAGTTTATTACCAACTAAACCAAGGTCAAGAAACATCATATGAAGTGGACAGAATTCCTACAAGGATATAATTTTTTTCTCAGGAACTAAAGTGGAAGTTCAACCAAGGTAGTTCTTGAAAGAAAACTAGTGTTATTGATAGAGATGAAGGCTAAAGTAGTTGGTTGATGTGACGAAGTCGTATAAGAATGATTGAAACTTTAAACATATATGGGCAAAATGTACTTAACCTCCAAACGTGGATAAAACAATTTCATACAAGATGGATTGTTATTGAAAAGACAACTATGCATACCTCAAGGATTGATGAAGAGAACCTAAGAAAATCATTATGGAAGATTGGCTAGATATTTTTGAGTTCATAAGACTATCAAAACATAATGAGAGGTATTATTGACAAAGGATAAGAAGTGAAGTGAAGTCAGCAAATTTGGATAGGGATGTAGAAGTTGTTAATATTTTATAAAAGTATTTCAAGTGGATTTTTTAAAATCGATCATAAAATGACAATGATACCACAAATGTTACAATAGGATTTAACGCTGCAAATAGAATTTGTCTACAATGATTCTCTAAATTTAAATCGGCCTACTAATATAAAATATTAAATTAGAAAATGTATTTATGTCTATCGACAAGTTGCTGCTACGGGAGCAGCTCCTTAATAATATAGAGGGCAGAAGAAAAGAAGTTTCAGACCTGGGAGAACGGGTAGCATAAAACAAAGATAAACATAAAGAATTTTAAGAAACAGAGAACGGATCACAAAAAGAGGAAAGAAAAGATAAAATTAGAATATGACTACTAATGTAAGAGTATAAAATTTATAACGAGACATTACATTAAGAAAAAATTATACCATAATTAGAAATATAAATAAAACACAATAAACTACTAAATTTTTTTGCTTATGTCCACTATCCAAATGGCCTCTTGCCTGGCTTCACCTGCATAAATTACAAAGTAAATTTATACAAATATCACTGGGTAAACTATTCATAATATATCCATGTGAAAAAAAATCAACTGGTAGCAAATGAAATGCACAGTAAAAACTGTAAGCAATTCAATACAAAGACAAGAAGTGGCTTCTACACTCTCAGTTTCTTTCAACTAAAGAAAATCATGACTGAATCATATATGTAATAGTTCTTATGCATAGAAATGACTAAGTAATTATATGTGATGCCTAGATTATAATTAGAGAAAATCTAGAACATTAAATCTTTCAGTGAAGAGGAGAATGCAATAAATGTCATTCATGATAAGAAAATGTTCAAGAACTCCCAGAGTTCCTCCAAACTCTTCAGCAAATATTACTTCAAAAAATAGAAGATGTTTTTTCTGAGAAATAGAAGTTGTTTTCCTGAAACAGTTGGAGGAACTCAGAAAGACCAGAACAAACATATTGATCAGGTGCCTTCCTAGTTCTTTGTACGCCTTTCTAGAGGCAAGGATACAAGTTTGTTAGATAGGTCTATAGAGGGTACATGCAGAATCTTGTGGACGAAAGGAGTGAAAAGATTAGGTGCATTGAACATGGACCATTTTTAATCTATCAAGTTCATTGAATGTAGATGAGTATGAAATAAGGCTAAGGATATCTATTGTAGTGTCAGGTTCTACAATGTACTCTTATTCACATCCATATAAAAGTATCATATCGAACATTCTTTTCGTTCTGACCTTCAAACTTGCTTTTACATACAGAGATTCCAAACATATTGTGGCTGCTTTCCTTTAACATGTCTTGTCAATCATTACTTTCGCTAATTCATAAATTTACAGAAAAATCTTTTATGTATTAGCGAAAGTAGTTCAGCAGGAACTAAATTCATAAGAAAATACCATCTTGTGTTAAATAGAAGTAATGGGCTCATTGCTACGGTTTGAGAGAGAATTTTTTAAGTTCCCCATTTTCAATTTTTTAATTTTTATTTTATTTTTCACTTTCAAAATTATCTAGGGTGGGACTTTGTGATATGCCATTTAGAAATTGATTTTACTATGCTGCAAGGTTGTGGGTTGATTTGAATCTTAAATTTATATTCGTGGAATGAAAGTAAATATACTTAGCTTATTAATTGAAGAAAATTTGTCTTTGGTAAAGATTCTAGATCTTGACGTTTTTTTGTGTTTGTTTAAGTGATATCTTTATCAAAGATCTATTTAGTCTTGAGTATTTTTTACTATTCTAGACTCTAGATGTGATCTCTTTTTCTATAGCCAAAAATATACGTGTAGGTACATTTGAGGAGAGGCATATATTGCAAATGTGGCATGAAAGATCATTCGAACATAATTGTATAGGTAAGGTGATAGGTCCTTTGTGGATGTGGGTGGGAAAGAGATAACCTATATATGAATTCATTGCAAGGCCTGATCTTTTTGTGATCTTTGTAGCATCTATAGTGTAGGAGAAAGTATCTATTTTCACACTTAATTTGGGAATAGTATTAATAAAAAGGATTAAATTATGCATTAATTTAATAGTGTTGTAATATATTTTACATATTCACATTAAGTATAGGGTCTTATTAAATAAAATGGACTTAATTGTGTCTTATTTATGGTGTTTTAAGGTGTACCTTTACACTTTCACACTCATCTAGGATCTTATTAATTAATTGAGGTTAATTATGCGTTAATTGGCCCCTTCGTTCAAATCCAAGCCTAATTAATTGAAATTTTTAAAGAAGAAATCCAACATTCATCAATGCCATGACATAACCCTTAACATTGGAGAATGTGTGTCCTAGGTGAGTGACTTAGGACCCATTCATCCAAGGGTGAATGGATCCTCACTTAGACCTAGGACCCTAATTTTAATTATGTTTTAGGTAGTATTTTAATGATTTCAAATGTATATTCACATGTCAACTTGTGTTATTTGAATTTCGGGAATTAATGTTAACATATGTATAAATATAAGGTCATTTCACTATGTTTCACATTGAAGATTTCAAGCAAGTTAAGAGCATTCAAGTGAGCATTATCAAGATAAATTCAAGAGAATTTTCAAGGCATTCAAGGGAAGAATTATTGAACATTATTGCAACATTCAAGATCCTATTATCATGTCAAAGTATTCTTACATCATGCATGTTATTTGAGCTAATATGTTGATGTAGTGTTCAAGATCCATTCAAGCATTGAAAGGAATTGTTTCAAATCAAGCTTCAACATCAAGATCCACATCCACTAAAGCCATTTCATACTAGTTGCAAATCTACATTTCAAGGTTCAAACAAGGGTTTGGTGCGCTATGACATTGCATTTATTCATTCATTATTCATTTCATGCTATTTTATTTCATTTCAAGGTTTAATTACAAAAATAGGGTTTGACCAAGGAAAACCCTTATTCACCCAAAAAAAACTTTTTTTCTTCTCTTTGTGTGTTACAGATTTGCAAGTTGAAAAGTTGAAGATGTCAAAAGTGCAAAATTGCAAAATTTTTAAAGTTGTCACCTTTTTTTGTCATCTCATGGAAACTCAAATCCTATATTTATTTTTGATTGTCTGACTATAAAAATTGACAATTTGGAAGTGCAGACACAAGAGATGAGGCCCCAAAAAAAAAAATTGGAGAGCGCTACCTAGGACCCATTCACTATAGGGAAAATGAGTCCTCAACGAGCTTTTGAAAACACCATTTTGTGAGAGGTATATATACAACAATTATCCTTTCCATATCTATCAAAAGCTTTGTAGTCTCCATCAGCTTTATGTTTAATCTACTAAATCCAATTGATAGATTGCATTTTGTAGTTGAATTGATATTTTTAATCTTTCTCCCCAAAGTGTTGTTTGACCTAGACCCCCATCCTCGCATAAAAGGGGAAATTGCAAGATTCCTCAAAGAAATCACTCACCTAAGGGTTGAAAGTTGATTTTGACTTGAGGGATTTTATTTCGTGAATGAAATGGAGAAATAGGTAGGTTCATTCACTCCATTTTTCCTTTCTATTTATAGTAAATTTGGTGAAATATTCCAAATTAAGTATAAAACCATATGTAGTGAACCCCTAACCCATTTTTTTTTATGTTTTAACACCTATTCCTACTCATTTATTATTATTCTATTAGCTTAGTAGGTGTTCCAACAAACTTTGTAACCTTTATAATAGTTAACTTTTGATGATGCTCAATTTGATAGCTAGTTTAATTAATGTTATTTTTGGTTATGTAGATGTTAACCCTATTTTTTATAACCCTTACCTTGTGAACTTGCTTTGATGTAATGAATAATTAGTGATATGGTGAGAGATGATACTTCTCATATTATTAGTAATTTTATGTGTATGAACTTAACTTGGGGAGACATTTATATGGCCAAATCAAATTAGATATTAATAGTAAAATTTAAAGAGACATGAAATAAGTTATATGGTATTATAAGTGGTCCTTAAATGTAAATTGTGGTTAAAATATTTTTTTTATGATATGATGGTAATACATGTGATTATGCTATTATTCTCTATGACTAAATGTATGACTTCTAACCCTAAATTTTACATAATTTTTAATGATAAATTAGATGTTTTATTTAAAATGTGTTGTAAAAAATGATAATATTATAGTAATATTAATTTTACAGTTGGTTTATATGTAAGCATAATTAAAATTGAGTATTAAAAATTATGATTGAACAAAAAATAGATGTATGATAATTTGTATAGATTATTATGAATTTTATGAGCAACATATTGAACCATACTCTCTTATTTTAAATCTTATGATGAATCATAGTTATTGTGCACACATAATTTGACTAGATTATTACAATTAAATATAATAGTTCCAATCATGTGGCTTTAGCATAATTCACATATCTTGAATGTATTTATGTGTACATTGAGTGTCTGTATATCGACTAGCCAATGTAGGAAAGAGAGATCAAACAAGTACTTATTTAGTATCCCCAATTCAACTCATGAAGTAAGTTTAGCATCAAAACTTACCACCCTTAATAATTTCACACTAAGTTTAGCTCCCCTTTATGTGCTTGGACCTAACTATGGATTAATTTCCCATTTAATAATTATTCTTGGAAAACCAAACATGAAAAAAATCAAATTATGTATTTAATATTTTTTCCTAACACTTTGGGCCCCTAAAAAGCAAGAATCCACTCTAGGGTGTGCCATGTGTGCTAGATTTCTCATTTTATCTCCAGATGTAAATATGTTGTCGATAATTTATTATATTAATTGCCAACATCAAATGCCAGTTATTAGTATTTGGTTTGTAGAAAATTAGAAGAGCATCATATAGATACAAAGTATTTTCACCAATTTAATCCTAGCAATTTTATTTGAGCAAGTTGAGCATCCTAAAAAGCATTCAAGAGTATTCAAGAGAACAATTATTAAGATTATTTTAGTATTTCATCATTCAAGCATCATTTCATATGTTATGTGAGGTTTTTTAATCTTTTCATACATTTTTTAATGTGTACTAACCCTTGTATGTGATCAAATACAACTCAAGTCAAGAAACAATTGATCCTTGAATGTGATGAGTGTGACTTTACTCCATCATAGAGATAGGATCTTAATAGTGAGTTCTAGCAATTTTTAAGTGTAGCATCAAAAATTGCCACCCTTTAGAATTTCACACTAAGTTTAGCTCCCCCTATGTGTTTGGACCTAATTCCAAATTAATTATCCATTTTATAAATATTCTTTGAAAATCCAACATTGAAATTTAAATTATGTATTTAACATTTTTCCCTTGACACTTTAGGTCCCTATAAAGTAAGAATCCAATCTATGGCATCATGTGCCCTAGAATACCTTTTTTGGATCCAAATGTAACTATGTTGGTGTCAAATTTATTATTTTAATTTCCAACTTCAAGTGTCAGTTATCAATTTTTGATTTTCAAGAAATTAGAATACTTGCATATAAATACAGAGTATTTTAACCAATTTAATCCTAGCAATTTTATTTGAGAAAGTTGAGCATCCTATAAAGCATTCAAGATCACTAAAGAGAAGAATTATCAAGATTATTGTAGCATTTCATCATTCAAGCATGATTTCATATGTTATGTGAGTTTTTTCCATGTTTGCATGCATGCTTGTTTATGTGTACTAACCCTTTTAGATGATCAAGTCCAATTTAAGTCAAGCAATAATTGATCCTTGAAGGTGATGAGTGTGACTTTATCCCATCAAGGAGATCATATATGAGTGGTGATCTACAATAATCTATCAATTCTCTAATTATTTGTCAATTAGCCTCTATCCATCCAAGCATATACTCTCTTTTATCATAATTTTCCATTGTGGAGGTAGAAATGCCAACATAGAGTTTGACTGAGGTAAGCTCCTATATTGTACAACCCTTGCTCTCCTCCCATGTGTGTAGGTTACATATATGAATTGAGTTCAACATGGATTATTTAAGTGATGAATCTTCACCAATTGGTGAATAGTTGATATTAGCCATGTTGAAAGTAGCAAATATATTGCTACCAATGGGGTGGTCAAATCACCCACATTTTTTAAATTATTGGTCCAATGCATTGCAATTATCCATTAATTTATTTTATGAGGAAAATCTAATTAATATTTTTTCCATAACAAACTATGTATTTCAAACAAACAAATTAATATTTTTGCTTGGAATCTTGAAAGCATATATTAAATAACCCACATATTCACTAATACTATTAAAATAACATTGTGTATCAAGAAACATTTCACTAACATCATTAAATTTTCATTATGTGTAAGGACTCATTTCGCCAATAAAATTTATAAATAATTCCTTATGAAAACACATTTCTTTTTTTTGTATTCAAGGGGTAAACGCTTTTGACCGGAGCGATGAACCGGAATACAACCATTCAACAATACCACCCCAATGTGGTTTGAACCTTGGTGGAAAGAACAACAATGCCACCTATAAACCATCACACCATGCCAATACCAGCTTATGAAGACACATTTCACTAATAATATTAAAAAATAGTTATGTTTGAGGACACATTTCACCAATTACATTAAGAAATAATTGCATACGAGGGCCCATTTTTCCAATAATATGATAACTCCATGATAATTGTAGGGCCATAAATTCCTTGAAAATTACGTGTGTATTCCATTGAGCTTTGATTCACCCAATATTTAAATGTATCATTGTATAATCATGCAAGATTCACCAAAATTTAATTATACCATTTAAAAATCCCACAAAATTTTCTATATATGGATTTGATATAGTACAATTGAAACTTTGATTTATTCTTACACATTTTGTTGAGTTCTAAACTTGTGAGCTCTCCATTGGGAAGTTAGACTTGGAACCTTGATGAGAGGTAGGTTACAAAATTACAACTATAGGAATTCTTGCATTAATGGATAGAAAGTCAGTGAAAACCTAAATGTAAGTAATCATTTCTTCATAGTGTTATAATATTTTTTGTCTCTTTTTCATTCTTGCTTCCATCATAAATATGATATAGAGTAGGGAATGAGATCTATATTTTATGTTGTCCTTAAATAAGAAGACATTTTTTTCCATCTTTTATTCAAAGTGAGAGATCAAGATGTCAAGTAGCAAGTGCAACAAGAGTAAGACTCCTTAAGGTGGTGAAGGGACTAGGAGGCCGTCAAAATGCCTAGAACATAGAGTTACCATAAATTCTTACTTTGGAAATGCTTTTAATCCATCAGATCAAGATGGAGCTACATCATCAACTCTTGCACCAAATATTAATGAAGAATGCATTAACAATACCTTACTATAAGATAGGATTGAGTTAATCAAGTTATATGAGGATGAAAATGTCACAAAAGATATTCCAAGGGATACCTTAGTTAGCTATAATGAGTTAATTGACTTGGATGAAAATATTGGAATTGTAGATGATGTTGCTGCAAGGAAGAGGAAAAGAAAAGCCAAATAAAAAATGGGGCATAGGTGGGATATGACAATGAATTTTTAGATTGACTGGGTTTAAAAGTACACATTCATTAAACCAATGGAGAATGAAAACTAAGATGAACCTCCAACAAAATGAAAGTGTAATATTTGCAGTTGGAAATATAATAGAGACAAGAAGTTGTAGCTAAAGCTTGACACTATAGAAAAGAATATTAGTAAAGTTTATGAAGAAAATATCATATATGGAAAGAAAAATAGTAGTAATATGGAAATCAAAGGAAGAATATCTTCATGTTAAGTATTCCTTGGAATATGATGATAATATGCAAAGAATGGAAAAGCTTGATTTGGAAAGATAATGGCAGGAGCACAACTTGCAAAAACTATTCAAATGAGTTTTGTTTTTCATATTTTGTCTAGAGGGAATCCTATTACAAAGTACCCAAAATATATTAATTTATTATATTTTTTGGGTGTTCCTAACTTTCCTAGGATACATTGATCAATAATCACTAGATGGGAATGAGAAAGTTATCTTGTTGAGGTAGAAAAATAAGATTTACAAGAGTAAATAAAAGAGTCAATGTTCAATTCATTATCTTTAGAGGAAGTTACTATGGTAGATAATACTTCTTAAATATGTATGCATATGTATACTATACACCAACATGTTTTCCAACCTCATCTACTATTTTTTCATAAAATGAAGGACAATTTGGCATCACAAATTCTATTTGAAATAGTTAAAAAATATTTGAATGAAATTGGAGGTATGGATGACTTCATAATTTCCAAAAAAATTGGTGTGTGTAGGAGATACTGGAGCTTCAGTAATGCAAGGTCATGAGAGTAATATTTGTGTAAAATTACAAACTACTTGTTCACCGTACATGATTTCCATTCATTGCATGGTACACAAAATGAATTTATCATTTAAAATTGTAAGCATGTTTCATGTAACTTATCAAAAGTTGAAAATCTAGTCCGCAAAATCTAGGCATACTTTTTCAGAAGTCCCAAACATTTTGTGGAATTTTTAAATTTTGTTGAGGGAATAATAGGAGGAAACAAGATTCTTAAGAATGTTGATACTAGATGGATCTCCTTGCATGGACCAACACAACGAGTTTTTTTTAAATATTAATCTTTGATTGGAGTAATGTATGAACATTTCCACACAATAGAAAAATCTATTTACCTCTTACATAGGGTAAGTGATATAGAGACACTCTTAACTTTAGCTGGTCTTCTCCCTATGTTGGATGAAATGAACAATCTTGTTAAGAAATCCCAAGTTAGAACTATGTATATCTATCAATAAACTCAACTATGTATCTAATGACATGCATGACCCTCCATAATCTATATCTAATATATTATCCATTTCAAATTTCAAAATTTCTAAGCTAGAAGAAAATTATAGATTTGAATAATCTTGAAAATTATTTATAGTTTAATGCAAGCGAGCAGTTATGTGTCTTTGTACATGGACTTGAGATACCAATGCACTATTTTACAATGGTTAGGCTCTTTACTAGAGAAGTACCTATTACAAAGGAAGATTTTAATGTCATTGTTTTTGGTAATATAAGCAAGGGAAAGAGCCCTTGAACCTAACCATAGAGTAGAACAAGGTATAGAGGCCACCAAAACAACTAAACAAAATAGCAAGGGTCACAAAACCAACCAACAGCCTGTAGAAAGTCTGAAACCTAACTACATAGAACAACATAAACCATAACCAGCATAGAACAATAGTCTTAAAGATAAAACCAAATCTTTCTTTACTAATAAGGTTTCATTCATTCTCAAGTTGTTCCATAGCCTCATTGTATTGCTCCATCGATCCAGTCGCACCACCATCCAATTTCTCCTTCTCATTCTTAGAGGCTTTTTTCTTATGAGGGATTTTTATAGCCTTAGTTGCCGCACTTGTACCATCCTGAATATGGCCCTACACATTATTCCCAAAGTAATTACCATTATCCTATTGAATGCCCTGTCCATTGTCCACTTTATGTTGAAGCTTGTGAATATGTGAAGCATAAGGCTCTAGGGGTGCAACAATATCCTACTTAACCCAACTCTTATCCTTAATAGACTAAGCATTCAACCCCTATGTGGCTTCTCTAACCACCTCCTCAATTTCATGCTCAATATTTTGGAGCTCTTCCTCCTCCTTGATCATCCTCCAAATATTCAACCATCGATTGATCATCACCAACCATTTCTTCATCCTATTTTCTACTTGCAAAATCTTTCAAGAGATCTTCTCCCAACACAAATGGCAGATCCTTCTTACTTAGATTAATAGGAGGGGGAATTTCCTCTTTAGGGTCATCCCTAGGCTCTTCAAAACAAAGTTCCTTCCCTTTGGTAGACTGGTCGATAAGCCTAGTTGATCACTTCTAACCCCTCCTACTAGTAGAATCCTCCAAAAATTTTATTGCTCCACATCTTCTCTTATTTTAATTATGACTTTCTTGGTGGTTTTATGCTCAATATTTTCACAAAATTTTCTTGTGGTGCTAGAGTTATCTAGGGGGTTACCACCTGAAATCTATAAAGTGGTGCTTTAAAGTCTATTGCAAAACCTATTTTACATGGATTTCTAAATGATTCCCTTGAGATGAATTAATAGAAGCCATGTCTATTATGTGTCCTTAATTTTGGATCCCAAACAACCGTCACAACCCAAATTCTTTTTATTAAAATTTAATTACCTTGGCAAAACACTTTTCAAAATTTTTAGACTACAATGGACAAAAAATAGGAGGAATTACCAATAAAATTAAGCTTAGTGAATAAGCTCACTTTTTTACAACAAGTATGACCAATTTGACTCCATGGAGAATCCCATGGAAGCAAGATCAATAACAAAGGTTTGGGAAACATTTGGTTAGAGTGAAATATTGTGTGATTCATTATCAAAGTATTTTAAACTTGCTAATTTATATCAAACAATGGTGCTTAGGGTTGGTGGAGGATGAGAGGGTTTTTAGTGAATTGGGGTTTTTGAAATCAAAGATAAGAAACAAACTAAATAGTAATTTGGAAAATTGTTTGAAGAAGTATAGAACTATGTACAAAGTCCAAAGTTTTCCTTTTGAAAGGGAAATCATAATTAGGAAGTCCATATGTGAAAGAAGAGGGTTGTGCAACACTTCAAACTTTAGTTGCAATGGCACAAATGACAATGACACAATAAATGTTAAACTTGAGATGCAATTAAGTGAATGTATGTAGGGTGAAGAAATGAAGAATAGACTTAAAGTCAAGATGACACTCAATCTCATCATTAGAGTAAGGATGAGTGGGTGAATTGGAAAATGGAGGTGAATCATTTGATTTAGAAATTTTAGGTATTTATATTATATTTCACAAATCATATTCCAAATTGTAGTTGATGACATTTTATATTGTATTCTATGAAATTTCATATTATGAACAAGATTAAATAAATTAATATATTATTAATAATTTTATATTTTAATTGTGTCATATTGATAAGTTTTACATGTACTTAGTGATTCATCATGAAAACTAATGCTTAATAACATATTAACAACACTAACAGTAGAATATACAAAATTAGCAATAGTTTAACATCAAATGTGTATCTAGTAATAAAAAACAAGATTTTTATTCAATTGAGAAAATAAATAATATTAGCAATCGTTTAATATCAAATGTGTATCTAGTAGTAGAAACCAAATTTTATATTCAATTTAGAAAATAAATAATATAGATAATTGAACACATTATTGAATTTGAGTCTTTTATTGATTTTCAAATGAAGGAATACATAGAGGAAATGGAAAATATTTTTCAAAGAAAAGTCTGCACAGAGTTGAGTTGGAAACTTGTTTTATCCAATCATTATATCCACTTTTATAGCATACTCAACTATTCACTTGATGGAAGTTCCATTTTTTGTAATTGATAGTGTGTAACTTAAAAAATTATTAACAATTCACGATTAGAATTTTAAACTTGACCAAGAATATTTCAATAAAAATTACATTCAAGGCTATTAGTGGTTTGATGGAATCCAAATAGTTTACCTCATCCAGGTTTTGAGAAAACTAGTACAAATCAATCTTCCTTGTATCCTCCATCTTCTTTTTGAAATCATCATTTGCAATGAATCTCTTAGTTGTTTCAAAAGACTTTGGCAAACCAAGCTCCATCAAATTCCTTACCTTTTTATACAACTTCTTCATATTTTGCAAATTGATCTAGAAATTCCTCTATTTCATGAATTCTCAAACATTTTGGAATGATAGAAAACAACTTCATTGAGGCATCAATATGATCATTAATTCCTTTTGATTTCAATTCATTTTCATTGGCTTTGTAGACTACTTGTAAAATTTGATTTACAATTTTCTCTATTTTCAAAGTCACATTTTTGTTGTCCTGTACACGTCTTGACCTCCCTATTATGTACTATCAGATCATTAGTCATTTGAAACAATTCACACAAATCATCAATCCTTTGCATTTTTTACTCCTAGATCTTTTGTTTCATATGCCTCGTTGTTTCTCTACAAAATCCAATAAACTTAGGAGTGTTTGTCAATTATTAGTTTGAACTAAATATAAGACAAGTTGTCTTATTGCATGAGATTAAAACATTTGTCACTATTTAATGCAATCCTCATCTAATATTTTCTTTTGAATTCATTTATAAAGATTGAACATTCATTATAATAATTCAATTTTAGAACCATTCAGGTTAATATATTGCACATATCAGTTCCCTTTTGGATTCACTCTTTTCTCTCTTCGGTGCATAGAAAATTAGTTGCTTTGATCTTTCTTTTGTGATAGGATAATTTCTTGCAAGTTATTTCTGGGTGCTATGAAGTTAAATCATCATTTTCAACATGGTATTAGAGCTCCAAATCTATAGCCTCATGTCTAGATTTTGAGAGATCCTATCTTGAGAAAAATATTATGGTTTTTTAATATGTTTTTCCAGAAAAATTCAAAAAAAAATCATCATCAATTTTTCTTTTTTTCTTTTTTAATTTTCTTTATAAGAAAAAGCACAAAAAGAAAAAAAGAAAAAAATTTTTTAAAAATAATTCGCCACCCACTAGCCAACAACTATTTTTTCCCCTTTTTTGACCTATTTTCGTAAATTGATCGTAACTTGGGTATACAATGTCAAAATCAAGAAAATAAGATATCATCTAAAAGCTGGTTCCAAGCTCTTTCTAGGGGTATAGGTCACATTATTATATTTTTTACCGGTTCTTGTTATTCTCATTCAAACTGAGATCTTCATTTTGTGTTTTTGAGTGCATAACTTTTTGCTCGTATCTCCAATTTTTGTGAGAAAAGGTATCTCAAAGATCTTTCGATCTATTCATGTGCTTTTCCAAAAATCTACCATAGCTATTATTTATTTAGTATTTTTTTGCTTTCACATTCTGCTTAATAACTTGGACATCTTAGTACTCGTAAAGAATTTTTTTGCATAGGATGACATCATTTGATCTACATTATTAGTACTGAGTTTATTAGTCTTTCATTTTATTATTTGAGTGAGTATCACGGTCTTTTATGTTCATCCTTTTGTTATCAACTTAGATAAGGACAATTATGATTCTTGGTGAAATGACATTCTGACACATCTCAGGTGGCTTGATATGTTTCCTTAATCATATTGATCCATACCTACACCAAACACACTAGGGAATTTATCAACATGGGGTATCATTAGAGATCATATTGTAGGGGTTATATTTTCTAGTGTTGGTATTGACACTATGTGTGTTGTATCAAACATTGAATGTCCCCACACAACTTGGACATGACTTTTGGAGATCCATGGAGACCCTCATATTTCTCCATATCCAAAGGATCAAATGCTACAAATTGTGTCATCCCACTTGCAGATGCAAATTTCATACCCTATGATGATGATACTTTAGAGGAGCTTTAGTATATCACAATTCTTGCATCTTTCGTTGGTTCAAAGAATTATCTTCATGTTCACATTCTTTAAATAAAGACTACATCATAATATTTTTTTGTTCCTAATCAGTTTCACATTGCCGCATCATTGGCCTCTATTGATTTAGTGCAACAAGACATACATCATTGGCCTCTATTGATTTAGTGCAACAAGCCATACATCAAGGTTGTTGGCCCACCATCTTCATAGCCTTTGCAACTTGTTCTCTATTAGTATTCATATGATCTTAGATTGACATCATCACTTTTTGACATGTGGACATGTGAGCAATTTTTAGAGGCACACATTATTTGGATTTGGATTCAGTATCACCCATTATTTTTGATTGACTTATCCAAACACTACTAGATATGTTTCTTCCTAAGGGGAGAAATGTTGTTTGCAGATAGTGGATCATATTCTATCTTCATATGTTCACCCTTGGCACATAAGCTCTTTCCTTATGGTGGGATTCATATCCTTATTTTGTCTCTCCTATTAGGGGTCATTTATTCTACTTTTATGACAGAAGTAGTGCTTGGGGGGTCACATTGAGGCCTCCTTCTATCCTTCTTTCACTATTGTAGTTATTTATTTTTCTCTCTTTTGGAGAGGAGCTTTTCCCATGTGGTCTTGTACATTTCTCTAGTTATGAGATATTTCATTTATTTTTACATCGGTACCTCATCAATACTTGTATCTAGGACCCATCCATGCATTCATCATTGCATTCTACATCAAGGTTTTACAGCTTCTCCTTAAGTTGATCTTAAGGGGGGTGTTAGATTAATTAGGATAATCACTTGATAATTAATTAATCATTAGTTAATTATTAAGTCCCTTATTACTTTAGTTCACTTAAGCTAAACTTAGGAGTGCTTGCTTACTATTAGTTTAAACTAAATATAAGATAATTTGTCTCATTGCATGAGATTAAAATACTTGTCACTATTTAATGCAATCCTCATCTAGGGTTTGCTTTTGTATGCTTTTATAAAGACTTCACATTCATTATAATAATTCAATTGAGAACCATTCAAGTTAATAAATTGCACATATCAGTGCTCTTCTAAATTCAATCTTTTCTCTCTTGGTTGCATAAAAAAATAGTTGCTTTGATGTTTCTTTTGTGATAGGATAATTTCTTGCATGTGATTTTTTGGGTGCTGTGGAGTTCAATCATGAAATTCAACATTAGAGATGTGTTTAATTGCAAGCTATGTGGAACAATTAGTGTGGTATCAAACCAAATGCTAAAACTTTAAGAATGGGAGTATTGATCTTTTTTATTATGGTTGGAAGGGATTCAATGAGAAATTATTATGGGTGTGTGTGATCACAACAAGAAAGTTGTAAAGGTGAGAAAGAGAAAGGTACAGGGAAGAAATATTACTCCAATAAAAAGAATCATAGACGTTGTTTCAAAACAAAACACTATAAGTAGGATAGATGATGTAGTAGAAACCATAATGAGAATGTGAGCATAGATTACATGTATAGAGACTAATTAAAAAGAAAAGTTCATGAAAGAGCTAATATTAAAAGTTAAGTGAAAGAATTTGATGTGATAGGAAAATTAAGTGAATATTTGTATGTAGAGATATATGTAAGAGAGATAAGGATATTAAGATCTATCTCTAAAATTGGGAAAAGACTAAGGATGGAGCTACTTGTAGGAGCTGATGAATAAGGAGGTTTAGAAAACCACAAAATCCACCATATGAAAAACTACGCACACTTTATCTAGGAGAGTGGTCCTAATTGGGAGTAAAATGAGAAAAAAGGTATATATATTTGAATTATGATTAGGCCTACCCATCACAATAATTTTTCTAGTATTCAAATCATGAATGAAAACTGAAATAGGTATGAACTAAATGGATTTACTAGTACGTTCTATTTGATATACTAAAATAATATTGCATCAAACATCAATAATGTAATGAATATCATGAAAACTACAATTGGGAAAATCAACAACTCTTTTACCAAACACATCCAAATAAACACCATTAGCCATCGATATCTTCATATTTGAAGTATGCTTCAATGATGAAAACCTATTAGGTTGTCCTGATATAAGACGTGAGGCTCATGATTCAAGAATCTAAACTCTAGATATTGTTCAACATTTGTTACAATAAGAGAATGATATTTCATCTTATGATATTTTACATCATCACTCCCATCAAAATTTCCTATGGTACCTATGTGTGTAGAAGATCAAGGTTGTGAGAAAGAAGAAGAAGAAGGTGAACTTGTAGATTTAGAAGGAAAAGAAATGTTATGTTCTTTTAGAATTTTCCTCATATCATCTAACTCTTTCTTATAATTTTTTTTTTCACCATGTCCAGGTCTATTACAATAACCACAATTGGGTTTCTCCTTCATTGTTTTGTCCTCTCTAGGAGAGGTGGGTGTTGTTGATCATTAAATCTTGTGCCTCTCTAAATAGGCTTATAAGAAATTCAGTGAGTGTGGGACCAATTTGTGCCGCACTAAATGACCTCCAGGATTTTTAAAGAAATCCAACTCTTCTTTGTGTTTGGGGAAAGGGGTAGAGAGAAATAAAAATAAAACATAAAGATGATGATGCGCCAAAGATTTTATAACATTTCAAACCTCAACTATTTCTTACAACTGATAAGATAGACATAGTTCATTGTTGGGAAAAGAACAAGCAACAAAGGCTAAAGAAATCACAATGAAATATTTTAAATCTCCCTATGGGAAGCATCCAGTAAGGTCTAATCAGAGACAAGAAAACCCTAAATATTAATAGGAATACTTAGATATTTACATAATCCTTCCTCTTTTACATCATAATATGAAAAATGACATACCTTTTATAGAAAATGAAAGAGTATAATGGACATAATCCAATTTCAAATAGATAACATATAATGTAGAAGCTAACAATATGCAAAATAATTAACACAAATATTGATGTAAAGCTTTAACACAATTTTCTCAACATGAATGAAATACAAAAAAAAAAATTGACAAATGCCATGAAAATGCACAATCTCAAAGATTTATTCCTAATAGACCAAATTCTCATGATATATTAGTTGAAAACAAAAGTTGAATGCCAATCCAATGATAGTATGAATTAAATATAACATCCCAAAGAGAATAAATAACTTATTATATAAAAATCCTCCTACTTCTAAGAAAATAAGGCTCCATAAACAATATCCATATTCCTCGAGAGATGTTTGAGGAAAAATTTCAAACTTTTTCTTCACTATTGCCAACCCCTATTTAGAGCCTAAAGAAGAGGACATCACCATAAAAAATATAGAAGAAGAAACGAATAGATTCCTGAATTTGATAGCTCACAATTCGATCCTAGATCTTGATTAGATCACAACAATCTTAGCTCATTATGTCCCAACTACTTCATTAATGGTTTAAGATATTTAGTGAAGATATACTGTCAAAAGACAATTGGATTTTAACATAGCCTAGCAAAAGCTGATAGATTAGCTATGGAGAAATTGATGATGCCAAATTGAAGGTTCCACCTAAAAATCAAGACATCCAACCCAATCCCCAATGAACTCCACTGAAAAAGAGCATTTTTTGAAAGGCATAGACTGCCTGATGAAAATACATGATGTGTCAAGTGAGCAGGGATTTTAGATTCTGTTAAAGTAGTTTTGAATAAAATCCCCACCAAGTTGATGCATGTCTTAGTTCAAGCCCGAAAGGAAAATAATATATATAAAGTCGTTCAGCCACCATGTGTTGCATTGTGCATTTTTATGTGACAGTATTTTTCTTCCTTCGAATGCAGATTGATCTCAAAGAAAAAAAGAAACAAGGGCCAAGAACAAAAAAAAAAATGCTCCATAGGTGTATAACAAAATGTTATCTTAGGTTTTTTCTTCTTCTTTCCTTTCCCTTTAGGTGATGACATAATCAAAGTATGATTCTCAGAGTGTGTATGATGTTGATTAAGTTTAGCTTCTTCCCTAGTAAACCTATCACAAAATGTCTCAAAATAAGGTATGACAAATGAATCACCTAATTCATCCACTGTAGCATAAAAGGAAGTAGAGAAGTATGCAAATGAGCCTTTCAACTTAGAGAAAATAAAGAATATTATTGCTTATCAGTTTTATCTTTACCACAACCAACCAATTGTGACATTAATTATTTAAATTTTACCAAATAGTCTTCAATGGTGTAAAAAGAATGTATGGAAAGTGATGTCAATTCTACCTCTAATTGCATAACACGAACCTCACTAAATAAACCAAATAATTCCTTGTATGTATCTCAAATTTTTCTAGTAGTACATTCCTCAAGGTAGAACAAACTATTAGAAATGCACAGAACAATCAAACCCATAGCCTTGTAAAATTTGTTCCTACAAGAAAATATTTCATATTCTCTAGAAAAATCAAAATCTTCAACATCCTAAGTGGACCAAAAACCCCTAGACTAAAGAAATTTCCTCACTATTTTTTTCCATGTATGATAATTATGAGGAGTTATTACTTCAAACCTTAATTTTAGCCATTACAACAACAAGTTCCAAGAGTGTAAAATAGATAAATATTTGACACAAACTAATCACCCAAATCTGAAATACAACTAAAAATGAAACCACCACCAACATAAATTCTCTAGGAGACATTATGTCTAATTAATCAATGAATATGCCAAATATGCAAAAACTGAATAATCTATGCTTGGGGTTGAATCTAGAAAATGTCCATGATCCAAATGTTAGATCTCCTAAATACCTTTCAATTTCCACTAGAATGGTGAAAATCAGATAAAATGGTGAAAAGTTATGAGCTTGGAGGTCCAAAAGGGAAAATACACTTTATTTGGCAATAAAATTTACCCACAACAAAATTTATCAAAATGGCTTGCACCACTGCGAATTATGTGGAGCCAAATTTTAGTCAATAGATCATTTGCAAAAAAATTATACCTAGGCAAAAAGTTATGCTCCAACAAAAAGAGCACAATTTGGGCATTTGGAGGACCAAAAAGGGGGAAAAATAAGCCCCTAGGGCTAGTAGCCAATCCTACCAAATGACTATAATGCACAAGAAATTCAAAAATAAAAATCATCGATCATGAAGCAATGGGTGGGTGGTGATTAGTGGTTCTATCGCTTGTGCTTGAGTGGTGGGAAAATTTGTATCACCTACCAAGGTAGCATGTTGTGCTTAACAAAAAACCTCCCACATGACCTATAGAGTTTTAAATCACCAAATAAAAAATAATAAATTTTAAAAAATTGTGAACTTATGTGCTGACACCTAGCAAAGATTTTGTAGAATTTTTATTTCACATGACTTGCAATGGTGACATACTCTACTACAACCTGTATGGAATGTAAGGAAATGTACTAATCCATGTTGTATGGATTTTGCTAATGGTACAAATGAAAAGCCTCTAATGGCTCAAAGCTAAAATCTCTATTTTTGGCATTTTGACAAGCATTTTTAGATTTTTTTGTTGTTCTAGATGCAATGGCAAGGTTGATTTTGGCCCAAAGTGCTCCAAAATATTAGCTACCCCTAGATCTGGTAACCGCCTCCCAACTTGAAAGCCTCATAAATTTGAATAAAAAATATCATCTTTTGACAAAGCAAAAACCAATATTGACTGTTTGAGACACTCTAGACTCAATGGTGAGCTCAAATTACCTCCAACATGCTACAAAAATTACTTGCAATGAAACCAAAAAAGAGTAACCCTCCACAACTGGTGTTTTTTTAAAGGTTTTTTATTCCCCATATCACCATTGGGTGTAATGGAAGAGTATAGTCAACCTTACTAAAATTTTCCATGATCTCTAATTGAAAATATCTCTACCCTCAAAGTTGGGAAGGAATTTGCAAGGCTTAGCTCTAATACCATGTAGGAGCTGAAAATTAGCTCTAGCCTAGGATCATCTAGAAAAATAATTAAAGCCTTCTATAAGAGAGTATACAAGAATATGAGCTTGCTTTATATTAAGATCTATGAAATATGATGATGATGTATCTTGCAAAGTGTATAATGACCTTGCTTATGTAGAAAATGTTTGATACATACTACCTTCATTAAATGGCTATCATAATTAAATAACATGAGCCAACATTGAATGACCCTAGGACTCTAATATTTAACAAAAGCTAAAAATATAAAATCTTATATAAGCATTAAATACGCCAAGGACCTAAGTGGACATAATATGTAAATAGGACCCCACTAAGTTACTAGATAGGAAATGTATCTATTTACACCAACACTTACAAGTGTCTTATGAATTTTGGAACTAGATGAATTGATAGATTTACTTGTATAATTGGATGAATACTTCAAGTATGACAAGATAGATGACCCTCAAAGACTGAAAGTTGGCCAAAAAAAAAGAAAATGCAACACTTTGTTGCCAGGAAGTACAAGCTAAGTGAAGCAAAAATGGCATAGGAAAAATCACTAGATGCAATCAAATGATGAGTAAGATTAAGGAAAAGTTTTGATTTAGTGAATATCAACTTGCGCTAGTCACAAGAAACTGCAAAACTTGTAAAAAAATAAACTTAGTGTGGAGGCCTATATGGAAGAGTTTAAGAATATTTCAATCAAATAAGGTCATAATGAGTTGTACAATGAAAATGTGGCTCAATATGTCAATGGAATAAGGGTGAACATGGAATATGAGTTAATTATGATGAGGTTGTAGATAGTTGAAGATGACTAATTAATATTCTTTGATGGCCTGAAATAAATTAGCATGAAGGTACCATGGAATAGAAAAATAAAAGGGTATATTTAGTAGAGGTAGAGGATAATTACAAAGAAAACATAGCCATAAAAAAGAGGCCAACCCTTTAAATAGATATAATGATAATAATAATACTAGAGTATGACCTTATCCTATTAGAGGTAAAGTGGAACTAGAGGAGGTTGAAGTAAATGTTTTCATGGGACTTGTTTCAAATATGGAAGATTAGGGCATATATTTTATTAATGGCCACAAAGTAGGACAAAAGGATCAAGAAGGATAGAAACTAGAAGTACACATGTAACTAAAGAAGATGCAAAATCAACAAGGTTTGCAGTTAGCCAAATGAACATGAGAAGGGAGAAGAACTTATGAGGAATATTATTTTTTTGAAACTAGCAAAAAGAGAAAATGAACCTCTCTAAAGGAGAAATATATTTATAACATTGTATCATGGTAGAAAAAGGGGCACAAAATTTTCGTTCATTAGTAATTCCTATTAATTTATGTCATTTACTATTAGGGAGATGGTGTCAATTTGATAGGAAGGAAATGTATGATAGGAGAGAAAAAAATATTTTGGAGAAGAACAAAAACTATACTCTTATGTCATTTAAAACCAAAGAAGGAGGTGTAAACTAGTCCAAGTATGTTTCTAGTAACTAGAGAGTATTTTTTAAAGGATTTTAACCCTAAAAAACTGGTTTATATTTGTCCCTAAGATGCTACAATAATATATAGTTGTTGATAATAATGATACACCTTGGAAGTGAAGGAGACATTGGAAGAATTTGATGATATTGTATTCAAAAAGTTGGAAAAAAGATTTCCACCTATAAGGAGCATTAACCATCACATTAATTTAATCCTATGAGCAAGTTTACCAAACAAGGCCACCAATAGATTAAACCTTAAGTAGGAAAAAAAAATGTAAACAAATAAGCACATGAGATATTAGAAAAAATATTGATTACAGAAATATTTAGCCCATTCCTAGTACTAGTCATGTTGTACCAAAGAAGGATGGTGCATGGAGGATGTGGATGGATGCCATGGACTATTTGGGGAAGGGTGAATATTTTTATAAAATTAATTTAAAAAGTGGGTACCAAAAATCCTGGAAAATTCATTGCGATAAATAGAGAATCACTTGTATGATCAAGGAGGGGCTATAATGTTGCCCTTTGAATTGACAAATGCACCTATCACGTATATGTGAGTAATAAACAAAGTATTGAGACCATTATTGAGAAAAATTCTAATTGTTTTTCTTGATGATATTTTATTTTTTAGTAACAATACATAAGGAAACTTGATGCGTATTAAGTGGGTTTTGTAAAGGCTCAAGAAGGAGAATTACCAAATAAATTGAAGTAATATTTTTCTATGAATAAGAAGTTGGTCTATTTGGGGTTGGTTATCTTAGCTAAGGGGAGAGAAATGAATCTAGAAAAGGTAGGATCCATAGTGGACTGGCCTACATCTAGGATTTGCATGATGTTCAAAGTTTCCATGGGATATGTGCACCTATCACCAAGGCTATAAGAGAAAAAAAATAAAAAATTAAGTGGATTGTAGAAATATATAAGAGCATTGAGTTACTAGAGAAGAAGGTCATTGAAGAGCCTTTGATAACTTTTCCAATTTTTATAAAAGCATTTTAAGTGAATTGTGATGGAAGTGGGACATCCATAGGAGTGGTCTTCATCTAGGAGGGTCTAACCATAGTTTATTTCAAAAAATATTAATGATTCCAAGATGAATTATTTCTTTTATGACCAAGAGTTCTATGCTATATTGTAGGCAATGAAGAAATGACAACATTATATGCTCCCTAAGGAATTTGTTCTTTGCATGGATCACCATGCTTTGTAATTTACTAACTAAACCAAGATCAATAACAAACATGTGAATTAGACGCAGTTTGTAAAAGGATATACTTATGTTCTCAGGCACTGAAGTGGAACTTCAAACAAGATAGTAGATGTCTTGATAGGAAAGTAGCATTGCTGATGCAAATTAAGACTAAAAGAGTTTATTTTGATGCCATGGAGTTTTATAAGCATGATTTAGAATTTAAAGATGTATGAAAAGCATATAATTATCCTGCAAGTGTGAATAAGACAGTGTAGATGGACTATTTCATACAAGATGGATTGTTATTCAAAAAACAAAATCTAAAATCTATGCGTACCTCAACCTGAGGGAGAACCTAATAAAAGAAAGTCATTATTGTGGATTGGTTAGACATTTTCGAGTTGATAAGACTTTATCACAACTTAATTGAGAGGTATTATTCGCAAAGGATGAGGAGTGATGTCAGAAATTTTGGACAGAGATGTAAAGGTTGTTCGTATGCCAAAGGGGGGAGTCAAAATATGGGCCTATATGAGCCATTACCCATACTAGAGAGGCTGTGCGATGACATTCGATTATATTTTGTGATTGGTTTGGTAAGGAGACAACGAGGTAAGGACTAAATCATTCTGGTTGTTGATATTAGAAATTTTTCTTTATTTTTTATTGGCAGCAACACAAAGCAGCAGCTCCCTTGTGGTAGAACATAAGGATTTTTAAGAAACAAAGAATGGATCCCCAAAGAGAGGAAAGATGATAAAATTAGAATTTGACTGCTAATGTAAGAATATAAAATTTATAAAGAAACATTACATCAAGATGGAACAACTTTATAAAAAATAAACCATAACTAGACAGATAAATAAAACACTGTCAACTATTAAGAAAGGTTTACTTATGTGAACAATATAAACGGCCTCTTGCCTGGCTTCACCTACATAAATTAAAAAGTAAATTACATAAATTTCACTAGGTAAACTATTCATAAGATAACCATGTCAAAAGAAAACATCGCTGGTAACAAATGAAATACACAGTATAAACTGTAATCGGTTTTGAGGTAACAATAATTTGCATCTTACATATGCTTAATAATGGTAAGACAAGAAATGGCTTCTACACGCTCAGCTTGTGTAAACTAAATCACTTCATGAAAGAAATATATATGTACTAGTTTTTTAGAATTTTATTTAGAGAAGCTCTAGAACATTGAAGATTTCTATGAAGAGGAGAATGCAATAAACCTCATTCATGATAAGAAAATGTTCAGTGGCTACCAGTGTTCCTCCAAACTCTTAAGCAGATAAATTATTATTTCAAAGAAATAAAATCTCTTTTCCTGAAGCAGTTGGGGGAACTCAGAGACCAGAACATATATATATTGATCAGGCAACCCTCAGCATGTAGTAATGACCAGGTAATTGTATGTGATATCTATATTTTAACTAGAGTTACGAGGAGAACGCCTTTCATGATAGGAGGAGAATGCCATTCATGATAAGGAAGTGTTCAGTGACTCCCAGAGTTCCTCCAAGCTCTTCAGCAAATAAATTATTACTTCAAGATATAGAAGTTATTTTCCTGAAGGAGTTGGAGGAACTCAGAGAGACCAGAACATACTTATTGATCAGGTGCCTTCCTAGTTCTTTGTATTCCTGATTAGAGGCAAGGATGCAAGCTTGTTATATAGGCCTACAGGAAGCAAGAAAATTCTTGTGGACAAAAGGAAGTAAAAATATTAGATGCATTGAACATAGACCAATTTTAATGTAAATGAGTATGAAATAAGGTCAAGGAATCTTGTGGACAAAAGTAAAAAGATTACATGCATTGAACATAGACCAATTTTAATGCAGGTGAGTATGAAATAAGGTCAAGGATATCCTTTGTAGTGTAAAGTTTTACAATTCTCTCTTATGCACATCCATACGAAGTCTTCAAAATATCATAGCTAGCATTCGTTTTCGTTCTTACCTGCAACCTTACTTTTACATACACAGATTCCAAATTTATTGTGGTTGCTTTCCTTTAGCATATCTCGTCAATAATTAATTTTATTAATTCATAAATTTGTAGAGGAATCTTTGTGCATTAGTGTAAACCTTAAATTTAAATGTTGGTAGTATAGAAATAAATATATATTTAACTTATTGATTGAAGAATTTGTGTCTTTGGTAAAGATTTCAGATCTTGATTTTTTTTTCTCACAAAATATAATCTCTTTATCAATGAATTGTCATATATCCCATGTTGGATCTATGTTCTATAAAGGATCAATTTTGTATGTTTGGGTCAAGTGTACAATTATGGATTTATTATCTATGTCTAGATCCGAACTCATGTAATATATATTGTTTCCTTGATGCTTGCTACTTAACCTTTGTTTTGATTAAGTTAAACATGGAAAAAGGGCTCAAACCTATTACAAGATAGCCTTAGAGGCAAGCAGGACAAATCTCACCAATATGAGATCAAAGAAAACAACAAACAAAGCAAGTCTCCAAAGAAGAGGAACAAGAACCAAATACAAGTAGAGAATAACAAAGACAAACAATGCTTTTGACCAAAGCATGGAATTGAAAACTAGTTTTGTAAGGACCCAAAACCACTAACAAAGGTAGACAATGCAGTTTGAACCCAAATTTCAAAAAAAGGCCTTAGAAGAGGGGCAAGGATGGAATGTAAAGTTCTCCCTCTTTCTAAATCAACTTATGGGTTGACAAGCATAGCATCGAGATTCCTCTTAATATTTTGGGGGGATCCTTTTCCCTCAATGATGTGATCTTTCACTTTTGATGACAACAACCTCTTGTCCTCCAAAGGGATTCGATGTTGGAAGCCAAGAGAAGTCCTAACCTCTTTTGAATCCACCACCAACACCTTATCCCAGGGTTGAGAGCCAATGGAGTTCATCTTTCCATGGAGATCTTGGTACAATAGCCCTAATAAAAACACATTATTGTGGAAGTGGTATCATTGAGAGGTCCCATAATGATATTTCTACTCCCAAATCCCAAGCTTGGAGCACACCATAACACTATTTAGAAACTCGGAATCAACTTCAATGCAAACAAAAAAAATCGTGTAAAGAAATTTTGTTTTATTTTTTGTGACATTTTCTATGGTAATAAACTGACCAACGGTATTAGCAATACCGTGACTAATACTTTCATCCTAGAAATCCAAAGGGAGCTATAACAAATGAACCTAGATAGGAGCCAAGTTAATCTTGGTAGCATCAAAACTAGCTGACCATTTTTAAGATGAATAAAATTCTTACTGTGAAACTAGGGACATTCTTGAAGAACATGGGATAAGCCTTCGATCATTTGAAGGAGAAGAATAAAAATTTGTTCATCAAAGGCTTCACGCTGAGCATACCTAAAGTAGACCAGCAATTTGAATCCAAGTTATGAATAAAATTAGTGCTTGGTCTATGAACTAAGAATCTTCCAATATGAGTAGATTGTGAGCTAGTAGTAGCTTTTTCCACCCACACATACAAACTTGAGAAACAATAGATGTATGAGGAGAATGCACCAAATATATAAGAGGAATAGGGGATTGCATCCCATATTGAAACCATGTACTTTAAGGCCTATGCCAAAACAAGGGGAAAGTTGATAAATAACATTTGTCGAGTTATGAGGGTCAAAACTTCAACTTTCTGAGTAGTAGAGAAAGGAAAGGAGGCAAAATCCAAGCTAGTTAACCCCTTAAATAGTCAACATTGAGACATGGAGATGACTCATATTCTATTCTAATACCAACAACTGGATAAAATAAATGATAGACCACACCAATTGGGGGTATTCTCGCATAACATGTTACTAACTAGACCAACATAGCATGCCAACTCCCATTATAACATCTTCTATTCCTACTTTCACTCCTCTAGCCATAACCTTGTCTATGTAATATGGTAATGGTATTAACACTAGTTTGGGGCTTTCATGTGGAAATCCTATCAATCAATATAATTTTTTTCTAATTTTTTTCACTCTTTCATTTACTTCTCAAAACATTAACCCATTCATTTCCCAACATGTTCTACAAGTCACTTATCAAAATACCAATCCTCATATCATTTATAGTAGTCCAAGTCATATTCCACCGATCCCATTATAAACCAAATGTTACCTACCGATCCCATTATAAACCAAATGTTACAAAATGTTTTTTCTTTAGAACAAAAAAATATCTAGTTGCATTAAAACCAAAATCAATCCCACTCAAATCCTACAACATACCTCACTTGTAGTCCATTGTCATTTTCTATTCTAAAAACTCCAATTCCACAAAATTGAAACACCATTATTTGAGAAGTATAATGGAAAGGTGGATCCAAATAATCATGTATTAGCCTTCAGCGCATTATATAGTGATTTCCTCTTTGAAGGATATCTTTTAACCAAGCTCTTTCCTAAGTCAAATTGAATGACACATCCTTGGATTTATTTTGATCATTAGCAAAAAAATTGATTCACTCTTTCTCATAGCTTATCAATCAATTTCTTCAACATTTCCAAGCTAACATTGGACCACAAGTCACATTCATTGACTTGGTTTATTACAAGCTAGGAGCCAAGGAAAAAGAAACCAATTTCATTAGGTAACATCAAACCCGTTACTCTTAAATTTAATATTCTCTTTAGTATGCCAATGTGGAGTAAGTTTTTATTGCAAACTTATAGCCCAACATTCAAGATAAGATTCTATTAATGATATACCCATCATTTACACATTTGTTAAACACTATTTTTTATTATCAATTATCAGTTAGCCAATAAAGGTGTTCTTTCTCATCAACTCTTGGTTATCAATCTAAAACCACCCAAAATTCCAATTATTAATCATTTAAAAAAAAAATCATCAAGATAAATTCTTCTCATTCTTCTTCCAATAACATTCAAACATAGGTTGTGGGTGAAAGAACTATAGCCTCCTATCAATTTTGATCAAGGGATAGATAATTTTCACAACTTTTAGAGTCCCTTCATTCCATCATGCTCCAATTACTTAACAATAATCTGATTCAACACCCTCCCATTCATCTCATAGATACCACAAAACATTTTCCACCTTATACAATCCAAAAGCATTCTATCAAAATCATTGCACACTTAGACATGATACCGAAAGATGTATGTTTCATAAGCACCAAGTGCAAGACCTAATTTATTCTAAGGTCATCCATGTGGAGGGTGTGAATGATAAAGGGAATAAATCTATCACACTTCCTAATCAAAACCTACAAACCTATACCAATCCATTTCCCACCCATGCAGCTAACCTCATTGATCCATTCATTGATATAATTCTTACATCTATCACCTATGACCATAAATATAGATCAATAGATAATATGGTTAATATGATCAATGTTCCACCTTGCGAAGAAAAACCTACACTCATTCTTAATATAACCTTTACCCATATTGATGTTTGTATGTGTGCACGAGATGGTCCTTTATACATTATTGCTAGAATTAATGATAAACCAACACAAGGAGTATTCATTGATCATGTATGCTTAGTGACTTTGATCATTCAAGAATTCCTCTATGTGCATGAATTATGCAAATAAAAATATGAACAGTTAGTTGTATTGATGAGAGGGCATGATGGTTCTACCCATCCTACAATCAATTCCTTAACCCTTCCCATACAAGTCAGACCTAAGAAATTGGGCATTCCCTTTACCATAATCCCTGCCTATAGTATGCCAAAAGTTAAATAAAGTAAAATTTCCTAAGTTTTCACTCTGCGAGTAAAATAAACTATGTAATAATCCATTGCAATAAAAAAAATTCCTTACAATATTCCAAGAAAGTACATAACTACATACACAACTCCTTCAACCAAGCTTAGTGTATGTAGTTATAAGATATAGATGGTTCAAGAATCCTCCTTTCAAAACCATGGACTCATATGTGGTCCCCCGCACATCTATCAATGAAAGATGGCCCTACCCTTTGACGAAGGTATTGTTTGGGTAACCTTGTATGACATACCACACTAAGCTTAGTGTTGTTTCCTACATGACTAGGATTTATAACCTATGCTACGTACCCCTCATGCATTTAAATGGACACATTGAACTAACAATGGAGCCCCAAGCAATCACACTACTTTTCCCAAAGTATTCTCACTCAGTACATTGAGTGATCGTCTACCATTCACTTACACTATAGCAAGCTTGCTTTGAATTAAGGCCATTATATCTATGCATAGGAAATCCCTCTCCACGAGCAATCTACTCCCTAGGATAACCTATCTCTTTAACACAACCTAAAGTAACACAAATTATTAAGCAAAGTACTAGTTCCCTCCCTTCACTAGATAACAATCCCAAGAACAACCTACTAGTTCCCTCCCTTCACTGGATAAAATTCCTAGGAGTAACCTACCAGCCATCTAGCATAATTAAATATCTAGCTATGAGTGTTCCTTAAGTTGTCTATGTTTGATCATATCTAGTATAATAACAATACCTATGACAAACAATCTTTGTTACCCATCTCTAATAATATCTAGTATAATAATAATACCTATGACAAACAATCCCTCCTATCATTGAGTAATTACAAACAAAATAGAGTAAATAGCTTCCACTTTTCTTTCAAAGAAAGCATTACTTTTCTCTATATGTAAATAACTACAAAGGACTAATTTAAATAGTCAAGAAGAAAATCATTCAACATGAATACAAACAAGGGAAGAATATCCTCATTCCTATGATAAGCTTTCCAATCGACAAGATACAAACAAAACACTTCCAAAACAACAACTAGCCTAGTATCGATCCTCCAATAGGTCTCAATAACCACTATCTCACAAGTTGGAAAATACTTCTCTCAAAATAATAAAAAACTCTCTCACTAATGCTCAAGCTTTCACTCATTGTAATACTCAAAATAATGTAGAAAGATATGTAATCAGAATGTAGAAACTTGCTCAAGGAATAATGTGTCTGAAACAAGTGCACTAGCTCCACTATTTATACAACAATCTGGTAACTACTTAGCCTACAAATTAGGCATTAGTTCTTATAGCATAAAGCATGCACAACAACACATGTATCATAGCTAAAATGTGGTGAATATGTAAGCACATACTCAACTTAAATAGCTACAAATCAACCCTATTGATCAACAACAATTAGAGACTAATTTAAATCTCCACATGATAGAATTCATTTTTCATTTCAACATGGACATATATAGATATAAGGATTCAAAGGTGGTTCCAAGCATCATAATTCACTTGGAGAGATGGCATGGTTTCCTTCATATTAGAAGCAATCAATATCAAACATGTGCCACCAAGTTTATATCGACTAAATCATGGTATGAGTTGATTCACTTAATAAATTGGCTTAAAAAATTCGTCGACATGTAAACATGTCTTTACAACTGTTGGTGGATGAAAAATAACATGGAACTTATAGTTTACTAAGTCCATGGGTTTCCCATAAAAGGTGTCGACTTATTCTATCATTAAACATCGACTTAATGGTTGCTCTTTGTTTGCAAATTACAAACTCTTCTTTCACAAATAACAAGAGTAAAATTCAACTAAAGAATACAGACACATCATTATCATACTTCAACCTTGATTTAGTTGAATAAATTGGCCTTCAAGTTATCTATGATAATTGACTTCAAAGCCATATAAAGTATTTAAATACATACATATATTCTTAACATTTATGTACAAATACATACATATATATATATACATATGTGTGTGTGTGTGTGTGCGGGTGTGTGAGTGTATGTGTGTGTGTGTGTGTGTAAATGTATATGTATATGTTATTATATATATCCATATTTATCATATGTCAATAAAGCATGTATATGTAATTGATATACAAATGAATAAAATCAAGATAGCAATCATATTGTTATATTAATATATTGATTTTGTATACATATATATATATATACTTCTATGTACATCTATATGTATGTATACATGTACCAATACATTCATATGGGCATGTCCATTTTCCACCATATGTGTATATTAATACGTATATATATATGGATATATGCATATACTTTATATATATATATATATATATATATATATATATATATATGTTCAATTCTCACACCAAATCATACACAATTACTATGGTATTGATAAGAGACTATGAGTGATATATCTATACATATACCTATGTATGTTGTTAGTTACATCAGATAGTTCCATGCGCATAAGCACCTCATGGATGAGTGTGCATAGATGCATCTACCTATGTAGCCTAATGTATGCATTCCTTGTTACATATGGTCTATCATCATCATGCATGCATGTACATATTCATATTCCTCATATGTTCCACATATCAATACAAGCATAGTAACAAGGAAAGAATTCACAAGCTCAAATAGATACACATCACCCAGTACTGCACTCAAAAGTAAATAAAACCCTTACTAATGTAGACATATTGACTAAGGATGACTTACCAACTTCCCACTTAATAACCCAACTCAATTATTCTACTATGGTGTGTGTAAGCTCAGATAGGTTACGTTACTGGCTACCCGACCAAGACCTTCTCCTAAGTGATACTTCCCCTTCTCCTAGAGGAATTGAGCATATACTTGCAGCCACTAACACATGCACATGATTGTTAGCTATTCACAAAGTATGCAATACACATAATACATCTCCAAAGTTAGAATATCAATTCAATATTCATCCAATCACATAAATGCATTCCTTCATATAACATTTAATGAGATGAAATTCATTCATAAAATAGTGATAACAAAGTGGAAGTACAATTTATTCATCCACCGAATTCACATTATTGCATTCACTTTTACCATACATAGTAATAGTAAATAGAAATTACACAATTGGGGTGTAACATACTTCCCCCCTTGTGAATCATCATCCCTGATAATTTTATGTAGCAACATAAAACAAAACAAACAATCAACATATTGTTTCAAGCATTCTCAAAAGCATCTAAAATGTGAGGACACTTTTGCTGAATCTCAACATAATCTTCCCAAGTGGCTAAGTCTTTTGCATACTGGTCCCACTAGACTTTGCACTGCAAAACCTCCTTTTAACGCAAGCAAAGCTTACACATTTTGAACACCTTGATAGGCTTAGTGTTACCACTCTAGGGTCCTGTACTTGTAAATCAGTCTAATCAATCACATGATTATCATCGATTACATACCTCTTTAGGTAAGTCACATGGAAGACATTATGCATTCTAGAAAGATTTGGTGGTAATTCTATTTGATAGGCTACTAGATTCACTTCCTCTATAATCTCAAAAGGTCCAACATAACATGGGGATAACATGGAAGACTTTCCAAATTTAATGGATCTCTTTTGAGGTTTCACTCTCAACAACATTTTGTCACCTATGGAAAAATTTAGGGGCACTCTCTTAGCATCGACATAACTTTTCTAATGATAGTTAGCTTCAACCAACCTTTGCTTAAATTTTTTAACTTGCTCATCCATTTCAGCCAACATCTTTGGCCCAAGACTCACTCTATCCTCAAGTCTATCACAACTTATAGGAGTTCGACACTTTCCGCCATACAATGCTTTGAAAGGAGCCATCTTTATTGCAGAATGATAAGAATTGTTGCAAGAAAATTCTACTAAGGGTAAGTAGCCTTCCCACTTGTACTAATGATAAATGCAATACATTCTCAGTAGGTCTTCCAATACTTGGTTCACCCTTTTATTTTTTCCATCCATTTCTTGATGATATGTTGAGCTAATATTCAACTGGGCCCCTAGTGTAGAAAACATGGTTTTCCAAAACATAGAAGTGAATCGTGCATCCCTACTCAAGATAATCTTCTCTGGAATTCCATGCAACCTAAACACTTCTTGCACAAACTTTATTTCTATGATAGGTGCTCCATTAGTTAGATTCCTGGGTATAAAATGTGTGAATTCGGTAAGCTTATCTACTACCACAAGAATGGCATTGTGCTTATTCCTTGATACAGGCAATCCTTGTGCAAAGTCCATACTTATGACTTGTCACTTCCTCTATAGTATGTCATGTGGATATAACAAGCCTACAAGATGATGAGGGTATGCTTTCACCCTTTGAAATTCTAGACATGTAGCCACAAAATTAGTAGCATCTCCTTTCATCCCTTTCCAAAAATATAAAGGCTTTACATCTACCATCATTTTGGTCACACTAGGGTGTCTAGAGTACAGTGCTTCATGTCCTTATTTCTATACTAGATTCCTTAACTCTCCTACATCAGGTACATAAATCCTACTTTTATATCTAAGTAATCCATTAGGTTCAAAATAAAAGCCCTCATACCTAGAATCTTGTGGATTAATAGCAAGTACCTGCTTGACTTGCAAGTAGTACTCATCCTCTTTGCACTTTTGAAACACTTTTCCCTTAAAATAATTTTGAATTGTCACTATTGAAGAAATATGATGTCTTTGACTCAAGGCGTCAGCAACCCGATTCTCTTTCCCTTTTATATAATTGATATTGAAGTGATAGTCAACTATTAACTCCAACCATATTCATTGCCTAGCATTCAGATTAGGTTGAGTGAAAAGGTAATTTAACCCATTATGGTTAGTTTTCAATTCAGATGGTTTTCCTAACAAATAGTTCCTCCACATTTAAAATGTGTGAACCATAGCTACTAACTCTAATCTTGCAATGCATAATTTTTCGCATAAGGTTTTAACTTTCTAGATTTGTAAGCAATCACTTTCCTATCTTGCATTAACACACCTCCTAAACCTTCCCCACATGCATCTATTATAACCATAAAGTTACCCTCAAGATCGGTTCAATGGTCAACTTCTCTTTAAGTAGATCAAAGTCTTCTTGAATCTTCTCAGTCCACTCAAATTTCTTTCCTTTTCTCTATAAAGAACTAATTGTAAAATCAATCTTGGAGGTCACTGTAACAAACTTCCTATAGTACTCTGCTAGACCCATAAAAATTCTTACCTCTGACACATTCTTGGGTACTGGACACTAAATTATGGCCTTGATCTTGGCTAGATCTATGAAGATTCCATTTGTTGAGATCACATGACCTTGTTAATGCACCCTCATTTGAAAGAAAGTACACTTAAATAGTTTACCATACAACTTGTGTTTTCTTAACCATCGTAGGACTATCTCTAAATGTCTACAATAATCTTCCTCATCCTTAGAATAAATCAAGATGTCATCTAGAAAAACTAAGACTAATTTATCTAAGCAATCCATAAATACACTATTCATCATATTCATAAATGTAGCAAGTGCATTTGTTGACCCAAAAGGTAAAACTATGAATTCATAGTGTCCATATCTGGGTTTGAATGTAGTTTTAAAGATATTTTCATCTCTAATTCTCAACTAGTGATATCCAGATCTCAAATCTATTTTAGAGAATATGGCAGGTCCTCTCATTTGAACAAAAAGATCATCAATGTGGCAACACATACTTATTCTTCACCTTGGCTTTGTTAAGCATATGATAGTTGATGCACAAACACAAAGTACCATCCTTCACTTTCACAAAAATAACCGGTGCTCCCCAAGGAGAAACACTTGGTCATATCAACCTTTTGACAATAGTCATCCAATTGTGCCTTAAGCTCCATTAAATTGATTGTTGTCATCCCATAAGGAACCTTGGAAATAGATTGAGACCCTAGAACTATATCTATAAAGAAATTAAATATCCTCTTTGATGGTAACCTAGGTAACTCATCTAGAAACACATCTGAAAAATTTCACAATATAGAATACCTTTCCATGTCAGACATTCCAATGTCATCTATTTCACCATATTCGATATCTTGGAAGCTATGGTATTTCAAGTTATCAAGATCTTCTTCAAGTTCTTCAATATTAATGACGAAGAGTTTACACCCTTTCTTCTTAGCCCTCACTAGTTTCATTGTTGAGATTTGATGAATCTTAACCTCTCTAGGTATCCCTGGGAAATTCACTCGGTTACTAAGATCATCTAGGAATTCAACAGTTTTCACATGACAATCTACCTTATCCCTATGTCTCCATAGCCAATTCATACCTAGGATAACATTATAGGATCCCAAAGGTGCGACATATAGGTTTACTTCCGTAGAGAAACAAGGTAGCTCTATCGTAGCCTCAAACAAAAAATGTTCCACCTTTGCTCTTGTCTAGTTTGCATACTCTACATCCCAAGACATTGCCATGTGTCCATCCTTTCTAGATAATTGCTTAGCTACTCTAGGTGAAACAAAATTATCAATTGCACCAATATCAATAAGAACTGAAATGGGTAAACCAAACAAAATACCTAGATTCTGAATGGGAGTTGCTTGATACTATGCTTGGTGGTCATCCCTTGCAACATGTATCCTTTGTTAGAACATTTCCCACTAAGTAGGTAGTGAATTTATGGAAGGATTACTAGGACAATCTCTAGCAAAGTGCTCTCCCCCACATGTATAGCATCTTGTAAATGGTACCCTCTTCTTTGTGTGTTCTCTAGATCTACTAACGTTTCCACCAACATTGTTCGAACCATTCCTCTTCTTCTCTCTTCTCAACTCTTTTTCACTATTGCAGTTACCTTTTTCTACTTTTTTAGGTACATTTTGTGCAACCTCCACCTTCTTTCGAGTTGGCTTGTCAAGAATTTTCACAACCTTAATATGTTCTCTATTTTCCTTCCTATTAAAGGTATCCCTAAGCTTTTTCTCCTGCTTAATTGCCTTCTCATGTACAAGATCCATAGTTGTTGGACCATGCATATCCACTTTGCCTCCAATTTTATTATTCAGTCCCATTATAAATTTCCTTATTTGGAAACATTCATCATTATGATGTATAGGAACATAATGTAGAAATTAGGTAAACTTCTCCCAATACTCATTGAACGACATATTTCCTTATTTCAAACTCTAGAAATCTATGAGCTTTTGGTCATAGTATAGTTGGGGAAATCATTGCTTGTAGAAAATATCAACAAATTCCCCCTATGTCAGCCTCCATGAGTTGATAGTGAGTTCAATTTTTCTGTTCATCCCTTAATTGTTCATACCTATCCAAGAATGGATAGTAGCCCTCAAATTTATTAGCAGATGCATAGTTATGAGGTTTAGTGCCAATATGGTGTTGGTCAACAATATATTCTACCCTTTTCATAGACATTTGTTCCTGAGACCATTTCATATCTAGTTGCTCTTGAGGTACATATCGCTCTAACGAGGGAGCAAACCCGAGACACAAAACTATACTCACAAATTAGAGAATAATATTTTATTCAAAATATGGAACTCTTACATGTAGAGGATCTCAAATCCTTGAGCTTTGCAATGCATGCAAGCTACAAAAATTTACAGAAATTTCAAAAAACTACCCAAATTCCCCTTTCACATGTGAACTCTCTTTCTCCAAAAAGCTACCCAAAAATTAGAAACTAGCCCATAAATAGCCCCTTTTTAGTTTGGAGCCAAAAATGACATTTGAGATAAGATTTTTCACAGTTTGGTGCCAAAATTTACAATTTGAAATTCCAAAACTGAGCCCTAATTCGAAAATTGGCAATTTTCCAAAAATCGGCCAACTACCGGAAGCCATAACTTTTGATCCGAGACTCCATTTTTCGAACTGTTTGCACCATCGGAAAGGTCTCAAAGTGAAGAATGCGCTAAAAACCTGATCCATCAATTCTAATGATTTATGGGCCCGTACAGGACTATTTGGTGCCTCAAACTGGACTCAAAAGGTCTTTCAGGGAAAAAAGCAGAAATTGAAACTTGAATAACTTTCAAACCATGAATGATATTGACCTGATTCTTTCACCAAAGTTCTTATCTTTCCATCTTGAACCTTCCCATAAATTGTGCCTTCCCACACCTTCAAATTCACACCTGCTAAAAATAGGAGTTGAGCAGAAAAAGCAGAAAAGCAGTTTTGAAAGTTGGGAACTCTTATTCGACCAAAAGGGTATCCAAAAATGCAAAAAAATCTACAAAAAGAAAAAAAAAGGAACATAAATTGAAAGCATATTTTTGGGTGATGGAAGATTTCCCTCACACCACTAGATGCTCCTACATCATGCTCAGACTCGTTACTCGAGGAAATTACTATTACTTCATACATTGGAAGAAATTTAGGTTACCTAAAGATAAATGTTCTACTAACACTTCCTTCTGAGGGCATATCCCTGGAAAATGATAATGACAGAATTTTCTAGTGAAATGGAAGGTAGATTTTTGTACATAGCCTCCATCTTCATCTTGTCATGTTGTACTAATTTGACAAAGTGCGTGACTAAAATTTTTGGTGTTACTCAACCAGCCAATATTGTTGTAGTTCGTTCCCTCTATTGTTCTAATGATGGCTTCTCTTTCCCTCTTAGCCTTGAGCTAGAACTTGTTTCTAATTAATAACTTTTGAGTCATTAATCTGAGATGCACCATCCTAGCACAAGAATTCGCAACATTAGATAATGTTGGAAGGAAAGAATGATGAGCTCATAGGTTCTAGAGATAAACCTGGTAACTCAGATACCACATGTAATATGCCAAAAGCTCACCAAAGTAAATTTTCCTAAGTTTTCATTGTGTGAGCAAAATAAACGATGCAATAAGCCATTGCAATAAAAATAAATTCCTTTCTTTATTGAGAATATATGAATACATATGCTATAACAACATACAATAAAGATTTACATTTCATTACAATAATCACAAGTACAATATTCCAAGAAAGTACATAACTACATACACAACTCATTTGAGCTTCATAGCATAAGATATATATGGTATAGGAATCCACCTTTCAATACCTTGGTCTTATGTCACCTGCTAAGGAGGAGAAGCATCACTCAAGTGTTCTTCCACCAACCATAGACTCATATGCAGTCCTCCACACATCTATCAATGATAGATGGCCCTACCCTTCGATGAAGGTATTGGTTGGGTAATTGCATATGACATACCACTCTGAGTTTAGTGTTGTGCCCTACATGACTAGGATTTATAACCTATGCTAGATACCCATCATGCATTTAAATGGACACAATGAACTAAAAATGGAGTCCTGGTCAATCACACTACTTTTCCCAAAGTATTCTCACTTAGTACTTTGAGTGATGTTCTACCATTCACTTATAGCAATATCGTTTTGACTTAAGGCCATTATATATATGCTTAGGAAATTTCTTTCCACGGGAAAGTTGATCCCTAGGATAACTTATCTCTTTAACACAACCTAAGGTAACAAAACTCATTACAAAAATTACTAGTTCCCTCCCTTCACTAGATAACAATCTTAGGATCAACCAACTAGTTTCCTCCCTTCACTGGATAACAATCCTAGGAGTAACCTACTAGCCATCTAGCATAATTAAATATCTAGTTATGAATGTCCCTTAAGCTGTCTATGTTTGATCATATCTAGTATAGTAACAATACCTATGACAAAAAATCTCTCTTACCCATGTCTAATCATATCTATTATAATAATAATAGCTATGACAAAAAATATCTCCAATCATGGAGTAATTACAAACAAAATAGAGTAAATAGTTTCCACTTTTTTTTCAAAGAAAACATTACTTTTCCATATATGTAAATAACTACAAAAGACTAGTTTAAATGGTCAAGAAGCAAATCATTCAACACTAATAAAAAAAAAGGGAAGAATATCCTCATGCCTATGATAAGCTTTCCAATCAATTGGCTGCAAACACAACACTTCGAAAACAACAACTAGCCTGGTATCGATCCTCCAACAAGTCTCAATAACCATTGTCTCACAAGTTGGAAAATACTTCTCTCAAAATAATAAAAAACTCTCTCTCTAATGCTCAATCTCTCACTCACTATAATAGTCAAAATAATGCAGAAAGGTATGTAATTAGAATGTAGAAACTTGCTCAAGGAATAATGCATCCTAAAAAAGTGCACTAGCTCCACTATTTATATAGCAATCTAATAACTACTCATCCTACAATTTAGGGATGAGTTCTTACAGTAGCAAGCATGCATAGCAACACATATATCATAGCTAAAAGGTGGCAAATATGTAAGGAAATAATTAACTTAACTAGCTACAGATCAACCCTATTGATTGATAAGAATTAGAGACTAATTCAAATCTCCACATGGTAGAATTCATTTTGCATTTCAAAATGGACATTTATAGATATAATGATTTGAAGGTGGCACCAAGCATCATAATTCACTTGCAGAGATGGCACAATTTCCTTCATATAAGAAGTAGTCAATATCAAACATGTGCCACCAAGTTTATATCGACTAAGTCATGGTATGAGTCAATTCACTTAATAAATTTGTTTGACAAAGTCGTCGACATGAAAACACACTTTTATAGCTATTGGTCAAGGAAAAATAGCATGGCACTTGCAGTTCACTAATTCCATAGGTTTCCCATAAAACATGTTGACTTATTCTATCATTAAACACCAAATTAATGGTTGCTCTTTGTGCATAGATTACAAACTCTTCTTTTGTAGACAACAAGAGTAAAATGTGGCTAAAGAATACAGTAACATCTTTATCATACTTCGGCCTTGATTTAGTTTAATAAATTGACCTTCAAGTTATCTATGATAATCAACTTCAAAGCCATATATAGTAATTAAGTACATACATATATATTGGTTCACATATATATCCATATTTATCATATGTCAATAAAGCATTTATATGTAATCAATATACAAAAAAATATATTAATATATTGATACATTCATATGGGCATGTCCATTTTCCACCATACATGTATATTGATACATATATACATATGGATATATGTATATATTATATATATATATATATAAACACATGTTTGATTCTCACACCAAATAATACACAATTACTATGTTATTGATAAGAGACTAGGAGAGATATATCTATATATATATACTTATGCATGCCATTAGTTCTATCGGATAGAACTCCATACACATAAGCAACTCATGCATGAGTGTGCATAGATACATCTACCTATGTACCCTCATGTACATGTTCCTTCTTGTGTATGGTGTATCATCGTCATGAATGTGTGTGCACAGACATATTCCTCATATGTTCCACATATCAATACAAGCATAATAACAAGGAAAGGACCCACAAGCTCAAACAGATAAACATCACCTAATAATGCACTCAAAAGTATAAAAAAACCCTTGCTAATCCAAACATATTGACTAAGGCTAACTTACCAACTTCCCACTTAATAACCCAACTCAATTATTCCATTGTACTGTGTGTAAGATCATATAGGTTACATTATTGGTTACCCGACCAAGACCTTCTCCTGAATGATACTTCCCCTCTTCCTAGAGGAATTGAACATATACTTGCAACCACTAGCACATGCACTTGGTAGTAAGTTATTCACAATGTATGCAGTATACATTTATACATCTCCAAAGTTAGAATATCAATTAAATATTCATCCAATCACATAAATGCATTCCTTCATATAACATTAAATGAGATGACATTCATTCATAAAGTAGTGATAACATAGCGCAATTACAATTTATTCATCCACTAAATTCACATTACATTCACTTTTACACTATATAGTAATAGTAAATAGTAATTACACAATTGGGGTGTAACACTACCTCAAATCAATTTTGTGGGAAATTAGGTCATCTATGGCTTTATTCCATGAATTTAATTCCCTCTATTATCCATAAATTCCTTAAGTTCCTATTTGAAATAAAAATACACACTATATCATAGTTGATTTGGGCCATTGTCTCTTCCTAGAAAATTTTCCCTCAACTAATTTTTGTAACAACCAATCCAACCCACTCAACCCCATGATTATCATCCCTTTCTCTCATATCAAAAATTCAAAGATAGCCATATTTGTTAATTATCTCTTACCAACACCTCTACTCTTATTGTTACCTTTGAGGTTCCTCGATCTCTTATAGCTATGATGGCCATTCCTCCTAATCCATAGTTAATGAAAGAAACACAACCTAGACCAGGTATCCTTCCCTAACCCCAAGTGTTTAGAATTTATGCCATGGTTCCACCTTTGACATCCTAGGAAGGACCACGAGGTGAATTCCTGATGCAGTCTATACTTTCTCATACTTCTAGGATTACTTTTGTTCCTCTTGTTTCTTTGGATCTTGGAGGAAAGTAGTTTACTACATGTAAACCCATTAGCCCCATTCTTTTCAAAACTTTGTTGGTTCATTTCATTCCTCCTACAAGGGAATAAAATGATTTAAGGTTGGAAAACACCAAATTTCCCCTTTCACAATCTCAATATCATACAAATTAAATCAAAATTTAAAGGAATCAAGGAGAGAATGATGTTCTATGGCTTCATAGCTTGTTGAAGGAAGTGAAACTTTACTTAAGGATCCATCTCCCATACAACTAGATTTTTATGAGGTTCCTCTCTCTCATCTATCTTTTCTATCACCTAATTCTACTCCACACTCATCACCAAAACATGAAACAAGCCTTATCTTTCCCAACTAAGCCAAAGACTAAAAATCTTTCCATATTTTCCACTATCAAGTCCACAAGATTCTTCCACCCCCTCCCAAATTTCCTTTTATGATTGATATTTCTCATGACCATGTTGATAGCACTAGCATAACACCAATTAGGGCTTAGGGCTCATCCCTTAGGCCTTACATCCTAGGGTTAGCGGTTTATAATCTTGATATCCTAGGGTTCATGAGATGCTTAGAATAACAAATCTATATGGATTAGGGGTTTAGGGTTCATTTCCTAGGATTTAGGTCTTAGGGTTAAGGGTTTAAGATCTTCATATCCTAGGGTTCTTGAGATTCTTAGAATAACAAATCTATATTGGTTAAGGGTTTAGTGTTCATCTCCTAGGATTTAGGTCATATGGTTTAGGGTGTAGGGTTCCTAGGGCTCATGAGATGCTAAGAATAAAAAATCTATGTAGCTTAAGGGTTTGGGGCTCATATCCTAAGCCTTAGGTCCTATATTTTAGGGTTTAGGGTTTCTAGGGTTCACAAGATGCTTAGAATAACAAAGGTATGTGGGTTAAGGGTTTAGGGATCATCTCCTAGGCCTTAGATCCTAGGATTAATGGTTTAGGATCTTCATTTCCTAGGGTTCATGTAATGCTTAGAATAACAAATATATGTGGGTTAAGGATTTAGGTTTCATCTCTTAGGCCTTAGGCCATATGGTTTAGGGTTTAGGGTTTCTAGGGTTCGCGAGATACTTAGGATAAAAAATCTATATGGGTTAAGGGTTTAGGGTTCATCTCCTAGGATTTAAGTATTAGGGTTAAGGGTTTAGGATCTTCATATCCTAGGATTCATGATATGCTTAGAATAAAAAATCTATATGAGTTAATGGTTTAGGGTTTATCTCCTAGGATTTAGGTCTTAGGGTTAAGGGTTTAGGATCTTCATATCCTAGGGTTCATGAGATTCTTAGAATAGAAAATCTATATGGGTTAAGGACTTAGGGTTCATCTCCTAGGTTTTAGGTCATATGGTTTCTAGGGTTCATGAGATGCTTAGAATAAAAAATTTAAGGTTTCATGAGATGCATCCCCTTAATCCACTTTCTTACATCCCTTTAAGTCATTATTTCAACTCCCCCTTAATCCACCCTCTTCATCCCTTTAAGTCATTCTATCAACTCCACTTAATCTACCCTCTTGCATCACCTTAAGCCATCCTCTTAAAGGACCCTTAATTTATATCCTCTTACATCCCCTTAATCCACCCTATTACATCCATTAAGTCACTCTATATAGGTTAAGGGTTTAGTGCTCATCTGCTAGGATCTAGGTCCTATGTTTTGGGGTTTAGGCATTAGAATAGTTAGAACCTTACATAGACTCATTTTTGTAAACATAAATCTTTGTATTGTGAGATTGTTTAGCTCTATTGAGATTTTTTGTAAGTTTTCTATAGTATTGTCATATGTTTATCTTTGGTGTATCACTTGTTAGCGATAGGTTTTGGATTCAATTACATCTTTCTTACTCTTTTCCTTTATCATTCTATAGTCTTCCCAAGATATCTTAAGGGGAACCAGCCCATAATCTGGAGGTTCAGTTCATTCCCAGGTCATCCACAACCTCAAAGTGTTCCCATGTGTCAATAGGTTGCTATAGTTGATAGCTTAGCAAGGGTGCAAACTTTATTTGACAACACTAACTTGAAATATTACACTTAAAAAATGTAGTCATGAGTTAAAGTGAGATTAGAGATCTTATACAAAAGGAGATGGCGTTGTCTATCTATCATGATGTATGAGAAAAAAATCCTTTTATTCTAAAACATGGATCTAAATAAGTAGGCTCATCATGAATCAATCCTTTAAGTTTAGGTTTGGGTCTAGGGATGATCCTAATATTGGGACCTTATCACTTTTGAGTGTAAGCATATAATTGGTGGCATAGAGTTATCACCACCATGATGACCAGTTAAGTTATGAATTCAACGCTTCTAAGCTAGATGAAATATGATTGGTTGATTAAGTTGGTATTTAATTATGAATTAATATTATATTAAATAAATAAATAGTAGTCACTAAGGGGTAGTGATTACAATCCTTTGAAATATTTCTAAATCTAAGGGTTTATAAATTGGTCTTTAATAATAATTTATGTCTACTTTCACTTAGTATATTTTTTATGTTTTGGGGATTCTTTGAGATCCAAATATATAAGTACCTCTAGTCTAATATAATTATTATAGGCACTTTCATTGTAGAGTTCTTGAGTCACTGTCTACTTCTTTCTCTAAATCTCCTTATATTTTTCTATGTGACATCCTCAAACCATCCCTAGATTTGAAGCCTTTAGAATAGTCTATATGAAACCATTTTAAGCCGTATTCAACCTTTTTTTATGTCTATATTTAATTCTAGAGGTAATCTCAGCTCCAAATAACCCTTTTTAGTCCTTTGATCTAATGAGATTTTACATCATTTTTATAATGTTTATTACCCAACCATATAGCTAAATTCTCAAATAGACATTAGAACTCAATTTCCATGAAAAGTAAATATCAATAAAATCTTTATTGGATCATATTCATGAAATTACTTCACAATCTATCACGAAGGGCTATAATATGAGGAATCATCCTTGAAATATACATATGCATGTACTTAGTGTGCAAATTATAACCCTCTTAGATAATGTTTTCTGAAGCTTCTTCCTCTTCAATCTGCACTTCTTTTTCCTTATATTTTTATTCTTCTTTGCACAATACAATAGAGAGGGGGTTGAAATAGTTGTATCTTAAAACTTCAAAACCCTAACAAACATTTAGATCCACAATAATTCAATTATCCCTTAATCTGTTAGAATGATTGATCATGAAAATAGATAACAAAAGCATAACCAAATCAACAACATGAATAAAGAAACACCAAAAATTTATGTGGAAAACCCAAGAAGGGAAAAGGAATGGTGAGGATTAGCTCACAATATAAAGTAATATCAATAGAAATTACAAAGGACTCACTATTGGAGGGCTCGCTGCTAGAATAGAAAGGAAGATATAGAAGAGTGTTACAATGATAAATCCATCTCAATTCAATAGAAACATTCACCATTGCATCAAAAACACCTTCACATTCTTACTGAAGATTGTAGACACATTTTTCTCACTACATCCAGTAATCTAATACATGAAAGCTTGCACTACACTTCACAAATTCACACCTTACAACTATGCAATTAACATCATTCACATCACACACATCTATCTTATCATTCCTCAACACCTCAACACATATTTCTACCATCTTCAACCTTGAAAACATTCTCCAAGGTCAGCTATGCACCTCAACTATGCAAATTCAAATTAGGTTAGAACCAAAAAAATTCTCGTAGAAGAAAAAGTGAAGGAGGACTACAACACACCTTAACTCAAACCTAAATCCACTCATACATGCCACACCATGATTCCAAAAACATAGAAGCAACTTTGAATTTGGTGTAAACACCCAAGGTTGATCGAACCTAGTTAACACTATTAACATATAAGTACACGCTTCCTTAAATCAAAAGGAAACTCATGAAAAATAAATGCCACTTGAACATAATCTGGAATATTCCACAAAACACCTTGAAATCCAAAAAATTCCTTTGCAACAACTTTTACCTAAAGAATGTGCACACCCAGTACACTCAAGCATTCCTTCCATACATTGCAACTCAAGAAATTAACTTTTGAATCACCAAACCTCAAAAAAAATCAACTAAAGAAAGATGCAAACACTATCAACACCCTCCCAAATCCGTAAGACTTGAAACCACTTTGCAAAAAAATGTGGAGCAAAACCATTTCTCCTAGACACCTTTGTAATCATAGTTCACACAACTTCCTCTGCTCAACGATCCAACCCAAAATTTTGGATGGAACACCTCTAAACACCAATTCAATCAACATATCCAAACCACACAAGATCTCCAACATAGAATAAATGTAAAGAGAAACAAGAACACTACTCTGCAACATAGAACACCATGCAACACATTTTTCCTCTTTTTATTCAAATTTTCTCAAAAGAACTTGAAATCCAATCACTAGAGACACATCCTCAACATCTTTAGCACTTCCTCATCACCATCAAGCCAACTGTAATATAGCAACTCAACCATACATCTATAGATAGAATCTTGTCAAAGCAATACTAGAGGTTGAGGCCAATAGCTTACTAAAGACAACATAATGCAACTAATCAAAGCATCATTAGAGATAACATCAACTTAATACCAACTGCTCACACTCTTGCAAAAATATCCTACTCATATAGTTGACACCAATGATGACACCAAAGCTTCTTGACATCAGTGACAACACCAACTATACATACTTACAACAACATCCCCCTTTGTCATTGATTGACAACACATGATGTGAAAAACCATCAACATCAAACAAAACTTTGATCCTAAATATTCTTCTCAATACCAACTCATTATCTCTTTTCCCCCCCTTACACAACTAGCTCATTATCTATTTCCCTTTTTCACATGACTCATTATCCCATTTGACATCAATGGCAAAGGGTAATAGATTTACATCTCTCCCATTGATATTAAGCATCCTTGTACTACTTTGCAATTTCCTTTCCTTTACTACTTTGCATACTCCCCCTTAGGAGCACACACCATACTACATCAATCAACAAGCATTGCAAAATGAAAAAACTCACTCATCCTGATTGCAACAACCAATAACGCCACTACCTACTCCCCGTGAGAGGTAGCCACGAACATCAACCTAGACCAAATAATGAATCTTGAGATCCACTAGATTGATGCATCTCCTTATGCATCTAGTTCAAAGAAGGAGGGGCAGTAACCCCAAAATTCTCTTGGAGATACTCAAAAGTATCCTTAGGAGAAGCCTTAGTAAATATATCAGCAACCCGATCCTTTGTAGGCACATATTCATACTTCACTTCATTCCCTACAACCTTCTCTATGAAAAATTGATACCAGATTGAGATATTATTTGTCCTTGAATGCATTACCAGATTCTTTGATAAATTGATAGCACTTGTATTATCATAGAAGATAGAAACTGGTTCGTCATATACTACTTTGATATCCTTGAATGCTTGCCTCATCCACAACACTTGTGTGCAGCAAGATGCTACTACAATGTATTCATCCCCTATAGTAGATAAAGTAACTAAGTCTTGTTTCTTGCTTAGCCATGACACCAATCTGCATCCAAGAAAAAATGCAGACACCACTTGTACTTTTTCTATCATCTACACAACCAACCCAATTTGCATCTATGTAAACACTTGAAGAGTAAAGTTAGTATCCTTTGGATACCACAAGCCATGATTCATTTTTCCCTTCAAATATTTGAATATCCTCTTCACTGCTGTAACATGTGACTCTCTAGGGTCTTCTCAAAATCTAGCCACAAGAAAAACTACATGCATGATATTTGGTCTAGTATTAGTTTGATATAGCAATCCTCCAATCATTGCTCTATACTTGCTTTAATCAACCTTAGGAGATTCATCGTTCTTTCTCAACTTGCAACTGGCAACCACAAGGGTACATACTGGTTTAGAATCTTCCATTTCAAACTTCTTTAAAATTTCCATGACATTCTTTGATTGTGAAATGAAAATACATTTATATGTCTGATTGATTTGTAGCCAAAGGATGAAATCCTTATGTCTTGGAAAATCCAAAAACATACCAATAGCTTCCATTCTTTCCATCAGAGAAAATGTCTCCTCAAATTCTATTCCTTCTACTTCTAAGTATCCTTTATAGACAAGCCTTGCCTTGGTTCTTACCATTTCTCCATTCTCATCTAGTTTGTTTGGAATACCCACTTACTTCCAATCAAATTCTTGTCTACTAGTCTTGAGACAAGTTACCAAGTTTAATTAGATTCTCAATCTACATTAGTTCTTTTTCCACAACCTTGATCCAATAGTCATCCTTGCATGCTTGAATCACTTTTTTGTGTTCAACTTTAGAAAGTAAACATAGATTTACCTAGATTCTCTACCAACTTCCCTCTTGTTAGTACACCTTTTCTCTTATCACCAATTATTTGTTCTTCATAATGATTCTTTTGCACATAAGTTTAGGAGTTTTAGGAATCCTTTCTGGAGCTTTTTCCTCTTCAATCTACATATCTTTTTCCTTAGCTTTTTCTTCTTCTCTCCAAGAAGACTCATTTTTTTGATATCCATCTATCACCACTGTAGTCTTTTGTAGGTCGTCATCAACCTTGAAAATTGCAATCTCAACAATATTTCTTAGCCTCTTGTTGTAGTACTAGTAAGCTTCGCTTCTTGTAGAATATCCAAGGAGGATATCTTCATCATGTCTTGCATCAAACTTTCCTAAGTTTTCTTCATCTCTTTTGATATATCATTTTCTTCCAAACACTTTGAAGTATTTGATATTAGGAATTTCCTTCCATACCATAGCACATAGGGAGTCTTTGTGTGATTTTCTCTTGCTTTCACTTTGTTAAGTATGTAAACAATAGTATGAAACTTCTCTCCAGTAAACTTCTGATAGATTTTCTTCTGATAAGTAGGAGGTATTTTTCCACAGCGTGCCAAATTATGATATTGCTATCAGGATTCAACCGTGTAGTTTCGAGTCAAACTCATTGACCCATGTTTCATGAGTAGTGGTTCAACAAGAACCCATCTCTCATGATATCGAATGGTCCCTTAGCACTCATTGCATCTAGGTGATGCTCACGAGGTGAAGCCAGGGAGGTCACCCATCCAGTCTGCTCCGCTCAGCCGCTTAACAGGGAGTTTTCTCCAAGGTTAAGCCAGTTGTTACCATTGCAAAACCTTCAGCAAGTGTTGTGCCTTATGAACCATTCATAATAGAGCCCCTTTAGCTCATCAATTGATAAGTAGGAGGTATTTTTTCTGCCAAATTATGATATTGCTATGATTCAACCGTGTAGTTGTCAAACTCATTGACCCATGTTTCATGAGTAGTGGTTCACAAGAACCCATCTCTCATGATATCCTGGTCCACTTAGCACTCATTGCATCTAGGTGATGCTCACTGAAGCAAGTCCCGGGAGGTCACCCATCCCAGTACTGCTCCAGCTCAAGCGCGCTTAACCAGGGAGTTTTCTCCAAGGTTAAGCCCGCTTGAGTTGTTACCCCATTTGCAAAACCTTCAGCAAGTTTGACTCGAAACTACACGGTTGAATCCTGATAGCAATATCAAGATTTTCTTCTATCATCATTGTCCTTGTAGCTTCTTGAATAGTCCTATTCTTTCTTTCAACTACTCCATTCTGCTGAGGAGTCCTAGGGGTAGATAACTGCCTCTTTATTCCTTGGTTCTCACAAAATATATTGAACTCATTAGAGGTGGACACTCCACCTCTGTCAAAACTCAAGCATTTGATTTTCAGATGCATTTCATTCTCAATCATAAATTTGAATGCTTTAAACTTATGTAGAGCTTTTGATTTTTCCTTGAGAAAATTAACCCATGTCATTCTAGAATAATCATCAAACAATAGCATGAAATGCTTGTCAACTTGAGGACTTCTTACTCTAGTAGGACCACAAAGATCTATAAGCACCAGTTCCAATAGTTCGATAGAAGGTTGTTCTTTGACTCTAAAACTTCTTCTTTCTTGCTTTTCAACTTGACATTCCTTACATACAACATTAATAGGTTTTATAATATTTAGTAGATCTCCAATAGCTCAAATTGAACTTATTCTCACTAGGCTATCAAAATTGGCATAACACATTCTTCTATGCCATAGCCAACTCTCACTAATTCAAGTCATGAAACAATAACCATCAACTCCTTTGCTCTGATAAATATTTCCATCTATCCTTCTTCTAGTATCAACCATAGTTTCAAATACTTTTCTAATCTCACAACCATCATCCTGAAACATAAGATTATATCCTTTGTAACACATTTTATTGACACTAAAGACTTTATGTCTTAAACCCCTAACATAGAGAACATCATTAGTAGTGTGCTTGCCATCAAAACTGATTGAACCTTTTCCACATATCGTAGTAGATGTATAATCACCAAACCTAACTAGTCATCCTTCACACTTTTCAATTTTAAAAAACTTACTCTTATCACTGGTCATATGATTAAATCATCCACTATCAATGATCTAGTACCTCTCTTATCTAGCATGAAAAGCAGACACCAAAGTGCCTTCATTGTTAGCACTTGCTTCTGGAGCACTTTCCTTCACACATATCTCAAAGTTAGCATAATTATTTTTATCGTTTAAAGCCATGAACAAGAATTCACCATCCTCATCATCCCCATAATTGGATTCATCATCAGGTATACTGGAATCTTTTCTAACATAATAAATTTTCTTAATCATCTTACCTTTGTTCTCCTTATTTTTGTCATTCAAGGCTCTGTTTGGACATCTTGAAGCATAATGACCTATCTTTCCACAGTTAAAACATTTGAAAGTTAACTTACCCCTATACTTTCTATTACCTTTTTTCATTCTTCTCACAAAGTTAGCTTCCATATCATCAAGATCATCCTAATTTGATTCCACAAAAATTTCTAATTTTCTAGCCTTAAAAGTAGTCTCAACTTTTGTATTTCTTGGACCAAATTCTCTCATTTCAAAAGTAGTAAAGGATCCATACAACTGATCTCTAGTATATGTGCTCAAATCTTGAGATTCCTTAATAGTAGAAACTTTGTGACTCTAAGATTTAGGAAGAGTTCTAAGTATCTTCTTTACCACTTCTTGTTCTTTAGGTTTTCCACCAAGACCTCTAATGGAATTGAGAACTTCATCCACCTTCTACACATAGCTTGTAATGTTTTCATCTTTAGAAATCTGGAGGTTCTCAAATCACATCTTTAGGTTCTACATCTTAGCTTGTTTGACCTTGTCATCTCCTTCATAAATGATTTCTAAATTTATCCAAATTTCTCTAGTAGTTTTCAGATTCATAACTTTCACTAATTTAGAATTAGCAAGATCACTTAAGAGAGCATACCTTGCTTTACCGTTGTTTTCATAGGCCTTGATATCATCATCAGTGCTCAAACCATTTATAGGTATAGTATTTCTAGTCTCAAAAACCTTCCTAATTTCAAATCCAAGAGAAACCAGAAAACCTTCCATCCCTTTCTTCTAGAATGCATAATCTGATCTAGAGCCAAAAAAGGAACATCCTTCTTGTGCACCATCCCATATCTACCTCAAGTGGTTAAGATTTCTTCCAAGGAACCTCACTCTAATACCAATTGTTGAATGCACAAGAAAACTAAGAGGGTGGTGAATCATTTTCAATGTTAAAACTTGAAAACCCTCACAAACATTCAAATCCACATTAATTCAATTATCCATTAATTTGTTAGAATGATTTATCATGAAAGTAGATAACAAAAATATAACCAAATCAACACCATGCACAAAGAAATACTAGATTTACATGGAAAACCTAAGAATGGAAAAACCACAATGAAGATTAGCTCACAATATAAAGTAATATCAAGATCGATTATAGGGCTCACTATGGGAAGGCTCACTACTAGAAGAAAGAAAGGCTCATTGCAAAAATAGAAAAGAAGATAGAGAAGAGTGTTACAATGAGAAATCCATCTCAATGCAACAAAAAAGTCCACTACTACATCACCAACACCTCCGTAGTCTTACTAAATATTGTAGAAACCTACTACTCACTACATCCAATAATCTAACACATGAAAGCTTGCACTGCACTTCAAAAATTCACACCTTGCAACTTTGCAATTTGCATCATTCACATCACACACACCTAGATCTTATCATCACTCAACAAATCAACAAATGTTTATACCATCTTCAACCTTGAAAAAATTCTCCTAGGTCGACTATGCACCTCAACCATGCAATTCAAATTAGGTCAGAACCAAAACATTTCTGTGGTGGAAAGGAATGAAGGAGGACCACAACACACCTTAACACAGACCTAAATCCACTCATGCATGCCATGCCATGCTTCCACAAACATTGAAGCAACTCCAAAATTAGTGCAAACACCCAAGGTCAACCAAACGCGTGTTAAAACCATTAAAATTTAAGTACATGCCTCCTCAAATACAAAGCCGACTCATGGAAAATAAATGTCACTTGAACATAATCTAGAATATTCCAAAAATACCCTAAAATTCAACAAATTCCTTCGCAACAACTTTCACCTAAAGAATGTACACACCCTTGGTACACTTAGTTATTCCTTCCATACATTGCAACTCAAGAAACCAACTTTCAAAGCATAAAACCTCAAACAACTTCAATTGAAGAAAGATACAAAAAATAGATCAACACCGTTCCAGATTTGCAAGACCTAAAACCACTTTGTGAAGAAATTTGAAGCAAAACCATTTCTCCCAGACACCTCTGCAATACATAGTTCACACACTAGTGAACACAACTTCCTTTGCACAATGATCCAACACACCAAATTTTGGATGCAATATCTCTAAACACCTCTAATCAACATATCTAAACAACACAAGCAAATCTTCAACATAGAAGAAATGTTAAGAGAAATGAGAATGCTAATCTGTAACACAGAACACCACTGCAACACACTATTTCCTCTTATTATTCAAAATTTCTCAAAATCACTTGGAAACCAAGCATTAGAGACACATCCTCAATGTAATACCCCTCCGTGTCAGTTGTTCAGAACTTTTGTGTGAGTATTTGTGTATGCTTCATTGATTACTTTGTTATTCGATTGTGTGGAAAATATCAAATGTTAGTAGTCATGTTTAAATAATTAATTTAAATCATAAGTGAATTTGTGAGGTTATTTAAAATATAATTAGAAATTAAAATAATAATCCATTAAATTAAATCAAATGATTTAGATCAAATGATCAAATTTAAACTAATTTGTTAAAAAGCACAAGTGATATTATTAGATAAATTGATTTAATAATAATAATGAATAAAATAATCTGGAAAATAAAATAATAAAAAGGAAGGCAATTGGAAAATGGAAAGTGAATAGTTTATTAATTAAATAAATTGTGATAAGATTTTTGGGAAGTGTAAAAGGCAAGAGAAGCTGGAAAGAAACTTCACCTATCAAGTAATTGGAAGTCGAAGAGAACTGTAGAATATAAAGGAAATAAATAATAACTTTATTTAGTTTTGAGAGGAGGAAGAGGTCATGGGGAATAGAGGGCAGCATCATTCGAATGCAAATGAACTCTAGGCGATGAAGTAAGTGTGCTCGGGATCTCTTTTGCATAAGCTGCCTCTGGAGAAGGATGCACAAGAGAAATAGCATGGTTTGAGTTTTGGGCCGCAACCTGAGGTATGTGCACTTATGATGACACCTCTTTTGAAACACTTTGGGTAGATAGAGATTGCTTCTTGGCTAAATCAAATTCATTCCATGAATTGTCGGTTCGTTGCTTGGGTTGATTATTGGTTGCCTGGCGAATACACCTTAGAAGGCAAGTGTTGGTGTAAATGTCTTAAGATTCCATGAATTAGATTATGACTGCAATTATCTATGCAAATTTTGGTGCATAATGGCCTGAATTAATTGGAATGGTTTCATCTTCTATTTGCAATCCGATGTGTAGTTCGCTTACTATGCATTCTTATATCTGACTATCTCTTGAATCTTGTATTCTAGTGGGTTAAGTGGGAAATTTCTTTTTGTGGGACATTTTGCCTGAAATCTTCAATGCTCCAAAATTTGGCCGAAGCCTCTCATACTCTCTTCTGATTATTGAGTGTGTATATCTGCACTGCATTAAATATATCATAATAAATTTAGAGAAAATGATCTCTTCTGCTTTGCATAGGTTTGGTAGGAACTAGGAAATACAGTGGCTTATATTTCCTTCGCATCTTTCCTTAAATATAATAAGAAGTTTAGAGGTTTAAATATTTGCCTGAATTCTCTGGCAGCCTGTTACAGCTGCGCACCTGAACATATAGGAAACTTAAAGGTTTAGATAATTTCTTTAATTTCTTTACTATCCTCTCTCAGCCGCGCCGACACCTAAACTTGATAGGAAGTTTAAAGTTTTAAATAACCTGCTTAATTCTCCTGTCAATTTAACGTAGTTGCAACATTTTGGATTTGATAATAATGCAAGTAGATGGCGATATTTCCAATTTCCAATATTCACTTTCTGATATACTTGGCAACCTGTCACAGCCGCAGCACTTGAACATGGTAGGGTGTATAGATTTAATTAAACTCTCTGTTTTTATTATCAAAATCCTGAATATTATCCATAAGACTGAAGAAAAGTGGTTTCTCACGTTTTTGCAACCGTAACCATCTCAAATTTGGAGGAAGCTTGGTTCGTGTATCTTCTATGATGCCGTCAATGAGCAGATTGTTCAAATGAAGAAATTGAGGACCAATGAGTAGATTATTTAATTCTCTTGGTCTGTGCAATGTTTCAAGCCTTTGCCAATTACCTCCGTTCAGTCGAAGCTGAGTGAAATTGATGTTATGGAATACAGTGTTTAGATGAGCTCCTTCTCATAGTCTGGTAATCTAAATTTTTATAATCTCCCTGATATCTTTGGCAACCCGTTATAGTTGCAATGTCTAATATTCACTTTCTAATATACTTGGCAGTCTGTCACTGTTACAACATTTAGAATTGAGACATTGTACAGATTTATATAGCCTTCCTGAAACCTTTCCTTCTTCATAGTTGCAAATTTTAGAGTTGCTTGGGTGTAGAAATTAAATAATCTCTCTGATTTTATTGTCAACCTGTCTCAGCTTTTGTTCAAATTAGTGGATCTAATTTAGAAGAATTTTTCATTAAGTAATTTAGAATTACTCTCTCTTGATAAACTGCGGACTCTTCCATAGTTGCTGCATTAACATATATTTTCTAGAATATTGAGTGCATAATACTCCCTTATAATGGACTTATAGAATTAAGGGAATTATGATTCAATTTAGGAGTTTTAAATTAAATGATTGCGAATTCAAGTAGGTGTTATATATATATATGAATGCTTGTTTCTTAAATTATGAGAAATGTTTAGGGTGGGCTAGTATTTAATTAAGAATGTAGATAATGGATTTTAAAATTAGTAGGAATAAAAGAAAATTGATTTTAGTTTATATGTAGTCAAAGAAGAATTTATTTAATAAATAGCATAGATTGTTGAATTCCTTATAATTCTAAATGTTGAGTATCGCATTTGTATTAAACTCATAAATAATACAATTGTATATCTTTTACCATGGTTAAGTATTGTAGTAAACTCTGTTGATCTAATTATGGTAGTCAATGAACACAAATTGTTCCTTGAATTGAGTCTTCATTCTTATTTATTCTTTTGGATTGATTGTTAGTAGATGCTGTTGATCTTTAAGTTGTATTGCTTTTGTATTGATATAATGCTTGTATTTAAGTCATTTTCTATGAAGAAGAATTAGTTAATAAATGGGACTAAGTTATAATAAAAAGATAACTATATTTATTTATTAGGTTTACTTATCTATAATTCATTAATAAAAGGCCTTGATCTTATTAAATAAATGTAAGAATGGGGCTAAGACTAGATAATGGGGAACTAAGCCAATTATGTTCTATTAAGGGATGATTAGATTTTATGGGTGTTAATTGTATTTTGCTTCTTCTTTTAACCGTCTAACCTTGACAACTTATGTGTATCGCTACTAAGGCGAGTTGACAAAAGGCATGAAGGTACGTACTTTTTGTACATTCATTTAGACGAATCTAAGTATGTTTATTTGTTAAAATGATAGAGGAATGTATTTCTTTATTATTTCTTATATGTTTTATTTTTCACGTTTTAACCTTTATAGTAAAATCTCGCCATATTTTAATATCTTGTAGACTCTTTATGTAGTTGGTTACTTAGGATAAATATTGCTACAATTACTTGTGAATTATAGTGCAAAGGAATAAATTAGGTTTATTAGGTTGTTAAGTTGAGAGTATAATGTGATGCGTTAATGAGTAAGTTAGTAAAGTGATTAGAGAGAGAGTTTTCTCATGTTAATTTTTGGATAATCTAGATTAGTTTATTCTTAATTTGGTTAGTTTCAAGGGGAATAGTTAAATTAGAAATAATGAAAAGTAGAGTTTGTATGTTATGGATGCCTTGTTCTTTTAAGTAAAAATTAGATGATCTTTTAAATGTTGATCTCTCTTGTACTCCTTTAATTGTTGATGGTAAGTCTTTTATAGGGATAGTTAGATAGAACATCGGAGTTGGATTGATTTCTTTATTTGAGAGGAGTAATTTTCGTATTAGGTTTGTGCCTTTGGTTGATTGTTCTTTTGTATTAGTTATTGATTAGGTTTGAGTTGAATTGTATGATTGTTGAGTATAGTATGGTTGGGTAACCTAGGAGGAGAAATAGAGGTCTCCCTTGGATACCGGTCGAAAGTGTATTAAATTTAATTGTGATGATTTTGTGGGATGTTTCCACTCACTACCTTATGTCTGTTGACTCGTTCCTTGGGGTCTTGTTATTGTTGTCAGTCCTTTGAATGGGAAATCTTCCAGAGGCAAGGGAGTACTTGTTCTTATTGTTTCTTTATTGATCTATTTTGCCGAGATTTTGATCTTAATGGCTGATTTTAATGGTTCCTCATTATTTTTCCTTTCGTTGAGGAGTTTTTCAAGTGTTAAGTCTCTTGTTGGAACTATATTGTTTTTCTTTACTCTCGTTTGTGGAGAGTCATTCTTTTGAACTTCCAAGTGGCAAGTGTATTGGTTTCTTTATTTTGAAAGGGTTGTACGAGAATTGTTGAGACTCTGATGTTGTACTTATTAGCGAGATGGGTAATGCCTCGCACGCTTTTATGTTGTAATTCTTTGTTCAAGTTATGATGGTACAACCCTTGATTGTTCTTGGTTTCTTGGTTTTTATGTGTGGGGTTTCTAGGGAGAGTGGCTCCTCGTGGGGGCCGGCACCCCGTTTAAGGGGAAGGGCACAGGATAACCCACGAGTGAGTTAGTAATCAAGTGAAAACCTAATAATTAACTTAGGTGGGTTGGGTAGTAATATCATTACAAGATTAAAAAAAATGGATGCCTCGTCTTCATTAGTGCTTCCGCAGACTAATGGAAGGCTGAGAAGGCCGTGGTTGGCAAGGTCGTGACCTCGTCCTCATGAGAGGTTTACGGCTCCGCATGAGTCACCCTATGGACCGGCGCCTCCAGTTGGGAGGAAGAGCACAGGACAGCCATAGATGGGACCGCGCCTCCAGTTGGGAGGAAGAGCACAGGACAGCCCATGTAGGACTATGCGATGACACTCTCCCCTAGTTGCCCATGTGTTTTACTTTATTGTGTTCCTCTGGAAGTAGGTTATGGGAGTTGGTTTAGATTGTTGATATTTGGATTTATCTTGATTTATGATTATTGTCTTGATATATCTTTGGTGTACTTTGTGGTCTTGTATGATCTCATTGATATTTGACTTATGACCTTGTACTCTTTTGGTACTAAGATATGATGTTATTGTTATTCTTTTGATTTGGAAGTGTCTAATGATCATCCTTTGGTTACTTGTTACTAGTTATCGCTTTGATCTATGTGATGGGTTTTATGAATTTAAGTTATTATGTTGACTCTTGGATATTGTTGATTTTGTCATTGTAATTCTTCAGTTATATGATACTTTTGTATGATGTTGAGTCTTGTGGTTCCCTGTTTGGATGTTCTTGGTTGAGGTCTCTTTCTTGTTAGCTCCTAGCATGGGGGGTGGGTCTTCGGACTCACATGGTCGGGTGGAATGTGCTAAGCACCCCATTGGGTCCCTAGTCGAGGATCGAGAGGTGCGGATTGGTGTTGTTGCAGTGACTCCAGAGTTGTATCCGTCTTGGAGCCTGTTTTCATCTGTTTATTTGTATCATGTTATCTTATGTATGGTTTCCATTTATGTTTGGAAACACTTTTGTATCATTGTACTATAATGTAATGTTAAACTCGGTGTGGTTATTGGCCATGGCAGTTGTTATTCATTGTGTGAGTTAATTATTTATATGTTGTACTTACTCAAATGGTTTCTTATCAATGATTATCATGTATGTGTTACATTATGGATTATATCTTGGGCTTTTATTCTTTATTGTTGTTGTGTGGATCTAAATCGCGTAATGACTCCTCGTGTACCCCAAGGGATGTAGGTGTTTGTGAATCTACTTAAAATACAAATTCATGTTATGACTTAATACATGTATGTTATGTTATTTTTAAAAAAAAAAAAAAATTGCTATAATTATTGTGTAATTATCCTTTGGGGTTCACACGGCGGGGCGTTACACTCAACATCTTCAACTCTTCCTCATCACCATCAAGCGAATTGCAACATAACAACTCAACGATACATCAATAGAAAAAAACTTATTATAGGAACACTAGGTGTTGACACCAGTAGCTTACTAGTGACAACATAATGCAACTAATCAACGCATCATTAGAGACAACATCAACTCAATACGGACTGCTTAAAATTTTGCAACAACTCATAGTCTTGTAACAATCTCCTATTCATACAGTTGACACCAATGACAACACCAAACCTTTTTAACATCAATGACAACAACAACTATACATACTTGCAACACTTTGATATGTCACTGAACTATGAGACTAATCTTTGAATTATGATCTCCGAATTTAATCTATATCATTTATGATTCTAGATAATTTTAATGATGATTACATATGTTTATATAGTTGAATCAATCCTATGGAATAATTGATATCAATTATAAGGTGGTGCAATGCTTGATGTAAGATGAAACATGTATCCAAGAAAGGTTTTTTAAGGGAGACTTATATGATAAAAACAATGAATCTCAATGTGGCTCATAAAATGAACCCCATAGTAACAATAGACATAAAATGCATCCAGATATCATTCTAAAAGTTTAACAATCACCAAAAACACAAAATAATGATTTTAACTTGGAACTCTCATGTACTTCAGGGTGAGTTTGCGACATTAATATGACTTTGCAATTGGAACACTATGTTGCAATGATCATATGATGATTGGAACATTATTATAAACCTTGAACAAAAAAATCAATGTGATTTCTCTTTTGGTTGATGTAATCTATTTCTCTTGCACCTCAAATTCTCTTGCATGAAACAAATAGGGTAATTGAAAAGTGAGTCCCTCACTTTGGGATGGATAGAGGGAAACTAAAATTCTTAAGCTTATATTCATATATTTGAATATAGTAGAGAAAAATTCCAAGAAGAGGGATCTATTTGAGGAAGTCAATTGTTATTAGTACATTCATGTGAAAGTTTTGAATTTTTATTGAAATCCAAGATTATAATTTATCATATTTTAATCTCATTGTAATAAAAATTATTAGCATGATTATGATTATTAAGTATTCTTTTATTATATCTAGAATTCATATTCATAAATTCCCATCAACTTCTAGTATCACTTTATATGGGTTATGTGTACTTGTGTTAATTTTGCATGGTTAGACAAACATTAGTTAGAACCTCCATCCAAGATTTCATCATAATCATTTTGGGTCTAGATTCTAATTCCTAGTAAACATTTATAACTTTGGACCTTGATAAACATGTAATAACCATGGTTAATCTAGGGACTATTCCTATGAGATTTATTTCTATTGAGCCTAAAAATCATGTTGGAATGGTAGGATCCAATTGAATATAAAACATATGCTACCACATGTTATCTAGCTTCCTACCACTTAGGATTTCATTAGAGAATATTTTGAAACGTATTTTATATAATATTATCAAGCAATCAACTTGATAATATCATTGTTGGGTTTTTGGTGTGAAAATTAATTTATTGTCCTCTTCTTTCCTCATTTCCCTCCTTCACCTATTTTGAAAATTCTAATTATCTGTTAAATTATGAATATAATAGTTTTAGTTTATGCTCCATTCAATATATATATATATATCTTAATATCTTTTTCAACAAGTAAGAATCAATAATTAAAATATATAATCAAATATTGCAAGCTCACATTTAAAAAATATCACAAAACACATTAAACCAAACACACAAAGTCACAATTTTCACTGCACTTAAACATAAGATCATAATTAATCCATATGAATTAAGATCGATAATCATGGAGATCATAGAAGACTAGCTATGTGACCCTCTACATCCATTGTCCATTTACTTGCTCACTTAAATAGAAGTGAAATTATTCTGTAAGAGATAATGATAGCCAAAGCATCTATAATTATTCCTAACTCATATCAACCTTTAAATTTTTAATAGAATAGTCATTTTCAATAATTAATTATAAAATTGCATAGAAATTATAATCATTTTATAATCCATCACAAATAAACTAGTAACATATTAAATCATACCTCAATAGAAATATACTTGCATATTCACATAAGGTAAGTCATTCGATAAATACGAGATAACTACAATTAATATTAATGAACTAGTTTCCATCACGTAATCAACATCCAATGACAACCAAGACAATCCATATAAGTATAAGAAAATAAAACATGTCTAGGGAAACTAAGCTGTCATCTATAATACTCCTAATATAATATTCAATATAATTAAAACAAGAAACCATTGTGTAAGAGTCATAGTATCATCAAACATCATCACTAATAACATGAAATATTTATCATTTTGAAACTTTGTAGTACCCCTCCATTTTTCTTATGTTTTCTGTTAGCATGTCTTTACTATGATAGACTATGGTACTTTGTTTTGAATATTTTGATTGCTGACATTAGAGCGATGGTGGATTTATTTTGTGATGTGATGAAACATTGTATGGTGATAATTAATTTCTGATATGCTTTATGTTAGAATAGATGTTTCCTTCTGATGTTATTGTTATATATATGTTTATGGTAGATTAACTGTTATTTAATTTGTCAGTTTGATGTGATGTGTATTGGTGTGGAGAACGGAATTACATCACTCGCTTGTGAGTGCCCTGTGATTTCCATGATTTTCTCCATACGGTGTGTATGTATCATGGATTATATATATGTGTGTTATTTGTTTGATTGCAAGATTGCAGGTACATGACACTGACTCCACCTAGTTACTCAGGTCTGAGCATGTCAGGACTCAATGGAAATGTTGATTGGGAGGTAGTAAGAAGGTTCTTCCTAGTCTAGTCTTAAACCTAGTCACAAGTATGTCATCAGTTTAAGTCTGGTGTCTTTGGTGGTCTCGTTTGTGGTTGATTGGTTTATTTATTATGAAAGGAAAATTTCGTAATTTAATGAAAGATTAATGTTCTTTTAATTTAATGTTTATTTAAATTAATTTTAAATTTTGTAAATAAAAGCTTTATATTTTATTAATTAATTAAATTAGTTTGTTTGGTTAAGTAATTTAATAATTGAGATTAAAATTATTTAATTATATAAATAAATTAATTAAATTAAAGTTATTTTAATTGTGTGAATAGATTAAATTTAAATTAATTGTTTTGTGGGAAATGGTATTTTAAATGTTAAATAAATAAATTAAATAAGGAAAAGGGAAATTGTATTTTGAATTTTTGAATTCTTTAATATGCATTGGATTCTTGAAAAAGAAGAAAGAAAGATTTACCCATAAGTTTGTTGGAAGATATTTTCTTCTTGACATGTGTGGTAGTTAAATTAATTGTTTCTTGTTGAGGATTCTCTTGGAAGATATTATGTGTTTTGGGGAAATAGGAAATTACTTCACGGGAAATGAAAAGAACAGGGTTCTGCTAAAAAAGTATATTGATTTGTGTAATTTTGTGACTTCCTCTATTATTTGCAAAATATTTCTAGAAGTAGTCTTGGAATTGTCTCTGTTTAGTATTTTTTTTCTTCTGGATATTGGTTTTCTGGAGAAGCTTTGGAGGATTGCACGCATCAGGCAAAAAAAGTTTCTCTTCTACAGCCAAGTATTATTTTCAAAGCTTCAGGAGTACAGGTATTTTCCTATGTATTTATATTTGTCTACTTTTGAAAAGATTTCCTGTGTAAATAAATTTTAAATTACCTATAGAAGAAATTTTAGTTAAAACCCTTGTTCTTCTCGGTAAATTGTTTACTGGTAATTTTTCTATAAAGATTTGTTGATTTCTATGTAAATTGCAAGAAAACAAGGATATATAGTGAAATAAGGGAAAACAACAAAAGTGATTCAAAGGAAAACAGAAGTATGCTTTGTAGATTTGTTACTTCTTTGTAGGTTAGATTGAGGAAAAGTATACCTCTGTTATTGTCTCTGTAGAAAATAATTGGAGTAATTAAATTGTGAAGGAAATCATTTATTTGGAAAAGAAATTGAAACCTCTATGATTAAACTAGAACTTGTTGGAAAAAAAAATATGTGTGTACTATTAAATTTCTCAATTTCCCATTGAAGAACCCTGTTGAAAATCTATTGCCTGATTTAAATATTTTGTCATTTATTTAATTTTGAATGTATATATATATATATATATATATATATATATATATATATATATATATATATATATATATATATATATATATATATATATACATATACTTATGCATTCATATATATAAATTGGATTGTGAAAATTTTATAATTATATGAATGTTTATATTGAAATCGCCGTACAGGCGAATATAGGGTTTGAAATTTTTGTAAATGGAAATTAATACCAAAAATCACAGTATTAAACAAAGAATTTTTGTTTATTTTATTTATCATTTTAAAAATAAATCGTATGAGTTAAAGGAGGGCCACAGGGGCTACCCCACAGCCGCCTCTCCATATGGGGAGGGCTGTGAATACAGCCAGAGGCTGTATGTTACACAGTCCGTGAAACCCTTTGTGAATTAAAAAAAAGAAATTTCGAATATTTATTTATTTCAATGAGACTTGGATTTTGGGATTTGATTATTAATACTTTTTAAATATATATATATATATATATATATATATATATATATATATATATATATATATATATATATATATATATATATATATATACATACATATATATATATACATACATATATATATATATATATATTTATAAATTCATATTTATTCTAGTACTGAAATAAGAATTCTTTTGCTTTAAATATATGTTAGGTATGAATTTAGCTAGATTTAACACATTAAGGAAGGAGAAGAAAATTTGATATTTATTGATATGTGAAATTGAGGAAGTTAAAACTAGATTATTTGATAATGAATTTTAACCAAGTTAATTTATTTTCATGCAAATTTTATTTGTCTTGACTGGATTTAGAAAATCCTAATAATAGATGTTTATTATTCCTGATTTTCTTTAAATAGAATTTTCTCTTTTATTGGACAAATTGGGGATGTATTAGAAGCACAAGTCTTCCAAATAAGTTTGTTTAATGTGGGAGTTGTTATTGTTTAAATTCTATCCTTTGAGTTAACTAGGGTAGTGCACATGATTTTGTTAGGTTTTGAGACACCTGGTTCTATGAACAGGCTGTGATGATTCTTGTTTTATGATTGGTATTTTGATGTATGAATGTGTGCACTTTGTTTACCTTAGTTAGAGGACTTAGATTCCTTGTGTTATTTTTAGGGGAGTGGCTCTTTGTGAGGACCGACACACAAAGTGGTGTCTGGGTAACTCATGTAGAGTTAGTAAGTCAGTGAAAACTAAATCAACACATTGGGAATTCTAAAATATTTAATTAGAGTAATTATGCCTCACTTATAGACTCAAGGGCTAGTTTAGTCTTGAGAAGAAGTTGAGAAGGCCTAGAATGGCAAAGTCAAAATCTTGTTATCTTAAAAGATATTCGATACCGCAATAGTTTGCATGAGGGGCCGGGTTTCGTAAGAGGTTTCCAGGGTAACCCATGTTGGGGGCTGAAACCTGGGAAGAAACACCAGGGTAACCTTTGCAACGTTGTGATGACACTCCACCTAAAATAACGGATTACCTTGTGAACTTAGTATATTGATTATCCCGATTCTAGAAGCAATGTAACCAATAAGTTAAGTTTGTACTTGTGTAATTTGTCTTTGGTTATGTCTAAGGAACCTTATTACTGTCTCCTAGCATGGGGGGTGGACCTACAGGTACCACATGGTTGGGTGGAACGTGCACCTTACTCCGTTGGGTCCCTAGTTCTTGATCGTGGCAATGAGAGCTTCATGGATGAAGAGCTCGTATTTGGATATATGTGTACTTCCTTATTTGTAGCATTGGAAATCTATATTTGTAACCTTCCTCAATTGTTAATGAGGTGAACATTTGTAATATGTAATTGTAAATTATTATTTGATCTACCTCATTCGGAGAATGATTATTGTAGTATTATTTTAAATGCAATGTATAAAAGAATCTTTTGTGTATGTTATACCTTCAATGATGAAATTTAAATGTTATACAATGTATGCTTTTTAAGTTATGTGAATTAATATATATGTAATGCTAAATACTAAAGTCATCTATGGGAATTTCAAGTAGTGTGTCATTGCGTTACTTAGGGAATGTTTGTGATTAGTTAAGTAAGTGTTTATACTTAAAAAAAAAATTATCACACTTTCATAGATAATGCATTGTTGTTTAGGTTACAAGATGGGGAATTACAGATTGGTATCAAAGCAAAGGTTCTAACACTGGACGCTCTAGGTAATTGTGAGCCCATTAGGTTGACCTAGTACATAGCATCATTTTTTGTTAGCCTTGTCTATTATGTATCTGAGACTTGTTTTGTTTTATGTGTAGGATCATGCCTAGGCGTCGTACTAGAGGTCGTGGTAGAGGTTGAGGAGGAGGCCGTGAGCCAATCCCTCAGGTTACTCCCCCTCAGAGCGAACATGTGGAACAGTTGAGTCCTTGGTTGGAACAGACAGGTGAGGAGCGGATTCTGATATAGTTAGATGTGGAGGGAGCTCAACTACGCCCCCTATTAGAAGAGGTTCTTGCTAGACTTGGTCCAAGGCAGGAAGTTGATCAGGAGGTAGTTAGGGAACATGATCAATCTCCTAGGAGGATTGTTAGTACTGTAGAGAAGGATGCCATAGTGGCAGGACATATGAGGGATTTGTTGAGGGCACGTCCCCCTACTTTTGATGGAACAGGAGGTGGTTTAGAGGTAGAGACCTAGTTATTGGACATGGGTAAATGTTTTGCTATGCACCCATACGGTAGCAATACTCAAGCTAGATGCGCTATCATGCATCTGAGAGGATTTTCCTCTACTTGGTGGCGCTTGGAGGAGCAGAAGCTCCACTTAGAGATTGGGTCAATTCCTTGGGAGATGTCCATGGAGAGGTTTAGAGCATGGTTCTTATCTGAACATTGGAGGAAACGACAGGCTGACGAGTTTCATGATTTACGTCAGATGGCTCTATCTGGTGAGCAATATGAACGTAGATTTTATGAACTCAAACAATATGCAGGAATTGGAGATGATGAGGTGATGCTAGTACAACATTTTATTAGGGGTTTGAATGCTCGCATTAGTGGACATGTAAGAGTCTTTGAACCGAAGACCATGGAAGTGGTTGTGGAGAAAGCGCACATTATGGAAGAGAATTTAGCTCTAGTATTTGGTGGACATACAGGTGTCCAGATAGGCAGTGCTTCTATTGCAGGAGTTGTTCCACGTGGAGGTCAGATACAGATAGGAGGTTCCTCTAGGAACTAACAGACACCCATCAGGGGTGGACAACAGCAGCAACGTGCACCTCAAAAGAATAATAGTTCACAGCCTCAGCAGGGTAACAGTTTTCAATTTCAACATGGTAGTGGTTGGTTTCAGAATGAGAGAGATCAGGGTGCGCAGCGAGTGCAGTGTGATCGTTTTGATCAGCCTGCTCAGAGTTCTCAATCATAGTTAGTGGAGGTGGTTTTCCATGGTCTAGTGTACCATCAGGTGATATAGGATTCAGAAGGAGTATAGAATGTTTTACTTGTGGCCAACAGGGTCACATTGCTCATCAGTGTCCTCAGAAGGGCACTTCTGGATTCAGTTAGAGACCGGCGGCTTCAGAGTCAACCGTAGGAGATGCAGGCAGGTCGCATAGGGTGTTTACCATGGTGGATAACCACCAGGTCGAGCACCATGGTGTAGTTGGAGAGGTTCCTGGTGGAGGACCGGCATCATTCTTTGGAAACCGTGCATGTCCTTCTACATCAGGAGTTGATCCTCAGGGGTTGACACGTTGACTGAGTACTGATCTAGAGAGATCCTAGTGGCTAGTCCTCTTTTTCTTGGGAGGACGTATTCTAGATGTGTGTGTTATCTATTTTCTGTTTGCAGGATTCCAGGAGTAAGCCTTATCCTAGGGGGGGAGGATGTAGTACCCCTCCATTTTGCTTATGTTTTATGTTAGCATGTCTTTACTATGATAGACTATGGTACTTTCTTTTGGATATTTTGATCGCTGACATTAGAGCGATGGTGAATTTATTTTGTGATGTGATGAAACATTGTATGGTGATAATTAATTTCTGATATGCTTTATGTTAGCATAGATGTTTCTTTTTGATGTTATTGTTATATATATGTTTATGGTAGATTAACTGTTATTTAATTTGTCAGTTTGATGTGATGTGTATTGGTGTGGAGAACAGAATTACATCACTCGCTTGCGAGTGCCTTGTGATTTCTATGATTTTCTCCGCATGGTGTTTATGTATCATGGATTATATATATATGTATGGTATTTGTTTGATTGCAGGATTGCAGGTACATGACACCGACTCCACTTGGTTACTCAGGTCTGAGCGTGTCAAGACTCAATGGAAATATTGATTGGGAGGTAGTAACAAGGTTCTTCCTAGTCTAGTCTTAAACGCAGTCACAAGTATGTCGTCAATTTAAGTCTGGTGTCTTTGGTGGTATCGTTTGTGGTTGATTGGTTTATTTATTATGAAAGGAAAATTTCATAATTTAATAAAAGATTAATGTTCTTTTAATTTAATGTTTATTTAAATTAATTTTAAATGTTGTAAATAAAAGCTTTATATTTTATTAATTAATTAAATTAGTTTGTTTGGTTAAGTAATTTAATCATTGAGATTAAAATTATTTAATTAAATAAATAAATAAATTAATTAAATTAAAGTTATTTTAATTGTGTGAATAGATTAAATTTAAATTAATTGTTTTGTGGGAAATGGTATTTTAAATGTTAAATAAATAAATTAAATAAGGAAAAGGGAAATTGCATCTTGAATTTTTGAATTCTTTAATATGCATTGGATTCTTGAAAAAGAAGAAAGAAAGATTTACCCATAAGTTTGTTGGAAGATATTTTCTTCTTGACATGTGTGGAAGTTCAATTAATTGTTTCTTGTTGAGGATTCTCTTAGAAGATATTATGTGTTTTGGGGAAACAGGAAATTACTTCATGGGAAATGAAAAGAACAGGGTTCTGCTAAAAAAATATATTGATTTGTGTAATTTTGTGACTTCCTCTATGATTTGCAAAATATTTTTGGAAGTAGTCTTGGAATTGTCTATGTTTAGTATTTGTTTTCTTTTGGATATTGGTTTTCTGGAGAAGCTTTGGAGGATTGCACGCAGCAGGCAAACAAAGTTTCTCTTTTGCAGCCAAGTATTATTTTCAAAGCTTCAGGAGTACAAGTATTTTCCTGTGTATTTATATTTGTCTACTTTTGAAAAGATTTCCTATGTAAATAAATTTTAAATTACTTATAGAAGAAATTTTAGTTAAAACCCTTGTTCTTCTCGGTAAATTGTTTACTGGTTTTCTGTAAAGATTTGCTGATTTCTATGTAAATTGCAAGAAAACAAGGATATATCGTGAAATAAGGGAAAACAACAAAAGTGATTCAAAGGAAAACAGAAGTATGCTCTATAGATTTGTTACTTCTCTGTAGGTTAGATTGAGGAAAAGTATACCTATGTTATTGTCTCTATAGAAAATAATCGGAATAATTAAATTGTAAAGGAAATCATTTATTTGGAAAATAAATTGAAACCTCTGTGATTAAACTAGAACTTGTTGGAAAAAAAATTATGTGTGTACTGTTAAATTTCTCAATTTCCCATTGAAGAACCTTGTTGAAAATCTCTCTCTCTCTATATATATATATATATATACATATACTTATGCATTCATATATATAAATTGGATTGTGAAAATTTTATAATTATATAAATGTTTATATTGAAATCTCCGTACAGGCGAATATAGGGTTTGAAATTTTTGTAAATGGAAATTAATACCAAAAATCACAGTATTAAATGAAGAATTTTCATTTATTTTATTTATCATTTTAAAAATAAATCATATGAGTTAAAGGGGGGCCATAGGGGCTACCCCACAGCCACCTCCCCATATGGCGAGGGCTGCGAATACAGCCAGAGGCTGTATGTTACATAGTCTGTGAAACCCTTTGTGAATTAATTTTTTTTTTTTGAATATTTATTTATTTCAATGAGATTTGGATATTGGGATTTGATTATTAATAATTTTAAATATATATATATATATAATTTATAAATTCATATTTATATTAGTACTAAAATAAGAATTATTTTAGTTTAAATATATGTTAGGTATGAATTCAGCTAGATTTAACACATTAAGGAAGGAGAAGAAAATTTGATATTTATTGATATGTGAAATTGAGGAAGTTAAAACTAGATTATTTGATAATGAATTTTAACCGGGTTAATTTATTTTCATGCAAATTTTATTTGTCTTGACTGGATTTAGTAAAACCTAATAATAGATGTTTATTATTCCTGATTTGCTTTAAATAGAATTTTCTCTTTTATTGGACAAATTGGGGATGTATTAGAAGTACAAGTCTTCCAGATAAGTTGGTTTAATGTGGGAGTTGTTATTGTTTAAATTCTATCCTTTGAGTTAACTAGGGTAGTGCACATGATTTTGTTAGGTTTTGAGACACCTGGTTCTATGAATAGGCTATGATGATTATTGTTTTATGATTGGTTTTTTGATGTATGAATATATGCACTTTGTTTACCTTAGTTAGAGGACTTAGATTCCTTGTGTTATTTTTAGGGGAGTGGCTCTTTGTGAGGGCCGACACACAAAGTGGTGTCTAGGTAACTCATGTAGAGTTAGTAAGTCAGTGAAAACTAAATCAACACATTAGGTATTCTAAAATATTTAACTAGATTAATTATGCCTCACTTAAAAAATCAAGGGCTAGTTTAGTCTTGAGAATATGTCAAGAAGGCCTTGAATGGAAAAGTCAAAATCTTGTTATCTTAAAAGATATTCGATACTGCAACAGTTTGCATGAGGGGCCGGGTTTCATAAGAGGTTGCTAGGGTAACCCATGTTGGGGGTCAGAACCTAGGAAGAAATACTAGGGTAACCTTTGCAACATTGTGATGACACTCCACCTAAAATAATAGATTACCTTGTGAACTTAGTATATTGATTATCCTGATTTTGGAAGCAATGTAACCAATAAGTTAAGTTTGTACTTGCGTAATTTGTCTTTGGTTTTTACTTGTGTCTAGGGTTTGTAGGTTATGTCTAGGGAACCTTATTACTGTCTCCTAGCATGGGGGGTGGACCTACGGGTACCACATGGTTGGATGGAACATGCACCTTACTTCGTTGGGTCCCCAGTTCTTGATCATGGCAACGAGAGCTTCATGGATGGAGAGCTTGTATTTGGATATATGTGTACTTCCTTATTTGTAGCATTGGAAATATATATTTGTAACCTTCCTCAATTGTTAATGAGGTGAACATTTGTAATATGTAATTGTAAATTATTATTTGATCTACCTCATTCGGAGAATGAGTATTGTAATATTATTTCAAATGCAATGTATAAAAGAATTTTTTGTGTATGTTATACAATGTATGCTTTTTAAGCTATGTGAATTAATATATATGTAATGCTAAATACTAAAGTCATCTATGGGAATTTCAAGTAGTGTTTCGTCATGTTACTTAGGGAATGTTTGCCATTAGTTAAGTAAGTGTTTATACTTTTAAAAAAAAATTATCATACTTTCGTAGACAATGCATCATTCTTTAGGTTACAAGATGGGGCATTACAAACTCAGCTACTATTCTATCCTAATTTTGTCATTCATATTGATAGGATCAAAAATTTTATAAATATTTCCATGCAATCTAGCCTTTTTGAGGCAAGGTCCAAGCATGTGAAAGAGTGGTGACCTTTCAAACCTACATAATCACATCTTGTAAGGTCCATTACCTTCTATGGACCTCCTTCATATGCTTTAATATTTTTATGTTCACTTTACATGCATGTTTGCGTGTGATACATACTTTGATAATTATTATCATTTTATTATTCATGTGCATCATAAAGTGGGGGGAAAATATAATTGTTGAATTTTTATACCAAAGAAAATTCCATTTAGTTTCATGCATATTTTGATGAAATATCTTGATATGTGTAAATATAAAAAATGACACATTATTGTGCAAATTTGGGCTCATTATTCTATCCTTTATTCATTCCTAAACACACATACCCTCATCCCTTATCCTTATACATACATAGAACAATATTTTTTCCTTATTTGAGCATTTATTACACCCATACACCTCACTAACCATACTTGTTAGCTACTAAAATTTGATTGTTTGCACACACAAGGTCAATTCTATGGTTTTCAATTCAACAACACATCGATGCTTGACTTTTCAACTTTCAAAATTTTAATTTGGCCAACTAGACCCCATTAATTTTTTCCCTAAGCTAAGTACATGTTTTATAAAATTGGATTCTATTTTCTAGTATCTAAAGGCATTCATTAGTATTCATTTATCATCTCTCATCACTCAAGTATGCTCTCTCATCCTTGAGCCTTAAATAAACAATCAATCAATAAATACTTTGATTTGATGCACTAAAAGGAGTAATGAATTTGCATACATCTTTCTAGGGCCCTAAATTTATACCTTCAATCTCTTACACATATTTTAGGTTGTTGTCCTAGAAGAACATGCCACCTTGCAGCATAAGCTCATCCCTTCAAAGGTATTTGTAAAACTTGTGAATTTTTAGATAGTAAAGAATAGCAGAGGAAACAAAGGTTAACCAAACAAACATCAAAGCGACAACATACATTACATGAGGTCAGATCTAGACATAGATAATAAATCCACAATTATACACTTGACCCAAACATACAAAATTGATTCTAGATAGAACATCGATCTAACCTAAGAATTATGACAATTTATTGATAAAAAGGTCACATTTTTCAAAAAAAAATTAGTCAAGAAATATTTACCAAAAGCACACATTCTTCAATCAATAAGCTAAATATATTTATTTCTATACTACCAACATTTAAACTTAAGCTTTACACTAACCCACATCTGTCACTTATCTAATATAGTTTAATGTCTTCTAATTTGTGTGCATCTTATCAGTTTATCAGACATCAACACCTAAAGAAAATGCATTTTCCTTACAATTATAATATGAAAAATTAATCCACCTTGGAGCATAGTAAAAGAAATCTCTAAATGGCATATCGCAAAGTTCCTTTCTAGAGAACTCTGAAAGCTCAGGAAGAAAAAAGAAAAATTAGAAACACATTTTTTTTTTTTTTTAAATGAGTAACCTTAAAAATTCTCTGTCAAACTGTAGCTTAAGATGTGGTCTGGATCATTTAGCTATCGTAAAAGTTCCTGATTAACTACTTTCGCTAACGCATAAAGATTCCTCTGTAAATTTATGAATTAATAAAAGTAATTACTGACAAGATATGCTAATATTTTTGGAATCTCTGTATGTAAAAGCAGGGTTGCAGGTAAGAACAAAAAGGAATCTTAGATAAGACATTTTGAAGACTTTATATGGATGTGAATAAGAGTGCATTGTAGAACCTTACACTACAAAGGATATCTTTGGCCTTATTTCATACTCACCTACATTCAATGAACTTGATAGATTAAAATTAGTCTATGTTCAATGCATCTAGTCTTTTTACTTCTTTTTGTCCACAGGATCTTACATGCTTCCTGCGTAGACCTATATAACAAGCTTGCATCCTTGCCTCTAAAAAGGCATACAACGAACTATCAATATGTATGTTCTGGTCTCTCTGAGTTCCTCCAACTACTTCAGGAAAATAACTTCTATTTCTTGAAGTACTTTTTTTTCTGAAGAGTTTGGAGGAACTCTGAGGAGTCACTGAACACTTGCTTATCATGAATGGCATTATCCTCTTCATTAAAAGCCTAAAAGTTCTAGAACAACTCTAGTTAAAATCTAGATATCACATATAATTACCTATTCATTGCTATGCTCAAAGTTCCCTATCAACATATCTGCTCTCCCTGAGTTCCCCCAATTGCTTCAGGTAAACAGCTTTTATTTCTTTGAAATTATAAATGATTTGCTGAAGAGTTTGGAGGAACTCTAGGAGTCACTAAACATTTTCTTATCATGAATGAGATCTATGGAATTCTCTTCATTGAAAGCATTAATGTTCTAGAGCTTCTCTAATTAAAATCGAGTTATCACGTATAATTACTTAGTTATTGCTATGCTTAAAAACTATTACATATGTGTTTCAGTTGGTTTAGGAAAATTCACCGTCAACAATTCAACGTCAGCAATTCACCTCCAACAATTCATTATCAACAATTCATCGTCATGACAAATTCATCTCTAGGAAAATTCACCACCGGCAATTCATCGCTGTGGAAAATTCACAACCAGCGATTTCCTGATTGTATATGCTATAAATTATCCACAACAATGAATTACTGGTGATAAATTTTCTATGTAATGAATTGCTAGTGGTGAATTTTCCATAATGATAAATTGTTGGAGGCAAATTTGTTGATGGTGAATTACTGAGTCCAGTGTATTCTCCTAAAATTGTTTTAGTCATGACGTGATTTATTTGAAACAAACTGAGAGTGTAGAAGCCATTTCTTTCCCTGCAGTTATTAACATGGAAATTGTTGTTACCTCAAAACCGATTACAGTGTTTACTGTGTATTTTATTTGTTTCACAGTGAATTTTTTTTTTCGCATGATTATATTATGATAGTTTACCTACTGAAATTTGTATAATTTACTTTTTAATTTACGCAGGTGAAGCCAGGCAAGAGGCAGCTTAAATGGTGGACATAAGTAACCCTTTTTTGTACAGTTTACTGTGTTTTATTTATCTCTCTAGTTATGGTTTATTCTTTTATCAAGTTATTGTTCCATCTTAATGTAATGTTTCGTTATAAATCTTTATACTTACATTAACAGGCAAATTCTAATTTTATCGTCTTTCCTCTCTTTGGGGGTCCATTCTTTGTTTCTAAAAATCCTAATTTTAATGTCTAGCGAATTCACAATAATGATTTTCCTTTATTAGGTTCTCCCTCATCAATAGGTATGCATAGTTTTTCAGTCCATCCACAATGTCCTATCCATGCTTCTAGGTTAATTAGATGTTGCACATACATATTTAAAGTCTAAATCATCCTTATAAAAGTTCATTGCATCAAGATAAACTATTTCAGCCCTCAATACTACTTTCTTATAAAGACATCTACTACCTTGTTTGAACTTCCACTTTAGTGCTTCAGAGAAAAAGTATACCCTTGTATGAAATCCATTTAATTCAAATGTTGTTGATTGAGCTTGGTTTAGTTGTTAATAAATTACAAAGCATGGTGATCCATGTAAAGCACAAATTCCTTAGGGAATAGATAATGTTGTCATTTCTTTAATGCCTACAATATAGCATGGAACTCTTGGTCATAAGAGAAATGCTTCCTCTTGGAATTATTAGTATTTTCATTGAAATAAACTATGGTTAGATCCTCCTAGCTGAGGAACACTTATATGGCTATTCAACTTCCATCACAATTCATTTAAAATTATTTTATAAAATTTGACAAATCTATCAAAGGCCCTTCACTGACCTTTTTCTCCAGTAATTCAAAACTCTTATATGTTGCTACAATCTACTTAAACTCTTTTTTATCTGTTCTTATAGGCTTGCTGATAGATGTACACATCCCATGAAAACTTCAAACATCATGCACAATCCTAGATGTAGGTCAGTCCAGCATGGATCCTAATTTTCCTAGATCCATTTCTCTCCCCTTTGATGTGATAATGAGCCATAAATAAACCAATTTATCATTCATAAACCTACATTACTTCAATTTAACTAGTAACTTGTCCTTCTTGATCCTTTACAAAACCCACTTAATATGCATAAAGTTTTCTTCTATATTATTTCTAAAAAATAAAATATCATCAATAGAAACAATTACAAATTTTCTCAAGAATGATCAACTTTTCTTATTAACCATCTATATGTGCTCGGTGTATTTGTCAATCTAAAGGGCATCATTATAGCCTCTCCTTGATCTTAAAAGTGATTTTCCATTCATCACCATCTCGTATCCTAATTTTGTGGTACCCATTTTTAAAATTAACTTTACTTTAAAATTCCCACCCTTCCCAAAATATTCCATGAGATCCATGCACATCATCTGTTCACTATCCTTCTTTGGTAGTAATGTTGACTATTATTAAGCATGGGTTCTTTCTAATATCTCATGTACTTATTTGATCATCTATTCATTTTCTACATGATGCTTAATCTATCGGTGGCCTTGTTGGGTAAACTTGCTCCTAAGATTAAATCAATATGATGGTCGATGCTCCTCATAGGTGGAAATCCTTTATCCAAATCTTTGGATACAATATCATCAAATTCTTCGAACATCTCCTTCACTTCCAAGGTGTATCACTATTATCAACAACTACCCATACTTGTAGCATCTTAGGGACAACTATAAAACATAATTTTTTAGGGTTGAAATCCTTAAAAGACTATTTTCTAGTTACTAGAAACATACTTGGAATAATTTAAACATCTTCATTTGTTTTCAATGATAATAGTATATTATTTTTTATTCTTCTCTAAATTATTTTTTCCTCTCTTGCTATAGATTTCCTTTTTATGAAGTTTCATCATCTCCCTAATAAAAAATTACACAAATCCATAGGAATTGCCAATCAATGAAGATTTTGTTCCCCTTTTGCTACCATGATGTACATTATATGGAGTTATGTGATCTATCCCTTTCAACTCCAACTTGTCCATCATTTTAGATGAGACTATATTATGAATACTCCCACTAGCTATTATGATCTTACAACAATTTTTTTCTTACCTTGCATAATATTATAAATAGATTTCTCCTTTAGAGAGGTTTATTTTGTTTTTTTTACTAGTTTCAAATAATTTATATTCATTATAAGTGCTTCTCCCTTCTCACGTTCATCTCGCTAATTGCAAAACCTATGGACTTTGCATCTTCTTTAGTTACATGTACAATTTTGTATTGTATTCTTCTTGACCGTTTTGGCCTACATTATGGCCATCCATAAAATCCATGTCATAATTGTCCATATGTGAAAGAATTCCCTTGGAAACATATAATTCAACCTCTTCTAGTTCTACATCCACCTTTAATAGGATAAGTTCGTCCTCTCATTTTATTATTATCATTCTATCTATTTAAAGGGTTAGCCTCTTTATTATGTCTATATTTTCTTTGCAATTATCTTCTACCTCTACTAAATATACCTTTTACTTTGGCTATTGCATTCAACCTTCTTCGTAGTTTTCCTCCAACCATCAAAGCATATTAATAATCGTCTTCAACTATCTACTTGACCTCATCATAATTAACTCCCCTTCCATTTGCATCCTTATTCCATTGGGATATTGAGACAGTTTCTCATGGAATAACTCATTATGACCATATTTGATTTTAATCTTTTAAAACTCTTCCATATAGGCCTCCACACCAAGTTCTCTTTTTCTGCAAGTTTTTTTGTTTCTTGATCTACACAAGTTGATATAAACTAAGTCAAAACTTAGCCTTCATATTCCTCATCATTTGATTTCATATAGTGATTTTTCCCATGCAATTTATCCTTCTCTCAAATTTTACTTGCTTCCGCTAAAGTGTTCCACATTCTTGCATCTTTTTTTGGCCCACTTTCAGTCTTTAATGGTCATGTATTGTGTCATACTTGAAGTATTCCTTCATTTCTATAAGAAAAACTACCAGTTCATCTAGTTATGAACTTCTTAAGGCACTTGACATCTCCATCCCTGCTCCTTTCCCAATATTAGAGATAGATCTTATTAGTCTTGTCTTTGTAACATCTATCTTTACATCTTAATCTTCACATGTACTTTTTCATTAGCTCCTTCCACTTCATTATCAATATTAGTTCTTTCATGAACTTTTCCCTTTAATTAGTCTCTATACGGGCCATCTATGCTCAGTAACACTCTCATTATGGTCTCTACTACCTCATCTATCTTACTTTTAGTTGTTTTTTCTAAAAAAAAATCTATCATTCCTTTTCATGGAGGAATATTTCTTCCCTATACCATTCTCTTTCTCACCTCTATAACATTCTTGTTGTGAGTAAACACCCACAATCATTTCTCATTGAATTCTTTCCAACTGTAAGATAAAAGTCAATTCCCCTATGATTTGATACCACACTAATGGTTCCACATAGATTGCAACAAAATAAATATCTCTAATCCATTCTCTTTTACTCGAAGATAGGCTGTGTCATTCAAATAAACTCATGCAACCTTAAGAGAAATAAAATATTTTATTTATTGGAAGTAACTCTTGAATTTACAACTTATTGTAGGAAATTCTATAACCACCCAAACCTTTATAAGTTGAAAAAAAACTTACCTATTGATACAAGTCAATGGAAAACCAAAAAACATACAGGAGAACTTAATTTCCTTTACAAGCCACAAAGTACACAGAAATAAACATTTTTATTGGCAAGATAATACACTAAAGGGATCAAATTCAACATGAAATATTTTTTATTTCATAAATTAAAATTGAATTTCATTTACATGCACAAGCCGGGATTACAAAATATGGAAAAAAATCAAGTTTTCTTATTCTCCATTTTGTGGTGGCTCACTCTCTCAAATTTATCAAATATTTTCTACTCTATCATTCCCTCCTTCCATGTATCTCTTCGCTCACTCATGTGAAAAAGAAATAGAGTTTTCACGAAAAAATGGTGATGCCCTTCTCCTTACAATCACACAAAACCTCAAACTTCTCTACTTGTGCTCCATTCCCTCAAATTTTCTCTTTTCTTTTTTTATTATTTTTCCTCTTCATTTGCAAAATTTAATATGTAAATCCTTCCTAAAAATAGAATATTTTCTACTCACAACCTATTTTAGCCGCCAAAATCACATTAATAAATTTTTAGCGTACTCAAGTTTAACTCCATCCCTACATAAAAAAATTATTATCCATTTTTACATTTTTATGTTCATTATTGGTGGTTGAGAGTAGGTGGAATGACCTTTATAGCTCAAAATGGTTTAGAAGAAATTAAAAAAAAAACCTATGGAGAAAAAGAGCCAAATGGTATGTTAGGTACCTATTATTATATCTAATGTTATGACTCCAATATCATATATTCCTAGCAACATAATATTTATATTCTTAAGTTAAGAACTTGTGGAATGTTTAACCATAACGTTAGCTTTAGATAATACATTAAATACTATTTATTAGGATGAAGGGGTATGTCCCTATATATCTAGATAAGTTGACAAATAAAGGGGAGATGTTTCTCCCAAATCATCATATCATAAATTATTGAATTCTTAATTATTTGATTATTGGAGGTAACCCCCTCAAACTAATCTACTATATTTCTGATTTTTTATATACATTTCCATGAAATATAATAACAAGTGGTATCATAGCTAAGATTTGGGCCAACATCTATGTTTCCACCATAAAATCCAAACCAATGCAAATTTGGATTTGATTGTTTTTGAGTTTTGAGGTATTTATTAGATAAGGTCTCAAATTAAAATTTAGACTTTGAAGGCATGTCATGTAAAAGTTATTGGTATTTTACTTTTTTTTATTAATTTGCTCTATAGATTGAAATTTCTACATGCTTTTTTTAGAATTACATTTTTTCAATGCTTATCAATGATTAGGTAGGGCTAGTTCTTTGCAATTTACTATTAGAAATAAAATAAATTCTTTAATTTAGTGGTCAAAGTTTAGTTATAAAAATTCATATTTTTTCTCTATGAATTGCAATTTTTAGAACTTTATATATATATATATATATATATATATATATATATATATATATATATATATATATATATATATATATATATATATATATATATATATATATATATATATATATATATATATATATATATATATATATTCTAAAAACTAGCTAGGGTTAATTCTTTATAATTTATTCTTAAACATAAAATGTGCTCCTTAATTTAGTGGTCAAATTTTTAGTCAAACCATAAATTTCAAAACTAGTCTTAGCATATGTTTTAATTTTTTATGGTTACAACTAGTAGTAGATACTATCCCCATTTAATTAGTAAAGAAGAATATTTAGTTCAAAAATATAAACAAACTTGAATCTATTCCATCTATAGTACTAAAGGACTATTTTATGAATGTGGAAAAAGATGACCATCTTTATTGTCCACCACCAAAAATTGAGGGAATAATTCTACCAAATTGTGAACAAGTGATACATTTCATTAAGAATAATTTATCTTGACCCATTTACAACATCCTTAAATGAGAGATTGTGTAGGTTTGAAAAATTAATACTATCAAAATTTAGGGGTTCAAAAAGCCACACAAGTGGATTCAACCCTAATAACAAAATCAGGAATAGGACAACCTTTTCAAGGTCCAAAATTTAACCTTCACAAAATAGATATAAAAAGTTTGATGGTATAGATGTAACTTCATGGATAAGTCTCATGGAACAATATTTTAAACTCCATAATATATCAAATGATGCAATGGTTAACAAAACTTCACTACATTTAGAATTTGAACCTTATCAATGGTACCTATGGATGATGGGTGAAAAATGAGGGAAACTACTTAGTTGGAGATAATTTACCAATGACTTAGGAGCCCACTATGATCAACCATAGAAGGGGAGTTATTTTACCCAAATTACAAATTTAAAACAAATAGGGTTCTATAGAAAAATACAATGTTGAACACATGAGATTGACAATTTGAACTCAAGATGTGACACCTTATCAAAGCCCACAACTCTACATCAATGGACTTAATGAAAAAATTAAACATGATGTTCATTTATTGGAACCTTTTATAGTTAGAAAACCAATGAAACCTCACTACAAAAAGATCAACATAAGGTCAAATGATAGGATGGAAAGATAAAAATGTCACTAATCCTACTAAGAAAAATGGGTTGGCCTCTTTAGACCAAAATAAATAACTAAGTTCTCTCCTCAATAAGAGGTAGAGAAAATAGAAAAAGGTTTATGTATGCATTGTGATAGAAAATGGTCTAGGGTCCATAAATATGGTAATAATGAGAAGAGACAAATGATTATTGAGAATTAGGTTGAAGAAGAGGAAGAAGTATCTATAGAAGAACCAAATATGGAACTAAAGAGTCAAAATATAGAAGAGGAAGACAATGTTTCTATCTCCTTACATGCATTAAATGGAACAAGAACACCACAAAAATTATATTTTTTTTGTTATATTAAAAGGAGAAAGGTAACACTATTGATTGATATATGTAGTACACAACTTTATTGATAGAAGATTAGGTCATGAGATCAACTGTTTTGTACATCCACTCTCTAACTTCTAAGTCATTATATCTAATGGAAAACAACTCTCTTATGGTGGTAAGTGCCATCATATAAAAATTTCAATGGGAAATTACTATCTAGATTAAAAAATGTTTATTATTCCAATAGGAGTAGATGTAGTTTTAAGAGTAAAATGGCTTAAAAAGTTGGGAATAATGTCCTTCAATTTTCAAGAATTATTTATGACTTTCAACTCTAATTATAAAACTTATAGGAGTAACATCACCACCAACTCAAATTATTATCTCCCATAGGATGGAAAAATTACTTAAGAAAGGTTCCTATGGTCTAGTGGCACAACTAAATTTTGTAGAAGCACAAGATGTGAAAACTCAACATCCACAAGAACATCAAGGCTTGTTCTTGTTTGGTTTTGTAATACATGAAGATATGATTAAGGTCCTCATGGGTGGACCTTGGGCCTTTGACTAGGGATTTAAAAACTTTTTGTCCCTTTATAAATTGAAACCTAGCTTTGATGTCTCGGTTGACCTTGATAAGGTAGCCCAAACTTGGGTCTGCCTCCCTGGCCTCCCTTTGGAATTTTATAATCATGGAATTTTTAAAGGGATAGCTGAGCCTTTTGGCATCCTTTTGTCTATAGAAAAATTCACTCAACTCAAGTCTCGACTTTTTTCACTAGAACATGTGTTAATGTAGCCATTAATATAGTACTCCCAACCTCAGTTACCCTAAATTCAAAGTTCGGTACTTGTGGATTCAAACCTTGGAATATGAAAATGCTAGAGGTTATTTCCAAGTTTGCAAGAAGTTTATCTATTTTCAAGATTCCTACAACAAGAAGACTGTAGAGTCTATGAATGGACAACTGGGAGTGTCACTTAATCCCCCTTCCAAAACTGTCAAAATGGCTATTTTTGGTACAAACTATGAGAAACTCCAATTCACGCCTCCACCAAGGATCGACCTTTGATGGAGGATGAGCCAAATCAAGGCTCTCCTAATGAGAAGATTATCAATGATACCCAACAACCTGTAGATCTTAACACGTCACCTAAAAGGGACAAAGTTACTTCTCCTCCTAAAGAAGTCTTGGAAGAGCCATTTGAACCCCAAAATAAGAAAGGACCAAAGGTTGTCTCTCCAAATAATCTAAATCTAATTGGTTTAGTATAGGAATAATAAGTACACGATCGAAGTCTTGAATCCAATAAAATGGAGGACAAAAATCTAGATCTCATTTCTAACCCAAAAGGAAAAATGCTCAACACCCTAAAAGATAACCTAGAAGCTCTTGAGGAAGGAGAGCTAGACCACCAATAGGAACATAACAACGATTCTTCTCTTGTTTTCCCTTCTAGGAAATAGTTATAGGTCAAAGGTCAACAATTATCTTGAACTAGTAGGAAGGAAAAAGTATTAAGGATGCTATGGGTTATGTGCAGGATTATCATGGAAAAAATAGACCCTTAAGTGGCAAAAAATTCAAAAAAATGAGAGTTAGGCAACTTGATGTAAAAATTTGAATAAGTTATCTATATTATTTCAAAAATATGTAAGAATAGAATTTGTAGCAAATTGAAATTAGTTTCTAAATTACTAGGTTTATTTTTTATTTTTAAATCTATTTCGTGAAAATTTGAAATTTCAATGCAATAGTACTTAAATTTTAGGGGAAAAATAAGAAGTAGGTTTTTGTCTGACCACCCTAACCACAATAAAATGATAATATTTTTTTATAAGATTTTAGACATAAGTAGAGAACTCATGTCCATATGTGATACATATTTTTTTGTAATTTTTTTCCAAGTAAATAATTAATTATGATTTTTTTATTACAACTTTTAAGAAATATAAAAACTCGTATGTCTGACCACCTTAACTTGGTCAAAAATTTATGAAATTCATTTTTTATTTTTTTAATCCTATAGTATGCAAAGCATAGAATGTGATGCATGCTTTGGATTCAAAAAATTTGATACCGTTTGAAAGCTATAGATGTTTTTCAATTAGCCTTTCAATGAGGACTTTAGTCATAATTCAAATAGAAAATGAATAATAATTATTTATTAAATTCAAAGAAAATGATAATTTATATTTTTGGAAAGCTGAGAATCTCCTTTAAAAACCCTTTTCATTTCATCAATTTTGGGTTAAAAATATGTCGTTAGGCACATACCCTACAAATACCCATCATATCGCCAATTTTTGGCCCATCATGATCCTGCACATACCCTATGGCCTAACTGGGCTTCCCTTCTCCTAATGATGTTGTAGTAGAAGAAGGTTATACTTATCCTAACACAAAATCTAGAAAGTAAAAGAAACCTGATGTGGGAGGAGGAAACAAAGTAGGAAGGCCACCCCTGAAGGAGTCAAGGAATAAAGACATAACCCATGATGTTTCCTTAAGCAAAAAAAGCCCTTGACTTACTTTCAAGAAATAAATCTAAAAAGAACTGGGTGGGGCCTTCCCCCCTTTTTGCGGCATCAAGGTGATGTTGTTAATCTCTTTGTTATAAATGAAATTGATTTCTTGGAATATCAAGGGCCTAAACAACCCCTTTAAACAACACATGATTAAAATTTGTATGGCTGATTTTAAACTTGATATTTTTTTATTCAAATAACTAAAATGAAAAAAGATACCTTTGAAAAAGGTGTCAACAGTTTTTGGCCTAGTGCCAATTTTTTTGTCAATGATACTAAAGGAGATTTGGGGGAATTGTAACTTTTTGGAATCCTTCTAGACTGAATGGTTCCATTAGTTTTCATAATATTTTTTTTTGATGGTTTCCTTTGAAGACATTGTTACTTCTATTAAATGGAACTTAATAAAAATTTATGCCCCCAACTCACACCTTAATAGACTTTCTCTATGGGAATTTCTAAGAACCGAAATAAATAATAGCAAGGATGAATTATGGATGCTGGGAGCGGACTTCAATTCCCTACTATTTCCTTTAGAAAAGAAAGGGGGCTTGGATGAATTTTCTAAAAGTATGTTGGATTCAGAGAGGTCTTTTAATTCTATGGGACTAATGAATATCCCTATATTTGGAACACTTTTTACCTATTCTAATATACGTCAAGGCAACTACTCCATTCATGTCAAATTATATTGATTCCTCATTTCCTCAAATTGGAGTATCCTTCAAGACCTTACTCTAACTGCTATTTTGAGAATGGGTTTAGACCATAATGCTCTCCTCCTAAGTTGGGATGATAAAGTTGTTAAAGGACCTTTTCCATTTAGATATGAGATAATGTGAACCCACCATTCAGATTTTAGAGCTCTACTTGAATGTTGGTGGAATGAACCTTGCATAGGGACTCCAATGTTTCACTTGGTCAAAACAAATTAAAAAAAGCTAAAGAATTAATTAAAGGACGAAACAAGTACTCTTTTGGAAACATTTTCCATACCAAGGAATCTTTCAGAGACAAGATTAAAGAGATAAAGGATTTGATGGAGCAAGGTGTGCTTAACAAATCCACATGCAATAAAGAACGAGATCTGAGAATTCAATGGTTCAAAATAAACAAAAAGGAATAGATCTTTTGGAAACAAAAATAAAGGATTCAATTTATCGTGGAAGGTGAGATAAGTTCTAACTTCTTTCACCAATCAACATTAAAACATAAAATTAGTCTAAACAAGATCATTTAAAAAAAGAGGATGGGTCAATCCTTAATTCAAAAGATGAAATTTTAGATGAAGCAGTTTCGTTCTTCTCAATCTTTCAAAATGTTCTTGCTACTAATCTGATTGATATTGAAAAATTACTACAGGTTATCCTAAAAGTCATCTCTAAGAATGATTTAAAAGAGTTGTCCAAAGGTGTCTCCCTTCAAGAAGTTAAGGATGCAATTTTCTCTTTTAAATCCTATTGTTGGAAATATGAATGAACAATAACCCACTTGAAGCTACACACAATTGAATGGTTCAACCAAGAAAGACGTCATCCACATGAACAAGAAAGTGATTCATCATGACCAAGAAGACAATATGATCAAATGATGATCTATGATGAATTGATCTAGAATATTAGATGATTTACAAGTTTATAAACACCTTGCTTATATAGGCAAGGTGAGAGGAGGTAGTATAACTACCTTGGATAAAAACATTAAATACCTAATGCATAATTTTAAATGCATAAGATAAAAATATTAAATGCCTAGATAAATATAAGCTAATTAATGAGTCATGACCCTAATTAATACTAGTTTCTAGAAATGACACCTAGGAAACTTAATTCCTAAGTAAAATTATAATGATGTGTTCACTAATAACTACTTAGGAAATAACCCCATTCACACTAACACCCCCCATAAGTGAAACTTAGGGGGTATAGTTATTATGAAAATGGTGTAAATACAATATGGGTCCTAGAAACAAGGTCATGTTAGGTACCCATGTACAACTAATCAATGCAAATAATCTCTCACAAATAGAGAAAAGGAAAAACCTCATGGGACAAAACTACTCTCCAAAAAAGAGATTCAATGCAAATCATGTACAAGTGATAGAAGTGATGTATGGAGGTCTCAACATCAATACCCCCAAGAGCTACATCTATCACAAGAATACAATATAATTAGTAGTCCCCCCATAACAGGGAAATAAAGAGAGTATATACCCCCCCATAATGTGTAATCACTTGCAAAAGTGGTAAGTTCCTAAAGAAAACATGATCCAATTTCAACAAATAACTTGTCTCCCTTTCGGAAGAAATAAGACCAAGTACAAATGTAGGAATACTTCCCACTTCGGATAGGAATTGGTAGGAAGAGAAATCCATATGTATGATAATGATGATGTTGTCTCTAAAAATTTCTCATGTGTCTCCTTATCCATTGAATATGAGGATGCCACTATCAAATCAGGTACATGCGCAATCAAAGAAGAAGGTGACAAAGTAGGACTATGTGGATATTGATGTTGGAAAATATCCAAATACTATGATGGTTTCATAATAGTTGTGCAATGGTTGTCATCAAATAGGAGAGATAACCCCTCAAATGTGTCCTCCAAATATGAAATGTGAGACTCCACAAACAAGGATGTAGTGTTTGTCAAATAAGATTCCCAAACAGGAATATAATCAGATACTTGTTGTAATGAATCACCAAAATTTCTCAATGAATAACCAACATAAGATGGATGGTCCTATTGAAAAGGAATGATGGAAGCCTTAATCAATGATTCAACACAAGGAATAATTGAAGATGAAGGTAAATCAACTATCTTTGATGGAGAAGAATCATCTAAAGAACCCTTGACATCGCCATCTGAAGATTCAAAGCATTCCAAATCTATAAAATCCTACATAGTATCATGACCATAGAGTATCTTGTTTGTAGAATGAAGAGGCTCATGACATTCTTAATCATGACCATCAGGGAATGGTGGAGTATCAAGATCTCCATATAGTTCCCAAATATTAGTCCAAAGAGTATGAGGACAATCACAATGATCAATACCTTTCAAAATATCATCATCAACGTGCATTGCAATAAGCTCTAAGACATCATACCTTCTGCAACTCCAAGAATTTTTTTGCATACCTTTATCTAGAGGGGGAACAAAACCATACAAATGTGGCAACAATTGAAGTGATTGGAGATGGTTAATGATGCAATCTCTCCATTGTTTATAGTTTCCCCTTTCCAACATAATCAAGGATGAAATTAAAAACCCATAATGAACTATGATAAATCTCCATAATTACAAAGACATTGACCTTTAATGATAAATAGAAACTCCCAAATATACTGCACAATTGAAAAATGAAGCCTCCCAATACAAATAAACCTTCTCCAAATTGTATTATCTTCAAGTTATCAAGTAAATGCCTCAAATTGCAAAAACTCAGTAGAATGTACTTAGAGTTGAATCTAAAAAAGTGGATCTACAAGATGAAGAAACTCTAAATCACCTTCACAATGCCACTGGAATCTCCAAAACTTGAAAAATTGGTGAAAAGATATGATCTCAGGAGCCCAAAAGGAATCATTGAATTCAGTTGGTTATAATTCATACCCACAACAAAATTTGGAAAAGTAGTCTACACCACTACGAAGTACACGAAACTAGCTTTTTGTCAATATCTTGTTTGCAAAAATTTGATATCCTAGCAAAACATTATGCTTTGTTAAAGAAAACAACCCAATTTGGGTGTGTAGGTTAAATAGGTGCAAAAATTTAGCACCTTGGGGCTAAAAAATAAGGCCCTGGTCATTGATATGACCAAGGGGTGCGTTGGTAGAAAAAACTAGGGGGCCGTTGGGTAGAGTGATAGTTGGGTGGAGGTATGGTGGTAGTCAGGGCGATGCCGCTCAAGGTGGGTGGAGCCTTTGGTTCCTAATAGAACCTTGACAGAGAATGGAGGGCTGGTAGGAGTTTGAAACTCGATGGTCGACTAGAGTAGAAAGAAAAGATCAGTGGCCGACAAATAGTGGTTTGTGTCGGTCAATAGCAATGAGTGGTGGTGAAATGGAATTCGGGTGGAAAGGGTAGTATGGGCTGACAAGACCTTAAAATCCGCCACCAAAGTAAGAAATATAGACAAACCAAGGCCAAAAAAATAATAAAATAACCAACAAATAAATCTTTGTTAGTTAAATCTTCACTGCAAATTTTTTAATATTGTGATTTGGTAATTAAAAAATCAAAATTTGACCATATAATAATATCTGCACCACAAAATATGATTTGACCACAAAAAATTTCAAAATCCTTTTTAATATAAATCTTCCATAAAATAAATTCAACCACTACAATTAAAAAAAAACCCTAATAATGTGACCACCCAAATAAAAGATATTTCATGCCCTCATATAAAATATGATATTTGCTAAATAAAATTAAATGACACCAAATATAATATTTTTGCAGAAATCAAACCCTAGACAATTTTTTTTACCATCTATGGGAATAATTTTCTGCTCGATAGATAAAATCAACCTACAATAATATTATGAACCTGCACAATAATTGTTTTACTAACGGGGGGGGGGATTTTTTTTTCCCTTTGAAGGACCGTATGACCATGTAGTACAGAATCTCGAACTGCTTGAAAAAACCTTTGATAGATCTAGATGAAAATATCAAATTTCAACAATTGGATAGGCATTCCTAGGGTTTTAGGACCTCCTGATCACAATGGCAGGGTCAGATTTGGCCCAATGTGTTTCAAAAATTAGTTTCCTCCCAAATGAGAACAACTAGCCCTTGATGTAAGCCCTTCAACTTGCAATGAAAATATCCTCAGCTCAACTTTCCAATTTGAGATGGACTTTACATGGCCTATGCTATGAGTCTATTGTTGGAAATATGAATGAACAATAACCTTTTGAACAATCCAGATAAATGAGAGGGGAGGTGAATCAGTTATTATAAAAAAAAAATTCTTGACTTTAATTAATTCAGAGCAAACTTAAATCAATCAGATAATAATCTAACAAATATGAGCATGAAAGCACATAACAACAACATGCAGAATGAAAACCAAAATTTACGTGGAAAACCATGGAGAATGCTAATTCTCAATTATAAAACACCAGTTAGTATGATTTTTATGGGACCACTACTAAATTGATCACTATCTAAAGATAAAAAGGCTCACTACCAAAAGAGAAAGGATCACTGCCTACAAAAAAGTTCTCACTACTAGGAGAATGATGAAAGGGAATCCACCATTGAAATAATTGTCACCAACAATGGTCAACATCGGATAGAATCTCACTATTTTCTACCTCTGGTCATATACTTTCGCATACTTCACAATTTCTAGATTTTCATATTTGCATTCATCACACTTTCTTTCATCGAACATAATCAACTTTTTCTTATACCATTCCTTGCTTCCATAAACTCTTAAGTCACCCAAACACAATTTGAATTAGGTAGTCTACCAAACAAAAATTTCAATTAGGTCACCACAAAAACATTCTCATGGTGGAAAGGAATGAAATGTCGACCACACAAAACCCCCTCACTCAAATCAACATGGTACATATTTATCATGATATCTAGAACCAAAGAATAGGATATACATGTTACAATGCAAACAATGTGTTGAAGCATGTTAACCAATTACCAGATTGGTCCAAACCATAAGAGTGTATCTCATTATGTTGCAAAAATAATGGGACCAGGATAGACATGACCAAAGATAGATCATTAAAACACATCCATAACCATGCCAATCTAGATCATCAAAGCATTAAAACCGAACCTCAATCAATCAACCAAGATATGTTGACATCAATGAAAACCATTAATGACAACAATAAATAACATCACATCTCAACACATTCCAACAATCTCCCCCTTTTTCATTGATGGCAACATTCATCAATAACAAACCAAACAACACAATGTCAGCATCAAGGACCTTCTTTACTTCTTTTCTTCTCCCCCTTTGACATCAAGGACAAAGGAAAAGAATCCCCCTGAAAAGCTTGCTCTATACCCCCTATGAGGAAGCCACCAAGCATTGATCTAGGTAAGAGTGAGCATTTAATACCCTGGACCAATGCACACCCTAGTGAAAATTATTATAGACGAGGAGGTGAAAAAACCCCTAACTTCTATCGGGCATACTCAAAAGTTTCTTTGCTCAATGGTTTTGTGAAAATATCTACAATCTTCTCTTTGGTAGGTACATATTCAAGTCTTACTTCATTGTCCAAAACCATCTCTCTTAGGAAATGATATCTAATGGATATATGTTTCATTTTGGAGTGTTGTACCAGATTCTTGGAAATGTTTATTGCACTGGTATTAAGACACATAATTGAGATTGGTTCATCAAATGATATGCTAATGTCCTTCATCATTTGTTTCATCCATTGTACCTAAGTGCAACATGAGGATATTGCAATGTATTCAATTTCAATAGTAGATAAAGATACAAAATCTTGTTTCTTACTTGACCAAGCAACCAACCAAGAGCCAAGGAAATAAGCTCCACCACTTGTACTCCACCTGTTATACCCACATCCAACCCAATCAACATTAGTATAAGCTATCAAATTAAAATATGAGTCCTTGGGATACCATAACACCATATCTTTTGTACCCTTCAAATATATAAAGATTCTTTTTACTACAACAACATGTGATTCCTTTGGTCTTTCATTGCCTTCACCCAATTCTAATCATTACATGATTCTTCCACAGTCTTTGGCTTAGTTTCCAAGACTAAACATAGTAATACTTGTTCTTGAGTTGATTTGCTTCTTCTGATGTTTCCTTTATTCTTATTTCCAATAATCTAATTTTTTGAGTGGTTTCTCTATAAATACTTTGGGGTTTTAGTTATAGATTTCAGATCCTCCTTTGTCTCTTCTTCTTTCTTATCCTTCTTTTCTTTGTCATCTAGGTCATCTAATTCATATTCAATATGCCTGTTAGGATTTCTCTAAATACCTTCATCAACTTTCACATACACACTTTCAACTATCTTGTTCATTCTCTTGTTGTAACATCGGTACACTTTGCTTCTTGTAGAGTAACCCAAAAATATGCCTTCATCAGCTTTGCTATCAAAATTTCCAAGATTGTCTTCATCTCTCTAGATGTAGCATTTACTTCCAAATTTTTTTAAGTACTTTACTATGGGAGCTCTTCCATGCCATAACTCATATGATGTCTTTCCATACTTTTTATGAAGTAGTACTCTATTAAGAGTGTAAATTGTAGTGTGTATCACTTCTCTCTAGTACACCTTTGGTAAACTTGCTTCCTTGATCATTGTTCTAGATGCTTCTTGAACCGTCTAGTTTATTCTTTCCACTACACCATTCTACTATGGTGTTGTAGGGGAAAACAATTGTCTTTTGATGCCATGTTTTTCAAAGAATTTGTTGAATTCATCAGAATTAAACTCTCCCCCTCTATCAGATCTTAAATGCTTGATTCTCTTGTCAACTTCATTCTCAAATCTTGCTTGGGAAATATTGAATTTTTCTAAATCCTCTATTTTTTCTCTTAAAAATGCAACCCAAGTTAATATGGAATAATCATCTATTAAGAGCATGAAATATTTCTCACCTTGTAAGTTTCTTTGGACCACATAGGTTAGTGTGTACAAGGTCCAACATATCGACAAATGAATCTTCTTTTCTTCAGAACATTTCTCTAGTTTGCTTTCCTTCTTGATATCCTTTGTAGATAGTGCTATCTGGTTTGGGCGGTCTTGGAAAATCTTTGACTGCTCTTTTTGAACTTATCCTTACCAAGTTGTCAAAGTTGATGTGACACATCTTCTGGTGCTAGAGCCAACTATCATTGGACTGAGATAATAAGAAGCTCTTTGTGGCTCCTTCCAGTCAATACATGTTCCCACTTATTCTTTTTCTAGCTACAATAACAGTTCTAGATCTCTTTTAGATCTCCCAACCATCATTCTAAAATACCACATTATAGCCATTTTCGCACATCTGTCAAACACTTAGAAGATTATGATATAAACCCTTCACATAGTAGACATTGTTAGTGTTATATTTTCCATCAAAGGTAATAGAACCAATTCCAATAATCTGTGTTGTTTTATCATATCAAAATCTAAAAGAACCTCCATCATATTTTTCAAGCTTCACAAACGTACTTTTATCACTGGTCATATGATTCAAACATCCACTATCAATCAACCATTCATCTCTATTTATTTTAACAAACAATGCAACTTTAGTGTAGTCATTATATTTCAGACAAATATTAGAGATATCAAATCTAGGTTCATCCTTTTCCACCAAAAACAAACAATCCTCATGATTTGGTTCATCATCTAAAATACTAACATTCTCATTAACATAATAGGCCTTCTTATTGATCATCTTTTAAAAAAATTTCCTTGTTCCTTTTTCTAGACACTTTGTTGCTAAATGACCAATATTGCCACATCTAAAACATTTAAGAGGTAACATACCTTTGTACTTTTCAGTACCTTTCTTCAGTTTCCTTGTGAATTTTACTTCCAACTCATCTTAACTTTCACTATTTGAAACTTCTTCTATCTTTGTGGATTTGAAGGCTATTTCAAATTTCTCATTTTATTTTCCAAATTTGCTCATCTCAAATGAATTCAATGTGCCAAATAGTTGCTCTTTGGTGAATTTATTCAAATCATAAATGGGTATGTGGAGGATCATCATGGAAAAAATAGGCCCTTAAGTGGCAAAAAATTCAAAAAAATTAGAGTTAGGAAACTTGACGTAAAAATTTGAATAAGTTATCTATATTATTTTAAAAATATGTAAGAAATATATAGCAAATTGAATGTAGTTTCTAAACTACTAGGTTTATTTCTTTTTTAAATCTATTTGGTGAAAATTTGAAATTTCAATGCAGTAGTACTTAAATTTCAGGAAAAAATAAGTAGGTGTCTGTCTAACCACCCTAACCACACTAAAATGAGAATATATTTTTATATTATTTTAGATATAAGTAGTGGACTCATGTCCCGATGTGATGCATATTTTTTTGTAATTTTTTTCCATGTAAATAATTAATTATGAATTTTTTATTACAACTTTTCAAAAATATAAAAACTCGTATGTCTGACCACCTTAACTTGCTCAAAACTTCATGAAATTCATATAGTATGCAAATCATAGAATGTGATGCATGTTTCAGATTCAAAAAATGTGATACCATTTGAAAGCTATAGATTTTTTTCAATTAGCCTATCAATTAGGAATTTTGTTTAATTCAAATAGAAAATGAATAATAATAATTTATTAAATTCAAAGTAAAGCTTAATTTATATTGGTGGAAAGCTAAGAATCTTCGTTAAAAACCCTTTTCATTTCATCAATTTTGGGTTAAAAAAAAGTCGCCAGCCACATACCCTACACATACCCATCATATCACCACTTTTTGGCCCATCATGATCTTGCACATACCCAAACTTCCTCAATAGCTAAGATCTTGTCACTATAGCTCTTCGATAGGGTCGTCAAAATCTTCTCCATTACATATTCATCTATCAAAGTGCCTCCTTGTTTTTTTGTTTCATTTACTGCACTATCAACTCTCTGAAAGTAGCTTGCTATATCCTCACCTTCTTTCATCCTCAAGTTTTCATATCTGTGCTTAGCTATCAACTTCTTTGATAATTTGACTCTATCATTTCCTTTATATATTTCTTTCAACTTTTCCCAAACTTCACAAGAAATTCCTAATGAAATAACTTTTGTTAACTCAGTATTAGACAAAGCACTAAATATTCCATACCTTGCCTTTTCATTTTCTTCATAGGCTGAAATCTCATCTGTAGAACTAGGACTAGTTGCTGATTCAACATATTTTTTCTCAACAACTTTCCAAGTCTTGTACCCTAGAGAGATCAGGTAACCTCTTGTGGACACCAAAAAAGTAACGCTTCTAATTTTTATTTCTCATTTGGGTCCTCCTCGTGACTTTGGCTTAATTGTGTCTTGATTTAATGTTGCGATGTGGATAACACATTTAGATTAGTTCTCGGGTCCTAGTGAACTAAAATAATTCAAGTGATACCTTAAGTGTTGTAAAGTGTTGTAACTCAATTTCACACTTTTCTAGGGTCTTGTTAATATGTTTCACCTAAATAACTTTTTTTTATCACATACCAAGCCTTATTTCAAAGTGTTGTAACACACTTTCACGTTTTTCTAGGTTTGACATTAATAATTGGGATTTCTTATGCCTTATTGGCCGCATTTTACACTTCCAAGTCTTAAGTGTATTTTTGAAAATAGTCCTGATAAACATCAATTAATACACTTAATTTTTGACACCCACTTAAAATGCCTAAGTGGGATCCATTCGCCACTAGGGGCGAATGAGTCCCCTTTGGCTCAAAAATCAAAATAAATTCAAATTTCTGGTGGTTTATTATTTTGTAAAACCTAAGGTCGGCCTAGGTTGTGGTATTTTTAGGAAATATTTCATAATTGTGTATAAATATTTGGTTTTTCCTCTCATTTCATCCTCCCTAACTATCCTAGAATTTTCTAATCAAGCAATCAAGTGATTTTGCATTCAAGTATTTTTGTTTACAAGAGAATTCAAGCACTTGGAGCCATTACTTGCATGCCTTCAAATTTCTACTTCAAGGGTTTGGTGAGTTTTAGCATTGCATGTTGTTCATTCATCATCCTCTTTTCATTTTATTTCATTTTCAAGGGTTTAATTACCAAACTAGTGTTTGACTAAAGCAAACCCCTATCCACTAACCCTCAATAATTTTTCCCCTCTTTGCATGTGTTTTGCAAGTCTTGTTTTCATATTTTTCAAAGAGAAAGGTTGGAAAAGTTTTCAACATTCAAAGTTTCCAAAACCCTAGAAGAAGGTTGGAGAACACCTACAAGTCAAATTTTGTAGTTTCAAATCTAAAAACTTGTCAGGAGAAGAAGTGTAGACTGGGAGCTACAGGTTACACTTTTTATTTTCCTAAAATATGGAAGTGGACTAATACACCATCTATGGCATATGAGTTCCACTGCTAGGCCCAAAACAAAGATTTTGTAGTTCTGAGTACCCAGTTGTTGAAACCTATTTTGGCATAATCTTCTTGAAATAGGACTAAGTCGCCCAACTTGGAGTATCAGTTCTATCTGGATTCAATAGTGAATTCCCAAGGATTCCAAAGCTCCATTCCACCCTTTTCTAGTCTCTAGGTGCACACCTTTAATTTCATAAGTTTTTGTTAAATTTTGTTTGCATTTCTAGGTCACTTTTTATATCACATCGTGTTTTCAAACATCTTGCATTTTATTAGTTTTGCATTAGTAGTCAACCTTCTTAATCAATTTCTAGCCTTAAGGATAATCTCCTTTGCATTGAAATCTCAAGGATTTGTTCTTGAGTGTGAACTTTGTGAAATCAGATCCCTCTTCCTTCATTCCTCTCTTTTAGTGTGGATAAAGGAAGTTGTGCACTCCATTTCCATAGTCCACACCTCTCATCTGCACTTTCCAGAAACTGAAGTTAGATCCATCAAACACAAAAATTGTCAATTTGTGCACCATTGGATCTACCCCAAGTGGCTAACCTCTTCTTCGAGGAACCAAAGCTCTAACACCAATAGTTGAACAATCTGGATAACTGAGAGGGGGGGTGAATCAGTTATTATAAAAAAAATTCTTGAATTTAATTAATTCGGAGGAAACTTAAATCAATCAGATAATAATCTAAAATATATGAACATGAAAGCACATAATAATACCATGCATAATTGTTGTGCAATTTTTTCACACACGCCCCACTGGAGGTGGGGAGCCTCTTTTACTTGTTTGGTTTGCTTGTTTAACTTAGGGTCCCAACCTTTTCCCCTTAAGGGATAGGTATCTCAGTCTTGGTCTTGTTTCACCCAAGTACTTAAGGTCTTATCTATAGTTAAGGTATCTGATTGCAACATCACCATGGTGTGCTTCTCCTAGAAAGTCAACTCCAGTTCAAAGTTTTAGCTCAAAGAGGTGAAATTTGCTAAGTATCAGACATGCTTGGTAAATCTAAAGTAGCTCAGATTACTTGAACCTTAGTCTAGCTAGAAATTCCAAGCTACCATGGATTTTCTAGATCTGAGCTCTCGGCAAATCTCCAAGCTTTTCAAATGTCCTTTTAGAGCATTTATTGTGTCCTTTAATGATCTTGAATGCCAAAATGAAGGTATAAATTAGGTTTGTGGTGTCTTTTGAATCACTTCATGTTGTGCCTAATTAAGCTTGAGTGAAGTTTCTCCCATCTTGTGATTCGATTGAGCTCCAGAGTGATAATTGTATACTCGAGTGGCCACTACAGCATCCTCAGGGGCCTCCATCGCATTCCTTCTTTCTTTGCACCACTTCATGGTATATCTTATCATTTCTACGATAAGTCTTAATGTATTTCATGCTTGGTGATAATTGATTTCCTGTAGCATCTGTGTGTTAATCATTGGGTTGGAGGTTTTGCATTGTTTGTCTTTCTTTCTTTATCATGTAGGGTTTCATTTCTTTGAATGTACGCCTGATAGGTTTTCTATAGACTTTGATTTGAGAGGATTAGGGTGATTGAATATCTTCAATAGCTTCAAGGTTTATCCTTCACATTGTGCTTTCATGATTGATATCGAGATTTAAGAGTGTCACCCTATTTTAAGAGTCAACTTGAAACCCTAATTTCCTAAAAACCTTAGCTAGGGATTGTAAACTTAATGAATGAGCGAATGGCAGTTTGGGATTTTGTGTAAATGTTTTAGTTTGAGTTATCATGAGGATTCAGTGTCAAATCAACCGTTGGAATGATCATAATTTATCTTTCAAAAGTGAAATGAGCCGAACACTTAGCAAATTTTGGAACCAAGTGAAATACTCAGAAATTCTAAGGTAGCTCAGATTTTTCGAGCCTTAATCCACTTGGAAAATCTGAGCACTCTTGGATTTTTCGGATCTTGGCCCATCCCAAAATCCTGAAAGCTTTGATACTTAGAAATTTTGAGCTTAACCTCCATTCAGTGATTCTCAGCTGCATCGAATTTATTGAATCCAAGCCCATGAGAAACTTCCAAACCTCTTGATCCTTCAAGTCTCTAGTATGTAGGATGAATTGAGCCTTGATTGAAAGCATGTGTTATGTGATCTCAAAATAGTTAATGCTTGCATATGCTTGATTTTGTCAAAGAATTTCATTTTACAAGGTTACCTCATGATTGAAAGTCAAAATGAACACAGTGTGCAAATATTGGGGAATCCAAGCTCCCTCAGATTACCCGAGATCGAATCTAGCTGGAAATTTTGAGCTCCTTCAGATTTTCTAACTTTTCTCCATTAGCTTCAAATTTCAAATATCAATGACAATTGAGTTTTCATATTATATTACAAGGTCTTTATTATTGGATATTTATTGATTTGAACAAGATTTACCCGCATTTCTTTGCATAATCTGATAGTGTGATTACTTTACCATTCAGTGTTCATATTGATATTATAATTTGCATTCAATGAGGTCATTTAGCAAGTATTGAAAAATATTATTGAGAGAATGGTATGTATTAATAATTTGTTTTTTTATTTCCACGTGGGTGATTATGGTTTTTCATAACAGATGTAGGAAAAATTGAGGGGTATGTGTAGGATCATCATGGAAAAAATAGGCCCTTAAGTGGCAAAAAATTCAAAAAAATCAGAGTTAGGCAACTTGACGTAAAAATTTGAATAAGTTATCTATATTATTTTAAAAACATGTAAGAATAGAATCTGTAGCAAATTGAATGTAGTTTCTAAACTACTAGGTTTATTTGAAAAATAAGTAAATCTATTGGGTGAAAATTTGAAATTTAAATGCAGTAGTACTTAAATTTCAGGGAAAAAATAAGAAGTAGGTGTCTGTCTGACCACCCTAACCACAATTAAATGATAATATTTTCTTATAATATTTTAGATATAAGTAGAGGACTCATGTCCTGATGTGATGCATATTTTTTTGTAAATTTTTTCCAAGTAAATAATTAATTATGAATTTTTTATTACAAAATTTTAAAAATATAAAAACTCATATGTTTGACCACCTTAACTTGGTCAAAACTTCATAAAATTCATTTTTTTTTTTAAATCCTATAGTATGTGAAGCATAGAATGTGACACATATTTCAGATTCAAAAAATGTGATATCGTTTGAAAGCTATGGATGTTCTACAATTAGAATATCAATTAGAACTTTAGTTGTAATTCAAATAGAAAATGAATATTAATTATTTATTGAATTCAAAGTAGAGAATAATTTATATTGGTGGAAATCTAAGAATCTCCTTTAAAATCCCTTTTAATTTCATAAATTTTGGGTTAAAAAAAATCATGAGCGACATGGGCCATTATATCAGTTACATATTGCCACTTTTTGGCCCATCATGATCCTGCACATACCTTGAGCCCTGAGAAGACATCCAAATCCAAGGCTGCTCTGGTATAAGGTGAGGTGAGAAGAAGAGCTTAAAGGATGAAGTATGATTTTAAAGGTATATGGATAGAGTCTAAGATTGCTTCTGCTTAGGAAAAGATTGTAGACACAAATATGGGGCATGTGGACTACGATGATTTTCAATAGAGGATGTTTGGCAATGATTCAACTCAGCTGGCTCAGATTCTCACTCACACTGGTTTGGCTCAAGCAACAGGGTTTCCCCTAATACAATTATGCCCTGAGCTAGTTTTGGAATGTGTAAGACATTATGACTCTAATAAAAGGATTTTAATTTGACATAAGGGAAGAGTCATGGCAAATCTCACTGAAGAGTCCATTGCAAAAGTATTCAATATTGCTTCACATCACAAGCTCATTGAGGAAGTTAACATTGGGGAAGCAATAAAGTTCTATGATGAAGATCCTAACAGATCTTTGGAAATCATGAATAATTCTTGGATACTAAAGCCCAAACCACACTATTCCAAGCTACATAAATAATTGCATAGGATTGGTTGTTCAAGTTGGAATATCATGATGTCATAACTCTCTTAGGCAGGGTAATGGGGGTTGAAGAAGCTCACATTTCCACAATAAGTTGTTCTACCCTGTCATAAAAATAATGGGTGGAAAGCATTATCATTGTGAAAGAATCATAAGCAATAACCTAGATGCCCAGTTAAGAAGTGTATAGGAGACCAACAGATTCACAATGACCTCATATGTTTTGTACATGTTGGCAAGAAAAACCAAGTATAAGAGTCTCAATTGCAAGGGAACCCAAGAAAAGATAGAAAATGGGACGTATATCTACAACTACAGTATAAGGTCACTAATAATAGGAGAGAAAATGATTCATTTTTCATGTACATTCCTCGGTTGCTATTGGATGCTCTCCATGTCAGGGTCTCTACTGTTGCAATTGAATTGATCAAGAAGTATGGGAAATGGTTTATTCAATTCCAAAGATTCACATAAATTTGGATACAAGGGTCCCCTGTTGTTCCTCTTAGATTTCCAAGACACCCAACAAATAAGCTCATAATGCTAGAATTGACAAAACAAATGGTAGCCTTTGATGCAATTTTACAAAAGGATATGTATAAGGAGGAATTGGGTGAAAAAATTCCATCAAGGATTGGAACCCTAGAAGCATGTACCTCCATCCAAAGTGCACACTATTCTAAGAAAGAGATGGAACAGTTTGAATTGTACTCCCATACTAACAAGGATAAATTTGATCCCTATCGTAGAGCTCAGAAATAAGCAAATAGGGAGTTCAGGCATGAGGACCACATTGAATATTACTGGGCCAATTACATGGATGAATTTGATGTTATTAGGAGAAGGTTTTCCAGGTTACCTCTCAATTTGATAAGGCTATACAAGGTAGTGGAGGTACCTGACCAAGTGCAATGATATGATGAGGTAAACCTAGTCCAACACCATAATTATGATTGGGCTACAACGGCAATCCTTTACCTCCAATAAACTAGTCAGAGGAAGAAGTGACTATTTTGGACTAGGTAATTGAGCCAATAAGGAAATATTCTAGGCAATGGGTGAAGCATAAGGTGTTGGAGTTGGAGGCTGATGGTAGCGAGTTCACATATGATCTTATGGGAGACTTGGAATTCCAATCTAAAGAGGAAGCAAAAGCTGATAAAGGTGATTACACTACTGAGCCTCATGATGAAGACGTTCAAGAAGAAGAAAGGGAAGAAAGGCCTTTAACGTTGAAGAGAAAAACAAGGAGGCAGACTCTAGTTAAACTGACCGAGAAATAATCTCTGAAGGCAAAGAAGGCTCCCAAGGTCAGTGTTACTATTGAGGAAGGAGAGGCCTCACAAATAGTTAGAAAGAGGAAACTAGTCATAGAGGGTCAAAAGGTAGCTAAAGCTAGAAAGGGTAGAACTTCTACTGATGCTCCCTCCTCAGTTAAAGTTGTTGATGTAGAAAGCTCAAGGGAAAAGCTACAAGTGTATGTTAGGAGAAATTCTCCTAAACACAAGACATCCCCAGTGATAGAGACATAGACTGCAAAGAAGGAAGTCCAGATTGAAGCGACACCTATCTAGATGATAGTACCATGAGAGTAGTTCAAGGAAATAATTCTCCCCAAGTTCCTTCTCCTTCTCACAATATTAAAATTTTAGAGGAAGCAGTTCATGAAGAGAGGAACATAGAAAATGGTCTTGAGCATCACGAATATGAAGATGAGGAGGTTTCAACTCCCAAAAGTGGGGAATGGAGAAATTTTGTGCAAGAGATTTGGAAATCAACCTCTAGAGCACAAAGTAAGCACATGGAATCAAAAGTAACTCAGGAAAGGTCATCCAAGTCTCTAGAGAAAGAGCTAATTGACGAGCTGGAGTACAAACCTGAGACAGAGAAGAATGTGGAAGAGGTTATTAATAGCCCAAACCAAGATAAGGATGAACAAGAGGTTCCCTTAATAGAATTGGAAACAGAGCAGCCTACTATCCCTTATTAGTTGGATAAAATTCTTAGCAAGAAGCCAATAATTGTTCAGGAAGAAGCTCCTAGCTGGGACAAACTACTGGAACAATGGGGACAACCCAAGCAAACGAAAAGAGTGAGAACAATGTCAAAGTTTTCAAGAGATGAATTCAATAATGGGGTTGTTCACATAGTTTTCTGAGCAGAAAGAAATTTTAAGGATGAGGTGAGGCCTAGTGATTACAAGGTGCAAACCACTAATTTAAGCCCTTCCACTACAGAGCAAGAGAAGGGATAATTTCAAGACTCCTCCCAAGCCATTCTAAGAAGGCTTGACAAATAGACAAAAGAAAAAGAGAAGTTGTAGAAGTAGCTAAGTGATGTTTATAAGTATGTTCAACATCTCATGAAGGCCCTGTAAACTACTACTAAAGGTGGTTCTTCAATCCTAGAGGGGATGCTACCAAAGTAGGTTGTGTTGGAGATAGAAAACTTGAAGTCTTCAGTGCATAATACTCATGAGTGGCTTCAGGAACTCGGAAAAAGGGGTGATGATTCAATTGAGTAAATATTTGGCATTCATATTAAAGCTATTGAATTTCTTTAAGACACTTCCCAATTTGCTGTAGATTGCAATAAGACTGATGAGTCAACTCTGGAAGAGCTGAAGAAGATATTGCAAGTTCCCAAAGAAAAATTGGTTAAGATGAATATTTTCACTTCCGATGATATTGCCAAGGTGATGGAGATGATTGAAGTATAGAATTACAGGAAAGAACTCCTCACTAAATCCTTAAAGAAGATAATGAAATTATAGGGGAAAATGAAAGAAATATATAACAACTGTATCACTTTCATTGAAATCATGATTGGAAGGAGAAAGTTTGTCCAAAAGAATATGAATATTGGCAGATTATAAGCATGGTGGCATGAAATATATGCTTCTTCTGATAGTGCACCAGTTGCCAAGGACCATTTAGAGGATGCAACAATCTACGTTTCAAAGCTGGATAAGTATCATGAATTATAGGTTGAATGGGATAAAGCAATGCCCAAATTTGTTGATGAGTTTAAGACTCAAAAATTGAGAATTAAATTTATACCCATTCTAGATCCAAATAATGTGAAGGAAATATTGGATAAAGTCCAGGCATTATCTAGTAGGATAGAGGCCAACAAAGAGGGAGAAAATAGCCAACTGGCAGTCACCTAGGACAATGTGCCATTCATGTGATCTTTCAACCAAAGGGGATGACCTAGAAGTTTGTGCCAACTAGAGAATATTTATAGAAGAGTCTAGGATGGCCTAGGCTTTGTTTTATAATTTTACATGTAATTTTATTTTTATAAAACTCTCTAGGTTGACTTGTTTGGCCGACCTAATATTGTAAACCCTAATTTTGGGCCAACCTAGGGTTATTTCTCTATAAATTGGGACTCCAACTTCATTTGTAAGGGTTAGACATAGTTGGAATAGCTAGAATTGAGCTAGGAGTTAACATTCTCTGAGAGAAAGTGTTGAAACATTGTGTATGCATGAATTGTTGCAAATTTGGGTGATTCAATATAATTAAAGACATTGTTCTTTGGTTCTCTTTCTTATGTTATTCACTTTGCATGGTTCTTGTTTTTCTAGATCTTGAAGATTGCTTTGAAATTATAGTTGCATGTTAGATTTTAGACTTAGATATAATGTAATTGTGTTGATGATTTGATATTTAAGGTGTTTGAGCAATCCTTGGTCCATACTTTTAGAAACTTGTTGATTATATGTTGCCATGTAAAGTTAGCCTAGGCCTAAAATTAGGTGCTATGTTCAATTGTGGGTATTTATTCATTTCAATTATAACATAAGGTTGAATTATGTGAATGCTCCATGCTATGAAAATCTTTGTTTCCTTAGAAGATTGCACTGTTTATATGATATTGTAGGTTTAATTTGGGTTATGGAGGAATTGGTTTTGAAGGATTGGTCCACTTTGAATATTTGATTTTTTGTGCAATTGGTCTTAGATTTAGTTTTAGAAATCTCTTTAAACCCTTTATCTTTTGTTGCTTCTTTTAAAATATGGGTTTGTTTTAGGATTGTAGGCATTAACATATTGAAATATTTGACGAGTTTGAAGCTTCCATCTTTTGTTTTGTAAGGTCCTCTATGATTACTAGCATTTTAACATATTATCATTGAGTTGTTTATGCATTATCAAGACCTGACATTAGAGACATTAAGATTATCTCTTGAGGCTTGTTGATAGAGATTTACCTTTGAAAAGAGATAGAATATCATATTTTTTCTGAGTTGTTGCTGTGCAAAAAACACCATAAACGGATTGGCACTAGAAGGAGGGCTTGAATAAGTAAGTTGGAGCTTTTTATATCTGCAATTTCTCATTAGAGGCTTTGAAGAAGAAGTAGATCTACACCAGGGGAGGAAGATTTATAGGAGTTACAAGCCCCTACTAGGTCAAGAAGGACCAGAAGAAGGGGATAATCATCATCTGCTCCAACATTTCCATCCTCTCCATCATCTTCACCCTCTTCTAGTTCATCCTCATCTAATTCTAAGGTCATTCCCATTCAATATCCCCAGCTAGCTATTAATCAACCACTACCATCTCCACCACCATCAATGCATTTCTTGACAAACAACCCTTCACCCTTCTCCTTTAATGACTACAATGCCATGCCAAAGAATCCTAAAAATTTCTGCTCCAAGTTTCATGTCAATGACCCTAATAGGACAAACAAAGAGCACATTAGGATTTTCTAGACCTATCTTAGGGATAGGGGAATTAATCATGAAGATGTTGCATGCAAAATCTTCCCATATTCCCTAGGATTGGATGCCTTTTATTGGTACAACCATCTACTTATTAGATCCATACATAATTTGACTAAACTTGAAAATGCTTTTTTGCAGAAGTTTAAAATTCCCATTAGTGATAATGAGTTGTATTTGAAGTTCACCAAGGTCAAGAGGGAGGTTAATGATGCTATAGGGTCATCCAACAATAGATTCCATCATGCATATACTAGGTTGGATGCCCCCTATGCTATATATAATGCTACTGCCTTGGAGGTTTACTATGAAGCCCTTGACATCCTTACAACCACCTTCCTTAAATGGGGACCTAACCCTCCTAACACTTTACTTGATGCTTACATGGAGGCTGTCAAGGTTAGTACAGATCTGAGGCAACATTTGTCAGGACCTTTTCCATGTTTGGGTCTAACTACTCACCTTGGAAAAATTTGAGCACTTAATCATGTTTTGAAAAATCATACACATATCATGAATCTAGTGCCACAATTGCCCCTTGTCCCATATCTAGGCCCCCCCATGAATCAGGCCCCACCTAACCTAGTTATCCTTAGAATGTTAATCAATCCATAAATCCACAACAACAAGCTAATTTCCTAACTTATCTTTTGAATTTTGAGGTATTAAATCAGTCACTCAGCTCAGGGACACCACTAGGATATTCTCAGAACAATGCAATATTTGCATCTTATAGTAATCTTGAAAAAGAAAGGCTAGATGAGCTGACAGAACAAGTTGAGAAGTTGAATATGGAAGTAATGTATCTAAGGAATCAAAATAGTCAAATTTAGGCTGCCCAGATAAATATGTAGTCTAACTACAATAGGAAAAATAGGGATTCTGTGCAAGGGTATGGACATAACTTCAACAGAGGATAGTCATCTAGACAAAACTTTGAGAGAGGATAGTCAAGCAAATAGGGATTTCATAGAAGATAGCCACCTAGGTAAAATAGAACATGGAATACAAGGCCAAATAATGGAGGTGTTCCCACCCCATTAGAACAACTAGCTAATCAAGAAAAATCTTCAATTGGTGTGTATTTAGTTGAGGAAACTTTGTTAGGGCGGTGCAGACTCTACAAGACAAATCAACATTCTAAGCTAGATTTCCCTGAGTTCCAAACTATTGCATCCATCTTTCAGTACAAGGTTGAAAAGAACTCCAATAACTAGGAATTGGTACCATTTGGCCCTTATGATTCTCTAGTTTGGGTGTTGAATCATGCTTCTTTCCCACGAAGTGAAGAGAATGGACGAGAGAAAGAATCAAGTGAACAAGATGACAAGGTGGAACAAGTATGCAATGAAGATGATATTTCACAATTTTTCCATGAAGGTATAGATAATGATAATGGTCCTTTAGATGAGGAAGAAAATTGCATTGAAGAGGTCCAAATGTTCCAACAACGCACTAGAAAATATGATTTAAGGAGTAGGAAAGTTGGACATCCATTCACTACATCAATTCCTCCAAATAACTTTACTACATTGTCTGATCCACATGCCAGTAAAAATCCATATTACCGTAATGTGTCAACACAATATCTATCAAAGGGATGACAAGCCGATTCCTCAAAAGGAAGGAGCATTGATGCAAGTAGAGAGAAGTTTGTAGATTATCCCAAAGACACCCATGCTAACATGAGCACAAAATAGTTGGGTGAATATGTAGCTGAGGAACTCAAGAAATTGAAGGTAAGTCTTTTTTCTTTTGAATTGTTAAGGGTTCACGATATTAGAAATGCAGTCTTAGGAACTTTTAAAACCCATGTGGTTCCTCAAGATATGACAGTTAATGAAGTAGTTGGGAAAACTCCTAGCTCACAAACACTAAAAGACCAAGGTCAAGATAAATCTAACGATAGAGGAAAAGAAAAAGATAGGGATCAGGTTGCACAAGTTGATACTCCTATGAGTTTGTTTCAAGGAAAGAATGAAACTCCTTTCCTAATTTTTGTTCGCCTCTTTGGGAAAAACTTACATAACTGCCTTTTATACTTAGGAGCCTCCACAAATGTCATGCCTTTTGCTTTCTATATAACCTTAGGTATTACCTCTGATGCTTTTCGATGAAAGGTCACTTAGTTGGATAAGACAGAGGTTAATGTGGTAGGGGAACTGAATATGATTCCCATGCAAGTTGTATCAGACCCTAGGATTCAACAAATCATCAACATTCAAGTGGCAGATATTCCTGATACGTATGGTATGATACTAGGTGGGGATTTCACTAAGGCATTGAATGGATATGTGTCAACTGATCATTCTCACATGTGGCTTCCTTAGAAAGGAGTACCAAACTAGATCAGGATTGAGAGGGAACCAAGGATGAATTATGTAAGCACTAAATTTGAGAATACTTCAAATGAGGTATTAGTATTAGAAGTCATCTTGGAAAATTATGTATTGGTATCCCCTCCTCTAGAACTAGGCATAGTTGAAGTATTCATGCTATAGACTGAACCCAAGGAGCTCACTTCAAAATCTAGTGACACTGGAGCATTGGTAGAATTAATAGAAGAGGGTGATGATCAAGAAAATGGCTAGTTCAACCTATTGGACAATTTCTAGGAGTTCATTCAAAAATGCATAGAAGACAAAATTCAGCTGGGTAGAAAAATGAACTTTGAAGAACCCCTCTTTCCAAATTGGTGCAGGGTCCACAATGCCTCTCACTTAGAGCTAGAATGCTGCCTTTTCCAAATAGTAGTGGAGAAAATACAAAACTGCAACAATCCATCTCCAACTATCAGGATAAGTGTATAGAGTATATGGGATGATCCTAAAGGAAAAAGGGCAATGCCCCAGGAAGAACCTTCGAGCTGTATCAAAGCTAATGAAGATACATCAAAAGGATCAAGTGTTGCAAGTTGTTGGACACTCAAATTTGATGGATCCAAGTCTAAGCAAGGAGGTAGAGCTAGGTTTGAGTTGATCAGTCCTAGAGGTAAAACTTTATTCACTGCTCATAGACTCCAGTTCCATTGCACTAATAATGTAGCTGAATATGAAGCCTTAATTCATGGGCTGCTAATGGCATTGAGAAAGAAAGTCAAAATTTTACAAGTTTTCAGAGATTCTAACCTAGTAGTTAGACAAGTTAAAAAGCAGTATTCATGTCATGATAGAAGGATGACCAAATACATACATAAAGTGTGGGATTTAATTGAACGATTTGATGCTTTTAACATTCAATTGATACCCCATAGCAAAAGTCAAAATGCAAATGCTCTAGCATAGGCAACAAGCACTTTGCAACCCTTATCACTCTTAGGGTTAAAGAAGTTCACTGTGGAGCTCACTCCAGTACCCTAAATTCCCGATAATGTAACTAATTTTCAAGTGTTTGAGGATGACAAGCATATTCTTGATTTCATTACATGATCTAATGTGTTTACTTCTTAGATAATTGATGAGGTGGAGTCTCAAGAGGAAAAAATGGACTTGGAAGGAGTTATCAACCTAAAAAAAATACCATTCCAAGGGGAATGGTACAACTAGAAATAATTTTTGATCTGGAAAGAATAAAATATTAGGAACAATAGAGCAAAAAGGAGTCCATTAGCAACCAGTGTGATGCATATAATATGGCAACTCCAAACAATGTTAAGAATGTTTTTATTGGGAAGGTGTGTACTCCAGAAGAAAGGACGAGAATAATAGATGCACAAATCATACATATCAAGATGTTATAGCTTGGAGTTATGAGGATCTAAAGAGGTATGATACTTCGATCATTACACACACTATTCCTCTCAAGCTAGGTGCCAAGCCATTTAGGCAAAGGAAGAGACCAATTAATTCCTTGTTGGAACCAATTATCTAAAAAAAAGTACATAAGTTATTATTTGCTCATATCATATTTCTAGTCAAGCACTCTACTTGGGTTGCTAATTTGATTCCAGTAAGGAAGAAAAATGGATAAATCAAGCTTTGTGTTGATTTTAGAAACCTGAATCGGGCCTCTGAAAAGGACAACTACCCTATCCCTTCATTGGATGAAGTGTTACAAATTATTAATGGATCCCAGATGATGTCCTTTTTGGATGGATACTCAGGGTATAATTAGGTTATGGTACAATACAAAGATAGACACAAGACTGCCTTCACCATGAAGTGAGGTACCTTTTCCTATAGAAGAATTCCTTTTGGATTAATTAATGTAGGGGAAACCTTTCAAAGGGATATGGACATTACCTTCAAGGATATTATCGGTAAGTGTATCATTATCTATATGGATGACTTAACTATTTTCTCAAACAAAAGAGGTGATCATATTTCAGACTTGTGCAAAGTATTCCAAAGATGCAGAGAATTTGGTATTTCACTCAATCCTAAGAAGTGTATCTTTGGAGTAACTAAGGGGAAATTTTTTGATCATGTTATCTCAGAAGAAGGCATATCTATTGACCCATAATGAATAGAAGCTATACTGAAGATCCAACCTCCAGCTAGTAAAAAGGAAATGAAATCCTTCTTTGGGAAAATCAATTTCATTAGCAAATTCATTACTAGGTTTGTAGAGATAGTTAAACATTTGAATGCCATGTTGAAATAGGATGCAAAAGTTAAATGGAATGTTGAAGCAAAGGAGGCTTTTGCAGAAATCAAGAGGGAAATAATTGATTCCCCGGTGTTGGTGAGTCCATATTATTCAAAATCCTTTTACATTTACTCATTTGCATCTGATCATTCTTGTCTTGGTATGTTAACTTAGAAATCTAACCAAGGAAGTGAGCACCCTATAGCCTTCATGAGTTCTCCATTAAAAGATGCAGAATTAAGGTACCCCAGTGTAGAAAAAAAAGCTTATGCTCTGGTCAGAGGTGTGAAGAAATTTTGACATTACATCCTCATAAATAGTCTTCGCAATAGTACCAGATCATGTAGTTAAGCTTTTGCTGATGCAAAATGAACTAGGAGAATGAAGGGGTAAATGGGTTACAATGCTACAAGAGTATGACATCGAAATACAACCCATGAAACTTCTGAGGGGGCAAGGATTGACTAAGACTATGACTGAAATTGGTCCTAATCTCACAACCCAACAATACCACCTTCAAGATGTCTCTTCGGATGAATGGTATGATGACATTGTTTATTATTTGTTGAATCAAAAATGTCTTGATCATCTCAACATGGTATAAGGAAGAGTCCTACGTCTAAAGAGTGGCAGCTATATGTTGAAAGGTGCTATCTTGTATAAGAAGAAAGATGAAGGCATCTACTTTTGTTGTCTTGGAAAAGAAGAAGTTGCACATGTGATGATAGAACTCCATGACAAGTATGGCATAGGCCATGGTTCTGGACCAACTACTACAAATTAGATCTTAAGTGTAGGGTATTATTGGCCCACTTTGTTTAAGGATGCACACAATCATGTGAGAACCTTCCATGTGTGTCAAACTATTGCTAGCAAGGAGAAGCACTCAACACTTCCACTTCATATGGTAATTGAGGTAAAACCATTTACGCAGTGGGGGTTGGACTTCATTGGTCCAATTAACCCACCTTCCTCTGTAGGCCACAAGTACATTCTTAACATAATTGATTACTTTACTAGATGGACTAAAGCTCTTGCCTGTAAGCAATGTACTTTTGAAGTAGTGATCAATTTTCTAGAATCAAGTATTATCAGTCATTTTTGTTGTCCAAATGCTTTAGTTTGTGACAATGGTCTTGCATTTGCTTCATTAAAGTTTTCTGGATGGGATTTTGATCATGGTATCATTATTAAGTTTGCTTCCAACTATTACCCACAAGGAAATAGTTTGGTTGAGTCCACAAACAATAATATTTTAACAGTCATCCACAAATTTTTAGAGAGAAATCCCAAAGATTGGCATACCCAGCTCAGATTTTCTCTCTAGGTAGATCATACTAGACATAAGGCCTCTCTAGGAACCTCCCCTTATCACCTTGTGTATGGTCTTGAGCTAGTATTCCTAATCCAATTGAAAATTCCCACCTTGCAATTCATTAATGATTATTATGATGAAGGAGATAGATGTGAGGCTCATCTGGCTAAACTTTTACAACTTTAAGAGAAGAGAGATGAAGTGTTAGAGAACTTTTCTAAGCACCAGGGTGTGGTTAAAAGATGGTTTGGTCAAAGATCCAGGGTGAAAGCATTCAAAATCTTTGGTTTGGTCTTATATTGGGATAAAGCACATGGAAAAAAGGGAGAACATGGAAAATTTGATAAGCTTTGGCTTGGCCCCTTCTAGATCTTAGAGATATTGGGAGATAATGCTTTTCATTTGAAGAATATCACTGGGGAGGATTTCCTATTACCTGTCAATGGGCAGTATTTGAAGCATTACTTCCTGGCTTGAGTTGTTTAAAACTCTTTCTTGTAAATAGTTAATTTAGGGGTCATTTCCTTTTTGTTTTCTCTTTTCTTTATTTTGTTTCTACTCTAGTTGCTTTTTCTTTTTGGTTTTGGTTAGTGTAGGTCTACTTTAGTTTAGATTTAGGTTTGGTTTTTGTTTTTCCTTTGGTCTTATGTTTCTCAGCTCTCTTTTGGGAATGTTGCATTTACACGACAACCATAATGTTATCAGGGATTGTTTTACGTATTTCTTCTACAAACTCTAATCATCCTTCTAGAATAAGTTGGTGAAAATACTTTATTTGGTGTCACGTGTGCTAAATGCTTGAAGTGGATGAGTCACTATATTAGGTCAGTTTGGAATGTGCTTGAGTATCACACTTACATATACATCTTAAAAATCTTGAGGTTGTTAAAGGTTTCTTGCGAAGTCTAATCAAGTGAAAAATCCTACTTCTACTTTAGTGCCATTGTGGTTCTCAGCCCTAAGTGTGAACTTCATTGTTCATAGGTTGAAATAAGAAAAGAAAAAAAAGGAATATTAGAAAAGAAAAGAAAAGGAAAATATTGAAAATCAAAAGAAGTGAATCTCAACTTGTCAGGAGTATCGAAATATCTTTACCGAGGCTATGGACACCTAGTTGGTAGTAGAGCTATGTTCGAAAGAGCCACAACAATAACCTTGTCAGGGCTATGGACACCTGACTGGCAGCGAGGCTCTATCTAGGTTGCTTTTGGAGTTAGAATCTTTACATAGCTTGATTAGATTGACCTTGGTTACCCTGCAACAGTTGAGGGAGGGAAATGAACATATTTGCACACACTTTGACTCTAGTACAGGAGGGATCTACTTGTCCATTGGCTTTGAAACTTTGTAAATGGTTGATCTGATGTGAGGATCAAAACCAGAGTTCTAGGTTATCAATTCTAGTTTGTCATCAAAATTCTCTGGAGCATTTCCCTAGCAAGAGTCGCCATTTGTTGTGCAATTTTCGCACACACACCCCATTGGAGGTGGGGACCCTCTTTTCCTTGTTTGGTTTGCTTGATTTCCTTAGGGTCCAAACCTTATCCCCTTAAGGGATAGGTCTCTCAGTCTTGGTCTTGTTTGACCCAAGTACTTAAGGTCTTATCTACACTTCAAGTGTCTTATTGCAACATCACCATGGCATGCTTACTCCTAGAAAGTCATCTCTAGTTCAAAGTTTTAGCTCAAAGGGGTGAAATTGGATAAGTATCAGGCATGCTTGGTAAATCTAAGGTAGCTTGGATTACCCAAACATTAGTTAGGTCAGAAATTCTAAGCTACCTCATATTTTCTAGATTTGAGCTATTGTCAAATCTCTGAGCTTTTTAAATATCCTTTCAAAGCATTTATTGTGTGCTTTAATGAGCTTGAATGCCAAAATGAAGGTATAAATTAGGTTTTGGTGTCTTTTGAATCATTTCACATTGTTCCTAATTAAGCTTGAGTGAAGTTGCTCCCATCTTGTGATTTGATTGCACTCCAAAATGAGGATTGTATTCTTGAGTCCCCACTACAAGATCCTCAAGGGCCTCCATCACATTCCTTCTTTCTTTGCACTACTTGAAGGTATGTCTTATCATCTCTATGATAAGTCTTAATGTATTTCATTCTTGGTGATAATTGATTTCTTACAGCATCTATGTGTCAATCATTAGGTTGGAGGTTTTGCATTTTTTCTCTTTCTTTCTTTATCATGTAGGGTTTTGTTTCATTGAATGTACATCTGAAGAGTTCATTGTAGACTTCAATTTGAGTTGATTGGGGTGATTGAGTATGTTCAATAGCTTCAAGATTTATCCTCTACATTGTGCTTTCATGATTGATATCAAGATTTAAGAGTGTCACCCTATTTTAAGAGTCGGCTTGAAACCCTAATTTCCTGAAAACCCTGGCTAGGGATTGTAAACTTGATGAATGAGCGAATGGCACTTTGGGATTTTGTCTAAAATGTTTTAGTTTGAGTTATCATGAGGATTTGGTGTCGAATCGAACATTCAAATGATCATAATTTATCTTTCAAAAGTGAAATGAGCTGAACACTTAGAAAATTTTGGGCCCAAGTGAAATACTCAAAAATTCTGAGGTAGCTCAAGTTTTTTTAGCCTGAATCCGCTCAGAAAATATGATCCCCCTCAAATTTTCCAGATCTTAACCCATCACAAAATTCTGAAAGCTTTGATACTTAGAAAGTTTGAGCTTCACCTCCATTCGGTGATTATGAGTTGGCTCGAATTTATTGAATCCAAGCCCCTGAGAAACTTCCAAACCTCTTGATCCTTCAGGTCTCCAGTATGTGGGATGAATTGAGCCTCGATTGAAAGGATGTGTTATGTGATCTCAAAGTAATTAATTATTGCATATGCTTGATTGTGTCAAAGAATTACATTTTACAAGGTTACCTCATGATTGCAACTCAAAATGAACACAGTGTGTAAATCCCAGGGAATCCAAGCTCCCTTAGATTACCTGAGCTTGATTTTGTCCAAAAATTTTGAGCTCCCTCATATTTTATAACCTTTCTCCATTGGCTTTCAAATTTCAAATATCAATGACAATTGAGTTTTCATATGAGGTTACAGGGTCTTCATTGTTGGATATTGATTGATTTGAATGAAATTTACCTGCATGTCTTTACATAATCTGATAGTACGATTACTTTACCATTAAGGGTTCATATTGATATTACAATTTGTATTCAATGAGTTCATTTAGCATGTGTTGACAAATCTTATTAAGAAAATGGTATGTATTAAGAATTTGTGTTATTATCTGCATGTGGGTGATTATGGTTTTTTCTAACAGATGTAGGCATAATTGAGCCCTGAAAAGACATCCAAATCCAAGGTTGCTCTGGTACAAGAGGAGGTGAGAAGAAGAGCTGAAAGGATAAAGTATGATTTTAAGGGTATATGAATAGATTCTAAGATTTATTCTACCTAGGAAAAGATTGTAGACACAAATATGGGGCATGTGGACTATGATGATTTTCAACAGAGGATGTTTGGCAATGCTCCAACTCAGCTGGCTCAGATTCTCACTCACACTGGTTTGGTTCAAGCAACAGGGTTTCCCCTAATACAATTGTGCCCTGAGCTAGTTTTGGAATGTGTAAGACATTATGACTCTAATAAAAGGATTTTAATTTGACATAAGGGAAGAGTCATGGAAAATCTCACTGAAGAGTCCATTGCAAAAGTATTCAATATTGCTTCACATCACAAGCTCATTGAGGAAGTTAACATTGGGGAAGCAATAAAGTTCTATGATGAAAATCCTAACAGATCTTTGGAAATTATGAATAATTCTTGGATACTAAAGCCCAAACCACACTATTCCAAGCTACCTAAATAATTTCATAGGATTGGTCATTCAAGTTGGAATATCATGATGTCATAACTCTCTTAGGCAGGGTAATGGGGGTTGAAGAAGCTCACATTTTACACAATTGGATGGCCTACCCTATCGCAAAAATAATTTTTGGATAGCCTTATCATTGGGATAGAATCATAAGCAATAACTTAGATGCCTAATTAAGAAGTGTATAGGAGACCAACAAACTCATAATGAACTCATATCTTGTGTACATGTTGGCAAGAAAAACCAAGTATTAGGGTCTCATTTGCAAGGGAACCCTCAAGAAAGATAGAATATCGGACATATATCCACAACTATAGTATAAGACCACCAATTACATGAGAGAAAATGGGTATGCGTAGGATCATCATAGAAAAAACAGGCCTTTGAGTGGCAATAAATTCAAAAAAAACAATGTTAGGCAACTTGATGTGAAAATTTGAATAAGTTATTTATATTATTTCAAAAATATGTAAGAATAGAATCTGTAGCGAATTGAATGTAGTTTCTAAACTACTAGGTTTATTTAAAGAAAAAAATCCTATTTGGTGAAAATTTAAAATTTCAATGCAACAGTACTTAAATTTTAGGGAAAAATAAGAAGTAGGTGTCTGTCTGACTACCCTAAACAAAAATAAAATGATAATATATTTTAATATGACTTTAGATATAAGTAGAGGACTCATGTCCTGGTGTGATGCATATTTTTTTGTAATTTTTTTCATGTAAATAATTAATTATGAATTTTTTATTACAACTTTTAAAAAATATAAAAAATTGTATGTCTGACCACCTTAACTTGGTTAAAAATTCATGAAATTATTAGTTTTTAATCCTATAGTATGCAAACCATAGAATGTGATGCATGTTTTAGATTCAAAAAATGTGATACCATTTGAAAGCTATAGATTTTTTTCAATCAGCCTATCAATCAGGACTTTATTCGTAATTCAAATAAAAAATGAATAATAATAATTTATTAAATTCAAAGTAAAGAATAATTTATATTGGTGGAAAGTTGAGAATCTCCTTTAAAAACCCTTTTCATTTCATCAATTTTGGGAAAAAAAAAGTCATCACCCACATACCCATCATATCACCACTTTTTGACCCATCATGATCCTACACATACCCAAATGATGCATTTTTCATATACATTCCTAGGATGCTACAAGATGCTCTCCATGTCAAGGCCTCTATTGATGCAATGGACTTCATGAAGAAGTATGGGAAATGGTTTATTCAGTTCCAAAGACTTACATACATGCAGATATAAGGGTCCCCTGTTGTTCCTCTTAGATTTCCAAGATACCTGACAAATAAGCTCATAATGCTAGAATTGAGAAAGAAAATGGTAGCTTTTGAGGAAATTTTACAAAAGCATCTACATAAGAAGGGATTCGGTGCATAATTTCCATTAAGGATTGGAACCCTTAAAGCATGTCCCTCCATCCAAAGTGCACAATATTCTGAGAAAGAGATGGCACAGTTTGAATTGTACTCCCATACCAACAGGGATAGCTTTGATCCCTATGGAAAGGCTCAAAAACAAGCACACAGGGAGTTCAGGCAGAAGGACCACATTGAAGATTATTGAACCAATTTGCAAGGATGAATTTGATGTTATTAGGAGAAGGTTTTCCAGGTTACCTCTCAATTTGATAAGGCTATACAAGGTAGTGAAGGTACCTAACCAAGCTCAAGATGATGAGGTAAACCTAGTCCAACACCATGATTATAATCCCTACAGGGGAAAGCCTTTACATTTAATAAACCGGTTAAGGGAAGAAGTGATTGATTTGGACTAGGTAATTAAGCCAGTAAGGAAATATTTGAGGCTATGGGTGAAGCATAAGGTGTTGGAGCTGGAGGATAATGGTACCAAGTTCACATATGATTTGATGGAAGACATGGAATCCGAATCTAAAGAGGAAGCAGAAGCTGATAAAGGTGATTACACTGTTGAGCCTCATGTTGAAGATGTTTAAGAAGAAAGGGAAAAAGGCCTTTAAAATTGAGGAGAAAAACAAGGAGCTAGACTCAGGTTAAACTGACTAAGAAAAAATCTCCAAAGCCGAAGAAGGCTCCCAAGGTCAATGCTACTATTGACGAAGGAGAGGCCTCACAACTAGTTAGAAAGAGGAAAATAGTCACAGAAGGTCAAGAGGTAGCTAAAGCTAGAAAGGGTAGCATTTATGTTGATGCTCCCTCCTCATTTAAGGTTGTTGATGTAGAAAGATCAGGGAAAACCTACAAGTGTATGTTACGAGAAATTATCCTAAACATAAGACATCCCCAGTGATTGAGACAAATACTATAGAGAAGGAAGTGTAGATTGAAGATGCACCTATAGATGATAGTGCCATGAGAGTAGTTCCAGGAAATAATTATCCCCTTCCTTCTCCTTCTCGTAGTGTTAAAATTTTAGAGGAATCAATTCATCAAGAGGGAAACATATCAAATGATCTTGAGCATCATGAATATGAAGATGAGGAGGTTTCAACTCCCAAAAGTGGGGAATGGAGAAATTGTGTGCAATAGATTGGGAAATCAACCTTTGGAGCACAAAGTAAGAACATGGAATCAGAAGTAACTTAGGAAAGGTCATCCAAGTCTCCAAAGAAAGAGGTGATTGATGAGTTGGAGGATCAACCTGAGACAAAGAAGAATGTGAAAGAGGTTATTGATAGCCCACACCAAGATAAGGATGAACAAGAGGTTCCCTCAAAAGAATTGGAAAAAGAGCAGCCTACTATCCCTAATTGGCTAGAGAAAAGGCTTATCATAAAGCCACTAATAGTTCAGGAAGAATCTCCTAACTAGGACAAACTGTTGGAACAATGGGGACAGCCCAAGCAGAGGAAAAGATTAAGAACAATGTCAAAGTTTTCAAGAGATGAATTTAATAATAGGGTGGTTCACATAGTTGTTCGAGCAGAAAAAAAGTTTAAGGATGAGGTGAGGCCTACTAATTACAAGGTTCAAACCATTAATTTAGGCCCTTCCACTAAAGAGCAAGAGAAGGAAGAGTTTCAAGAATACTCCCAAGCCATTCTGAGAAGGCTTGATAAAGAGACAAAAGAAAAGGAGAAGTTGCAAAAGATGCTAAGTGATGTTTATATGTTCAACATCTCATGAAGCCCTTGAAAACTACTACTAAAGGTGGTTCTTCAATCCCAGAGTTGCTGCTACCAAAGTAGGCTATGTCTAAGATAGAAAAGTTGAAGTCTTCAATCCATAATACTCATGAGTGGCTTTAGGAAGTTAGAAAAAGGGGTGACTATTCAATTGAGCAGATCTTTGGAATTCATACTAAAGCTGATGAATTTATTGAAGACACTTCCCAATTTGTTGCAGATTACAATAAGACTGATGAGTCAACTATGGAAGAGATGAAGATCCTACAAGTTCCCAAAGAAGCATTGGCTAAGATGATTATTTTCACTTCTGATGATATTCCCAAGGTGATGGAGATGATTGAAGTATGTAATTATAGGAATGAACTCCTCACAAAAGCCTTAAAGAAGGTAATGAAATTACAGGGGAGAATGAAAGAAATATATAACAACTGTATCACTTTCCTTGAAATTATGACTGGAAGGAAAAAGTTTGGCCAAAAGAATATGAATATTGGTAGATTACAGGCATGGTGAAATGAAATATATCCTCCTTCTGATAGTGCACTAGTTTCCAAGGACCATTTATGATGTAGGAGCATCCAGTGGTGTAAGGGCAATCTTGCATCAACCAAAAATAGTTAAATTTCAAGTTTCTCAGTTTTTAGATGTTTTTATATTTTTGGATACCCTTTTCGTCATAATGAAATTCCCAATTTATGGTTTTTCATTTTAGTTCCTGGGTTGAAAGATATTGTAGTTTTAGTTTCCCATTTGCACCTAAAAATATTCGAGTGGGATTTGAGGCATCTAGATCTTCCGGAATGGCCCCGAAACTTGCCTAAATTGGCATAGCAAATTTTGAGCTTATTCTTGACTTCGAGACCTTTCCAACGGTTCGAACGGTTCGCGAATCGGAGTCCTAGATCAAAAGTTATGACCCCGCGAATTTGGCGACTTTCTAGAAGATACCATTGCAAATGCTCTTTTGAAATTTGAACTTCATGTTGTAAATTTTCGGTGCCAAACTGCCTAAACTCAAATTGAATGTTGTTTTGGCTCCAAACAAATGAGTAGCTCTATTTATGGGCGGGTTTTCCAATTTTTGGGTAACTTTTTGGGGACAAGCTCGCATATTGTGAAAGGATTATTCTGTAGCTTTCTGTAGCTTGCATGTGTTGTAGAACTTGGGGATTTGAGATCCTATGCATGTAAGAAGTTCCATTTTTCTGAATAATAAAATTATTCTCTAGTTTGTGGGTTATTTTTTGTGTCTCGGGTTTGCGCCCTCATCAAGTGGTATCAGAGCAAGTTTTCTTGAGCGTATGGACAAATCGCCGATCGTGAGGCAGTTCACACCAGGACCATTATTGTGGGTCAAGGTCAAGAAAGATGCCTCCAAGATTGGTGCCTGGTAGGCGTGGTGGTGTCAGAGGTGGTCGAGGTGGCAAAAATGTTGGTGGAAGAGATGCACTGGCAGCCCTCCAGAGACAAGTTGATGCATTACAAGAGCAGTTGAGAAGAGGGTTAAACCCGAGGGAGGAAAGTGAGGATGAAAGAGAGGAAGAAGGTTTAGATGTAGAAGAGGAAGAAGAAGCAATTGATAAAGACCAAATGTAGCTAATAAGGGCCATTTCAAAGATCGGGAAAAGACCCAGAGCAGAAGTCCCTAATTATTCCGGAAGTCTGAACCCAGAAGAGTTGATCGACTGGATCAACAAGTTAGAAGAATATTTTGAGTATGAGGAAATAGAGGACCCAGATCGGGTTAAGTTTTCGAAAATGAAGTTGAAGGGCCATGCTAGTATTTGGTGGAAAGAGGTCCAGTTGGAAAGAAATCGAAGAGGAAAAGTCAAGATCACCAGATGGGATCGCATGGTAGAGAAGCTGAAGAAGAAATTCATACCAGTGGACTACGAGTTAGATCTGTTGAAGAAATTGCAAGGGTTGAAGCAAGGAAGCAAATTTTTGAATGAATATACTGAAGATTTTCATAGGATAATCATCAGAACAGGTCACACAGAGGCCAATAAGGAGAAGGTAGCCCAATATCTTAATGGGTTACGACCGAGCATTCAGGAGGAGTTGAGCCTAGTCAGAATGACCACCATTGAGGATGTGTATCAATTTGCTCTGAAGGTGGAAGAGAAGCTGAACAAAAGATTTGATGGCAAGCAAAAAGGATGAGGAGGTGAAAGCGGAAGGGGCAGTGGAAGACCTTCAGGAAGCCGAAATGATGATGAAAAGAAAAGTGAGGATGTGGGTACCAGCCAAAGCCAAAGGAATGACAACTTCTACCGAACTCGTGATCAAAACAGTGGTGATCAAAGAGGTAGAGGACAAGGGAGATATGGACAAGGATCTAGAAGAGGTTGTTTCAAAGGAACGTGTTTCCAGTGTGGTGAAGAAGGGCATCGAGCCTATGAATGTCCACAACACCAAAGAAGGGTAGACAAAAGGCCAGAAGGTCATGGAAGGGTTGCACATGCAGATGAGGAGGCCCAATCTGAACATTCAGATGATGCTGAAAGGGGAGAAGCCCTAGTGATTAGGAGAGCCCTGGTGACTAAGGAAAAGGAACTAGAACAGAGGAAGAATTTGTTACACACAAGGTGCAAGTGTGAAGGAAAATGCTATGAGCTCATTATTGATGGTGGGAGCATCGATAATCTGGTGTCAGAGGAGATGGTCACAAAGTTGAAGCTGAAGAGGGAAAAGCACCCGCGTCCGTATCGGATTGTCTGGTTACAGAAAGACCACAAAGTTTTGGTCAATGAGCAGTGCCTAGTAAAGTTCAAGATCAGGAGCTACCATGATGAGGTACTCTGTGATATCATCCCCATGGATGCCTATCACATGTTGTTGGGGAGGCCGTGGCAGTTCGATAGGCGAGCTATACATGATGGCCATGCAAACACTTATTCCTTGACAAAGGATGGGGTTCGTCACAAGTTGAAACCCCTAAAGGAGACCAAAGAAAAGGTATGCAGTAGTGCTAGAATTTGTTATGTAGATGGAACAAATTTTTTAGAAGGTAAGCATGAGCATGTGTTATGCATTGATTCCTAGAGTGAGTAAGGAGGATAGTGAGAAGGTTCCAAAAGAAGTTTCGATGTTGGATGAGTTTCGTGATATTGTTTCGAGTAATGTACCGAGGGTTTACCACCAATAAGGAAAATCACCATCGATTGACTTGATTCTGGAGCGCTTTGCCAAATAAGGCAGCCCATAGAATGACTCAATAGAAAATGAGGAGTTGAACAAACAAGTTCAAGAGTTGTTGAGGAAGGGTTTGATACAGAGAGTTTGAGCTCATGTGCAGCACTACGCGACTAGCACCAAAGAAGGATGGGGAGGGAGGATGTACCGATTCCCTCGAGCATAAACAAGATAATAATCAAGTACAGATTCCCCTACCAAGGATGGATGACCTGATGGACTGTTTGAGTGGAGCTCAGTACTTCACAAAGATTGACCTGAAGAGTGGATATCACAGATCCGGATTCGAGAGGGAGATGAATGGAAGACCTCCTTCAAGACCAAAGAGGGCTGTACGAGTGGTTAGTCATGCCTTTTGGGCTAACCAATGCACCGAGCACATTCATGCGGCTCATGAACGAGGTACTAAAAGAATTTCTAGGAAGCTTTGTTATTGTGTATTTAGATGATATTTTGATTTTCAGTAAGACGTTGGATGAGCATCTGATGCATATTCGAGAACCTTTGAGAAGTTAAGAGAAGAGAAATTGTTGATTAATCTGAAGAAGTGCAGTTTTGTGAAGAGGGAGTTAGTGTAATTGGGGTTTGTTGTCTCAGCAGAAGGTCTCAAGATGGACCCAAAGAAGGTGAAGGCTATTTGGAATGGCCTACCCCAAGAACTGCATCGAGGTGAGATCTTTCCATGGTTTGGCTAGTTTTTATAGAAAGTTCATTAGAAACTTCAGTAGTATTTGTGGACCCCTGACTGAAACAATGAGAGGGATAGAAAAGAATTCAAGTGGAGCACTGGAGCGAGCAAAAGTTTTGAACCATTGAAGCAGAAGGTGACAGCAACCGTTCTAGCTTCCGATTTCAACAAGGTGTTTCGTGGATTGTGATGCCGTGGTTGTGCCATTGGAGCAAAGTGTTGAGCCAAGAAGGTAAGCCCATTGCCTATTCTTCAGTGAAAAGTTAAATGATGCCAAGAGAAAGTATTCTATATATGATCAGGAATTTTATGCAATAGTTCAAGCATTAAAGAAATGGAGACATTATTTGTTGCCAAAGGAATTTGTTCTATATATTAATCATCAGGCCTTGCAGTACCTAAATAGTCAGGGAAAATTAAATCAGAGGCATATGAAATGGGTAGAGTTTTTGCAGAGTTATACCTTTGTTTTGAAACATAGGAGTGGGAAGTCAAATAGGGTTGCAGATGCCTTAAGTAGGAGGCATACATTAATGACAAAGATGTAGATTGAAGTGGTTGGGTTCAATGAACTCAAGACACTGTATGCAGAAGATCCTGATTTTGCAGAGGCTTGGAAAGCTTGCAAGGAACCTGTTACAGTGGACAGGACAAGGTGGCTGGATTTCATAATCCAGGATGGCATGTTATTTAAGGGAAGTCAATTGTGTATCTTGAGGAGTTCCATGAGGGAAAACCTGATAAAGGAGAAGCATAGTGGAGGAATGGCAGGACATTTTGGTCGGGATAAGACCATTGCCATTATCAGTGAGCATTATTATTGGCCTCAGTTATCACAAGATGTGAAGAAGTTTATGCAGAGTTGTAGGGTGTGTCAGATGGCTAAAGGAGTGAGCCAGAATACAGGCTTGTATCAGCCCTTACCTGTACCAGAGAGGCCTTGGGAGGATATAAGTATGGACTTTGTTCTTGGTTTGCCAAGGACGCAAAGAGGGAATGATTCATATTTGTGGTAGTTGACAGGTTTTCAAGATGGCACATTTCATTCCATGCCTGAAGACCCATGATGCAGTCCACATTGCTGACTTGTTCTTCAAAGAGGTGGTGAGGCTACATGGTCTGCCAAAGAGTATTGTTTCAGATCGTGACACCAAATTTGTGGGGTACTTTTGGAGGACCTTGTGGAAGAAGCTAAAGACAGAGTTGAAGTTCAGTTCTGCACACCATCCACAAACAGATGGGCAGACAGAGGTTGTTAATAGGAGTCCGGGTAACCTACTGAGATGTTTGGTAGGAGATAAACCCAAGGGATGGGACTTGATCTTACCCAGGCAGAATTTTCTTACAACAATTCTACAACGTAAGTAAGTAGATCACCATTCCGATTGTGTATGGAGGTAGCCCCGCAATTCCAGAATTGAGGAAGATGGACAGAGAAGAAAATAAGTGCGAAGAAGATTTTGCGAACACATCAAGGATATACATGAGAAGGTAAGAGAACATATTAACAAGATGAATATGCAATATAAGGCTAAGGCAGATCAGAAAAGGAGGTATAAGGAGTTTCAGATTGGTGATGAAGTGATGGTCCACTTGAGGAAAGAAAGGTTTCCAGTGGGAACATATAACAAATTGAAGATGAAGAAGTTCGGTCCTTGTAAGATTTTGCAGAAGCATGATTCAGGGAATGCATATGACGTAGAGTTGCTTGATGGAATCAACATTTCCCCTGTGTTCAACATTTCAGATTTGACAGAGTATCATGAAGGTGGCACAGAGGAAGTACCAATGATGGAACAGTGTAAGATTCCAGCACCTACTTCAGAAAAGGAGGAGACTGAAGCAATCTTAGATAGTCGTGTGGGAAGGAGTACCAGAAACAGGCAGTATGAAGAATATCTGGTGAAATGGAGAGGAAGGCCTGTTGAAGATTCATCTTGGCTATCTAAGGCAACGGTTGACCGGTTGGGTTTTCCTCAACCATCTGAGACGTGACAGGGTCACTTCTCAAATTACCCTGGGTGTCTGATGCAGGAACATCCAGTGGTGTAAGGGCAATCTTACATCACCCAAAAATAGTTAAATTTCAAGTTTCTTAGTTTTTAGATTTTTTTATATTTTTGGATACCCTTTTTGTCATAATTAAATTACCAATTTACGGTTTTTCATTTCGGTTCCTGGGTTGAAAGATATTGTAGTTTTAGTTTCCCAAATTTGCACCTAAAAATCTTCTGAGTGGGATTTGAGGCACTTAGAGCTTCCGGAATGGTCCCAAAACTTGCCAAAATCGGTGTAGCGGATTTTGAGCACGTTCTTGACTTCGAGACCTTTCCAACGGTTCGAACGGTTAGTGAATCGGAGTCCTGGATCAAAAGTTATGACCCCGCGAAGTTGGCGCACTTTCTAGAAGATAACATTGCAAATGCTCTTTTGAAATTTGAACTTCATGTTGTAAATATTCGGCGCGAAACCGCGTAAACTCAAATTGAATGTTGTTTTGGCTCCAAACAAATGAGGAGCTCTATTTATGGGCGGGTTTTCTAATTTTTTGGTAACTTTTTGGGGACAAGCTCGCATATTGCGAAAGGATTATTCTGTAGCTTTCTGTAGCTTGCATGTGTTGTAGAACTTGGGGATTTGAGATCCTCTGCATGTAAGAAGTTCCATTTTCTGAATAATAAAATTATTCTCTAGTTTGTGGGTTATTTTCTGTGTCTTGGGCTTGTGCCCTCATCAATTTAGAGGATGCAACAATCTACATTTCAAAGCTAGATAAGTATCATCAATTACAGGTTGAATTGGATAAAGCAATGCCCAAATATGTTGATGAGCTTAATACTCATAAATTGAGAATTAAATTTATCCCCACTCCAGATCCAACTAATGTGAAGGAAATATTGGAGAAATTCAAGGAATTATCCAGTAGGATAGAGGCCAAGAAAGAGGGAGAAAATAGTCAACTGGTAGCCACCTAGGACAATGTGCCAGTCATGTGATCTTTCAGCCAAAGGTGATGACCTGGAAGTTTGTGTCAGCCAAAGAATATTTCTAGAAGTGTCTAGGTCAACCTAGACTTTTTTTATAATTTTAACTATAATTTTATTTTTATAAAACTCTCTTGGTCGACCTAATATTGTAAACCCTAAGTTTGGGCCGACCTAGGGTTATTTCTCTATAAATTGGGACTCTTGCTTCATTTGTAAGGGTTAGACATAGTTGGAATAGCTAGAATTGAGCTAGGAGTTAACATTTTTTGAGAGATAGTGCTGAAACATTATGGATACATGAATTGTTGTAAATTTGGGTGATTCAATATAAGTAAAGACATTATTCCTTGGTGCTCTTTCTTATGTTATTCACCTTGCATGGTTCTTGTTTTTCTAGATCTTTAAGATTGTTTTGAAATTATAGTTGCATGTTAGATTTTAGACTTAGATATGATGTAATTATTTCAAGATGATTTGATATTTCAAGTTTTCTGAGCAATCCTTTGTCCATACTTTTAGCAGCTTGTTGATTGTATGTTACTGTGTAAAGTTAGCCTTGGCCTAAAATTATGTGTTGAGTTCAATTGTGGGTATTTATTTATTTCAATTATAAAATAAGGTTAATTTGTGTGAATGCTCCATGATCTAAAAATATTTGTTTCCTTAGAAGATTGCACTTTTTCTGTGAGATTGTAGGTTTAATCTAGGTTAAGTAGGAATTGGTTTTGAAGGATTGGTCCACTTTGAATATTCGATTGTTTGCACAATTGGTCTTAGATTTAGTTTTAGAAATATCTTAAAACCCTTTATCTTTTTCCGCTTCTTTTAAAATCTAGGTTAATTTTAGGATTGAAAGCATCAACATATTGCAAGATTTGATGAGTTTGAAGCTTCCAGGTTTTGTTTTATAACTTGGCTCCTTGAGATTACCAACATTTTCACATATTATCACTAAGTTGTTTATGCATTGTCAAGACCTGACATTAGAGACCTTGGGGTTTTCTTTTGAGGCTTGCTAATAGATATTTACCATTCAAGAGAGAGAATGTCATATTCTATTTGAGTTGTTGTGCAAAACACACCATCAACAATAATGAACACCAGAATTTACGTGGAAACCCAAGAAGGGAAAAACCACGAAGAATGTTATTTATAAATTATAAAACACCGGTTAAGGTGATGCCGATTAAGGGCTCACTTCCAAATTGTTCATTGCAAGTAAGGGTCATTTCTAGTTGGCTCACTTCCCAACTACTATAGCCAAAGATAAAAAGGCTCACTACCTATAGAAAAAGGGCTCATTGCTAGAACAATGATGAAAGGGAATCCACCGCTGAAATAATTGTCACCAATAATGACACGGGATAGAATCTCACTGTTTGCTACCTTTGATTGTATACTTTCTGTATCAATGAAAAATTATATTGTTAGCTTATTAAATAAATAAACATCAAAATCCAATGAAATAACAAAGCACAAAGGAAATATAATGAAAATAAAAGGAGTAATACTACCAGAAATCTTCATCTTCCATGGTTCACCTTTGTTACACCTTCTAGTTTGCAGCAAACGAATGAGGCCCTCAGATTTCAAATGAGTAACCTATAATAATGTCAAAGTCCCATGCAAATGTTGAAGGATTTATAAAATTATGCCTATGTCTATGACAATATGCTAAAATGAAATAATGACTACTAATGCCAAATGACTATAATGACTACTAAATTAAAAATCAAGTTGTCGGATCCCGAAATTATGAGCAAAATTGTCTTTTATAGAAAACAAAATTTTGAGTGGATGGATGAGATTGAATTCTAAGAAAGACCTAGAATGAGAGGTCCAGATTAAATCTAAGAATCCCTAATCAGGGTTAGGGAAAAATCCTTAATCGAATGGTCAAAATAATGTCTCAGATAATCGGATTCACGATGGAGAATAAATGAGGCAATTAATTAGAGAAATAAAGATTTTCGAAAATCAAGAAGATAAAGACTGCCTGATTTGTGAGATTCGAAAAATCAAGAAGATAAGGGTTGAACTGAAGATTCGATTTGGAAAATCAAGAATCTGCCCGATTACTTGATTTTTGGAAGAATAATATCTTTTTGAATTTAATTAATTCAAAATGATGATTTTGTGTGACAAGTAAATAATCTTTTTTCAGTTTATTTACTAAAAAGAGTGAAAGTTAATAAAATGAAATCATTTTAAATATTTTCATTTAGTTAAAATAAGAAGAAAGTGAAATTAGTAATTAAATAATTAAAAATAATTATTTAATTTGGAAGATAAGACTGAATAATTAAATAAATTAATAAATTTATTTAATTGTGACAATTAGTGACATATCAAATAAATAAATGAAATTCATTTATTTAATAATCGGAAGAATTAATGAAGAAAGGAAATTAAATAAATTAAAAATTTATTTAATTAAGGGAAGACTTAGACAATTAATGACGTATTTAATAAATAAATAAATTTATTTATTTAATAATCATGAAGAATAAAAGGACATGAATTAATTAAATAATTATGAATTATTTAATCAATAGTCGAATGTGAACCAAGGACATAATTAAATGTCATAATTATGCTAGGATGAAAGTGGTAAAAATGAAGCTTGCAGGCCTAGGTCATTTTAGGTGTCTACATTTGCCCTCTTTGTCATAATGTCGCTTGTCATGTTGTGACAAAGAAAATAAGTCAAAGTCATGCCCCAGTGAAGGTAAAGGGTATTAATGCCCCCTCGGGAAATTTTTCAAATTTTGAGTCAGCGGCTGAAAAATTTGGAAAGGGTCCCGATAAGTCAATTTAATGACCAGAAAAATGACGCAGTCAGTTTTGGATTCGAACATGTTTAAGGTATCCAACGAGGTGGTCAAACTTCATCAAATGACCTTCCAGTATTAACCTCGTTTGAGAAATGTCATTTTGACCTTATAAATAGGTTGACAAAGGGGTAAAAGTCAATTCATTTCTACTATTTACCTTGCAAATTTTGAGAGTTCAGAGTGAAAAGCGCAGCAGCGAGGATGGTGATTCTAGTGTCAGAGCATTGCGGGGAGATCGTGCGGATCTACAGACGGCTAGAGGGCTCAGAGCCAGTGGTATGTACCCTTGTCCCACTTTGTAATTTTCTCTTTTTGCGTGTTATTTTTAGCTTTATAGGGCAAACAATATTTGCGCCGTGACGCAACTGCGTTTGCATAAGCCGCAATCGTCTGCGCATTCGATGCATGTGATGTGTTGCGACACAACTGGGAAAACAAATTCTAATAGCCTAGTGGTTTGCACTACATTTGACAAATACTATGACGCATTTGACTTATCAAGTCGCAATTGAATGCCTGAAAGCCGCAATTGTCATATTGTGCCACAACTGCACATTTAAGTGATGCACTCGCTTTTTTGAGCCGCAATCACCTGAATTCATGACACATTTGCCATAATGCGACGCATTTGGGCAATCAAGCAACAAAACTGTGATGTTGTGACGCATTTGAAGATTTTTGAGACGCAATCAAGTATTTGCGACGCAACTGCTAGAATGCGACGCATTTGATTTTTTTCTTTTACCGAGACCAATTGTGATACTTGTGAAATCCTTAATGCTTTTGATGATGCTAATAGTTGTCTAGAAAGTACTGATATATTGTTCATCTTTTTGCAGAGGTAGCTTGCCCATATCTATACTAGAGAGAGCAGACCGACCACATTTCGGTTTGTCGATCAGTTGAGCCCACGAGAGCAGCGGCGATTGATGCAACTGGGACTATTCTATGCTGCTTATATGCCCGCCATTCGAGCAAATAGAGGATTACTAACTGCGCTGTGCAAGCAGTGGCATTCAGAGACTTGTTCGTTCCACCTTCTGACAGGTGAGGCCACGATTACCTTGGAGGATGTCTATCAGATTCTTCGAGTGCCGATTCGAGGGGAGCGGATTTTCTACGACCCTCGTCATGGCGAGCAGACCTTCCGAGCTTACTATCGAGATCAGGGTGCAGGATTGGGCATCCAGGGTTATGAGATGGAGGTAGAGACGGAGGCAGGGGGAGATGATGGTGGAGATGGCCGGAGGTGGAGACGAGACAGTCAGAGACAGGGCCAGAGGGTGTGGCAGCGTGTGGCGAGGGTAGCATTAGATGCTATCCCTGAGGTTGGTGAGGAGGGGGGGAAAGAGGAGTAGCCCAAACAGGAGGGAGAGGGTGAGGAGAGATGGGAGGAGGTGGTGGAGGTGGGTGTGGGAGGATAGGAGGAGGAGGTGGAGGTAGAGGTGGTAGGGCAAGAGGAGGAGGTGGAGGTGTCAGGACAGGAGGAGGCAGAGGTGGTAGAGGATGTGGCTGTGGCCGAGGATGTGGGCGATGATGACGATGAGGAGGATGATGCTATGGATGAGGCTGAGAGACTCCTCAGATGGTAGATGGTGGAGGGAGAGGAGGAGATACCGTCCACCTCAAGATTGCCCCAGGATGCTACGATAGATCAGAGGGTGGCCGACCTACAATAGAGAATGGATGACAACATGGCACAGGTCAGATCATTGTAGTCAGCGCTGGAGGTAGCCTGGGTAGAGCAAGATCAGGCGATGATCCACCAGTAGGACATGGCTTAGTGGTGCACACAGTTCACAGCATTTTACACAGGGCCTATAGGGGATATGGGTCAGGAGCTAGCCAAGGTGAGTACGAGACTCGGATAGTATCGAACATTATATGAGCAGGCAGTGCCACCTGAGCAACGGGATCCTACCCTGTCACGATCATAGATGAGGACAGGTAGTGGACACAAATCAGGTAGTGGCAGTGGCAGTAGGAGCCATACCAATGTTGGAGGGTCTACCTCGACAGGGGACACATCCAGGCATAGGTCTCATCACTCACGTTAGCACACCCTGAGTCACAGCCACGGGTGGACTGGTTCAGTGCAGAGGTCAGTACAGGGGCAGCCACCAGTGATAGATCCATACACTTCTCAGAGTCTGGCAGTAGTGACATCACAGGTGTTTGTTACCATGGAGATGACACCTTCGTTCTCGGTTCCACCGGTAGCACAGACAGAGGCCACTACAGATCCACCTATCATTTCAGTACCAGGTTCAGAGCTGTAGCTTCCACATTCATCACCACGAGGGGATGATGAGAGTCTACCCTAGGGGCATTTTGTTATTATGACACTATGTATAGATTATTGAGCCTGCGAGCTCCATTTTGGGATATCCCCTAATTTTATCCTGTGACATTGTACATTTTTGAGATGGTATTTATATGATGATGCAGTTTTGGTGCGGCCTACATGTGTTATGTGATGTTCTTTGATTTAACACATTATGATACATATGATGTCTTATGATGCTTATTTGTGATTTTGATGCCATGATGATGCAATGCTTATTTATATGATTATGTTAATGATGTGCATAATGTATTTAGTAAAAGATGCGATGTTGATGATTATGTTAATGCAATGTTTGTGATTATGTATATGATTTAATACCATGGATGATGTATGTATGGACCTAATGCAATGTTTATATGATCATGTATGCACTTTTTTTTTTTTTTTGGATGTCACAAGATATCATTGTGAGATGGACAAGAGAAGATGACGAGATTGACGAGAGATGATGACTAGACCATAGAGGAGAAGATGACGAGACTGACAGAGATGCATGTTAATTCCTAGACCAAATCCTTCAAAACATTACCATATGACTTTAATATTTATTGCTCTTAATCATCATTGGGAAAATTGTTGTGATGGCTAACAAACACCATGATATGACATAGATCAAGGTGTGAAAGGTCGTACCATTACGTAAGACAAGCAGTCACAGACAAGGATGATCATGACTCATACTAAGAGCGTGATTGCCCCAGTCTTTTTGTCATAATCAACCACAAGCATAAAAAGATAAGGACAAATCATGAAATGTCGTTGCTTCTCTAAATCCTATTTCCAGGACATCCTTGAGAAACTAGAGGCATGATTGTTGAAATACCAAACAAATAAAGCCCTTACCATGATATGTCATTATTTTTCTAAATCCTAGAATCAGGACCTTGCTGAGAAACTAGTAGTCATGCATGTCAATCATCATGATACGTCGTTGCTTCTCTAAATCCTGCTTAGTGGGATCTCGCTGAAAAACTAATAACATGATAAAAACCAAAAGACAATTGTCAAGTGTTTTCCAAGTGCGTCTGGATATCCATTGTTCCGATGTCAAGATGTCATGTTTGATAATGTCGAGATGTCAAAATGTTTAAAGTTTTGATGATCTTGAAAAAAATGTCAAGAATTGGTGAATTCAGGAAGGACACATCCTGAATAATGTCGATGGTGAGAGGATTTGATCCCTACTAGTCGTAAGGGGTCCCTTGAAATGATGAAAATGCCTAGGAAGGACACATCCTAAGGCATAGATGACAGAGTTGGATCTTCAGAAGGACACATCTGAAGAATACTGATGTCACGAAGAGTGATCCTTAAATGTCAAGAGGATCGCTCAAAATGTCGAATGACAATGACGACGCCTAGGAAGGACACATCCTAAGGCATAAATGACAGAGGTTATCATTCAGAAGGACACATCTGAAGGTTATCCAAAATTTGACAATTTGATAGGTTATCATGATTTGACTTACTTTGACCGAGTTTGACTTGTGTTTGTCTATATGCCGATATTGCCATGATGATATGAGTGACGTGCTGATGAGATTGTCATGCTAAAAAGATGATTGTTTTACTTTGTTTTATGAGTTTTCCCATCTAGAAAATGATTGAAGACTTTTGAGGTGTGTGCCAGTGTAGTGCCATGAACCCTAATGGACTGACCTAGTGCGGCCTCAGGGGCTTATCGACAGATGGCCTTTCCTACGTCATACACTCAGAGATCTCGTAGTTCGACACGACCAATGACTTTGTTCAAAGGACAGAAGTTTGAATCATGATTTTATTTTGACAAACCTAAAAGGACTGACCTAATGTCTCGGGCACTCGAATGTGAGTCTTGCCTACGTAGCAAGTGCACAGAGACAACGTAGTTTGGACAAATGACAAAGACTGACTGACATGACTGACTTTGACAAGAGATGACACTGCGTTTGCGTTCTTCGAGTAGTCTGATGTTTTGTTTGTCATTTTCTTCAGGACGTTTTATGATTTTTAGGTCTTTTTCTAGGACTTTTTGTGATGTTTTTGTCTTTTTTAGGATTTTTTTGCCAATGTTTTTTTCTTTTTGTCTTTTTTTAGGACTTTTGCAATGTTTTTTGTCTTTTTTCAAGACTTTTTATGATGTTTTTGGTCTTTCTTCAGGACATTTTGGAATGTTTTTGTCTTTTTTCAGGACTTTTGCCAATGTTTTTGTGATCATATGTGACATCCACTGCAGTTGCATGACAAACATTTTTCCCCCAGTCAGGTCCAAGACTTAGCCATTTTTTTACAGAACATGGATGGGATGCTACTGGTTTTCTAGATGAACAGTCGTCAGGACTTGATGTCAATCGTTTATCCACTATGACAAGTAGGGTAGGATGTGGTGGTGATTTGCGTAATAATGGCGGAAATACCTTTCATCCTAGGCCAAGTTAGACAAAATGACAGTAGATGGCAGAGCAATGATTGATTACGCATGGTGCTTGTTTGCCAGGTTTTCACCATGGTACTTGTCCAAAGCACCTATTTGCCAGGTTTTCACTATTGAATGAATCATTTTTCTCTTTACTATTTTAATGATTTTTTGATTTTTTTGGTGTCACCAAGATGCCTGTTTGCCAAGTTTTCATCAAGGTGACGATTTTTTATCATTTTTCAATTTTTTTTGTATTTTATGGTTTTCAACTCAATCCTCTGATGTTATGCGTAGAACCGTCAGAGATATAAACTGTTGATGGGTTCTGTCAATTGTTTTCCATCTGGAGTTGCCAGTTGATAAGCTCTAGAACCAAAAGAAGATATGATAATGTAGGGACCCAGCTAGTTTGGTTCAAATTTTCCTGGCTTTTCTCTATCAGCTTGGTTCTTGGGGTTCTGCATGAGAACTAGGTTGCCAATGTCAAACTTTCTGACCATAACCTTTTTATTGTAGCTATGACAAAGACGGTTTTGATATGCTTGGAGATGGTTTAGTGAATTTTGTCTTCTTTCTTCTAGCATTTCCAGCTCATGGAAGTGTGATTGTCGATACTCCTCTTCATTAGGTAAACCCTTCAGGGAGACTTGTAGTGAAGGAATTTCAACCTCAGTGGGCAAGATGGCTTCAGTGCCAAAGACTAGGGAAAATGGAGTGGCCCCTGTAGGCATACAAATGCTAGTTCGGTAAGCCCATAGAGCAGGGTTGAGTTGTATGTGCCAGTCACGGCCAGCGTCATTGACAATCTTTTTTAGGATTTTGACAATGGTTTTATTTGATGCCTCAGCTTGGCTATTTCCTTGTGGGTAGTATGGAAATGAAAAATAGTGTTGAATGTGAAATCGATCACATAACTCATGTATGTCTTGGTTTTTAAACGAATGTCCGTTGTCAGTGATGATGGATTGTGGAAGGCCATACTAGCAAACGATGTAATTAAGGATGAACTTGGATATTTGTTTGTCAGTAATATATGTCAATGGGGTGGCTTCAATCCACTTTGTAAAATACTCGGTGGCGGTAATGATAAATTTATGGTCATTGGATGAGGTTGGATGAATATTTCCCACGAGGTCGAGTCCCCATTGAGTGAAGGGCCAAGGAGAAGTGATCGGCCGAAGGTCCTATGCTGGAGCATGGACCAAATCACTGTGAATCTGACATTTGCGACAAGTCCTGACATATTCAATTGCATCCTTTTCCATTGTCGGCCAATAATACCCAAGTCTTGTTACTTTCTTAGCAAGAGTAGGACCACTCGAATGAGACCTGCATATACTGTCATGCACTTCTCATAAGGTCGTACATGCTTTGTCGGTGTCGAGACATCTAAGGAGGGTATTGTCAAAACTACGGCAGTAAAGGGTGTCACTGACGATGGCATACTTTGCAGATTTTCGGATGGACTTCCTTTGGTTATTAGATAGGTTCAGTGGAAGGGTTTGAGATTTTAGGTAGTCGTAAATATCCTGATACCAGGGAGAGTTGGGACCAACAAGTTCACAAACCATTTCTGATTCTGGGATATCATATGCCAGTATCAAAAGTTGTTCTATTAAGAATTCAAATTGTGACACATTTTTAGGGATGTCCAAGAGAGAACCAATAGTAGCCATTGCATCAGCTGCCTTATTCTGTGCCCTAGGGATTTGTTCGAAAGAAATCAATTGGAAGTATGTCAGGAAACTATCCACCATCCTCTTGTAGGGAAGCAACTTCTCATCCTTTGTTTCATAGTCATCATTCACTTGTTTGATAACAAGCTGGGAATCCCTGAATACAAGCAACGTCTGAATTTTCCATCTAATTACCATCTTGAGACTTGTGACTAGTGCTTCATATTCGGCAATGTTATTTGTACAAGGGAAGACGATCCAGTATGACTTAGGGATTGAATCCCCCTATGGTGTGATAAACAAGATTCTGGCACCTGAGCCATGACCAGTATGAGATCCATCAAAATATAACTTCCATGGTACCATCGGTTCCACATGAAAAATGGACTCATCAGGAAAATCAGTTACTAGTGGATGAGTAACTTGAATCGGTGCATCCACTAGTTGATCTGCTATTACCTGTCCTTTTATTGCCTTACGCTCGACATATTGTATGTCATACTCGCTTAGTATCATGACCCATTTTGCCAATCGGCCTGTTAATGCCGCCAGACTTAAGAGATATTTCAGTGGATCAATCTTGGTGACCAGTTGTGTTTGGTGACTGAGCATATAGTGTCTTAGTTTTCGGGATGCAAAGACAACAATGAGGCATGCACGTTCAATGTATGTGTAGTTCAACTCATACCCTATTAGTTTGTAGCTAATATAATAGATGGCTCTTTCTTTTCCTTCATGATCATTTTGTGCCAGTAATGCCCCCAGTGCTGAACTAGTAGTCGAGATATATAGGATCAATGGCTTTCCATGAATGGGCGGTATGAGGACTGGTGTTGATAGCAGGTCATCTTTGATTTGCTGAAAGGCCTCTTGACATTTATCTGTCCATACAAAGAGGATACCCTTGTGCAACAGATACTGGAATGGGTGACACTTATCTGCCAATTGGGCTATGAAATGCCGAATAGATTGTACTCTGCCTTGCAAAGTTCTTAGTTCACTGATTCCTTTGGGCGGAGGAATGTCTATGATTGCTTTGACCTTTGTTGGATCGACCTCTATGCCTCTTCAGGAAACTATGTATCCCAATAGTTTACCTTATGTGACCCCGAAAACACACTTCTTAGGATTTAGCTAGACTTTGTACTCTTCAAGTCTTTTGAAAATTGTGTCGAGTACCTTCAAATGATCTTTCCTGGTTGTTGATCTGGCCAATAGGTCATCTACATAATCTTCCATTATTTTGTGCATCATGTCATGGAAGATCATGGTCATAGCCCTTTGATATGTGGCACCTGCATTTTTGAGACCAAATGGCATGACATTCCAACAATATGTACCCCATGGGCAAGTAAATGTCATTTTGTGCTGATCTTGAAGAGCAATACGGATTTGATTATAGCTAGAGAAACCATCCATGAGGGATAGTATCTCATATCCTTCTGTAAGGTCCACTATGATGTCAATGTTTGGCAAAGGAAAGTCATCCTTTGGGCATGCCTTATTTAGGTCTCGAAAATTTGTACAGACATGGATCAACCCATTTGGCTTTGTGACTGGGACCAAATTAGAAATCCATTCAACGTAGTCAATAGACCGTATGAATCTGACATCTAGCAATTTCTTTAACTCGGCCTTGACCAATAGAGCAACTTGGGGATGCATTTTGCGCAACTTCTACTTGACTGGTTTAGCATTAGGTAATAGTGGTAGATGGTGCAGAACTAGTTCTGGGTCCAATCTTGGCATGTCAACATAGGACCATGCGAAATTGATTTTTTGTTTTGCGAAGAATTTATGAAATTTTGGATTCTCTTCGTCAGTCAATGATGCAACAAATAGGACCATCTTGGGGTCTTCTGCAGTTGAAATGTTATCCTCTATTGTGTCCTCGATAAGTATGGCCAATTTCTCTCCTATTGCATGGGGAGAAAGTCTAGTCCTCCATCTTTGGGTGCCTCAGAGAGGTTTTCACCCGCAGATACGTCCTTTATTTTTACTATTTTATTGTCAAGAGGTGCCTTTCGGTTTTCACCTAGAGATGTTTCATTTTTTATTTTATTTTTAATTTTACGACTAGAGGATGGAGCAATCTCGCCGAAGTATGCCATGTAGTCTAAATCAATGGCGAATCCTAATTTGTGGTCCCCACTGGGTATGCCTTCTTGTAATCCCATAAATTCAGCAATTGCCTCATCATTCTGAAATGTGTTTAGGACTGACGGTCCTTGTTGGTCCCAATCGACTAGCTCAGGGTAAACTAAGGAAATGCCATCATCAATGCTGGTGAATGGAGGTGAGGATGTAGACAGCATGCAGACAGATTCAGTGATGTTGTAGATGATATTATCATCATCCAACTCTACATCGAACTCTATCCAATATTCTCCTTCACTAGTGTCATATTCATTGTCAAAATACGGAGTGAAGGTTTTAGAGCCCTGGTTGTCAACGTTGTCTGATACTTTGGATGGATTGGACTGAGGAGGTTCATATGATGGTTGTTGTATGTCATGGGAAGTGGTAATGGGACTTTGACTATTTGGTGCCTATTCAATTTTGAATGTTTTCCAAAATCATTGTTCAGAGGTCAGTTCCCCTGGTTCGACAAACAAATCATCAAGACAACAGTCACTTAGGGATCGTTATGAGCCAAATTCTGACTCTTGGGAGTTAGTTTCGGTGAGGGTTTCCCTAGTAGTCTCGACACTTTTCGAAGCATGTACTCACTCATTTGAAAGTCCAGAGGTACATCGATCATCATTGTCGGGTGATCAAAACCCTAATCCAAGATATTTTAGAATTTGAAAAGTTTCTATGGGTTCCCTTCGGCCAGTTTTATTTTTTCCTAGGCCACTAGTACCATCGTAGCCTTTAGCCTTCATGATGTCATACCCTTTTCCGTATTTTTGAACTGGTAATGGGGGTAATGTGACGGCATCCTTATAGATCCATCCTGTGATGTCAACAAGGTCTTCATTTCTCATATCTCCCCACTTGATAAAAACTATTTTCGGTGGGACTTTGAAAGTTTCCTGAGGTTCCATTCTGAAACATGGTCGACCATAGACCTTTGGAGACCTGGGCATTGTTGTTATGTTGTATGCTGTGTGTAGTTTGAATTCTCGGCAGCCAAGATCCTGGATTTTGACAGTGGATTCAACCTTAGGGATAGTGGAAGGTGGTGGTACGACTAGAGACATGGATGGAGTGGATGTGGAAGATGGTGTGAGTGTGGATGGGTCGATGTATTTGGATAACGAGGAGCCAAGTGCTTCTCGGTTAATAGGTACTCAGTTTTTAGAGATACCCCTTAAGTTTGTACAATATTGGAAAGGGTCGGGGTCTCCATATATGGTTATTTCTGTGTCGTCAAATGGAAACTTTAGGCATTGGTGATATGTGGATGGAATAGATTTTAATGCATGGATCCATGGACAGCCAAGCAAGATGTTATATGGTAGTTCCAAATCCAGGACCTGACAAGTTGTGTCTACAATGACCGGTCCCACTCTGATAGGGAGAGAGATAACGCCACATGAAGAGCGTTCCTCGTCATCGTATGCTTTGATAACTGTACTTTTTGTTGGGTCTACGCACGCATCAGGGAACCCTAGAGCCTTAACCAGTTTAAGGGAGCATATGTTCAATCCTGCTCTGCCATCTATTGAAACCCGTCTAACTTTGTGTTTGTGGACAAAAGTTTCTATGTGCAATGCATCATTGTGGTTGGTTTTAGGTGATGAGTAATCTTGTTCCAAGAAGGTGACGTGGTGAGGCATAGTGAGATATCCCACCATGGTTTCAAATTGATTGACATTGATGTCCTTCGGGATCGATGACTCTAGTAGGGTTTTATCTAAGATCTCTTTGTGCGTGGGAGAGATACGAAGCAGCTCGAGTATAGAGATTTGTGTGGGAGTCTTTCCTAGCTAGTCAATGAGGTTGAACTGACTTTTGAGTTTCCATTGTTGTGTAGTCAGGACAGGTTTTGGCTATTTAGCAGATGGAGCAGGTTGTGACTGTTTAGCAGATGGCCCCGATATGGTGATTTTGGCTTGTCTAGCGGGAGGTGGACTAGCTATAGTGACCTTGCCAATGCGAGTAGTAGCATTACATTGGGGTGCTCTCTTGACCGTAATGGTATTGATGTATTCATCATCAGTTCAGACATTATTTATAATTGGTCCACTAGAATAATCATGCTTGGCTCAGGCGAAGTTAGCTTGATTTTGTGGACCTAAAGTGGAGGCGTTATGAGAATCATGGTCCTGCAGTGGATTCTTATGGATTGTATGATCTGAATTGGAGGTGAATTGCGATCCACCTACTTCGATGGTGCGACTTTTAATAAGATCCTGTATTAGATTTATCAACTGTCGACAGTTAGAGGTAGTATGCCCTTTTGCTTGATGGCATTCACAAAATGCATTGTCATTCCACCATGTTGGTTTGAATTGTCCTGAGTCATAGGGTTTTGGTTCTTGAAGTATGATAACCCCATGCTGGAGGCATTTCCTAAGGACCTCTTCAATGGGTTCACCCAAAGGAGTGTATGTGTGACCCCTAGGAAATTGTCTCATTTGACGGTATTGTCCCTGATTGTTTTGACCACTTGGGTTGTTTGAAGGAATATTGGGAGGAGGTGTCAATGCCATTGTTGGTTTGTTTTGTTGTTGAACCCCTTTCAGGGCTAATACAGGGCCCACAATGTTTGCAGTCTTGGCGTCAACGACACCGTCATTTATAACGTGTTTATTTTTTACCTAGTATTTATTCTTGTCGGTGGTTGGATTGGCGTTTGTGTTTTTGGGACCGTATCTTAGTTCTCCCTTTGCGATAAGGGCTTTCTCAATTTGGACCCCTTTTTCAACTAAGTCCGTGAAGTTTGTGCAACAATGTATTTGCAATGCATATTTTAGGGGCCCAAGAAGTGTTTGTACGAACATGTCGACCTTTTCCCTTTCAGGTATGTCAATGTGACATCGATTAGCTAGACTTCTCCATTTTTGAAAGAATGGGATGAAAGTCTCACCAGCATCCTCTTGCGTGAGATTTTACAAGCTAGTGATAGAGGTATCCATGTTAATGTTGTACGCGTAATTTTTTATGAATTTTTGTTTAAGCTCATCCCATGTCTGGATATCCTTTTGGGTGGAAAACCATTCAAGGGCAGGACTCGCCAGACATTTAGAAAAAATTCTCATCAAGTATGTTTGTTCATAGGCGATGTCCATACAATTGGTTGCAAATTTGCGAACATGTTCAATGGGATTTGTCTTGCCTCGATATTTTGTGAAATTGGGTGACACATATCTCGGAGGAAATGGAGGCATGTATAAGCTCATGCCGAATGGGTATATATTTAGGTCATAAGATATTTCTGATTTTTTGCCTGATATGTATATGTTTTGGATAGTTTTCTTTACATCCATCAACCGCATTTGTAAGGCATCCACAACAGGATTATTTGTGGTCCCATGTGTTGGGTTGCTTGGTACAACATAGGTTCCCATTTGTTGTGCGTGAATATTGGTGAATTGTGGCGATATGGATTGTTGTGACATGTATGACGTGTGTGGATTGGCGTGTTGTTGATATTGAAGGTTATGATTGGGTGCATGTTGGTGTTGAAGGTTATGATTGGGTGCATGTTGATGAGTATGAACGTTAGATGAGTAGGTTGGGATGTGTCCCCCAGCCATGTGTGTCATTATTTGGGGGATGTTATGACCATGAATGTTATGATGTGTTAATGATGTCATGGGTTGTGTTACTTGGCCGCCTTGTGCGAATTGTTGATTTTGCACAAGGGGAACGTTTGTATTCGTACCTTGGGAGGTAATGACATGTGATTGTGTTGTCGTGCTAATGTTTTGTTGTTGTCCTTGGATAAAGATATGTCCTTTTCCTCTTCCCAAAGGATTTTGTGAGATACCATTGAGTGGATATGTCGAAAGTGTGTTCGTGGTATTGGATGTGGTTGTCAAGGGGGGATTAGTGTGACTTGATGATGCCCCCATGACATTTACCGTAGTGGTAAAGAGAGGATTGGAGTAACTTTCCCACATTGCTGAGGAGCCAAGAGTGGTTCCTGCCGATTGTGATGGTGTCATGGATGTTGTGGGAATTGTGGACGATTGTGATCCTCCAATGGATGTTACGTTTATTGAGTGGGAGGTGTTCATCATGTTGGGAGTGGCGTGCACTGTCATTGTAGTGTCAAAGAAAGTATTGCTCATAGTGTTTGGAGGTTGACCACTATGTGACATGTTATGCATGTTGTTGACATTAGGGTCTAGAGGTGTTGATTGTATTGTGGTAATGTCGAACCCTTGAGGTAATTTGGCTCCTTTACTCAAGAGTATAGCCAAGTATCTGTCTCTGTCGTGACAGACCATTGTTTCAATGAACTGACATGCCTCTGGGTCATGTGCTATTGCCTCTATGTTTTCCTCAAGTATTTGACCATATTCATCTTTTTGCAATAATGGTTCAAATGGACTATTTGATGAGGATGTTGTCGTCATTAGAGGTTGGTCCTTGGCAAATGGATCGTCAAAAGTCCAGTTTGGATCGTATGTTGGATTGTTGACAGTAGACGTGGGGTCTTGTCAAAAGTTTTCCATTTGTCTCTTTTGTTTTTGGAGTCTAGTTTCCACCATAAAATGATATTGCTCGAAATGGAGATGACAACTAAATGCAAGTATGACACTATGTGAATTCTAATTTTAAAATGACGACTAGAATGACTAATGTTTTTAGATTTTTGTGAATAGGATATGCAATGTGTAGACTTATAATGCAATTTAAGACAAGGGTATCTAAGCACTTCTAAGCTCAAACTTTGTTTTCGATTTTGGCTACTAGAGGACTTTGTTGAAAATGATAAGGTGACAAGGTCTAAATGACTAGTGAGTTTTCCTAACTAGATTTTTGAGTTGGAAAATCTCACAAAAGAGGACAATGACTAAAAAGGGGTTTGATAACTTAGTCCAAGAGAGCCTAATTTTGAAAGCAATGATGTTACAAATTGTTCTTAAGATTTTCCTAATCCTAAGTATGCAATGATTTGAAGCCTAGGGACAAACTAATGTCAAATGTATGTACCTAAAAATGATGAAAGATGAAACCTATGGTGACCAATGCAAACTAATGGTTGAAACTTTGAGCAATTTCAGAATTGGTTTCTGATAGGATTCCTTTGGAAACTGTGTTTGACAAATGGTTGACAAGACGAAGACTTCAGATTTTGATCTGTATGAAGTTTTAAATTGTGATAGGCAAATATGTCGTTTGAATCTGTGAATGCGTCATAGTTTATCAAATGCAGTTTGTTTTTGCGATTAGGGCTTTTGGACAGTCAGATGCGACTCGGTTATGCATATGCGGCTCTGTAGTGTTCAGATGTGTCACGACACATACAGATGCAGTGTTTTAAATGTCAGATGTGGTTTAACAGAGCAATTGCGGTTCAACAGATGTGACACAGTTTTGTTTCAAGTTGATTTTCTTGTCGTTTTGATTGCATGTTTGATCTTTTTGGTGTTGAATGTTTTGTTTCGAGCTATGATAAAACTAGAAATCACTTGAAAAACATAGTGTTTTGAATGTAACCAATCACACATTAGATAAGCACAACCCTAGGTTAGGCCAGGACAGTATTTGCTAGATTCCACGCGGGTTTCCCCAACCGCATATCTATAGCGTGTGAATTCAGAAGCTTGGCTACATGGGATCTCCCTTACAGTGCACTCTCTTCTTAGGCCAACCAAGCTTCCAATCCCCATGAAACTCCCATGGCAGATTGATCACCTCTACTACAAACTGTGAAAGTGTGGATGCCTTCACACCGACTGGTGTTGCGCTAGCAAATAGAGGGTTTTTGGCTTACTACACAAATTTTTTTAGTTTGGGACCCCCGTTCAAGTGGCCATACATGGGGCAAGAGATTAATCACCATTAAGGTGGCACTCCAGCCTGAAGAGGTTAAGCTCAACAGGGTTTAAGGGAGTACAACTCCGTCCGTATGACACATCCGCACTCGCAATCTTAGGTTTTCCCTTAAGATTTACATTTATATACCGGTTGGGGGTAGCTTGGCTTTAGCTCCGTTGCCAGTTTGAGTCACGTTGGGGTGATGAAATCCCCAGGCAAGCCCAATTTCTAGAGTTGGTAACCGTTTCTCTTACACCCAAGATCGCCCGAAAGTGTGAGGGGAGAAGATACTCCGATATACCAAATCGTTGGGTAAGAACAAATAAAAATGAGTCTGGGTTTTTGATCACCAATTTTTCACAAGGTGAGAGCATACTCCCCTATCGTTTGACAAACACATTCAAACATGGAAAACAAGGTTCATTTTAATTGCACCAAAAATAAAACATGAGTTACACTACTAAAAATGAAAACACACTGTTTTGTTGTTTGGTCTTTCACAAGCGAACCTACAAGAAAATCCATTATTAGTTTAGTGTTTGTCTTCAACCCATGAAGAGTAACCGCCAACACGCTGCAAATCCCAATTAGTAACAGAAATCTTATGCTAGGAAGAATGCAAAAAATTGAACCAGAATGTTAAAAGAAAATAGAAAGAATAGAAAAACCTTAAAAAATATGAATGCAAAAGAGAAGAAAACTTTACCATGTGAATGTGTCACAACAGAGAAAATGTGTCACTTGGTTTATCAAATGCGGCTCTGTATTTCAACTGCGGCTTTCTGGACTACAATTGCGGCTTGACAGGGTGATTACGGCTCTTTTGTTTGCGAATGCATCGCGACGCATCAAATGCGTCACGATTTTTTTTTAAAAATGGTTGCGTCACTCTGTACCTGTACCTTCAAAAATAGCAGAAAACACAAAACCATATAGAAATAATAGCAAATAACATAGTCGTGTTCACATCGGGTTCACCAAATGTATCAATGGAAAATTAGATTGCTAGCTTATTAAATAAATAAACATCAAAATCCAATAAAATAACAAAGAACAAAGGAAATATAATGAAAACAAAAGGAGTAATACTACCAGAAATCTTCATCTTCCATGGTTCACCTTTATTACACCTTCTAGTTTGCAGCAAACGAATGAGGCCCTCATATTTCAAATGAGCAACCTATAATAATGTTAAAGTCCCATGCAAATGTTAAAGGATTTATAAAATTATGCCTATGTCTATGACAATATGCTAAAATGAAATAATGACTACTAATGCCAAATGACTATAATGACTACTAAACTAAAAATCAAGTTGTCAGATCCTGTAATTATGAGCAAAATTGTCTTTTATAGAAAACACAATTTTGAGTGGACGGATGAGATTGAATTCTAAGAAAGACCTAGGACGAGAGGTCCAGATTAAATCTGAGAATCCCTAATCAGGGTTAGGGAAAAATCCTTAATCGAACGGTCAGAATAATGTCTCAGATAATCGGATTGATGGTGGAGAATAAATGAGGCAATTAATTAGAGAAATAAAGACTTTCAAAAATCAAGAAGATAAAGACTACCTGATTTGTGAGATTCAAAAAATCAAGAAGATAAGGGTTGAACTGAAGATTCGATTTGGAAAATCAAGAATTTGCCCGATTACTTGATTTTTGGAAGAATAATATCTTTTTGAATTTAATTAATTCAAAATGATGATTTTGTGTGACAAGTAAATAATCTTTTTCAGATTATTTACTAAAAAGAGTGAAAGTTAATAAAATGAAATCATTTTAAATATTTTCATTTATTTAAAATGAGAGAAAAGTGAAATTAGTAATTAAATAATTAAAAATAATTATTTAATTTGGAAGATAAGACGAATAATTAAATAAATTAATAAATTTATTTTTAGTGACATATCAAATAAATAAATGAAATTCATTTATTTAATAATCAGGAAGAATTAATGAAGAAAGGAAATTAAATAAATTAATAAATTTATTTAATTAAGGGAAGACTTAGACAATTAATGACGTATTTAATAAATAAATGAAATTTATTTGTTTAATAATCATGAAGAATAAAAGGACATGAATTAATTAAATAATTATGAATTATTTAATCAATAGTCGAATGTGAACCAAGGACATAATTAAATGTCATAATTATGCTAGGATGAAAGTGGTAAAAATGAAGCTTGCAGGCCTAGGTCATTTTTAGGTGTCTACACTTTCAGATACTCTACAACATCTAGATTTTTAGATTCAAATTCATCACACTTTCTTTCATCAAATAGAATCAACTTTTACTTATACCATTCCATGCTTCCATGAATTCCTAAGTCAGCTAAACACAATTTGAATTAGGTAGTTGGCCAAACACAATTTTGAATTAGGTCACCACAAAAACATTCCCGTGGTGGAAAGGAATGAAACGTGGACCACACAAAACCTCCTTGCTCAAATCAACATGCTACATATTTATCATAATATCTAGAACCAAAGAATAAGATATACATGTTACAATACAAACATTGTGCTGGAGCACATTAACTAGCTACCAGATCAGTCTGAACCCATAAGAGTGTATCTCATTATGTTGCATAAAGAATGGGACCAGGACAAACACGACTAAAGATAGATAATTATAGCACAACATCCTGAACCATGCCAATCTGAATCATCAAAGCATTAAAACTGAACCTCAGTCAATCAACCAATATATGTTGACATCAATGACAACTATTAGAGACAACAATCAACAAAATCACATATCAACACATTCCACCATAACCCACTTGAAGTTGGACACAATTTAATGGATCAACCAAGAAAGACACCATCCACATGAACAATAAAGTGATACATCATGAGCTAGAAGACAATATGATCAAATGATGATCTATGATGAATTGATCTAGAATATAAGATGATTTACAAATGTACAAACACCTTGTTTATATAGGAAAGGTGAGAGGAGGTAGGATAACTACCTTGGATGCAAACATTAAATGCCTAATGCATAATTTTAATTGCACAAGTGAAATATTAAATGCCTAGATAACTATAAGGTAATTAATGAGACATGACCCCATTAATACTAGTTTCTAGAAATGGCACCTAGGAAACTTAACTCCTAGGTAAACATATAATGATGTGAATAGGTCCTCACTAAGAACTAGTTAGGAAATAACCCCATTCACACTAACACCTATAAAGCTCCAGGACCAGATGGATTCCCCCTACCCTTTTTTTAGGAATTTTGGAATGTCACATCTACTAATCTTTTTTAATGTGGCTTATGAATTCTTCATATTAGGTAAGCTCCTAAATCAACTCAATGCTACTTTCATTGTATGTATTCCTAAATATGGGTATGTGCGGGATCATGTTGCGCCAAAAAGTGGCTATATGATGGGTATGTGGCTAACAACTTTTTTTACCCAAAATTGATGAAACAAAAATGGTTTTTAAAGGAGATTCTCAAATTTACACCAATATAAATTATGCTTTACTTTGAATTTAGTAAACAATTATTATTCATTTTCTATTTGAATTATGAATAAAGTCCTAATTGATAGGTTGATTGAAAAAATCTATAACTTTCAAATGGTATCACATTTTTTGAATTTGAAACATGCATCACATTCTATGCTTTGTATACTATAGAATTAAAAAATGAATTTCATGAAGTTTTGACCAAAGGTGGTAAGATACGAGTTTTAATATTTTTTAAAAGTTGTAATAAAAATTCATAATTAATTATTTACTTGAAAAAATTACAAAAATATGCATCACATTAGGACATGAGTCCTCTACTTATATCAAAATCTTATAAAAAATATTATCATTTTATTGTGGTTAGGGTGGACAAACACTTCTTATTTTCCTTGAAATTTAAGTACTCACGCATTGAAATTTTAAATTTTCAAATATAATTTTTTTTTTTTAAATAAACCTAGTAGTTTAGAAACTACATTCAATTTGCTATAGATTCTATTCTTACATATTTTTGAAATAATATAGATAACTTATTCAAATTTTTACATCAAGTTGCCTATGATTTTTCTAAATTTTTTTCCACTTAAGGGCCTATTTTTTCCATGATGATCATGCACATACCCATATGAATATCTTCCTCAATGCAAGATTTCAGACCTATAAGTCTCTACAATACCACTTATAAGATTTTTCAAATATTATTGTAAATAGATTGAAGTAGGTTTTGAACAAAATGATAAATGTTAACTACAAATGTTTTGTCTAAGGGAGGCACATCTTAGATGCAAACATTTAATCCTTGACATTTTCCACTCTATGGAATTAAGTAAGAAATAAGGAATGGCATTGAAACTTGACATTTCAAAAGATTACAATAGGGTCTCTTGGCCATTTCTCATTGTTGTCCCAAAAAAAATTGGGTTCAATGGAAGATTCCTCAAATTAATCACCTCTTGTGTAATGACTCCCAAATATTAAGTTCTAGTTAATGGCATGTCTCGAAGGGGTTTTTATCCTATGCAGGGGGTTTAAGACAAGGTGACCCCTTCTCACCATATCTCTTTATTGTTGTGGTAGAGTTCTTGGAATAAATATTCAAAAGTTGTTAGACACAAAGCTATTAAAAGAGTCCAAAGCTGCTTCATCCCTTCCTCCAGCCACTCATCAGTAGTTCATGGATGACACTATTCGAATGGGGGAATCCTCGGTTGCTAAAGCTGGCTATTGGAAAGATATCCTTAACAAGTATGCCATAGTTTTAGGTCAATACATTAACTACAACAAAAGTAAAATCTATTTCTTTAATACCAACTAGATTATTAAAGATAAGGTGTTGCAGATTATTGGTTTTCAAGAAGCTGGTCTCCTTGCAACTTACCTTGGTCTCCCACTCATCTCCAAAAAACATAATAGTAATTATTGGAACTACATACTTGAAAAGATCCAAAAAAAATTGGCAGGATGGAAAGGGAAACTCTTAAGCTTGTTGGATGTTGTGGATGTGTTGCTGAAATGTGGTTGTCATTGATGTCAACACTATTAGAATTTGGTGTATTAGAGGTTGTATATGTCGAGTATATTGAGAAAATTGTAAGAGAAAGTGTTCCAAGTTCCTAGTGGAACTGTGCAGGTCACGAAGGTGTCTTGTTTTATATGATGAAGTTCAATTGTTGTGGACTAAAGGATTTATTTTTTAGAGTATCTAGATCATCTACCAGAAGTTTTAGAGGTCCACATATAGATTTGATCATGTTGTGGTCTGACAGTATTTCTATGGTCTTTGTTAGTGTTCCTAAGTGAAGTTTGTGTGATTCTAGTAATCTCAGTTGTTACGGATGTTTCTCTATTGTTTCTTGATGTTTTTGGATGTCTCTAGATCATGCTGTATCTTTCTCGTATGTCCACATTGATTGGGGTGCTCATGGTCAAATATTTTTCTTCTGCACGTTCCAGTTTTCATTTTCTTGGCTGACATGATGGTGGTAACGTGTTGTGGATCCTTGAAAAGTTAAATTTGAATGTTTGAAACACTCATGAATATTGTTTTAGGTTGCATCATTGTTTTGGCTGACTACATGTTTAGATCCACATTGAAAATTTAATTGTAAATTTGGGCCGACATTGCAAATATATTTTATTTTCTTCTCATATAGCAGATATATAAGAGTGATTGTTTCATCGGTACAAAGCGTGCTTCATGTGTTGGGTGTGCTCCTATGTGTGTATGTGTGAATATAATTCAGTAATAGAGCAGAGTGTGAAGAAGATCGAGCGAAGTGTGAAGTAGTTTGAGTGAAATGTGAAGGAGTTTTTTGTGCTTAATTGGAATTGTAATCAGGCTTGTGTAGAAACTATTTTCTCAGTTCGTACCCTCCAGATTTTAATCCTATTTTGTATTGTTGGGTAGTGAGCCCCTTCTATAACTACGCAGTGAGCTCTATGCAGTGTGCCTAAATGCATGTGCATTCCCTTTATTGTTCTCATTATACTTTTAAGAGGGTATAATATTGTGGACTAACACCCACTGTGGTTTTTCCCCTAATAGGGTTTCCATGGAAAAAAATTCTTGGTGTTCTCTATCTTTCTGATGTGTTAATTGCTTATGGTTAATTGCTTATTCATTAGATCTGAGATTAAGTAGAGTAAATTTTGAAAATTTTATTATTTTGTGACAACTGATTCACCCCCCCTCTCAATTGTCTATCCTTGTTTTTCCAACAAAGCGAGGCAGGGAAGATACAACTACTTAAAGAATCTTTGCAAAATATTCCAATCTATTACCTCTACCTCTTTAATATCTTGGTATTTATTGTAGATAATATTGAATTGATACAAAGAATATTCTTGTGGTCGAGAACATACGAGAGAAATAGGATGGCCCTTGTTGGATGGGATAAAGTCTGTGCTCTAAAGAGAGAAGGTGGTTTAGTTATTAGAAGGTTGAACCTCTTTAATAAAACATTGGTTGCCAAAATGGGATGATATCTCTTGGAAGGAGAAAAAGTTTGGGTCAAGATCCTAAGAGCTTTAAAACACTTGAGAAAAAAAGGAACATGGCTATTTCCTATGGCACGAAGAGCTTCCTTATGGTTTAGTCTTTTGGAATAATCTGCTCAAAATAAGCGGAGCTGTTAAACAGGGAGTTAAAAAGAGAATAAGAAATGCACAAGCTATTGATTTCTTGGAAGATACTTGGAAAAAAATTATACTCTTTTCTCTAAATAATAATATTCTACAAATCAAACATAAGTTGAAAAGAACTCTTGGAAAATAGGTTACAAGCTATATTAATTGGGATGGTTTGAAGCCTTGATGGATCAATTTTAAAAATGATCAAAATGGAGCTATTCTCAAAGGAGGGTGGCAACAAAATTGGGATGCAACTTTGCACTTTTTACTTCAACAAGTAGGTGATGCTGAATTCTTCGTGAAAGATAGCAAAGATGAATGGATTTGGACTAAGAAATCTTTGGGAAACATGTCTCAATTAAATCCATCTATGAAGTCTTGGAAAATCCTTTGCTCTTGAAGGTTGAATTTAACTAGAACATGGTATGGTTAAAAAATCTAATACCCAAAGTGAACAACGTTTGGTGGCCAGTAGCACATGGGAAGAATCTTACCATAGACAATTTAAAGAAAAGAGGCTTCCAATTTGTAAATAAATGCTATTTATGTAATGATTATGAGGAAACTATAATGCAGTTGTTGTTCCTATGCTCCTACTCAAGTGAGGTACATGGTCTTTTTTTCTTGTTAACCTTATGAATAAACGAGTTTTCCCACCCTCAATAAAGTTGTTTATGGAAAGTTGGAATGTTTGCCCTTACTCCCACAATATTATTGTTGATCTCTGGCAAGAACTCCCCCATTTTATAGACTAGGGGCTGTGGAAGGAGCAAAATAATAGAATCTTTAGGGAAACTGCTAGAAACAATAAAGATCTTTGCATGGCCATAAGACAATAGATTAAAAAAAACATAAACATGGACAAATATGATCCTTCTAAGCATATGCCTTCATATGAAGAAATAAGGATAAAGAAACTATGGGGATTAACTCTGGACCTTACTAACTTTAATTGGGATAAATAGATAATATAATATTGTACCCTCCAGAAGTGGATTGGATTAAATGCAACTTTGACAATTTCTCCAAAGGTAATCCAGGCTTGGCTAGAGAGGGGGAGTCATAAGAGACCATCATGGAAATTTTATCGAAGGTTATGGTAATGGCTTAGGAATTGCTTCAAACAATATTTCTAAGGCTATAGTTGTGTGGGTTGGTATAAACTATCTAAAGGACAAAGGCTATGCTAAGGTGATCATCAAAGGAGATTCTAAATTAAGAATTGATAATCTAAAGGAAATTGTTGTTGTGCATTAGGAATTGAAAGATATCATGGATGATTGTAAGAGAACTCTCAAAACTTTTGAACATTATAAAATTTTCCACATGTACATAGAAGGGAACATAATAGTCGATGCTACGAAAAATGAAAGCCTCTATCAAAATGGTTGGTCTTAGTGGGACTTTTCATTATTGCCAAGTCATATCAAGGAGATAATCAAAAAGGAGATTTTTTTTTAGATATATAATCCTATATTGCATAATGATAGTCAGTATTTACTGGGATGAACCTCTGATATTATTCCAATGGTGAGTTATCAAGGAAAGGTAAAAGTGCTAAAGATCATCTTGGTAATGATGATCTAGGGTATTATGCTGAGTATGGGGAAGGATAACCCAAATGATTACACTAGTACTAATATCTATTTGAAGATGAAGACTAACAACATGTGGGAAAATTATATTATTAATATTCGAAGAGCAACATCTACTAGGTGGAAATTTAAAATGACTAAAATTATGACTTTACCTACTCAAAATATTTTGAAAACTCTATTCATATCCAATTGAAATGAAACCTTTGTCTGGCCTTAGCCTGTAAATTTTTGTGAACAATAGGCCACCTAATAATGCCTTTTAAATCCCCTTATTTCATCATTCCCAAAAAAGGAAAAAGAGACACACATGCAATCTTACCTTGTGACTCCTAAAATTTTGATTATTATCATTTTTCATAGCTTTTTTAATCTAACACCCTCCCAAATTCAAACTTCTAGTGTTATCCTCAATGTTGAAGATTTCACGTTGCCTATGATTTCATTATCAGATGCTAGAGGCTTTGGAACAACTACCTGCTACCACGAAAAGATTGTTTGATTAGTGATGATAATATGGGCGGCTGAGAAAGAGGACTAAATTGGGTAACTACAAATCCCTCAAACAAAATGAGGAATTATGGGGTTTCTTCGAAAGAGTAGGTTTTACCCTTTCTTTGAAGCCATGTAAGGATATATTGAAGATCTAAGCTACAAGTTTGCAAACTCTTGGAGTGATAGGGAAGTAAAAATTGGAGGGCTCTGTTTCACTATTACTGCTAAATTAATAGCTCAAGCTATAGGCCTACCTTATGAAGGAAAGATCACTAAGAAGAGTACAAGGAATTACCAACAGTATGTTGAAAAAAAATTTGAGGAAAAAGAAAAAGCAAGGAGATTTTAGAATGGCTACTCCGAATTGAAGCTTTCAACTTGTTACCATAATGTAAGTTTGTTCATAATGAAATACTTTTCTCTTGAGGGTTCTTTTAAGTTTATTCATGGCTATCACTTTCCCATTTTAAATCATATTGGCCACCTAGAAAAAATTAACCTTTTTTTCTTTCTCCTTTCATCCCTCCAACAAAGCATGGAAAATGACACAAACCCCCCATTGCATTGAGGTCTTATTGGAGCTATTTATAAGTTTGTCCTTGCCACAACATCGCAAAAGAACCTTTCCAACAATATCCTTGAAAACTATCAATCTCCTAAAAACTCTATTCACATTGAGCTTCTAGAAAGAAAACTTCACTCCCTTGACAAAACACCTAAGTCGAAAAAGAGCAAGACCTATTCCCCCCACTTGTTGAACCCTCCCTAAAAAGTCTCTTTAAGTGTTGAGAATCAGTGCCTCAAATGTACTGGTATTTGGGTGGTGTTTTGTCGGCCTGATAGTTCACTTTTGAAGGGACCTTATTCATATTCCCTTGGATGGTCCGATAAAGTCTTCATAGGTTGATGTTATGTGTTATGTCAGTGAGAAAACATGTTATTGAATGGACTCAGAGTCATGTCCCCTCAATAGCCCAATACAAAGTCTTGGGTTTTCTTTGGCATGACAAGGTGTCGTCAGTGGGACTCTATCTTGAGTCTCCCCGATAGATCGATGGAGCATTTGAGCAAAGCATGTCAAAGTGATAGCTGTATTGGAGAGACTTACCTTGTGTCTCCTCAATGATTTGATAGTCGTGGAAATGTTGCGAGATCATGAAAGTTTGAAACTTTGGAACCTATTTTCATAGGTTTTGAAGTTTTGGAAACCTCTGACTTAGCGATCTTATGGGACAAGCTGATAAGGCATCATTGAAGGGACATTGCTTTATCACCAAGACATTGGACCATGTCTCTTTGAAATGGTGATGGGAACTATTATTAGCGAGACTTGTAGCAGTCGGTGGGACTTGGAGTGAGGTATCCTTAATGGACCGATGATATGGTGGGACCTGAGTTGTCAAGGAAAAAGCGATAATTGGTGCAAGCCATGCTGACTCTACAGTAGGGACCACATGGAATGATATGGACTACACCGGTGTGACTTCATTATATCAGTGCAAAATGATATGATGTCTCATCGATATGGCAATGAGGTTGATTTGATAATAAGATGATGGATATGGAGACCTTGACGATTTGATCAAGGGTTGCAATAAGATTGATCCAACAACACCCACTAACCCCACGCCTCTTTTGGTGGGTCTCGAGTGACTCCCACAGGGTGTGCAAGATTGACTGAGCAGTGTACATGTGTCTTGGTGGACCCTGACTACGACAAGTGGTATATGAAGGAGAAGTTGAATTGACAGTTGGAAAGCGATAGTTAGTTGTTGACTATTGATGGATTGAATAATGATTGACTCAACAGGTTTGAAGTGTATTGTAACCATCTGTTTGTGGAAGTTGAACCAAACCATTTACTTTTGGTTGAGAATAAATGTTATCAAATTTTGAACGTTCTATAATGAGAGTGAGAGGGATATAGAATAGAGGTTATGTTGTTGGATTCTCTCTAGATGGAACAAGATGTAAACTCTATAACGACTTAGAGCATGAATTGTATTTTTAACTGTATTCTATTGCTGAATAATACAATGGTGATTTGGGCTTTTGGAGTGTGGGGTTTTTTACCCTAAAGGGTTTTCCCCACATAAATCTTTGTGTTCATGTTTTTTATTCCATCTTTCATGTTTAATAGTTCTACGTGATTGAATCTATTTAATGGTGTTGTTTGGAACTATTTTAATTAGCATTAACTTTTCTCCAAGGGTCAATGTGGATAATGACATGTGTTTGATTTCACTTTTTGGCATAGTAGTTTGTGTCTTTGAGGAAATTTGAAGAAATTAAAATTACTGAAGGAACTGTTGTTCTTGGATGTTTCTTTCTGAGATGACCAAAATTTCCATACATTAAGAATTACCTTAGAGAAATGTAATTCTTCACCCTTCTCTTTAGGCTTGATTAAATGTAGAAATATGGAGATAAATGAAGCTAACCCAAAAAACCCCACAATTACTCTCTCTGATGACAAGGATACTAGCCTAGATAGTGACTCGATGCCTCTTGGTGGATGTAGGTCGATCCACCCAAAAATTGCTACCTCTAAAGGGATTGAGGTTGGAAAAAAGGGTGAAAATTTTGTTGAGGTGGAGAATAATATCTCATCTAAGGAGGTTTCCAAAAAGGGAAGAAAGTAGTTGAAGTGGAAAAAGATGATTCTTCAAAGGAAGAATACTTCCATATAAGCTTAGGGGAAACTAAATTTTCAAACTTGAAGAGGAATTTTCTAAATTCAAAAAGGAGGAAGAAAGACAAGATTCAGAAGAAGAAAACAAGGAAAACGATGAGGATAATGGTGCAAGTGAAGGGATAGATGCTGGAAAAGAAGATGGGAAGGAGGCTACCAAAGTAAGTCCTACTGCTATGGAAGTCTTTGAAACCCTTACTCAAACCTTTCATAATCCAGAAATTCTTAAGGAGGAAGAGAGTAAAAATTTTAATGCTAAAATTGAAAATCTTATTGTGTGGGTGGAGAAAATTGAAAGACAGATGGAGGAAGCATATAGTTCTAAGAGGATACAAACTATGGAAGGAACCATCAAGAATATTTTCAGGGTCATGGACGACATAATGAAAAGAGTGGCTATGACAGCCTTCTTAGGACAAGGAAAAATTCAAAAACAACAAAAGAAGAAAGGTCAAAGGAATGAAGTTGATCGGCCCGAGAGAATGGAGCACAGGGACAACATGGTAGAAATGGTTGAAGAACTCCAAGGGAACTGGAGTGTCATAGAAGAATCTTAATCTATTCTTAATGGTTTTTCTTTGTTATTGGTTATTAGGCATTGGTGCCTTTTTTTGTTTTACCTTTATTTTATTTGCTAAAAAACTTAATCTAGATGCTAAGTTTTCTATTAGCTCTATATGGCCAGAAACTTTAATTCTATGTTTTTTGCTAAATACTGTTAATCTTGATAGAAGTAGGATATGGACTATACTGTATGGTTTTTTTGTGGTTTTGAAAAGGGGAAAGGGTTTATGGATCATCTATTTTTGGCCACGTGTGTGGTTTGGGCTATTTGCAAACTTTCTGTGGGTATGCTCCTTTGTTGTTGGGTTAGTATGTTTTTTATTGTGATAAGGAGTTTAGGAAAAATGTAACTATCTCCTTTGTTGTTGGGTTATTATATTTTTTATTATAATAAGGAGTTTGGGAGAAATGTAACTATCTCCAGGCTTGTTTCCTTAGTGTCATTTTTGTTGATCTTTGTTGTTATTGACTAGATGTTGTTTGCTCTGGTTTGTTTTCTTGTCTTCACTTTTTATATGGGATCATGGCCATAACCCTACTTATTTCAAAGTTATACACATCATCAAAATGATTCAAATTTTTGACTAAGGATAAACACCATACATGGAAAACTCTAATGATATCTATAGATAGGTCACCAAGTTTCCAATTCCAAATTAGATACTTGAGATATTCTAATTTTTGAAGATCAAAAGTATTTAAATCATATATGTCAGCAAGGGTTGAAACTATGAATTCATGATTGAATTTGAAAGTGTGGAGATCATTTTTGAATTATGGAAATGACTTAGTTTGATAGTGAAAAGGGTTCTAGTTTTATACTTTATGGCATGTTTCTAGATAAGGACCTAGTCCTTTGATTCTTGTGAAGGTTTTTGATGGCATTGAACATCTTGTGACATTGTTTGTGAGAGAAGAATTATTTAAAAATTTGGTTCTACTCTAGATATTAGCCTCATAAATGTAATTGTGTTGTAAGAAATTAATAGTGTTTAGTTCAAATCAAAAGCTAAATATTATTACATACTTGAATTTCTTTTAAAATGAAGTAATTTAAAAAAAAAACTGACATCTTATTTCAAATTTGTATGTACAAATTATGAAGAATTAGATCAAAGAAATATGATGAAGCTATGAATTCATCATAGAAAGTGGCTATCTTGAAAAAGTCCCATCTTTCTTGAAAGTGGATTTAAAAAAATATATTTTACACTAACATTTTTTTTTGTTTTGAACAGTTATGAGCATCCTTTGACATTCCACATTTCATTTTCTTGAATTATTCTTCCTATTCCTCCTTGGTTTTAGTTTTAACTTCCTTCGTGCTTAACAATCTATGATAAAATGCTTAAGGTCAAATTAAGAGTATATGGAGCTTTTAGAGCATTATAGCTTATTTGTTGGGAGTATTTGTGAGTGGTTAATGTCATATTTTGATTTACTTTTGGAGAGTTGCAAACTACTCATGGATGTGTTTTGAAATGCTAGAGGAATCTTAGACAATCTAAGAATTTTATTGTCATTTTGAAGTACTTAAGTTAGTGACTCACAGTTTGAAGGATTTTTACTCACAATGAGATTTCATCATGTTAGTTAATTTGGATCTCCATTTAGATTACGTTTTATCTCTCTTTAATTTATATTCCTTATTTAATTAATCTTGTGCTCTAAATTCGTCGATTATTACTTTAAAATTTCATTCCTTTAATAATTTCATAAAATATATTTTAGATTACTTGTGGCCATTCTGTCTTCGGAATTAGATGTTCGTGGAAAGGAATAATTATACACTCCACAACCTTTCCCTAAAAGAAAGTACCCTCAGTGGTCCACATTGAATGTATCTAGTCTTTACTTTTGCCCGATGTACTATCTCTATACAGAAAAATGGTCCAAGTTCAATGCATCTAATCTTCTGGTCTTTGTAGCCTTCCTCTTGTTTAGATATATGCCACGAAGAAAACTGATCGTGTACGCTCTAATGCGTCCGAGTTCCTCCAGATGCTTCAAGAGAAATGGGTTTACGTTTATACCATGACATATAAGTGTTTTTTGCTGAAAATGCTCGGGGAGCTTTACAGTCACTGAAGGCTTGCCTATTATGAATGAGATTTATTGTATCCCTTCTTCATTGAAGGTTAGAAGCTCTTAGAGCACCTCAAATATAAATAAAATTCTGTCCACATACCAGATGTTAATCTTTTAGTCTTTATTATTCTTAGAAAAAATTATATATGTTTTTATTATTAGAAGTGATTTAGGTATGAAACAAGCTGGGTGTGGAGAAGCTAGTTCCTGTGCTGCTTTTGCAAATTTCCTTGGAATGCTCTATATTTACTAAGCATATGTGAAATGGAAATTACGTGTTTTTTCATTCGTACTGATTACTCTTTTCATTGCATTTCATTTGTAGCAGTCTAAACATTGGTATATGGTATATGGTTTTCAAATGGTATATGAAATTTGGTTAGTTATGTTAATGGGTTTTTGGTTTACTAGCGAAGTTGAATAGTTCTGAATGAGTCCACCAGAATCTTGATAAGTGCAAAGTCTCAACATTTTCACCGATAAGGTCGGGATCATGTGTTAAGAACTTTAATGAAATGGATACCTCTCAGTTCTTAACTCTCAATTGAATAGATTTCAACCTAAGATATCTATAGAAAAATGAAATCCAACTTACTATGAATTTTAAATTTAGACACCCAGAAAATTTAACAGAGTGGAACAAATTCTGGTTCTAGATTTAGAAATTTCATTTTTCTAAAAACAAGATCCCGGTTATTTTAACTCTTTTAATTGGAATCGGATTCTAATATTATATATAACCTTATACATGTTGAGGCACTTTGAAAAATAAAAATAAAAACTGGGTTTGGTTTGGATCATACTGCTGTAATTTATTATAAGATGAAAGAAATTATGGATGGGTGACTTGCAGACATAGGTCAATAGTAAAAAATTGTTAATGTGTCCAAACTAAAGTCACAATGTTTTCCCAACTCAAAGAGGGGCATCGCATAACTAAAACAAAGAGAGACCCTATTGAAATATAGGGATGAAAATTTATTGATAGCAGCAGAAGGAAATTGATTGTATCGATAGGCTGGTTGTAGTGCATGCCCAGGGGGGTTACGCTTCAACAGTCCATTAATTTTTTTTCAGACTTTAAAATACATTAAAATAGAGAAATTGTTAATTGATTATAAATCTACTGGTGAGAATGTTATGTTTATAAAAAGTTTATTAGAGATATTTTTTATAGAAACAAAAAAATAATAATTGTAAATACAAATTTATAGATTTTTTGTTCTGAATTGTAAGTTTCTAACGGCCACACCAATACCATTTGTCATAAAGATTTGAATAGTATATGTAAACCCTAAAAACCTTTCCGAAATAGTTACATCATGGTCATTTCAACGTGAATGCACGGTTGCCTTATGCATTTCAATATTATTAGATTATACCACAAGCCCATTCATCACTCAACGACACTATCATATATAATACAAAACCACACAATAACAGCCGATCTTTTCTTTTTTAAGTCTTTGCAGACACACTGCATCTAAGTAATTACATCAAACAACTATTGTGAGGCAATAAATCACATCTTCGTAAATAATTTAGGACAAATAAATGTAAACAAGTAATAGAAAATGAATTGTTTTAGATAAAAGAGTTAGGGGTTTAAAAAATTAAGATCCAAAGCATCTAAAATTGTCTCGTACGTCATTTTCATTATGAGGAAATGATCTTTATCTATTAGATTTGTCCTTTAACTTGCAGAAATGAATTTTGATTATATATTTCACCTTATTGTCTTAAGGCCTTTGGTATCTGGATAAAAAAAAAATCATCATGATGTTTGAACCTATGATAAAATTTAGTGGTGTTGTCAATCAATGGTTTTTGAAGCAAGAATGCAAGTGATTTTGATTTGCAAAATGATTCTAGGTGATTAATACTTGAGATTTGGTGTAAATGGAATATAGTGTAATCGATATGAGAATTTAACCTAGTTTAAGAACTAGGGTTCTAGCAAGTGTTGATAGAAGACCTAATGTATAAAGTTACAAAATTATTGATGAGTAATTATTTCAGATAGGTAGATGAAGAAAGATTGTCTTAATGATTATTGCAATAGCAATCATTATGATTTTGAAATGAACTAGTTGTGATGTCCTTTAATATGTGACTTAGGTGCACAATTTGAATGGTTTATCATAGTAAATGATCACTAACAAATAATCAAAAGATTGTTAGATTCAACCCAAGGGGAAATTTAAATTTTGAATAGGAAAGTCTTGAATACATTCTACACAAATGATATGGTTAATAGTCTAAAATCTAAAGAATGCCAGTAGTTTTATGTTCTATTTAGGTCAGAGTGGATGCCAAAATAGTCATCCTATTGAGGAGAGTTATTTGGCTTCAGTGAGTGGAGCATATTTTTTCTTGTGCCTCCTATTGAGGTGGAGTTCCTAGCAGAGTTGTTTGGTGCTATGGGTTGGGGGAGTTGTTTTGTGAGGACTTTTGATCCCATGTTTATATTTTTTCTTGTTTTCCTTTTGAGGTGGTTTACAAGGAATGTGTTGGGGTTTGGTGTAAGCTTCTTCTTATAAGGAGTTGTTGCTACCCTCTCTACCCAACTTTCCCTTTGGCTACTCCTATGGAGGTCGAGTACTCTCTTATTGAGGAGGAGATGTTTTATGCCATTGGTGTTGGGTGTTGTTGTATGAGGGATCTTGTTACTAGTGTTTTGTTTTTCCTTGTCTTCATATTGAGGTGGATTTCAAGGAATTTGATGGGATTGGTATGATTAGTGATGGGTTCTATTTTTCTCATCAGTCTTTGATGAAGATGTTGCTTGGGAGTGGTTGCTAGTTTGCGAATATTGAAGGGCATATGGATGTGCATTTGAAGACTATTTTTATCCTATTGAGGTGGAGAAATAAGGAGGGTTCGGGGTCATATTTCCTGCTTGGTCGGGTCTGGGATTTGCATCTTGTTTTACTAATTGTGTTGTTAGGGAGCTATTGTTGCCCTTTCTCTATCTGGGTATGCATTCTCCTACTCAAGAGGGTTTTGAGATCAATTCAGGAGATCCATTCTTGTTTCTATTTCCTTCTAAGAACTTGTAATGATTTGATCTAGTTGTAATCTAGTGCTTTCTCTTTTTCCTTGCTTTAGATCTACCTTTGTTGTGTAGATTTTCTGCAATTCTCTCTTTGGTCAAGTTTGATACTTTGGTGTTTGGTTTTGTTCCATTTCTTCGCTTTGTACAAGGTTATGGTCCCTTTCAAAAGCCTACTTACCTTATCAAAAACATGACAATGATTTTATGGAAAATAAGTATCACCACTATCAAGTATTTGATAAAAAATATGAGAACTATGAAACCATAAAGGCATGTATCAACTATTGTCCACTTGTCATTTAATGAAATTAGATATCATTAAAAATCGTGCTCCCTTCAATCTAAGGTTTTTGATTGATGATTTTCTTACATCCAATGGGAAGAATCTTTGATTGAAGGCCTAGAAAATTAAAAATTGGCTAGTTATGCCATATCCCACCTCATAATCAAAGGTCCTTCAATTAAAGTTTCTTGTGTAGCATCTATGTGACATCAATTCCTTCCAAGCTATATTTTAGGATACTTCTGGAATAAAAAGGATTATTTGGATCATCTCTTTCATGATAAAATGAATCCATCATGACAAAATTTATATAGATGTAGCCATTATAGTAGCATTTTGAATAATATAAGTTGTCATATATTTTGTGTCATAACTATATTTATTTCCTATTTGTTGAACATGTGTTGTTAATCTATCAAGAAATTCTTAGAAAAGGCGAGAAGTGTGAGATTTCACCTCTAATTATCAAGGCCTAGTTAAAAGGGGCTATAAAATAGGAAGAATTACAATGAATTTTAATGGTACAATGAAAACCATCACATTCTATCAAGAAGATGGAATATTTTGTAAAATAACTACACAAATTAAATTCATGAGTCATCTCAAACCAACTTGAAATAGTTAAGGAATTTTTGGAACCTAAATGAAATAAATATGAGGTCTTTTAGTCTATATATAATGAATATACACCCATTTAATATACAAATAAAAATGTAATTATATATAGCATTTTACTACTATAAAAATATGTACAAGAAATAAAAAGGAATTTATTGCTACTAATCATTCCCATTATAGAAAATAGATACCAATAATATTGTTTCCAATTACTAAATAGATAGAAAATTATCCTTCATACCATTATATATAATTCAAGGGGAGAGAAATAGCCAACATACCCAATTCCTACTTTATGCACAAGGCCATGCATTATTACTTGGGAGTTTTTTTATAATAATTAATAATTAAATTATTCATATGTTGAATATGTGTTAATACACATTATAGATGTTTCAAGAAGAAAATAAATATGTTGAAAGATTTTGATTTGTTGTGAGTCACTTTAAATTAGGTGTCATTTTATATTTGAGGTTTGTATGGAATTGTTGAGCTTCACTAAAGCTATAAATTTAACCAACTTCCAATTATATAAAAAAACAAAGAGTTGTGTAGCTATTGCTCTTCTATTATTGCATTAGATAAAATAGCCCATTAACTTCTATTGGCTAGTAAGCTTCTTCGTAGTGTTGTTCGAGGAGGCATTATCAAGCATGGTGAGAGGGAATTCTATTCACCAGTCCTATTATAATTTTACTAAAGCTATAAATTATAATTACCTTTTAGATAAATAAAAATGAGAGAGTTATGCAACTATTGTTCTTCTATTAAATTTATAGTGGTAGGTGGACTCTTGTGTAACATAATTTAATACATTGTGGTGTAAACTTTACAATTGTTAATTCTCATGATATAGGAAAGCACACAGCTCATGTTAAATAAGTGCAATGACCTGTGAGTTAAATGTGGTGAGGTGCCATTAAATTTGATTAAATATTCACAAAATATAGTGAGGTAGATGGTTAAAACTAGTTGATATGAACATGTATCATGTCAATTTGTTGACATAAACATGTATCGTATCAATTTGTTCAACAACTAAAAATCCACAATACCCTTTTTTAACCCAAAAGATAATTATTTTTTCAACATTATTTATAATATATATTTGAGAGACCATAATAATGAAACAAATGATTTAAATTGTCCAAAATATTAATTATATAATAGTATAGTTTTTCTAATGCTGACATAACACATACATTACCATATCAAGCATTAAAATTATAATGCACCACTATGGGTCCATCGCCACTATATGAAAAAGATGCAAATCAAATTACTTTTGTTCGAAAGTACTTCAACCCGTACGGAAGTCTCTGAATATTTACTGATGTGAATGGTACCATTATCCCATATCATATCAGATTCTTTCCCGCGTAGTTTCTTTACCAAAAGACATCTACATTCAATGAACTTGAAAATAAGATAGCCAGGTTCAATGCAACACTCTTTCGGCGATCAAGTATTCTTGTCCACTAGATTTTATGTATATATTCTTTTGTAAGCCTATATATCAAAAATATGTTGTTCATGAGTTTGAATGGATGGAACTACTTATGTTCTGGACTGCCTGAGTTCTCCCAACTCCTTCAGTAAAATCATTTACTGATTTGATCTCTGAAAATAATTCATTTCAGTGAATACGACCATAAATTTATTTGCTGAAGAGTTTGGGGGAACTCTGGAAGTCACTGAACACTTGCTTAGCAGAGGGGGAACTTTGGGAGTTACTCAACTCTTGCTTTCTAACAAGGGACATTTTATTTGAGCAGACTAAAAATAGTAGTTACTCATAAACTGTTTAGGCCTCTGGCCTTTTATAAAGGAAGAAAAAAAAAATAGTAGTTATTATATGCAGGTTTTTTTTTGGTAATAGCAACAAAAACAATTTTTAAGACTATCAAACATGAAAGACTAACATGAAAGACTCTCTGTGCTTCTCTGGAGTATATAACTTTCACTCATATTCCTCGAGAATGGAATGGTGTTGCTGATTGCTTGGCTAAATGGGCTTCTGATCATATTCATGATTGGAATTTAGTGGATCGGGGTCAATTACCCCGGATTTGTCTCATCAATTAGATCACTTGGTTGAACTTGATAGGACCATTTAAGACCCTTGCTTTGTAACGTTTCCTTGTTTTAATAAATTTTTACCCCCTTGATGTTAAAAGAAAAACATTTCTATAAGCTTATAGTTTTTATTTTTTATTTTTTATTTTATTTTTTAATTTTTTTGTCTTAATAGTAAATCGTTTATTGCATACAGATTTGATTTGATTTATGTGAGAAGATCCAGTGATATTTTTCTAGATGCCTAATGTGACTGATTTATCATATCATTTTCTTTATTGAAGGCCATTTTAAATGAAACGCGATCAGTGACTCGTCAGTCAAAACACAAACATGGTTTCACATTTCGATAGACATGTTTAATCTTGGGAATCAAATTCTGGAATTGAGTGACCATTAGCAGCTTGATTACGATACTTGTGTTGTAGCGTTTTCTCCAACACAAGTGTTCTAATATCTGTTTGAAGGGTTCGTCTGTTTCTTATTTAGCAAGGGCTGAGTAGAAAGTAGTGTTCATATTTGTATTGTGTTGTTGTAATACTGAATAACAACTTTCGATGATTTTTTCCACTTTCCTGCTTCCCACTTTTTCATCCAATAGAAAGCAAATATGGGGGTCCATGTCACATGGGAGTGTTGGATTAATCTAATTCCTTTAACCTTTCCAAACTGGAAGCTAAGTAAACTTGATATTATTTCTCAATGTGTGCCTAACATTGTGTGTCCTTAATTTTTAAGCATATCCTTGTCACATTCCTCGTGTTAGCCACTTCTACGGTGGACAATTGTGGGAAAAAAAAGCGAAGAAATGAGGATGGAGAGTAATGCTATAGGTATAGGCATTATGGTGGATAATTGTGGAGAAAAAGAAGAAGAAATAATTGTATTGAAAAAAAATAAAATAGGACAAAATGGGGATTGAGAGTAATGGTATATGTATAGGTATTATAGAGGGAAGGGAGTTCAATTGTAATGATTGTATTGGACAAGCTGCAAGGTATGGACATCTTTCACTACATAAAAACATGTGTCTCGTGAAGTATCATGGTTTCATGATATGAACAAAATAGATTTATTGAAAAGACTTTAGAAACTTTCAAGAAAATGAATTGATAGGTGTAAAATGACTGATTCGACAACCTTTGACTATGCCCTCCTTGCTTGTGTATAAGTGAGGAATTTTGAATAGGTTATGGGGTTCCATCAAAGCATAAGAATAGATGAAATTTAGGAGATGGCAAGGAGAGGGAGGAAGGGAGATGCAAATAAGGGATTATAGTCTTCTCTAAAGAAAGTTAAATATCCAAGGAAGACAAGATTCAAAGTTTCCTTCTATGTAGTGATGAAAAAGAAAGAAGAAGAGACATTAAAATGTTTGAATAACTATTTAGGCTATAATTGCCATTGATCACCTTGAAGCCCTATAGTAGGAAATGATATTGGCTTCCCAAATCAAGATCCAAGCTATTTGATATCTCTCATCAAACTATTCCTAGGATTCCTAAAGTTAGCAAACAACCGAGAGACATGGATGGTTTTGATTTAGAGACAAAACCCATATTGAAAACTTGAAGAAATTTTCTGAATAATGTTTCAAAGATAATGAGCTATAGAACTCCAAAAAAATGCGTTGGTTGAGAGTGGGGGGGGAAGAAAATGATAGGAGAATCAGTCCAAGGGTGTGAGGATTGTTGCAATGACCCTATCAATGAATAAATTGCACATAGGTACCCACCATTGTAGAATGGCTCATATTACTACTTAATATGTATTTCTATTATTGGGATGAAAAATTATTTACTATTTATAATTCTTATTAAAATTTGATTCAATGTAGTATTTACTATCCCAAAACTGGTTATGAGGCATGTAGGTGAATGTTTAATCAAAATTACATAAACTATCTAGTTCTTAGTCCACCAATTAGGAAACTAATAGATGATAGTTAAAATAATATAATAACAATCTCTCTCCCTACAAATATGGTAATCTTGTACACAAAATGTGGAAGCTTAGACAAGGCACATGATATGTTTGACAAAATGCCTCAAGAAATATGGCCATAGGGAACACCATGAAGGAAAGATATGTTCCGAAAAGAGATTTTTTAAAATACCTTAGAAATTTTTAATTATATGATTAATGGCAATCTACTTTTCTACAACCAAAATTGGATTCTTGGAGAAATTTGATGGGAGGATTTATTCTCTAAAAAGAAAATTGTTTGTGGGTTATGAAACATGGTTGTTGTAGTCACTTTAGGTGTTTTTAATTCTTATAAACCACATTTTAAATCTTTTTTTTAAGCAAAAGGAAAATGCTTGTAATTATATTAATATCATATAATATATAATTACATAGAGTTTATCAACTATATGGCAGAGAAAAACTTTTGCCACCTAAACAAACCGTCTTTAAACAGAGAAAATTCTTTGACCCCTTACAAAAAAGTGCTTCCCAAAATTATACGGTGGGAAACCAAAACCATACATCTGAAAATACTACCAATCCTTACTAGCAAATTTCTACATGAACTATACAAAAAAAAATCATTAGTAAGTTTCAAGTTAACCCCTACGAACAACATTCACTGAATTTTCTCCTTGACCCTCACCAACAACCATTTGAACTTGACTTGCAAACTGAGCTTGGGAGTGAACTGTTATGTTGATATCAGGTATGACAACATTGGCTCTGTTTGCTTGAAGACTTGGAAGATGAGAACTCATTTGCAGTCCAAGAGGACAATCATGCGAGAGAATGAAGGATAGAGCATGATATTTTCTTTTGAATTTGTCTATCTCTTCCCTTGCAAATTGGAAATGGTGTCTATTCATAGCTATATACAAATAGCTTGATGAATCTTTTAGTAGGGATAACTTTAACACTTCATATGCTTCCCCGTACCTTGTATAACAAATAGTTCCTGGGGAATAATCCATCCACATACCCTTCACCATGAGTGAAGTCATAGGCCTAGACACCTCTTAGCAGAGCACCATCTTACAAATAGATTTCATTGACAACCTTGCTTGCCACCAGTTGAAGGGAATTGTAATTTTGCAATAAATCCATTGCATTTGACAAAAAATTTGAGAGGATGTTCGCTAGAAAGATTATGTGTTGAGTATCCGTGTGCAAGATTTCATCACCAATCACAAAATTAATGGAGTTAAGAATTGCTGGACAATTTACCTTAAAGCACTGTTGAAGATGCACCTTTTCAATGCATCCCAAGAATGGCAACTCCTAGGGAGCAGACTGCAACTAGGATTTGATAGTTATGGGGCCGATATGCCATATTAGTGTTGTATGAAACCTGTCTACAACCCGAAGCCATCCCATAAACACTTGAAAACCTGCCTCCTTGTCACCGCGTGAAGCTCAGTTGAAGACCCCCAACTTAAAAATCCTGCACAAAATCACTAATTCAAAAAAGGCTTCACCCAAAACACTCTGTAATGTCGTTCATCAAACTAAACAAACCCTTACTAATGCAGTCTTGCCTAAGTTAGAAATGCAAGTTTAAAGGAAAATCTCAAATCTTCGTTTCCCAAGTCATTCTTGGAAATGATGGGAAAATGAAAGATAACACGCCTCAAATCGGAGCCGCACTAAGAAAATGATGGGAAAATGAGCGTCAAATATGAATCACTCCATGAACCTAGATTTAACTGTCATGTCGAATTAATATTACATCCTTGCTTGAACTCAACCATTACCACCTAAAACCAAACATGTTTTGATTAAAGATGTTTAAAGTATCATTAGTACAGGATCCCTACATTCACACAAAACATAGTTAGGAATAATCATAACTGGCAGAAAAATTCATTACTCTGTTTTGATTTCCCATGGATCCGCTACAAATGATGGTACTTCCCACATGTGCTAGATAATTCCGCTAACTCCATAGCCAACCCGTCCTCCAAATTTAGCATTTACTTCTACTATCACTGAATGAAACAGATCACCAATTTCATTTGTAACAAATGCAAGAAAGTCCCTTAGTTTTATCCCACTATCACAATTTGTTTCATTTTCCAACATACTCGTGCCTCCATTACAACATCTGTAAACATGATTGTGTGAATATCTTATCAAAATTTGAACTAGCATTTGGTGTTAGCTATATGAAACAATACTCGTATTGCAACTAGGCATGACACACGCATGATAAGGCACTCTAAAATTGACCATAAATTTGACACATACATTATAAGGCACTTTTATTTTGTATTAACCTGCCTTATCCTTGTTTACTATAAAGAAATTTCCTCCTGCATTACTAACTCTTCCAACCCCGGTATTAACTTTAATTGACTCTCGTTATTGAAAATAAGCGTTTCTCGTGAATCGCAATCCAAACTTGCTAGAAAATCTGCCAATCTGTTGCCTTCCCTAGATATGTATGTGTTAACAAGAAGACCTGCCAATCTGTTGCCTTCCCTAGATATGTATGTGTTAACAAGAAGACCTGAAAAGAGTCTAGCAGTGACCAGGCTTTGTGTAGAATATAACCTAAGTTCCAATTGTGAATTCTTCTTTCTCTGCAACCATTTATTATTAGTAGTGAATCCCCTTCCACATGCAAGCTTGAGAATCCCATTTTCAAATCCATCTCCAATCCTATCAAAAGGGCTTGAGCTTTTGCAATATTATTTATTCCCTTGTGAAAATGAATTGAAGATGCCACTAAAATTATCCTAGAAGAATCTCTTATGCAAATACCTACCCTTGAGTTACCCAGATGTTCCTTTGATGCTCCATCAAATTTTAATTTTACAAATCCTACTCATAGGGCCTCCCATTTTATTACACTTCTATCTACTTTATTACTGATGCCTTTATGCAGACTTCCATCAAATGTCAATTTTAAACTCTTCCAATGTTTTAAGAGGTCATTATCCCAATTTTTGAAAGTTGAGCATATAGTTTTTTTTCTTTGAACAATTGAATTAATCACCTCAATTATAGCTTTTTCAATTTTCACATTTGTAGAAACCACTAATGATTTGACCTTTTTGAAGATCCTCAAGTTTCATTCCCACCATATGTTCTAGACAACTAGTGCAGGAACCACATGCCAAATCCTTGCAAAGAAAGATGATTTGTATAGGATAGGCCAACTTTGGAATAGATCCCAAACTGAATTAGGTAAAGTAAAAAACAAGTTTAACTTATATAATACAAATTCCCAACATTGTTGAGCAAAACTACATTGTAGAAGCAAGTGATCTACCATTTCAAGGACTTCTTCGCATTATAGACATTTGAAAGGATCAACTATCTTTAATTTTGCTAGCTTATCACTTGTCAAAATTCTCTTTTTTAATGCAAGCCAAGCAAAACCTCTAGCCTTAGGAAGAACACTATTGTTCCAATAAAATGAAAAAGCTCTTTGAGAAGGCATATTCTATCCTGACCGAGCTAAAACTGCATACCCTTCTTTCACTAAATATACCCCATCTTTTGAAGCACCCCAAATAATCTTATCTGGATTTGATGAGAGATACACCACTCTTTCCTTAAGCACATTATTTAACTTGTCCCACTATTTTATTGTTAACAAATTTCTTGGAGAAATTTTCCAAACAACCTTCCTTGTTAAATCTTCTACTGATTGCACATAGTCTAAGAAAATTTCCCCCCAAGCCTCTGTTAGGACTATTCTTACATCTTGTAGATCCAAGTTTTTGGACAACAGAGGATTCCCATTCCATGAATCTAGCCAGAAGTTTACACATCTTCCATTATTCACTTCCCATGTAGAGAAAGATGTAATAATTTTCCTACATGAGATTAGAAAGTTCCACATGGTAGAGCCTTTAGGAAGATCAACAACTATCAAGATTCTTGTCGGGTTTTCATTGTCTAAGTATTTTGTTTGCATTACCTTGCACCATTTAGCATTAGGCTTTGAATACATTTTCCATGCAAGCTTGGCTCCAAAAGCTTTGTTCCCACATAGAATATTTTGAATACCTACACCTCCTTGCTTCTTTTCCTTTGCTAGACCTTTTAGTGAAATTAAATGTACTTTCTTTTGGTCAATTAAATTTCCTTTCCAAAGTAATGTTCTTATGATTTTCTCAATTTATGACAATACTAAAGAAGGAGCTTTAAGGACAGCCAGGAAGTAATTAGGAATTAAAGTTAACATTGACTTTAGTAGCATTATTCTACTTGAAAGTGATAGCCACTTGGCTTTTCACAACATAATTCTTGATTTAAGCCTATCAATCACTTTTTCCTAGTATGCATTCTTATTTGAGCCCTTGAAGAATGGAATTCCTAGATAAGAACATGGCAACTCAACTTTTTGGAAACCTAATAAGTGGACAATCTTTGTCTTTATACTAGCACTAGCATTAAAAATGTATATTTTTGACTTTGTTGCATTAATCTTTTGTCCTGAAGCAGAAGAGTACTTATCTAACAATTCTTTGAATTGATTAGCTTCACTAATTGTTGCCTTACCAAAGAGGAGAGTATCATCTACAAAAAGGGAATGAGTGATTTATACATTTGAATTTGCTAGCTTGACCCCATGCCATAGACCTTGATTGTGCTTTAGTAAGATAGATCTACTTAAATCCTCTACCAACATAATAAAAAGAAATGGTGATAGTGGATCCCCCTTCCTTACACCTTGCAAAGCATTGAAAAATCTTGTGGGAATCCCATTGATGATGATTGAGAATTTTCCCCCTGATAAGAAAGACATTATCCATCTACACCATTTTGAGTAGAATCCAAACTTTTGAGCGCTTTGTTCAAGAAATTCTAGTCTACTTTATCATATGCCTTCATCATGTCCAACTTAACAATGAATGAAGGTAGATTCATATTTGTTATCATGTGAAGGGCCTGATGTGCTACTATTGCTCCTTCAAAAGTCTCCATCCCCGAGACAAAACCTCCTTGTTCTTGAGATATTGTCTTAGGAATAAGAGGTTGCAATCTTAAGTATATTTCCTTAGTAAAGATTTTATAGATTGTATTGCACAATGATATAGGTTTGAATTATGCAAATGTTTTGGGCTCTTTCACCTTGGGTAGAATTGCAATATTTGTTACATTAAATTTCTTAAGAATTGTACCTATTCTCCTTGATTGTTCTAATGCCCAAAGAAGATCACAACACAAAAAATCTCAACATTTCTGGAAAAATAGAGTTGTAAATCCATCTAGCCCCAGAGCCTTATCTGGTGGAAAGGAGAAAACTACCTTCTTTACTTCTTCTAAAGTAAATGGCTTCATTAAACCAACATTGTCATCTTCACTTACAAGCCTAGAATTGCATCAAGAAGTTCACATTCATCTCTTGTTCTCTTATCACTCCTATTAAATTGAGGATTAGACAAGAGATCAAGAAAAAATTTAACTCCTTCCTTGTTAATTTTGTATTTTCAATAAATCAATGATAAAACATAAAGAATAGACCAAAGTCATTTCAATTGATATTTGTACTCTTTCATGCTCAACTTATGTTGATAAATTCATTATTTTTTGAACAAACAAATTAATAGGTAGTATAATATAGGGGGTTGATGTTATTGTACAAAATGAATATTTATATTACCATAGTCATGAAACTATCCTTTGAATTCAAAATATGGTGAATATCCCCAAACATATACAATTCTACAGGTCTTATTTGTGGTATGACAAAGGTATAAGTAGATGGGATTTCCATAAGCATGGATATATGTATATTATTTCTTATACTTTGATAGCTCACCAATTGTGATATCTTATATAACTTGAATTATAGAAGATAACACTCTAATTAGAACAATATTTTGAATTATGCATTTTTGAATGTGCTAGAGAATCCATATAAAATTTATATATAGATGAAAGTATTTTTATCTGGATAGTATAAAGTGAATTTTTTTCTATCAGTTCCTTTTAGGCTTGAATAATTTTGATTGATAAGTGTGGGATAGTTTTTCTTACTAGCTAGTAATTATCATTCTAATTCTAACAATAGAACACCTCATAATAGAAGAGATGTTCCTTGATAGTCATGTTTTATATTGTAAGACTAAAAACTACTATAATTATTTAATGTTATCTTAGAGCAAGTTGCAAAAGAACACTAGGATAATAGAAATGAGTCAAGGAAACTCCCTAGTGATTTTTCCTAATTTATTGGGAATTCTTGATGGTGATAAAAATGGTTGTGTGACCTAGAATTTGTAAAGCTTTTATTAACTTGGGAAATTAAAATTTCCCATTCGATAGTTAAAATCCTTGGAGAACTACATGTAACTTTTATCCATTTTGGATGTGGGTATGTAGGTAGTCCTTAGATGAAGGATGCCCTTGTGACCTCAAGTATGGAGTGGAGGGTAACTTATGGGATAAATCAAAGGTTTGGGGTTTTTCATGAACTTTTTCAGCCTTCCCTCTTTAACATGCTTTAGCCTAAGGATGAATTTTACATTAGATGACTATAAATAAGTTAAGAAAACTTGATAACTTGTAACTAATAGTAATTTAAATTAGGCTAATAGGATAAATGGGGTAAAAAATAGCTATTCTTATTGGTTATAGATGGTCTACTTGTTGTATCTATGTTCCTAATTTTTATGAGCTTCCAGGATGACATTTCTTAGGCTTGTTTATTCCATTCATAGATGAAAACTATAAGTATTACAAAATAAGGTTGGATATTTTTCCGTTATATCTATCTAATAATTTATTTTTGAATAGTGTGTTCTAGATAAAAAAAATTGAATGAATTGAGTGGGTTTTATTACTTTATAAGTCAATAATTATCTGTGTGTGTTGAGTAGAGGCCAACTCATGTGGGCTCAATGTGATTCTTATGTGTTTATAAAATCTAACTCCCGACCTGTAATACTCTATGTATAAGATTTTAAATCACTTGATTGTGATGTACATAGCTAGGTCCACTTGAATAGCACGTGTGAACCCTTGTGATGTATAAGCTATGTGTACATGGACATAATACCTCCACATGTCAAAATTGAGTCTAATACTAGAGCATTAGTAGGTTGTCATTAGATTATGCCAAAGGATGATGCCTTGAGATACTATTGTATCTTATGGACTATTCAATATTCACTTGTATCACAAATGCAAAATATTTCTAAGAGTTGTCTTAGATGTGATATTGGAGTGATTTAAATGGCTGTCACCCCTACTATGCAAGTAACAAAAACCAAAACTGACCATTGTAGTGAGAGGTGTTAGTAGGAAACCACTAATAACATGAAGGTGATTGATGTTGAGTGCTACCCATATTGTGAAGGGGCTAGTTGAGAATATAAAAAAAACCATGAAGTGGCATATGTTGGATGCTACTCCTTCCTAGGTGGATAGAATTATTGTTAGCGGCCTAAAGATGATTTATCTTAGAGTTCATCAAATTGATGGTTAAGTGCGAATATTGATAATGACACTAAATGATGTATTTTTTACAATATTGATAATAAGATTAATTGATGTTCTTTTTACACCTACTCATTCAATGATAATTTTAAGTAGTATGGGATGATTTCCATCACCACAACTAGTGTAGAGAATCAAGAAAAATGATGGTACCCATGTTGTAGTATGGGACACACCAATTTTTTTTTTCGAACTATGATACACTAAAAGGGTAGGTATTAGTCACTCATTGTGCATTTGTTAGTCACTCACTATGTATATGTTAGTCACTCACTCTGTACTAGTGTAAATTTCCTTAGGTATTGTGCATATTGTTATTCTTATGCTCTTGTTAGTGATGTCATTAGGTAGTATGGAATGCTTGAATATCATCATAGATGGTGGTGGATTGGGAAAAGGATGGGACCTATAGTATAGTATGGGATGAATTTAAATTCCTTTGCTAGATGATATCTATTTATAGGCTTATGTGTCAGTAAAGTCGGTAGTGACATGATGCATATAGTAGGTTGCATTCACTTTTGTAGTTCCAATTGATCATTTTGTAAACATGTGATGTATGTGTGAATTTTTTACACTAGATATATGTGATGTATTTTTAAGTTAATAATTATTATACTTGTGATGTATGCATGAGCTAGTCACTATTGTACTTGTGATGTGCATATGAGCTAGCAATTGATGTATCTATTATGTGTGTATGATCTAGTCACTATTGTACTCATGATATGTGTATGAACTAGTCATTTTCATAACTATGATGTGTGTATGAGATCATCATTGTTGTACATGTTATGTATATATTCAAGTTATTCACCCTATGAATAAGTGATGTATGCTTAAGCCAATCACTATATGAACTTGAAATTATCGAATGATATGATCCTTATATCTTTTTGTGTGTTTTTGTACATTAATAGTGGGTATAAAAATAATAACTGATGACAATTTGTTATAATTCTATTATATTTGGATTATCTTGAAATCTTATAGTTAATTAATATAGTGATGAGTTAAACTGAGATTAGAGATCTTATACAAAAGGAGATGACATTGTCTCTCTATCACTGATGTATGAGCTACAAATCCTTCAATTCTAAAAAATGGATAAATAAGTAGGGTCATCATGAATTCAATACTTCAAAGCTAGATGGAATATGATTGGTTGATTAAGTTGGTATTTAATTATGAATTAAAATTATAGTAAATTAAAAAATTAGTAGTAACTAAGGGGTAGTTATTACAATCCTTTGAAAGATTTCTAAACCTAAGGGTTTATAAATTGGTCTTTAATAACAATTTATGTCTACTTTAACTTAGAAGATTTTTTTAGGTTTTGGGGGTTCTTTTGACATCCAAATCTATAAGCACCTCTAGTCTAATATAATTAGTATAGAAAACTTAATCCTAGAGTTCTTGAGTCATTGTCCATTTCTTTCTCTAAATCTCCCCATATTTTTCTATATGACATCCTAAAACCATCCCTTGATTTGAAGCCTTTAGAACATATGTGAAACCATTTTAAGCCTTATTCAACCTTTTTTGGTTTCTATATTTAATTATAGAGGTAATTTTAACTCCAAATAAACCTTTTTAATCCTCTGATCTAATGAGATTTTACATCATTTTTATAATGTTTATTACCCAACCATGTCGCTAAATTCTCAAATAGACATTAGAACTCATTTTCCATGGAAAATAAATATAAAGAAAATATTTATTGGCTCATAGTCATGAAATTACATCACAATGTATCACAAAGGGCTATAATATGAGGCATCATCCTTTAAATATGCATATGCATGTACTTAGTGTGCAAATTATAATCCTCTTAGTTAAAATGTAATATGATGCTCTTTGATATTTCACCAAACTATGATATTAAGCTTTGAATTATGATCTCAAAATTTAATCTATATCATTTATGATTCTAGATACTTCTAATGATGATTACATATGTTTATATAGTAGATTCAATCATATGGAATGATCAATATTAAACATAAGGTGGTGCAAAAGCTTGATGTAAGATGAAACATGTATCTAAGAAAGGTTTATAAGGGAGACATATAGAATGAAAACAATGAATATCAATGTGGCTCATATAGTGAACCCCATAGGAACAATGAACATAAAATGCATCCAAATATCATTCTAAAATTTTGGCAATCATAAAAAACTCAAAATAATGATTTTAAATTGGAACTCTCATTTACTTGAGGATGAGTTTAGGACATTGATATGCCTTTGCAATGGTAAAACTATGTTTCAATGTTCATATGATGATTGGAACATTATTAGAAACCTTAAAATAAAAAAAATCAATGTGATTTCTCTTTTGGTTGATGTAATTTATTTCTCTTACACCTCAATGCTCTTGCATGAAACAAACAGGGTAATTGAAAAGTGAGTCCCTCACTCTAGGATGGATAGAGGGAAACTAAAATGGTTAACCTTATATTCCTATATTAGAATATAGTATAGCAAAGTTCCAAAAAGAGGGATCTATTTGAGGAAGTCAATTTTTATTAGTACATTCATGTGAAAGTTTTGAATTTTTATTGAAATACAAGATTATAATTTATCATATTTTAATCCCATTGTAATAGAAATTATTGGCGTGATTATGATTATTAAGTTTTCTTTTATTATATCCAATTCAAATTCATAAATTCATGTCAAATTCTAGTATCACTTAATATGGGTTATGTGTACTTGTGTTAATATTGCATGGTTAGAAACACCTTAGTTAGAACCTCCATCCATGATTACATCATAATCATTTTGGGTCTAGATAAACATGTTCCTAGTAAGCATTTATAGCTTTGGAACTTGATAAACATGTAATAACCATGGTTAATCTAGGGACTCTTCCTATGAGATTTGTTTTTTATTGAGCCTAAAAATCATGCTGGAATGGTAGGATCCAATTGAATATAAAACATATGGTACCACATGTTATCTATCTTCCTACCACTTAGGATTCCTCTAGAGCACATATCGATACCTATTTTATATAATATTATCAAGTGATCAACATGGTACAAAATAATTTACCAAAATTAATTTTAAATATTAAATTATTTTCTAGATTAAGTATTTATCTATTAACTAATATATTCTCCATGAATAAAGTAGTGATTTAGATCTCATTTCATTTATTTTTATCAATATTGGTCATCTTGAAATTTAATCTTTCTTGTTCAATAAATGTGCAAAATTATATTTAACTAGGAATGTAGGAGCTAGAAATATTAAATTTAGATATAAATCATCTATTAGTGTGACATAGTGATGAGATGAGGTCATTAATGACTATAATAGTACTTAGAGTTTATGGAAAAATAACAAATTGCATTTTTTATTACCAACAAACTATTGTTAATTAATAAATGTGTCCAATCTTCTAGATGTCTAGCAATTCTTAGGGTTAATAATCCTTTAGCCAAGGTTGTCCATGAGAGACATTTTAAATATTGAGAATCTCCCAAACTATGAAAGAAAACTTTCTTGAGAAATAAATTTATCATATGATATGTCCACTTCTGAATAATTCCTATATATGATATGTTTTATCCTTCTTTTAGTAGAGAAATTCATGTCAAAAAATATTATATTGGCCAAAAATATTGTTATTAGTGTAACAAGGAACATGTAACACACTTTTGAGCTTGTTCTCTAAAACACTATATTATGTATATCAATTTATTTTCTAGTAAACTATCAAAATAAACTATTTTGGAATTTCCTATTTATATGTCAATTGAATTATATGAATAGATTATGTCTACACTCATGACCATGTGAGAATATAGATTATTTTTCCTTACCATTTTGTTTAAAGGATTGCACTAATCATGATTGAGATTGTGTATAGCTAGTCATTTTATGGTTTGATTTAATAAAATTTTCATGACTTGATAATATCATTATAGGGTTTTTGGTATGAAAATTAATTTATTGTCCTCTTCTTTCCTCATTTCCCTCCTTACCCTCTTTTGAAATTTTTAATTATCTATTAGATGATGAATATAGTAGTTTTATTTTATAGTTCATTGAATATATTTCTATTTGTTTAATATCTATTTCAAAAAGTAAGAATCAATAATTAAAATATAGAATCAAATGTTGCATGCTTACATTTAAAAAATATCACAAAACACATTAAACCAAACACACAAAATCATAGTTTTCACTACACTTAAACATAAGATCATAATTACTTCATATGAATTAAGATTGATAATCATGGAGAATATCATAGAAGATTGGCTATGTGACCCTCAACATCCATTGGCCATTTACCTACTCACTCAACCAAAAGTATAAGAGATAATGATAGCCAAAGAATTTGTAATTATTTCTAACTCATATCAACCTTGAACTTTTCAATTGAATTATAATTTTCAATAATTAATCACAAAATTACATATAAATTATAATAATTTTATAATCCATCACAAATAAATCATTAACACATTAAATCATACCTCAATAGATAGATACTTGCATTTTCACATAAGGTAAGTAACCCGATAAACATAAGATAACTATAATTAATATTAATCAGCTATTTTCCATCACCTAATCAATATCCAATGACAACCAAGACAATCCATCTAAGCATAAGAACACAAATCACATCTAGGGAAACTAAACTATCATCTATAATACTCCTAAAATAATATCTAATATAATCAAAACAAGAATCCATTGTGTAAGAGTCACAATATCATCAAACATCATCACTAATAACATGAAATATCCATAAGTTCAAAACTTAGCTACTATTATATCCTAATTTCATCATTCATATTGATAGGATCAACATTTTTATAAATATTTCTTTACTATCTAGCCTTTTTGAGGCACGGTTTGAACATGCAAGAGGGGTGACCTTTCAAACCTACATGATCACATCTTGTAAGGTCCATTACCTTCAAATCCTTTAATATTTTATATTCATTTTGCATGCATGTTTTTGAGTGATAGATACTTTGATAATTATTATCATTTTATTATTCATCTGCATCATAAAGTGGAGGAAAGGTTTAATTGTTAAATTTTTATACCAGAGATAATTCCATTTAGTTTCATGCATATTTTGATGAAATATCTCAATATATATAAATACAAAAAATGACACATTATTGTGCAAATTTGGGCTCATTCTTCTATCCTTAATCCATTCCTAAACACACATGCCCTCATCCCTTATCCTTATACATACATAGCCCAATATTTTTTCCTTATTTGAGCATTTATTAGACCCATATACCTTGCTAACCATAGTTGTTAGCTACCAAAATTTGATTGTTTGCACACACAAGGTCAATTCTATGGTTTTCAATTCAACAACATAAGTTTCAAGTCAATGCTTGAATTTCAAACTTTTAAATTTTAATTTGGCCAACTAGACCCTGTTATTTTATTTCCCTAAGCTAAGTACATGTTTTACAAAATTGGACTCTATTTTCTAGTATCTAAAGGCATTCATTAGCATTGATTTATCATCTCTCATCACTCAAGTATCCTTACTCATTCTCGAGCCTTAAATAAACAATCAATAAATAAACACTTTTATTTGATGCACTAAAAGGAGTAATGAATTTGCATACATCATTCGATGACCCTAAATTTATACCTTCAATCTCTTATACATTTTTGGTTATTTTCTAAGAAGATGTCACCTTGCAACATAATGTCATCCCTTATACGATATTTTTTAAAGTTGTCAATCATTAGATAGTAAAGAATAGTAGAGGAAATAAAGGTTAACCAAGAAAACATCAAAGCGACAACATACATTATCTGAGGTCAAATCTAGACATAGATAATAAATCCATAATTGTACACTTGACCCAAACATACAAAATTGATTCTAGATAGAACATCAATCTAACATAGGAGTTATGACAATTCATTGATAAAGAGGTCACATTTTTCAATAAAAAATTAATCAAGATCTGAAATATTTACCAAAAAGTGCACATTCTTATTTGTGTGCATCTTTTTAGTTTATCACACACCAACATAGATGTTATCAAATATAGATTAATCTCTTCTTATTTGTGTGCATCTTTTCAGTTTATCACACATCAACACCTAAAGAAAATGTATTTTCTTTAGAATTATAATATGAAAAATTAATCCACCTTTGACCATAGTAAAAGAAATCTCTAAATGGCATATCACAAAGTCTCTCTAGAGAATTCTGAAAGCTTAGGAAGAAAAAAGAAAAATTAGAAACACATTTTTTTTTAAATCAGGAACCTTAAAAATTCTCTGTCAAACTATAGCTTAAGATGTTGTCTGGATCATTTATCTATCGTAAAACTGCAATAGGCCGATTACTTCTATTTAACACAAGCTCATAACTTGTTTATGAATTTAGTTCCTGATAAACTACTTTCGCTAGCGCATAAAGATTCCTCCGTAAATTTATGAATTAGTAAAAGTAATTATTGACAAGATATGCTAAAGGAAAGCAGCAACAATATATTTGGAATCTGTGTAGGTAAAAGCAGGGTTGTAGGTAAGAACAAAAAGGAATCTTAGATAAGATATTTTGAAGACTTTATGTGGATGTGAATAAGATAGGCCTTATTTCATACTCACCTACATTCAATGAACTAGACAGATTAAAATTGTCCACAAGATCTTACATGCTTCCTGCGGAGACCTATATAACAAGCTTGCATCCTTGCCTCTAAAAGGGCATACAAGAAAACTAGGAAGGCACCTGATCAATATGTGTTTGTTCTGGTCTCTCTGAGTTCCTCCAACTCCTTCAGGAAAATAACTTCTATTCTTGAAGTAATTATTTATTTGCTGAAGAGTTTGGAGGAACTCTGGGAGTCACTGAACATTTTCTGAGAATGAAGGAATTCTCTTCATTGAAAGCTTTAGTGTTCTAGAGCTTCTCTAATTAAAATTGAGTTATCACTTATAATTACTTAGTCATTTCTATGCTTAAAAACTATGGCATGTGTGTTTCAGTCATGTAGTGATTTAGTTGAACCAAACTGAGTGTAGAAGCCATTTCTTGTCTTGCCATTATTAACAAAGAAATTGTTGTTTTTGAAAAGGAAAAAATAGGTTTTACAGGGACCTAAAACCGCAGAGTTTAAACAACTAAAGATAACAAAAAAAGTTCAAACAAACAAACGGCTATCCCAAAAAAGAAACGACAGCACCAAGAGACAACAGGGCCCAAAAAAGGACCGCCCAAAAAAACCAGCAACAAACACCACCATGCTACTCCAAGGTGTTCAGTAACTCCTCAGCCTCCTTTTCAACATCCTACATGTCTTGTAACCCCTGCTTGAGAATTTGAGCAGTATGTGATGAAGTCGGGGTCTTTCTCTTAATGTTAGCTCGGGTACGAGTCAAAATCCCTTCACCAGCCGATCTGCTGCCTCCCCTGTTCACATCCAAATCCACGACTAGCAAACCCTTTTGATTTTTTTCAAGCTTTTCCACCATCGCATTGATGATAATGGTGTTATGCCTAGCGATTTTGTGATTGTTTGCAACAGTGGCCCTAATGTTTTGGCCAATCTTGGACATACTGCACTCGATACTTGTCAATCTATCCTCTTGAGATTGTTGTCTTTTCCTCGGTAAGGGAGTTTCCTGTCCTTCATTATCTCTACAATTCCAACTAATCTTCTGCTGCAAGTCTGTGACCCTATTGCTGAGATCAGTAAAACGGCCTTTCAAATCACAAACTTCTTTCTGGGTCCACTTTAGAACAGTGAAAAGGCCATCCGTACTTTTTTTCGCTATACTCACCATGTCCTCAGGCTTGAGCTTATTCAGGGCCAAATTAATTTCATCCTAAATAGGGGACTCATAATTATCATTCCCCAATCTTCCAGATGCAAGGGGCACTAGGGGCTGATTCCTTACTGACCATGGGTTTATTAGAGAGGATTTCCATAGAATTCCCAGAATATGAAACAAGTTTCATAACAGGGGTACCTTTAAAGCCAGGGGACAAGCCCGGAGTAGGGCATCCAGGAGATAGCTGGGGGTTAAGACAGGGCAGTGAAGCAAAACCCTGACTAGGGCACTCGTGCAAAGGCTGCAATTTAGGATAAGACAGCGGGGCAGAATCCTTAAGGGTTTTTCGACAAGACAGGGACTGGGGAGCAATGGTTTCATGACCAACAAGAACACAAGCAGGGGGGCCCAGGGTTTGAACTCCCTACTACTTTCTATCTCCTCATCATCCAAATCTTCAATATGAACAGTTTTAGGCAAAGCAGGTAAGTTTTGAAAATGCTCAAAAATGAGCCTAACAAGACCAGGGTGAATAATAGCATTCCTCCTGGGGTTTCTTTCCACATCATCAAGGCAATTCTTCAAAGAAGAAAATAAGTAAAAAGGCAAAGATATACGAACCTTGTGACGGAAATGGTTTAGTATGGCATTGAAGTGGTAACCATAAACTCTGGTGAAGCGCCCATCAACTGTGATATATTCCATAATGACTCTTAAAACTTTCCTCCATATAGATTTGATGGACTTAACATCAAAGTAGCTATTGGCAACCTTAACCATCTTCACTTTCTCCTTATCTTTTTTGGGAAATTTAATGACCGCTTCATCAGAGAATCGCCGGTCCCGATAGAATTTAACACCCTCAGTCGAAAGACCCGTTATCTCACCAATTAAGTCCTCACTCAGCTTAACATTCCTACCAAACAACACAATCTCACCATTTTTCTAGTTTTTAACAAAATAGTTCAGCATCCCTTCGTCCGTACCATGGAGCTTTTCCAGATACGGGATTAAACCTCCCTTTTCAATTCTTTCCCACGCTTTAGCGTTCTTTCTGTGCTCCTGAAAATTGCTCGGCTCCACACATTCTCTTTCTCCGCCCATATTCAGAACTCTGTAAAACAACACTCTACAGTTGTTCTGGGTCCCATTTAGGCATTTTTTTTCGAACACCCAGAAAGCGTGCCGAAGACTCTTCTTGGAAAAGAAAATGATGTCGGTCCCATCAAATCTAATGAAATTGATGTACCTGATCTTTATCCATTTCATTATGACTAAGACTGCCTTCTCTTTCATGCACTAAATCATAATAAATTAGCGCTTTCACTTCAGGATGGAGGTTATCATTCTTCCTCCACGTGTTTTCCCCACCCTTCTTAATCCCTTCATTGGTGAAGAAATCCACCACCTTATTGGCTTCTCTATAGGCGCGAGATACTTTCACTTTATCAAATTTACTTAATAAAGTTTTCTTATCTTTGATCCATTTTTTGATGGTCCACGAGGGGGGGTAAGCCTAAGAATGCAATTTATTATATTTAATGAATCACCCTCCAACCAAAGATATTTTGTGTTGATCTTGAGGGCTAAGCTGACCGCATGAAAAGCCCCAACAGCTTCCGCAACATGATTAGTTTGAGTTCCAATGTCCACAACAAAAGTCGCAATAAAAGCCCTCGAGTTGTCCCTTAAAACACACCCACTGCTAGCTTTCCCAGGATTACCTTTAGCCACACCATCAAAATTGGCTTTCAGCCAGCCCAAAGGCGGAAAAGACCAATTAGCGTTCTCTCTCCCACAGACACCAGGTTTGAGGACATTTGACCCAACTAATTTTGAATTCCACTTTTCGGCCATAGCAATATCAAAAGGAGACCAGATAGATTTCTCAAATATTTTTTTAGGAATTAAAGATAAGTTTTCCTTTATAGCCCTTACAATTTTAGCATGCAAGTCCCCTTCTGACATCTCTTTGTCCCTAAACACTCTGTTGTTCCTTTCCTTCCAAATATTCCAGGACACAAAAGGTAGAATAAAAGACCATAGCTTTCTCACAAAAATATTTCTCGAAGGAGCTTTCCATTGCATGAAGAAATCTTTGACAGAGGCAGGAAAAATCCACGCCACATCAAGAAGTGCCAGAAGTTTATCCCAAATAATCGACACAAAAGGGCAATGAAAAAAAAGATGATTAACAGACTCGACTTCATTCCTGCACATATAACATCTGTTTGGTAATTGAATTCCTCTTTTTCTAAGATTGTCCAAAGTGAGAATCTTATATTGTAGCATTATCCAATAGAAAATATTGATTTTCAGAGTCAGGTGATTAATCCAAGCCTTAGCCCAGAAGGGAGGAGCCCCCATCGGACTAACCAACAAAGAAGTGGCAGAGGAAACTAAAAAAATACCAAACGGGTTGTCTAACCAAACAACAAGATCCTCCACCTGGTGTTGAGCTAGTCTTAGGGCTCTAAAAGCCGACTGAACAGGGCCAAGATCTTGACTGATAGTTATCAAATCAACCCAACCACCATTCCTCCAATAATCTTTAACCAAGATTCCAAATTCCTTTTTACAGTCATTCATCCATTTACTAAATTTCTATATTCTGATTAAAGGATCTTTAAAAAGCCACCTGTCTTCCCAAAATCTAACATAATTTCCATTTCCAATCAGCCATCCAATTCCCATTTCTAGCAACTTTCTTCCTCTACCCATATCATTCCAGCAGACAAACCCACGAGGTAAAGAAGAAGAATTTATAATTTCATTAGAAGACTCATAGTTATTAAAATATTTGGCTTTTAAAAATTCACGCCATTCTCCATTTAAAGTAAGAGTTCTCCAAAGCTGTTTAGCAAGAAGGGACATATTCAAAACTTTAATTTTCTTTAAACCCAGGCCCCCCCTTGACTTGGGTCTACAAACAAGATCCTATCCGACAAGTGGCATTCTCTTCTTGTCCTCCACTCCAGACCAGAGAAACCTTTTCTGAATTTTTTCAATGGCCTCAGCATATTTAGCAGGAATTTTAAATATACTGAGAGCATAAATAGGGAGATTTTGCAGAGAAGCCTTAAGGAGCTGGATTTTTCCCGCTTGACTGAGAAGAGCATCTTTCCACCCCGATAGCTTCTTATTGAATTTTTCAACCAAAGAAATCCAGAATGATTCCAAAGGTTTAGAACAAAGAGGTAAGCCAAGATAGGTTGACGGAAGAGGCTCAACTCGACATCCAAGAATCTGAGCAAGTTTGACTTGTCTATACTCCGGAGTATTGATGAAAAAAATTGAACTCTTAGCCCTATTGATAACTTTCCCAGAAGCAGATTCATAAAGATTCAGAATTTTTTTTAAAGTCTTAGCTTCAATCACAGTAGATCTTCCCATGAGAATGGTGTCATCAACAAATTGCTGGTGGGAACAGGTAAGAAGAGAAGAAGAAGGTCTTCAGCCCACAAGGGATCTTTGATCAATAAGCTTTTTAATATTTCTCCCCAAACTCTCAGCCAAGATAGTAAACAGAATAGGAGAAATAGGATCTCCCTATCTAAGGCCTCTGGAGGTATGAAAAAACCTTGAAGGTGATCCATTCACAATGACAGAGGAGGTAACTGTTGAGACAAGCTGGTTCACCAATTGAATAACTCTATTATTAAAACCAAACTTGTCCAGGATTTTAAACTGAAGGGTTTATTCTTAAACAAAGAAATTGTTGTTACCTCAAAACTGATTACTGTGTTTAATGTGCATTTCATTTGTTTTCAGTGACTTTTTTTCACATGGTTACATTATGAATAGTTTACCTAGTGAAATTTGCATAATTTACTTTTTAATTTATACAAGTGAAGCCAGGCAAGAGGTGGTCTAAATGGTGGACATAAGTAACATTTTTTTAATTCTTTTATCAAGTTATTGTTCCATCTTAATGTAATGTTTCGTTATAAATTTTTATACTTACATTAGCAGGAAAATTCTAATTTTATCGTCTTTCCTCTCTTTGGGTATCCACTCTTTGTTTTTTGCTACCTATTCTCCTAGGTTTGAAACTTCTTTTCTTTCTGCCCTCTATATTATAAGGGAGCTGCTCCATGGCATTGCCTCGTTGTCTCCTAGTTAAACCAATCAGAAAATATATCCAGATGTCATCCCATAGCCTCTCTAGTATGGGTAATTGCTCACAGGCCCATATTTTGACTCCTTTGGCATACTAACAACCTCTACATCCCTGTCCAAACTTTGTGGCATCACTCCTCATCCTTTGTAAATAATACTTCTTAATTATGTTGTGATAAATTCTTATCAACTTAGAAAATGTTTAGACAATCCACAGTAATGATTTTTCCTTTATAAGGTTCTCCCTCATCAATCAGGTTGAGGTATGCATAGTTTTGTCCTTTGGATAGCAATCCACCTTGTATGAAGTAGTCCATCCACAATGTCTTATCGACGTTTGTAGGATGATTAGATGTTGAACATACATATTTAAAGTCTAAGTCATCCTTATAAAACATCATTGCATCAAGATAAACTATTTCTGCCCTCATCCCCATCAGCAATGCTACTTTCTTATCAAGGCATCTACTTATTTGAGCTTCAACTTTAGTGCTTTAGAACAAATGTATACCCTTCTAAGAACTTCATTTAATTCACATGTTGTTGATTGAACTTGGTTTAGTTGTTAATAAATTACATGGTGATCCATGTAAAGCACAAATTCCTTAGGGAATAGATTGTCATTTCTTCAATGCCTACAATATAGCATGGAACTCTTTGTCATAAGAGAAATACTTCATCTTGGTATCATTGGTATTTTCATTGAAATAAACTATTGTTAGACCCTCTTAGATGAGGAGCATCTAAGAGCACTACTATGGCTATCCGACTTCCATCACAGTCCACTTAAAATTATTTTATTAAATTTGGAAAATTTGTCAAAGGCTCTTCAATGACCTTCTCTAGTAACTAAAAGCTCTTATAAGTTGCTACAATCCACTTAAACTATTTTTTTATTTGTTCTTATAGCCTTGGTGATAGATGTACATATCCCATAAAAACCTTAAACATCATGCACAATCCTAGATTTAGGCTAGTCCAGTATGGATCCTACTTTTCCTAGATCTATTTCTCTCCCCTTCAATGAGATAATGAACCCCAAATAGACCAATTTATCATTCATAAAACCATATTACTTCAATTTAACTGGTAACTTCTCCTTCTCGAGGCTTTACAAAACCCACTTAATATACATAAAGTTTCCTTCTATATTTTTTCTAAAAAATATAATATCATCAATAGAAACAATTGCAAATTTTCTCAAGAATGATCTCAACAAATTTTTTATTAACCACCTATATGTGCTAGGTACATTTTTCAATTTGAAGGGTGTCATTATAGGCCCTCCTTGATCTTAAAATTTATTTTGCAGTCATCACCATCTCTTATCTTGATTTTGTGGTACCCATTTTTTCAATTAATTTTACTAAAATTCCCAACATTTCCAAAATAGTCAATGTGAACCATGCACATCATCCATTCACCATCCTTTTTACTAATATTGACTATTACTAAGCATGGGATAAATATTTCTCTAATCAATATTTTTCTAATATCTCATGTACTTATTTGTTCACCTATTCAATTTCTACTTGATGCTTAATCTATCAATGGATTTGTTGTGTAAACTTTCTCCAAAGATTTAGTCAATATGATGGTCAAGATGCTCCTCATAAAATTCTTCTAATGCATCATTCACTTCCAATCATTATTATCAACAACTATCCACTTGTAGCATCTTAGGGACAAGTATGAAACATATTTTTCTAGGGTCTAAATCCTTATTAGACTATTTTCTAGTTACTAGAAACATAGTTGGAATAATTTACACATCTTCTTCATTGGTTTTCAATTACATAAGAGTATATTATTTTCTATTCTTCTCCAAAATATTTTTTCCTCTCTTGTCATATATTTCCTTCCTATCAAATTACCATCATCTCCCTAATAAAAAAATACACAAATCCATAAGCATTTCTGATCAATCAAGATTTGGCTCCCCTTTTGCTACTATGATACATTATATAGAGTTATGTGAGCCATCCCTTTCGACTCCAATTTGTCCACCATTTTAAATGAGACTAAATTATCAATACTCACACTAGCTATTATGATCACACAACATTTTTTTTTAACTTGCACAATGTTATAAATAGATTTCTCCTTTAGAGAGGTTTGTTTTGTCTTTTCACCAGTTTTAAATAATTTGTGTTCATCATAAGTGCATCTCCCTTCCCACATTCATCTATCTAATTAAAAACTCTATAGAATTTGCATCTTCTTTAGTTACATGTGCAACTTTATCTTCTATCCTTCTTGACCCTTTTGGCCTACATTATGGTCAATCATAAAATCCATGTCCTAATTGTCCATATGTGAAACAAGTCCCTTGAAAACATATAGTTCAACCTCTTCTAGTTCTACATCTACCTCTAATAGGATAAGATAATCCTCTCATTTTATTATTATCATTCTATCTATTTAAAGATTTGGTCTTCTTATTATGTCTATATTTTCTTTGCAATTATCCTCTACCTCTACTAAATATACCTTTTCCTTTGCACAATCCATGCTACCTTCTTGCTAATTTTTCTCCAACCATCAAAGCATAATAATAATCATCTTCAACTATGTACAACCTCATCATAATTAGATCATTTTCCATCTGCATCCTTAGTCCATTGAAATATTGGGACGCTTTCTCATGGTATAACTCATTATGACCATATTTGATTGTAATCTTCTAAAATATTCACTATAGGCATCCACATTAAGTTCTTTTTTGTAAGTTTTTCAATTTCTCGACCTACACAAGTTGATATAAACTAAGTCAAAACTTTTCCTTCATATTCCTCATCATTTGATAGAATTTAATGATTTTTCCTATACCATTTCTCCTTCTCTCAACTTGTACTTCCTTCCACCAAAGTGTTCCACATTGGGTATGTGTAGGATCATCATGGAAAAAACAGGCCCTTAAGTGGCAAAAAATTCAGAAAAATCAGAGTTAGGCAACTTGACATAAAAATTTGAATAAGTTTTCTATATTATTTCAAAAATATGTAACAATAAAATCTGTAGAAAATTGAATGTAGTTTCTAAACTACTAGGTTTTTAAATAAAAAAAATCTATTTGCTGAAAATTTGAAATTTCAATTCACTAGTGCTTAAATTTAAAGGAAAAAATAAGTAATAGGTGTTTGTCTGACAACCCTAACCACAATAAAATGATAATATTTTTTTATAAGATTTTAGATATAATTAGAGGACTCATGCCCCGATGCGATGCATATTTTTTGTAATTTTTTCCAAGTAAATAATTAATTATTTATTTTTATTACAACGCTTTTAAAAATATAAAACTCCATTATGTCGACCACTTAACTTGGTCAAAACTTCATGAAATTTATTTTTCTTTTTTAATCCTATAGTATGTGAAGTATAGAATGTGACGCATGTTTTGGATTCAAAAAATGTGATACCGTTTGAAAGCTATAGATGTTTTTCAATCAGCCTATCAATCAGGAATTTAGTCGCAATTTCAATAGAAAATGAATAATGATTACTTATTAAATTCAAATTAAAGCATAATTTATATTGATGGAAATCTGAGAATATCCTTTAAAAACCCTTTTTGTTTCATCAATTTTGGGTAAAAAAATAGTTGTCAGCCACATACCCATCATATTTCCAATTTTTGGCCCATCATGATCCTGCACATACCCCATTCTTTCATCTTTAATTGGCCCGCTTTCACTCTTTAAGGGTCATCTATCTTGTCATTCTTTAAGTATTCATTCATTTATATAAAAAAACTACCAATTCATCTAGTTATGAACTTCTAAAGACACTTGTTATCTCCATCCTTACTCCTTTCCTAATATTAGAGATAGATCTTATTAGTCTTGTCTCTCTTACATTTATCTCTACATCTACATCTTCACTAGCACTTTTGCATTAGCTCCTCCCACTTTATTTTTAATATTAGATTTTTCATGAACTTTTCCCTTTAATTAGTCTCTATATAGGTCATCTATGCTCACTGACACTCTCATTATGGTCTCTACTACGTTAGATATCATGCTTTTAGTTTTTTTCTAAAAAAAATCTATCACTATTTTTCTTGGAGGAATATTTTGGAATTATAACTTTGTCTTTCTCACTTGTATAACCTTCTTATTGTCAGTAAATACCCACAATCATTTCTCATTGAATTCCTTCCAACTGTAAGATAAAGTTACTACTCCCTTTCTTAGAGTTTTACCCTATGATTTGATACCACACTAATGGTTCCACATAACTTGCAACAAAATAAATATCTCTAATGCATGCTCTTGTAGTCAAAGATAGGTTGTGTCATTCAAATATAAACTCATGCAACCTTAAGAGAAATCAAATATTCTATTTTTACAAAGTAACTCTTGAACCTGCAACTTATTGTAGACAATTCTACAACCACCCAAACCTCTATAATTTCAAAATAAACTTACCTATCGGTACAAGTCAATAGACAACAAAAAACCATACATAGGAAATTAATTTCCTTTAAAAGCCACAAAGTACACAAAAATAAACATTTTTTGGCAAGAAAATATACTAAAGGGATAAAAGTCACCATGAAATATTCTTTATTTCATAAATTAAAATTGAATTTCATTTACATGCATATAGTAGGATTAGAAAATGTGGAAAAAATCAACTTTTCTTATTCTTCACTCTAATTCTCCCCTATTTTTTATTCCTACACAAAATGACCAAAATCCCCTTTTTGTGGTGGCTCACTCTCTTAAATTCCTTGAATATCTCTACTCTATCATTCCCTCCTTCCATATATCTCCTCACTCTCTCATGTAAAGAAAAACTAGAATTTTCACTAGAAAAATGGTGATGCCCTTATCTTTACAATCGCACACAATCTCATACTGCTCTGTTGATATTTGTCATTGATGTCATTGATTGGTTGGGTATTCTTACCTCCAACTTATCCTTTGTTCTGGCAATGGTGTTATTGGTATAAGTTTTGGTCTATGCAATGTTGTACCACAGTTTTTGGTCTTGCCCTATTTGGTATAGCATGGGATATCTTTTTGCATCTATGCCGACATTTCCAACATCTTGTGTAGCACATTCACCCTACTCTATCTTCGATGCAAGCCGACTAAGTGTATGTGCACATCCAGTATATATATATGAAGCGACATAAACAAAATAATGTTATGATGTGATATGACATGATATGTGATAGCAATTACTTGATGTATAGTGTGAACTGATATATGTGCTATAGTAGTATAGTGTAGAGTCTTGAAGATCTGTGTGCTTTAGTGAGAACTATATTCATGTGTTTACAGATGCAATTATAGAAGTTCAATTTTTTAATATTTACTCCGGCTATAAGCTACCTCTCAGTTGTAATAGCTATTTTTTGTATCTAGGGAAGTGAGTCCACTAGTAGTGACTCAACCCTCTCCATGGTTTTTCCCATCTTGGATATCCACGTAAAAAATCTCGATGTTATGTGGTGTTGTGTTAGATTGCTTTTTGTTTGGAAATTTTAATTATGTTATGTGGACAGTTATTTAAGAGTTTTAATATTTTTAGAGGAATACCAATTCAGCCCTCCCCTCTCAATAATCTAAATGTTCAACAATTGGTATCAGATCCAAATCCTTTAAAAGATTCTAATAACTCAAAGGAGATCCAGAAGGTTGAACATATGATACCCAGATCTACCATGGATCGAAAAGAATTCATGTCTATCCTTGATGATCTTGAAAATATTCAAATGGAAAATTATTGCATTCATAAACTGAAAGATCAAATCCAAAAATTCAAGCTAATGCATAAGGAGGTTAGTAATGAACTCAAGTTAGCAATTAGTACTATCCTTGACTTGAAAGCTAAGAGTGAAGAAGATGAAAAGACAAAGGAACATCTAGATAATGTAATCAAGGAAAAATATGATAAATGCAAGAAGTTGGAAGAAGAAGTTGTATCTCTCAATTCAGATTTAGAAGAGTCAAAGAAGCAAGAGATCAAATATAAAGCAAGTTTGGAAAAGCTTGATGAAATATTAGTAGCCCAAAGATCATTTGCAAACAAGAAAGGCTTAGGTTGTGAAATTAGTGAATGCTCACATAGTAAATATGATATAAAAAGAAGGAACCTGAACTAGTAAAAGAAGCTAAAACCAAATCCAACAAAGAAGACAAAGTTAACTCTCCAGCAAAGCAACAGGTAAGTAGGAAACCCTTCTCTCTTAATGGTCATTATTTTAATTGTAATAAATTAGGTCATAAAGCATTAAATTGTAGGGATAATATGAATTAAAAAGCTAGATCTTACAACAGAAGATGTTATAATTGTAATGGTTATGGTCACAATGCTAATCAATGTAGGAAAACAAATAGAAATGATTATTTTAGTGGTTATTGTTATAAATTTTATGCATATGGACATAAGGCTAACTAGTGCAAGTCAAGGAAAGAAGAAAATCAACAGGTGTTATAATTGCAATAAAATTGGACACATTGCAAGATTCTATAAAATTGATGCAGTCAGGCCAACTGAACCAATGAAGAAAATTGATAAGGAACATGTTAAGGCCGAAATGAAGAAGATATGGAGAAAGAAAGAAGATAATGGAACTAGCTCTGGTGCAGACATCTTTTTTGATAATTAGCCACTCTCCGGTTGTTTCCTAAGAGAGAAAGAAAAATGATGGACAAGCAACTTGCGGATATCCAGTAAAGTCACATTCATTTGATGAAAAAGGAATCACAAATGGTGTTATGGTGCATTTAATGCAAAAAGGTGCATTTATTATGAAGTTAGCATAAAAGAAAAAATTAGCAAGTCATTTTGATCACTCAAGCGAAAAAGGTTACAAGTAGCTAAGGAGAAGAAAGAATCTGACTTGCGTGCTAGGTTTTTTGTATCTGTAAGAGGTATTTTTCTTGATTCTTGCTATTTCTCTATGATTACAGTTATGGCTACTCCAGGCTCTTTGGTCAATGTGGCATCTCAGCCTCATCTTGAATTCAAGAAGTATCTAGATATATCAATTGAAAATGATATGGCTAGTTGTTTATCAAACATCCCACATGAAGTCATTCCTTTGGAAGATGTTAGGGATTACATACATTCAAATCTCAAAGAGTTTAATAACAACAGATTAGTTAATATATGGATAAATGAGCTCACTGGTGACAATGTCAATGTCAAACCTAAATACAAGGTTCTAGTTGAAAAGAAGTTGCATGTCTAGAACAATTTCCCATGTTTTGTTTTGATGATTAGTGGGTATGAATGGCTATGAGCATGTTCCATGACACATTCCCATGGTTAGATGAAGCTCATCTAATAAAAAAATAAGTAATGAAGGTTTTTACTTGGTTGAATGACACTGGCATTCTTCCAGTACCAAAGGTAGTCAAAAACAAGGAAGTTGAAAATCTAACTCAGGACGTTTTTGACAGCAAGTCTCTAGTGATTCATACAATTACAAATACAACTTTGAGGTATGCTTCCCAGGTCATTGGAAACAAAATCTACTACACCAACGAAGATAAATCCATTTTATCTACTACTATCTACACTGCATATGATATGGTGGTAAATGGAGTGGACTATGACTTATGCGAGGTCATCACAAAGTAGTTTCTTGAGAATCTGAATCAATGCAAATGAAGCAAGAGGAAGGCCACATTCTAGTATGGAACCCTTGCACTCTGTTTACTAGTCTAATTCATGCATGAAATGCTCAGTCTTGGTTCGGTAGTGTGGTCAGTTGAGAAATCAATTGCTCAACAAATTATTGAGTGAATGAGGAGGTATGCTGATACTACTACACAAGAAATGGAATGTACTTCATTTTTCTCTTTATTATAGTATAATATGCACAGCAGGGATAAAATCCCTAAATTTTTAGTTAGCAAATATACGGATGATATCACATTCATAGTCACAGTTGACAAATGTCTAATGGAAGTTGTTGTACAAAGAACTTAGTGGATACAAAATTTGGGGTTTGAAGTATTAGAAGAATATGTAGAATGTCTTGCAAAAGTTCTGTTAGAGAGTCAGGTAGACACCTCTCAAAAGAGGTTTGACACAACAGAAGAAAATTTCAAAGAAATCTGAAAGGAGCATATCTTAAAGGAAATCAATAAGAAAGTATAGAAGAATTTGAAAGTGATTAAGGAAGGAGGTTTTTCAGAGGAAGGTCTTGTAACACTCATAAGAATTACTCAAATTACAACTAGTAGCGCTGGTACCTCCACAAAAAGCATTTGAACCCTCAAGAGAAATAAAGATTTCATCTAGTAAGAGGAAGAAAGGTCTTCCTCCACCTACTTCAAGCAAGAAGGCAAAAGAAGTGAAAGCCACTGAGGCTATTCTTACTTTTGAAGAATATGAAACAAAATGAGATCTAGATAAGTACCAAATTAAGGTCCAGGAGAAGAAATATAAAAAGGTAACTCGTGATCCTCCTGATGTAGATACCTTATTTGAACTACTTGTAGATGGGAATGCTAAAGAGGTTAGTGATTTGTACAACTCTGCTACTTCCAAAGGAAAAGAAAACATAACACAAGCATTTGTTCTGTACTATTCAAAATTAGATGGAAACATAGATAATTTCAAAGAGGATATTCCTAATAGTCTCTGGGTTAGTCTAAATACAATCCAAGAAAATGCTAGGTAAATAGATAAGGACATTATTAATGAAGCTATTTCCATTGTTTCTAAAATCATAAAAGGGGAAGACTTAGCAATTTTTAAGGAACTTAGTTAGTTAGGGTTGAGAACAAAGAAAAGGGGACATACCCTTATGGAGAACAAAGAAGTTGCAGATAAATTGAAAGTAGACACCATTGTCAAGCTTACAGACATTGCAAAAAATCTTGGGATGTTGATTGGTGATGGCTCTAATCCATCATCTGCTGCCTCCACATGCTCTCAAGAGGAATTGGATACTGAAAAATGTTGCAAATCTTGTACTAGAATACACTAATGTAGAAGTATACAATTTTGATATGAATCCTTAGGAAATTAAACACACTCATTCATCAGATAATGTTTATGCTCAGGTAGATGCAGAAGAAGAACAAGAAAAAGAAGATGAAAGAGAAGAAGAGAGAATTGGAAAGGAAGGAGAGGAAACTGGAAGAAAAGGAGAAGACATAACAATAGAGGAAATTGATACCAGAAAGTAGGAAGAAAACACAAAGCAAGAAAAAGGTGAAGAATCGGTAGTAGGGGTAGATGAGAAAGAGAAGAAATTGCTAGTCTCTCCACCAGTACCTGTTCTAGTGATGCTTTGAAGAGTTTACTTGCTTCACCACTTATGATCCAACCTATCATCTCTTCCAAGATAATTCTTGACATTGAGAAGATTAATCCTTTTTAGAAATTTTAAGTTGTTGAATCCATTCAAGCCTCGGCCAAGATTGACATGCTTAAGGAATTAGAAGAAAAAGATAATCTGATTGAGGAGGCTATTGTTGCTCTCCAAATTATTATTCTAGAATGTAATATAGATCAGTTCAGAAGAAATACAGATAAATGAAAAACACTCATCAAAGTTGTGGACTTCTTTTCCTATATAGATGAAAAGCTCTAGAGGGAAAAGGAAGATGAAAGGAATTTAAGCTCTTGTAGGAATTAAAAGATCAATGTGAAAATTCCTTCTCCAATCTTCATCAGCTAATCAGGAAAGGTCAAGACCTTCTCGAGGAAGGAAATTCTCTATATTTCTACAACCTGCAGTGGCTAGATACCACAACCTCTATCAGAAAATATCTTGACTCAATTGCGTCAACGATCAGAAATGCATACCATTCTTTCAAGTTTTTTGAAGACTTGTCTAGTTCTGGGAGATCCTTAATTGAGGAATTGCACAAAATGTACTTTGAATTTCAAGAGTAGTGGGACAACAACATTCTTCCCTTAGGAAATCTCAGGGAGATATGTGCAAACAATATTTCATTGATGAATTGTGACCTCCTGAAGGAACAACTAGCTACACTCTCTAATCCTTTCTCAATTGAAGACATAAAATCTCTACTTGCATCCATTCAAGTTCATGCACAACTTCTAACCAAATTAATTTTATAGTGGAATGATAATAAAGGTAGGTGGGTCACCCATCTTCAAAAAATCAAGAAGTCTTTCTCCAATGGTGCATCTAGTGCATCCTAAAAAGTTTCTCTACACCCCTTGTTCATTGATGTCAAAAGGGTGAGAAAACATAAAGAAATAGAAAATCTTTTGAGAAAAAAAATAGTCATCATAGGGGGAGTTATGGAGTTTATCTTTTGAAGTTTTGGCATTCTAAATTTTTTTTTACCATCAATGACAAAGGGGGAGATTGTTGATATTTGTCATTGATGTCATTGATCAGTTTGGTATACTTATCTCCGACTTATCCTTTGTTCTGACAGCAGTGTTACCAGCATAAGTTTTTGGTCTATGCAATGTTGTACCATAGTTTTTGGTCCAACCCTATTCAGTATAGTTGGGATATCTTTTTACATCTATGCTGACATCTCCAATATCTTGTGTAGTGCATTCACTCGACTCTATCTCTGATGGAAGCTGACTAAGTGGATGTGCATATTTGGTATATATATATATGAAGTGGCATAAAAATAAAATGTTATGATGTGATATAACATGATATGGGATAGCAATTAGTTGATGTATAGTGCAAAATGATATATGTGCTATAGTAGTATAGTGTAGAGTCTTGAATATCTGTGTGCTTTAGCAAGAACTGTATTCATGCATTTATAGATAAAATTATAGCAGTTCAATTTTATAATATTTACTCTGGTTGTAAGCTGCCTCTCAGCTATAATATTTAGTTTTTGTATCTAGGGTAGTGAGCCCATCGACAGCGAACCAACCTGGTAGTGACCCTCCCCAACAATGAGCCATCCTATATTCTGTAACTGGTTACTTAATACTTGAGAGTTAACCCTCTCCGTGGTTTTTCCCATCTTGGGTTTCGATGTGAAAATCTTGGTGCTATGTAGTGTTGTGTTAGATTGTTTTTTGTTTGGCCATTTTAATTATGTTATGTGGACAACTATTTAAAGGTTTTAATATTTTTAGACAAATACTGATTCACCCCTCCCCTCTTAGTATTCCAGATGTTCAACATTCTCTACTTGTGCTCCATTTCCAAACATTTTTTTCTCTTTTATTTTTATTATTTTTTCTATTTATTTGCAAAATTTAATAAGTGAATCCTTCCTCAAATATATATTTTTACTTACAACCTATTTTAGTTGCCAAAATCACATTAATAAATATTGAGCACACTCAAGTTTAACTCCATCCCCACATAATTTTTTTTTATCCATTTCTACATTTTTATGTTCATCATTGGTGGTTGAGAGTAGGTGAATGACCTTTATAGCTCAAATAGTTTAGAAGAAAATTAAAATTATGTAGCGACATCCTAGAGGATCATAACACATCTTACCACAACAGCCAATTTTCCCTTATAGATTTGAACACAGGTAGAATGGGAAGTTATGACAACATACCTAGGTGACAACCCCCAGGGAACTACAATTTAGAAGAAGCCTTCACCAAAAGATTTCACCAATGAGAAAATTGGACCCAAACCTATTGGAGGACACATGTGGAATATCCTCATGCTTTGCAGATTCTTCATGGATCATCATAGGATGGATATAGGGCAAGACCAATATGTATTAGGTCTGCACCCATCTGTACCTAGGTTTGATGCTTCTTCAATTCCTTAAATAGAACCTACATATTTCATTGGACAATAGACTTGGGACCTAATTGAAGTTGATGTCAGTCACTCCTAATACTTGGCACTAGTATATAATTAGTCTCTAAATTTAGTAGAAAAGAAAGGGGAATGGATGATGGAGTGAGGTGTTATGGAAGTAGATTTAGGAATCAGGTACACATTTAATAACGAATAAGCCTATGGTGGCCTGTGAACCAATAGGTGTGGCCTATGGATCTTGTTGTAATTTACATTTGAGTAGGCCTATGGAAATGTATGTTTTGTGTTTTCAATCAATAAATTTTCATGTTACTTTGATTATCTATATTATGTTGGATTATTTTACAAGGCTAGATAGTTTATTTCAGACCCTCCATACTTGATTGCATCAAGTGGTATCAAAGTGAGATTTGAGTCCTTTGGGAGCACATGTTCCAAAATATTCTTGTGTGGATAGATTATTGACCTAAGAAAAAATATGAATCTTGTTAGCAAAGCACTCAATTATGAGGCAATTGCAACCTCGTAACCAAACCATTGACCTAAGACAGTTGCATCTAATATGAAGGAAAGATGTCACCAAGGAGGATGCATATGATTTCCAATGTTTCCAAGAATATGAAGGAAATGTAAGGTGAGATGAGGACAATGAAGAATTGATTGGTTGCTATCGAGGAAGATAGACGAAGGGGCCTAAACCTTAGACTGAAAGAAGAGAGAAATGATGAGGAGCTCAGGGCTCTAGAATAGAATAAGGAAAGTGGAGAAGAGGAGTCAAATCAAATCAAAATGATGAAAGCCATTGCCAAGATCGAGAAACAACCAAGAATAGAGATCCATAAATTTTTTGATAGCCTGACTCTAGAGGAGTTGATTGACACGATGAATGAGATGGAAGAATACTTTGAATATGAAGAGGTTGAAGATTTGGAGATAATCGGTTTTGTGAAAACCAAATTGAAGGGGTGTGGTACAATTTAGTGGAAAGAAGTTTAATTGGAGAGAAACCAGAGAGGAAAGGAGAGGATCAAATAATTAGAAAGGTTGGTGGTTAAATTAAAGAACCAATTGATACTAGTGGATTATGAGTTGGAATTACTAAAAGACTTCACAAATTGAGGTAGAGGGAGAAGACAGTCACTAGGTACATAGAAGAGTTCCATAAGATGATCATATGAACCAGTCATAGTGAATTCAAAAGGGAGAAAGTGGTGCAGTACATCAATAGACTCAAAACCAAGATTTCAGAGGAAGTAAACCTAGTTTGAATGAAAACCGTGGAGGAAGCCTACAAGTTCATGCTTAAGGTAGAAGATAAGTTGGCTAGTAGGTCTGAGTGGGGACCAAAAAGTAGAAGCCAATTTTTTTTGGGAGAATGGGCATGACACAATGAAAGGAGACCATATGTGGAGCGGGACATGAAGGATCCCTTGCGACAAAGAGGAACAAAGGCCTATAAAGGATTCCAATTGCAACTATACATAAGGTGGTGACTGCCACTATAATGATGAATATTGAAAAATCGAGGGAGGACTCGACACAAGATCATTTTGGGGAACTTGCTTCAAGTGTGTGGAATTGTGCCATAGAAAAATGGCCCCATGTCATTTTCATGGCCTTTTAGGTTTTGTTTCATGGTGTTGGAACTATGTTGCTTTGATTTTATGTTGTAACATGGCTTGAACATGCTTATTTAGGTACTAAGACTCAAAGAATGACATCTTGTGAAGGTGTTGTGAAGTGTTGTAAGACATTTCTACATTCTTATAGATTCTATTAATTATAATTCACCTAAAAATCACATTTTTATTCATCACCAAGTCCTATTTTGAAGTGTTGTAAAGTCTTATAACAAGATTTTCATGCTTTTCTAGGCACATCTTCACTATTTATCATTTTCCCATGCTTTATTTGGCACCTTTATGCTCTCATATGCTTAATTAAATGTATTTTTGAATATTATCCCAACAAAAAACATTAAATACAACATATCCCCTGACACTTGTTTTTAGGTCCTAGGTGGGACCCATTCACCATGGGTGGCGAATGAGTCCGTTGTGGCCCCAAATTCAAAATATTTTAAATTTACTTTCGATATTTTATTCAAAATCACTTGATGTCGGCCTACGATGAGGTATGAACAAGTAACTAAGGCACAAGTGTGTATAAATAAGTGATTTTCATCTCATTTTAACCCCCATTCATCAAGTTCACTTATTCACCTATTCACTGAAATATTCAAGCATTTTACAATATCTTTTCAAGCACTATTCAAGTACTTTGAAGCAGCCATTGACATCACTTTAGACTTGCATCATTAAGGGTTTGGTAGGTTAATAGCAATTGCATGTTGTTAGTTTATCATTACTTTGGATTTCATTATCTTATTGAAGGTTTGATTACCAAAAATAGGGTTTGACCACGTCAAATCCCTATTCACTAGCCTTAAACCATTTTTCCTTATTGCATGTTTGTTTGCAGACCTAGGTATGTAGATTTGACAATATTTTTGGTATCAAAGATTGGTTTACAAGTCAACTAGGTGCTTCAAGTCAACTTAAGTCTATTTCAAGCTTGGAGAAGGTTTTATGTTCATTTTCTACAGAATTGACTTTGACAACCCGACAAGCAGATTTTTTTAGATCTAGTGTTGCAGAGTTGTCTCCTAATTTTCCAAAAAATTGGGAGAGGACTGATTCGCCACTTGTGGTGAATGAGTCCCACCTTAGGACTAAAAATCTGAATTTGGTTAGATTCTAGATCCCGACAGACATAACCTTCCTCTCGATAGTTTTCCATTAGGAGGACTAATTCGCCACCTTCGGTGAATGAGTCCCATTTTGAAAAATTGGTAATTTCAACCAGCATCTAGAACACTCTAGATTCATCACACTTTATCTAGGTGCACTCAGATTCATCCCTATCCTTTCTATTTTGCATAAATTCTCCATTTACTTAGTTGTTTGCATATCATAATGTGTTTTCAAACATAGCTTTAATTGCACTTTTGCATTTGTTTTCATTCATTTAGATCAGTCAATTGCATTGAGTTAACTTCATTTATGCTAGAAAACATCACACATAACATTATTTGAATGAACTAGTGAGCATTTTTGGCCCTACCTTCTCTCCTTTTAGGTGAAAAACCCTAGAAGAGTTAGAGAAGTCCTAGAGAGCCAAAAATCTACGGTTTAGGAATTATGACATCATGCCTTTGAGTACTACCAATTAAGTGCGAGAAAGTGAGGGGAGTACAATGCTAGGGAATCTTATGTGGAAGAGGAACTAGACAAAACATTTGGAACCATGGGGCATCTAAAAAAAGGGAGAGTCGTTATTCTTGAGAAGAACTATATTGTAGGGTGAAGTCAAGGTGAGACCGACATAGAGAAAGAGCCTATTTTGGACAAAGTGCAAGTCAAGAGGTAAGTGTTACAATGTCATCATTGATAGTAGTATCAAAGGAAACCTAGTTTTATAAGAGATGGTCTAGAAGTTTAACTTGAAGAGGATGAAACACCTAAACCCATACTAGATAGATTAGATTCAAGATTATTATAAAATTGTGTTAAGTGAAAAATGTCTTATCGAATTCCACATTGGATCATATAAGGAAGAAGTGTTGTGTGACATCATTCTAATGGATGTCTACCATTTTTTCTTAGGGAGACCTTGGCAATATGATAAGAGGTCTATACATGAAGGTAGGAAGAATACCTACATGGTGATCATGAATGAAAAGAAGCATATTTTGATTCCCCTTGAGGAAGATTAAAAGGAGGTGGTATGCAACAACACTAGGATTTTCTTGGTGGATGGGAGGAAGTGTTTGGATGGACAAAGATATGAGAACACATGTTTTTCCCTAATTTCGATGAAGTGTAGTAGTGAAGATACCGTGAGTGGTACCATAAAAGGATGAGAAGTACCATAGAAGGTCTCAGTATTACTAAAGGATTATCAAGAAATTCTATTAGAGAATGTTCTAGAAGGACTCCCACTAATCTAGAGTATCTTCCACCACATAGAATTCATAACCAGAGTGACTTTTCCAAATAAAGCAACACACTAGATGACACTAGTGAAGAATGTGGAGTTGAGTAATTTTGAGCCCTTGTACGGTACGCGCTGCCTTGACACAAAAGAAGGATGGGGAGTGGAGGATGTGTATAGATGCTAGAGCCATCAACACAACCACTATAAAGTATTGGTTTCCTTTAGAAAGGGTTGATGACATCATCAATTGGAGCAAGATTTTTTACCAAGATTGATCTCAGGAGTGGATACCATTAGATCAGGATTTTGGAAGGCGATGAGTGGAAGAATGCATTCAAGACTAATGAAGGATTATATGAATGGTTAGTCATGCCATTTGGACTAACTAATATTCCAAGAAAATTCATGGGGTTGATGAATGAGGTGTTGAATGAGTTCGTAGGCAAGTTCCTTATTGTTTAGCTAGATGGAATTTTGAATATCAGGAAGACGAAAGTAGAACATCTTTGACATATCAAAAAAGTGTTCTAGTGACTTAGAGAAGAAATGTTGTTGATCAATATCAAGAAACGTAGTTTCATGAAGACTAAGCTAGCTTATTTTGGGTTTGTCATCTCTGTGGAAGGATTGAAGATGAACCCAAAGGTGAGAGAAATTACAGAACAACCAACACTAATAGACATTGAGGATGTAAGATCTTTTCATGGCCTACAAAGATTTTATCAAAACTTCATCAGAAACATTATTACCATTGGGTAAAAGCAAGAAGTTGGGTCCACGAAGAGGATAAGTTTCAGTCAAAACAAAAAAAATCATTGGAAACATGTACATGTTTTTAGAAAATGCATATGCGCTTTGGATTGGGTACCTAAATCTAAATCTGAACATTTATGTGTTTATATTTAGGCACACACCCAGAAACATGTATGCGTTACTAATGCATACGTGTTACTAATGCATACATGTTACTAACGCATACGTTTTTAATAATGTGTACACATTTCTTAAAGCTATTTAATTTTTTAAATAAATTATTGCATTATTCATTTTCTAGCTGTAGTTTGTTCAATGACCTTGAGGAAGAGCTAATTTCACATACGTGTTCTTGAGGTCCAATTTCAACCTAATTTTCATTGCCACCTCCTCCCGTTGACACAACCAACCTCAATGACCTCCAGGTTGGTTGAATTCTATTGTTTTTTGCTATATATCTTGCATTTTCAATTTCTAATTGTTATTTAGCTTTTGTTTGTTTTGTTTGTTTTACATTAAATATTTTATAGTTTTTAAATTGTATTTAAAAACAAAAAACATGAACTAAACCAAAAACGTTAAAGTGTAAATTGAAAACCATAAATTCTATACCTAAATTAACAAGAATTTAACCTAAATTGGACACAAAACTTAGAAATCAAAACCCTAAACCCTAGGTTCCAAAAAAATAGACCTAAAAATTAAAAACCTTAATCCTAGGACCTAAACCCTAAAACCTAAAACTAAATTAGATTCATAATGTCTAGATTTTTTGTCTTTTTATTAGCCCTGAAATCACATATAATCCCAAGATAACTCTATTCATAATTTCAAGGAAATAATAAAAATTGTTTCAAATATGGTCTTAATAATATTTATTAGTGAGCCCAAGATTGCATTAGTAATACCCTTTATCATTCCTAATCCTTATCCCTTGTTCAATTTATTTAATAATATTCACCTATGTTCATAATCTTCATGCTTAGGTGCACAAAAAGTCACTAAAATTTGCATCTATTTCCCTATACATACCTCTAAGGAACTCCAAACCATGTATCAAATTTTATCAAAATAGGCTTGAAAAGTACAATTTACTACTCAATTTTAACCTTGCAAGGAAAATGAAACCATATGGTTACTAGTAGGAAACACAAAACCAATTGAATACACAAGATTTAATAAAATTAAACACTTTATCATAAAATAAATTGTGTATGAATATGCTTGTTGGCTCTAGTTCTCAAAATCAATTTTATTGCAATAAATTTTCAAGGTTCATAGTCTATAATAGACAATGAAAAGGAATGGACAATTTATAATTTTATATATTCCTCTTCATGTACCTAATACTTAAAACTTTCAAAAGTGATAACGTTTGAGACTTATAAATATGTCTTTCAAATATATAATAACAAAACCCATTTTTTCCTCTTTCAAAAATAAAACCTAAGAAACTTTTGAGATAGACATGATTATCTTTTCAAACTAGTAAGGAAATAGAGTCTAGTTAAGAAAAATAACTCTAGAAATTTTGTTAGAAATTAAACCAAAATATCACCTTCCCAAAATCACACAATCATGAAATGCCAATAATAAATTATGATCAATTAGCTCATTAAATTATACTTAATACAATTATAATTTTTCAACTTGTCAAATCAATAAATTAGAACCTTGATATTATTATTTAAAGATTTTAAATTAGGCCATTGTGTTGAAATCAAAATTTAAGATAAAGTGAGAATTTAAACAAGGGTACATGTACATGACTTCAATTGTATAATTTAATTTACATGTTTTAGGGGAGGCTATAATTGTTTGTATAAATTCTACAACATAAATTAGTCTAAATTTTCATTTTATGGATTTTTTAATGTTTTAAATTGAATGTGTCTTCAAATGAGATGTATTTTGAATCTATGCATGTTCAATGTGATTTATAACTTTCAAATCAAGTGTACATTATTTTATTAGTTTGTTGATATATATTTTTTAATTGTTTAACATGTAGTTGCCATTTCATTGAACATGGAGCCTAAATTTAACATAGAGAATTTTATACCTAATGAACAACCTGAAGATCTTTTACATCCACATCCACCACCACAAAAAAACCCCACACCTCCACCCTCTCCACCACCTAACCCCCCACACCCTATAGTAGATCAGGCTCATTCAAGAGAGAGCATTAGAACAAACCTTAATGTAATTTAGGAAAATATAGATTTAATAAAAAATGAGCCTAATATCCCCCCCATCTCACATGGTTTGCATTTTCGATGCAAATTGTTGTTGATTATGTTCAATCTATTGATGTGGACTTAGATAGATTTCATCAATGGAGAGAAGAGAGGAGACAATTCTATGCAGATGGATTGTCTAATAAAGAAATCCATGACCTTAAAATTACCAAACAAGCCATTTTCCAATATTTTCTTAGCCCCCAAACAAATGAACCAATTCCACCCACCAAAAAAATCAGTAGGAACCCACAGATAGCTACAAATATTTGGGATAAGTGGTGGATGGTGTTTGATACTCCACCACATCAAAATTATGAGGTGTCCCTTTAATTTTTGAGAAAGTTATGGGATGATTTTGAGTTGGGTTTAAAACCCAACTATTTTGATATGAGGTCATTTCAAGGAGTTGGGTGTGGCATGCCCCAACATAGATTAGGAGCACATGTGGATCCTCAATGACGTACTTTGATTGCTCCTATTATTGCTCCTCCTTCTCTTGGTGTTCTCGCTGCATTTCAGTAGTAGACGATGTTATCGACATTAGGAGCATTGAGTTCTCCTTTAGGAAATCTCACTCATCTAACTACACATGATGGTTGAAGTGGAAATAGAGATAATGGAGGCTCAGGATATGAGAATTCTTAGGCATCCACTTTAGGTGACCCACATGCATCTAGGATAGAGTCATATATGGATTTACTATATTATGAGGATCATCCTACATAGGTGTGTACATTTTTTGAACTTAGGCACATTTAAATAATTTGTTTGAAATGCGAAAAATTCATGCAAATAATAACATTAAATTATATATATAATATAATATTAATTCAAGAAGTGTTCAATGTAGATGCATGATCACATGGTTCCTGAATCTCAATATGATCATGTTTGTATTTCGAGTGCTGTACAATTGGGCTCACCTTTTCGTCAGATACAAACCAATATATATTTTTTATTTATGTGGAAAATATCTAATTTAATTTGAATTTGTACACATGTGTGAAATGATATTGTATCTAGATGTAGGGAAGTCATGCGATACTGAGTAATGACCAAGCACAAGTTGTGGTGAGCACTCCTTAGTCATCATCAACTTAGGTTCATGATTTCAAAATTTTGTTAAGTTTAAAATAAATACACATCATAGATATAATTTAATTTGAATTTGTACACATGTGTGAATGATCCATACATTGTTGTATCTATATGCAGGGATTTCATGCAATACCCATGGCGAGCGCACCTGAGACATTGTCAGCTTTTATGCATGGGAAATCTCAGGTGCATGATCAGGAGGTCATATCATTCGAGTTTGTAAAATTTACTTAGAAATCTCCTATACAATTTCTAGGGACCTTTTAAATATATATATTCGAGGTTCTAACATGTTGTTTTCTTTATATGAATATGCAAGAAATAGAATATCAAGCATTTGGACCTTCTCAATTGATAGTTATGCTACCAATTGAACAAAACATGCCATTAGATTCACATGATCATATGGTAATTTATGCATACTAAAAATCATATTTACTGTATTTACTAGATATTTAATTAAATTTATTTTTATCAAGTTTATATGTTAAATTAAATCAAAATTTCTAAATAACTTTAAATCTAATTTCAGCTTTCTTGTACTTTTCTACAACATGATGCAGGTATATCTAGTCCATGTGGAGCAAAGAGGAGAATTGATTTGACTAATAACCCTGATAGTTAGATGGTTTTAAATTTTATGGACTATAGATCTCTACAACATGATTTGAGAGCAATTAATATGATCATGTGTGTGTTTATTTATATCAGATGACTTTAATATGACGATTATATATGCACTCAATTATGGTCGTGTTATGTTCAGTTTGATGATTATATGTGCAGTGTAGAAAAATGGATCCCTTTACATTTTCACTCTTGTTTGGGCCCTCCTTGTGGATTTTGGCTTAATGTTGCCTTGATTTAGTGTTGTAATGTGGATAAAACATTCACATTAGGTCTTGGGCCCTTGTGAACTAATGGATTTTAATGGTACCTTGCTAAAGTGTCGTAGTGTTGTAACACACTTTTACACTTTTCTAGGGTTTTATCAAATAATTAAACATAATAATTTACCTATTTTTAATCAAAATCAACATTAATCTTTCCTTATTTGGAGTGTTGTAAAGTGTTGTAACACACTTTCACACTTTTCTAGGCTTTTCATTAATATTTGGGCTTTCTTATGCTTTAATTAGTCCTATTTTGCATCCACAAGCCTCATTTATTTAATTGGTCAAAATTCAGGTGTTTATAGCTTGTGTGGCCCAAATTTAGGGATCTGGGACTCATTTTCCACCTTGGGAAAATGGGTTCCACTTGGATCTTTTGGCTCCAAACTGGTTTTTAGACAATTCTAAGCAGTTTTCATTTTTGGTCCCATACATTATGCCTAATGGGACTCATTCACCACCTTGGGTGAATGAGTCCCATATGGCCCAAATTCAAATTTAATTCAAATTTCCAGTGGGATTTTATTCTCCTAGATCTAATTTCAGCTTGTAGTGTTGTAATTTTAGGAATTCTTGTATAGTCAAGTATAAATACAAGGTTCTTTCACTCATATTATCACCTAGCATTCAAGAGTCTGCAAGGGTAGATTATCAAGCATTTTAGAGTAGCATTCAAGTTCCAATCATCATGTCAAAGATTCTATATATCATGTTTGTTATTGTGCTCACAATTGTGATGTAGGGTTTATAATTCAAGCAAGTGCTTCAAGCAAGATCAACTCCATTAGAGCAAGAGGCAAGAACCACATTCATTGCAGCCATTTTAAGCATATTTGTAGCACCTTATTACTAGGGTTTGGTGAGTTGTAACATTCTCTTTTCTTCATTCATCATTCTCCATTCATATTTTCTTACATTTCAAGGTTTAATTACCAACAAAGGGTTTGACTAAAGAAAACCCCTATTCACTAACCCCATAACATTTTCCCCCCTCCTTTGTATGTAAGTTACAAATTTAGGTTGCATATTTCATAAGGATCAAGATTGGAGAAAATTTTCCAAGTGATCTAAAGTTGTTAAAGTTTCCATCAAGCCTTGGAGAGACTTGGAGAAGACCTACAGGTGGAAATTTATAGTTTCAAATCTAGAAACCAATTGGGAAGAGTAGAGAAGACTAAGAGGAATAGAATTAGGTTTGAAAAACTTCGAGAAAAGAAGAAATGGACTGATTTCCACAAGTGGAAAATGAGTCCCACTATACAGGCTTGACATAGATTTTTACAGATCTAGATACCCTTTTGGCATAAATCTGTAACTGCACATTTTCCCATAAACTAGACTGATTCACATAGCTTAGTGAATAAGTCCTAGTTAGCCTTGATAGTAGATTTTTCAATGATTTAGACATCCATTCTTCCTTTTCTAGTTTCCTAGGTGCACACTTTCAATTTTATAATTTTTTGTTGCATTTCATTCATCTTTCTAGGTCATTTAGAGTTAGTTTGCATTCAATTACAGTTATGCATTTTACCTTGCATTACATTATCTTGTCCAAGTTTTAAATTGGTGGTGAACCCCTCATTAGATTATTTTCAGTCCCTAGAACAACACTCTTGCAAGATGTTTTTTTCTTTGCAAAGAGATCTCAAGGGTTTGTACTTCAGTGAAAGCTAGTGAAATTTCTCCCTTTCTAGGCCCCAAATCAAGGGTGGAGAAAGGTGAATCCAATTTTCCACCTTTCAATATGCACTCATGTATGTATAGATATTTTATCTAATTTTCAAGTAATATGCACTATATAAATTCTTATCTAGAATCAAATTTCATATATATTTACATGTCATTATTGAATTAAGTTTAGATATGTCTTAAAATGATTAACTCTTAAATTTCAATACTTTATCGCATGGTTGGGTGACAAATTAAAACATTCCTTAAATAGTTTATATCATATTCATAATAAATTAAGGGAAAGTAATTTTAACTATTTTCCAATTCTATCAAATATTTGAATTGAATTTAACAAAAATATACCTCCTTATATGTATAAAATGTATAATCTATACAATTGAACAATTATATAAAATGTGGTAAATATAATACATGATTTGTATAAGATAAAATTGGAACAAGATATTTAAAAAGTGACTAATAAATTTATTGAAGTTCATACATTAAACAAACATATATGTATATTGATGGTTAATACAACTATATAACATGATGAAACATATGTTCATGTAGATACAATTAGAGCTTATCAACTTCTAGGTCAAGACCACAAATTCATATTTACATAGTCTCTTGATAAAAAAAATTTACAGTGACAATCACATGGTAGAATGACTTGATGAGAACCTACAAAAAATAATTAATGTAAGTAAAGCAACTATAGTATTTATGAGTCATTTAACTAAATAATTCATGCAAGAAAAGAACAATATATAGTAAAAGTTAGAAAATTGGTTCTTATACATTCCTTACAAATTCAAGTGATGTTTGCCATAGGATGGATTAAGGGGACCTAAGAGGATATAGATTGAGGGGTCCTAAGAGAATTCCTTAAGGGGAGTTAAGAGAATGACTTAAGGGGATGCAAGAGGGTGGATTAAGGGAAGTTATTATAATGAATTAAAGGGATGCAAGAGGGTGGTTTAAAAGGAGTTAATAGAATGAATTAAAGGGATGCATGTCATGAACCCTAGGATATGCCTTAACAGGTTCGAAGAGGATGGCTTAAAGGGAATTATGAGAGTGACTTAAGGGATGCAAGAGGGTGGATTAAGGGGATGTAAGAGGATATGACTTAAGGGTACTTTAAGAGGATGGCTTAAGGGGATGAAAGAGGGTGGATTAAAGGGAGTTGATAGAATGACTTAAAGGGATATAAGAGGGTGGATTAAGGGGAGTTGAGAGGATGACTTAAAGGGATATAAGAGGGTGTATTAAGGGGAGTTGAGAGAATGAATTAAAGGGATGACTTAAAGGGATTAAGAATATTATGAACCCTAAAAATCATAAACCATAAACCATAGGACCTAAAGCCTAGGAGATGAACCCTAAACCATTAACCCATATATATTTGTTATTCTAAGCATCTCATGAAACCTAGAAATCCTAAAACCTAAACTATAGGACCTAAATCCTAGTAGATGAACCCTAAAAATGTAACCCATATAGAGTGACTAAAGGATACAAGAGGGTGGATTAAGGGGAGTTGATAGAATTAATTAATGGGATGACTTAAAGGGATTAAGCATCTCATGAACTCTAGAAACCCTAAACCCTAAACCATAGGACCTAAAGCCTAGGAGATGAACCCTAAACCATTAACTTATATAGATTTGTTATTCTAAGCATCTCATGAAACCTAGAAACCCTAAACCATAAACCATAGGACATAAAGCCTAGGAGATGAACTGGGTATGTGCAGGATCACGATGGGCCAAAAAGTGGTGATATGATGGGTATGTGTAAGGTATGCGGCTGCCGACTCTTTTTTTAACCAAAATCGATGAAATAAAAAGAGTTTTTAAAGGAAATTCTCAGATTTCCACCAATGTAAATTATGCTTTACTTTGAATTTAATAAATAATTATTATTCATTTTCTATTTGAATTACAACTAAAGTCCTAATTGATAGGCTGACTGAAAAAAAAAATTATAGCTTTCAAACGGTATCACAATTTTTGAATCCAAAATACAATTCATAATTAATTACTTACTTGGAAAAAAATACAAAAAAATATGCATCACATCAAGACATCAGTCCTCTACTTATATCTAAAATATTATAAAAAAATATTATCATTTTATTATAGTTAGGGTGGTCAGAAAGACACCAACATCTTATTTTTCCCATAAAATTTAAGTACTACTGCATTGAAATTTAAAATTTTCACCAAATAGATTTTTTTTAAACATAGTAGTATAAAAAATACATTAAATTTACTACAAATTCTATTCTTACATATTTTTGATATAATATAGATAACTTATTCAAATTCTTATGTCAAGTTGCCTAACTCTGATTTTTTTGAATTTTTTGCCACTTAAGGGCTTGTTTTTTCCATTATGACCCAACACATACCCAACTCTAAACCTCTAACCCATCTAGATTTGTTATTCTAAGAATCTCATGAACCCTAGAAACCATAAACCTAAACCATAAGACTTAAAGCCTAGCAGATGAACCCTAAACCCTTAACCCATATAGATTGACTTAAGGGATGCAAGAGGGTAGATAAAGGGGAGTTGAGAGAATGACTTAAAGGGATTAAGCATCTCATGAACCCTAGAAATCCTAAACCCTAAACCATCGGACCTAAATCCTAGGAGATGAATCCTAAACCATTAACCTGTATAGATTTGTTATTCTAAGCATCTCATGGAACCTAGAAACGCTAGACCCTAAACCATAAGAGCTAAAGACAAGAAAATGAACCCTAAACCATTAACCCATATAGAGTGAATTAAGGGATACAAGATGGTTGATAAATGGGAGTTGATAGAATGACTTAAAGGGATGACTTAAAGGGATTAAGCATCTCATGAACCAGGTATATGCAGGATCATCATGGGAAAAAAAGGCCCTTAACTGGCAAAAAATTTAGAAAAATTAGAGTTAGGAAACTTCACGTAAAAATTTGAATAAGTTATCCATATTATTTTAAAAATATGTAAGAATATAATCTATAGAAAATTGAATGTAGTTTCTAAACTACTAGGTTTATTATTTAAAAATAATCTATATGGTGAAATTTTGAAATTTCAATGTGGTAGTACTTAAATTTCAAGGAAAAAATAAGAAGTAGGTGTCTTTCTAACCACCCTAATCACAATAAAATAATAATATTTTTTTATAAGATTTTAGATGTAAGTAGAGGACTCATGTCCCAATGTGATGCATTTTTTTTTGTAATTTTTTTCCAAGTAAATAATTAATTATGATTTTTTTTTATTACAACTTTAAAAAATATAAAAACTCATATGTCTTACCACCTTAACTTGGTCAAAAATTCATGAAATTGAATTATTATTTTTAATCCTATAGTATCGGTATGTGGGATCATGATGGGCCAAAAAGTGGCAATATGATGGGTATGTGGTGGAGACCTTTTTTTTTACACAAAATTGATGAAACAAAAAGGGTTTTTAAAGAAGATTCTCAACTTTCCACCAATATAGATTATGATTTACTTTGAATTTAATAAGTAATTATTATTCATTTTCTATCCAAATTATGACTAAAGTCCTGATTGATAGGCTAATTGAAAAATTTCTATAGCTTTCAAACGATATCACATTTTTTGAATCCAAAACATGTGTGACATTATATGCTTCATATACTATAGGTTTAAAAAAGAAAAAAAGAAGTTCATGAAGTTTTGACCAAGTTAAGATGGTTAGACATACGAGTTTTAATATTTTTTTTAAGTTGTAATAAAAAATTAATAATTAATTATTTGCTTGGAAAAAACTTAAAAAAATATGCATCACATCGAGACATGAGTCCTCTACTTATATCTAAAATCTTATAAAAAATATTATCATTTTATTATGGTTAGGGTGGTCGATAGACACCTACTTCTTATTTTTCCTTGAAATTTAAGTACTCGCATTGAAATTTCAAATTTTCACCAAATAGATTTTTTTTTTTAAACAAACCTAGTAGTTTAGAAACTACATTTAATTTGCTACAGATTCTATTCTTACTTATTTTTGAAATAATATAGATAACTCATTCAAATTTTTATGTGAAGTTGCCTAACTCTAATTTTTCTAAACTTTTTGCCACTTAAGGGCCTATTTTTTCCATGATGATCCTGCACATACTTGTATGTGAAGCATAGAATGTGACACATGTTTTGGATTCAAATAATGTGATACCATTTTGAAAGCTATAGATGTTTTTCAATCAGCCTATCAATCAGGACTTTAGTCATAATTTGAATAGAGAATGAATAATAATTACTTATTAAATTCAAAGTAAATCATAATCTATATTGGTGGAAAGCTGAGAATCTTCTTTAAAAACCCTTTTTGTTTCATCAATTTTGGATTAAAAAAAGTCATCAGCCACATACCCATCATATCACGACTTTTTCGTCCATCATGATCTTACACATACCCAACCCTAGAAACCCTAACCCTAAACCATAGAACCTAAAGTATAGGAGATGAACCCTAAACCATTAAACCATATAGATATGTTATTATAAGCATCTCATGAACCCTAGAAACTAGCACAAAGGAAAATGAGATGTTTTCACAAATATAATATGCAAAAGAAAGAGGTCACTAACATAAATTAAATTTGTGACATAATATCCTTTGCATTCAGCACTGAAGGAATTTGATCAAATAAAGGGATCACACAGAATTTAATCATGTAACTCACAACCAGCTACTAAACAACAAAGTAAAGCTGTGAAAGAAATAACTTTCTATTGAGAAAAATAAGGAGTGTCTGTGTTATAGATCCGTAGTATTCATAAAAATGATGAGTTACAAAGTTTGAATAGTGCTCTTGGCAGTCTCCTAACTAAGAACTCCCTTACAAAAAGGAAAAAATACCATATATACAACCAAAGGTCGGCCCCCTATATTAGGGTTTCCAAAATGAGTCGGCGCCTAGACACGTCAGCCCTAGAAGTGCCTTGGAACGAATTCAATGAAACATTTAATGTGCATCCCCTGCTCATGTCGGTGAAAGCTCATCCTTGGGCATGGCCTTCAGATCTTTTATAGCCGTCATTGTTATCTTGCAGCCTTCGAGTTTGCCATTAAGACTTCGTCAGAGTCGCCTTGAATTCTCTGTGATAGAGTCATTAATGTCCCCTCACTCCTCTAGCCGTCATCTCCAGCTGCTATAGTGATTCACAGCTACCTCCCTTTCGAGAAGCAGCATTAGATCTATCCATTAGATTCAGTGCCATTACTAACTGATCACCCTTGCAGCTATCGGCGTAACCTAAGACTGTCGCCGGGACTTCTCACCGAACTGTGAAAGTTAGACCGATGTTCATTTCTGTGGGCAAGGTGACCACTATTGGCAAGACTCCCGTAAGTTGTTGGGAGCTCATGGCGATGACTTCAACTCTTGGCGAGGCCCCTTCTTGTCGGTGAGACATCTCACCAATCTTCATTCCTTATACCGAGCACCACATTGCTTCGAGGAGACATCTGGTGGTCAGAGAGACTTCGGTTGGTTCCCTGTCGCTAGGACATCGCTTTATCGGCAAGAGGTTGTGCCGAAGGCACCTTGCTTTGGCAAGGGCTTACTTCATTTCACTTCGGCAAGAGAAACATTCATCGGTGAGAGGTCACGATGGGCTTTATTAGTCATGTTGATATCACTTTTCATCGTTGAGACCACTTTCATTCATCGAGACTTCTTGGACTTCTTTTCCCTTCGGTGAACTCTTCATTCGGCTAGACACCCAATGAGACCACTTGTTGTTAGCAAGACATTATCTTATCGGCAAGAAGTCATAGCGGGTGGACGAAGTCACACCGACATGCCAATCCATTCAGCAAGACATATGATGGTCGGCAAAACCTCATGGCAAGCAGCCAGAGTTATATCGATCTTACAAAAAGCCATCAGCAAGACTCCATCGGGTCAGGGAGACCTCTACAACGAACTCCTCATTTTCTGGTGAAACATTCCTATGCACTAAGTTTTTTCAAAAACTGGCGGGGGTGAGGTCAAGACGAAAATGGAACTAGGAGCGGGGGGGAAGGGGGCGGAAGCAAAGACAGACGAATCCCGGTGGAACCAGGATCAAGACCAAAATAGGGAAAAATAAAAATCGCAAAAATGGAACTGGGACTGGAACCAAATCTGGACCTAAAACTTTCTTGAAGGTTCAGGTTCAAACTTTAACCTGATCCTGCCCCCGACAACATATGAGGCATGAAGGGAGAAGAATGAAAAACATAAAGGGGAACCGAGGGGGAGACATCCCTCAATTAAAAGCCAGGAAGAAAAGGAAAGAAGAAAGAGCGGGACCGGGGCCAGAAGTAGAACAAAAATAGGAACTAGAACTTTGGAAAAGTTCCAATTTCAGGTTCCGACCTAGTTCCAGGCCCACCAGAGAAGGAAAGAAAATGCACAAGGAAAAAGATAGAAAGAAAGAAGGGCGGGATTGGAACTATATCTGATCCCGGGTAAAATAGAGCCGGGGCGGTGGCAGAAATAAACCTAAAACAAAAACTTTCACAAGGTTTCAAGTTTGAAATCCACCACGAACCCGCCTCCGACGAAGGAAAGGAAGGGAGGAAAAAAAGGACAAGGAAGAAAAGAAAGGGAAAAACTACCCCACGGTAACACGTAAGGCCAAAAAAGAGAACAAGACGCACACGAGCGCGGAACCGGAATCAGAACCGGAACCAAAATGGAAACTGGAACTTTCGGAAAAGTTCCAAGTTTGGTTTTGGTCCGGTTCTGCCTCCAATGGAAACAAAGGAAAAGGATCCCGACAAAAGCAGAAAAGGCGGAAGCAGAGTTGGAACCAGATTAAAAATAGAAACCAGAACCTTTTGAAAAGTTCCAAGTTTGGTTTCAGTCTAGTTCCACCCCCAACAGAACAAGGAAAAATGCAAAAAGAATGCAAAAGGAAAGAGGTAAATGACAAGGCAAAACATAAAAAGAAACCCACCCCCAAACTGAAGACCTGCATGCTAGGCTCAACCCTCTTGGGAGCCACATTTAATCCACGTGCTAAATTAAAACATCATTTTCCCTTGCATCTACACAAGAAGCAAACAAGTTAGAAAAAAGTGATCCTGATGCAAGTATTCTTCCATTTGGTCTTCGAGAACCCCTGAAAACATGGGTTACCCTGCCTGATTGAGACCATAGGTGAAAAATGGGTAACATTTCTAGCAACCTTTGCTGGATGTTTGCCTGCTAAACATGGAGACTAGTAGCCTAGGCCTATCCATTGGGCACAAAGTCATTGGGACAACTCAGAAACAGACCTGAAGCAGCCTTGTGCATGGCTGTAACTCATTTGAGATTCATAAGACATAGCAAGTCGTCGAAAATTTATTGAAGATAGGAAAAAAGAACTAAAGTGAAGCTATTTATCGTGTTGGGACAACACTTAGGGAATGGAAAAACAACTATCATCCAGAACTCTAACAGTTATGTACAGATTTAGGTCCTTACCTCAGAAATAATGTTTGAGGTGAATCCCATTTATTGGGATTGGTTCCACTACACCATCCCACTTGGATAGCTGGAAAGCATTATGCTACTTCTCCTCGGTAATGATATATGGGCCAGTCCAAAGTGCATCAAATTTGGAGTGCCTTCCAGGCCTACTTTTAAATTCATCCCACTTTAGCACTATGTCACCTTCCTGGAACACTATGGGAACTGCTTTTTATCGAATGACTTTTTCACTTGAGCCTGATATTGCTCCATCCTTTTCACTGTTTAAGCTCTAAGTTCTTCAATCTCAATCAACTGGGCCAACCTTGCTGTCATAGGCTCCTCCTCAATTATATCAAGCTGATTTACCAGATTGAGGGCTAGGAGTTCAACTGAAATGGGAAGCCTCGCCTCTTTTCCATACACTAATATGTATGGAGAGAGTCCTGTAGATCTGTTTGACGTAATCATATCCACCCACAAGGCTGACTTTAACTTGGTGTGCCAAGCCTTTTGATTGCTCTCCATAGTTCTCTTAATGATCCTTAGGAGGTTCTTGTTGGTGGACTCGGCCTGTCCATTGCCCTGTGCATAATAATTAGAGGATGTACTCAGATATATGCCATTTTTGATAGCCCAGTCAGAGATTTTAACACTCACAAAAGCCAGGGCATTGTCTGATACAATAGAATCTGGGACACTAAATCTGGTAACCAGTTCTTCGTAAAAATTTAGGACAACAGATTCATTAGCTTCTTTGAGTGCCACAGCTTTAGTCCATTTTGAGAAATAATCAGTGGCTGTGAGTATCCATTTGTGGCCTGCACTTGATGGCAGGTTTATAACCCCAATAAAATCCAAACCCCATTTCATGAAGGGCTGATCAACCTGAACCGGTTGCAGTAGGAGGGCTGCCAACCTCTCTTTTCTAGCAAACATAGCACACTCTTTGCATCTTCTTACCCATGCATGAGCATCTTTGAATAAGGTAGGCCAGTAATAGCCTCCTTTCATTATTTTAAGAGTTGTGGCTCTCAGAGAAAAGTGTATGCCAGCTGATCCTTGATGGAATTCATACAATACTCTATCAACCTGATCAGCGTCAATACACCTTAATAGGACACCATGAAAATCTCTTCTAAATAGCAAACCTTTTAAAAGAACATAAGGTATGGACTGTAGTCGATAATACCTTCTTTTAGATCTAGTCAGATCGGGAGGGCACTCACCAGTCAATAAAATTTTTGTCATTTCTATGATCCAACCAATAGAAGCAGGTATGGAAGTTTTTTGTCCATCTTGGAGTGCTAAAGCAGAACTATCTTCCTCCGTTATACTATTGTTGCTATCTTCAGTAAGTTGTTCGCAGAGACCTCTCCCTCTGACTAGTTTGGTAACCTTTATTTCAAGGTCATACTCCATCACCTTGGTGACCCAACCAACTCTTCTATCACTCAAATCTTTGCTTAACAAAAATTCCTTCACACTGGGATGAGCAACCATTAGTATAATCTTGTTATTGGAGAGCATGTGCCTAAACTTCCTTAAGCTTCTTATGACAGCAAGAACATGTATTTCTACAAAAGTGTACTTGAGCTCGTAATCTTTGAGTCCCTAACTGAAGAACGCCAGGGGCTGTTCAGATCCTTCATTATTTCACTGCATGAGTCTAGCTAAAAGCGAATCAATATTTCCATAGGCATATAAAATGAAATCCTTAGAAAAGTCAGGATTCAGAAGTGTAGGTGTGGTTGCCAATGCTTCTTTTATAAACTCAAAACTTCTTTTTCCATCCTTAGTCCAACTGAAAGGTACATTCTTTCTTAGCATGTGAGTTAATGGACTTAACAAATCAACAATGTCAGGAATAAACCTCCTAACAAAGTTAATCCTACCAATAAAACTCTACAGACCCTTTTTATGCGCTGGTAAGGGAAGAGCTAAGATGGTACTTATTCTTCCAGGGTCAATAGTAATACCCTATTTAGATACCACATAACCGAGCAATCTTCCTTCATGAACAGTGAACACACATTTTTTGGGATTAAGTGATATCCCAAATTCCCTGCACTTTTCAAAAATCCGCCTCAAATGCCTCAGATGATCCTTAGCCTCCTTAGAAAAAATAGTGATATCATCAAGATAGACTAAAACTATCATGTACTTTAAACCCTGAAAGGCCATATCCATGGCCTTTTGAAAGGTTGTCCTGACATTCGATAGACCAAAGGGCATTTTTAGATAAGCCATGGTTCCCCATTTTGTGGTGAAAGCTATTTTGTATCAATCTTCTCTCTTCACCAATATTTGGTTGTAGCCAGAATAGCCATCTAGTAAAGAAAACCTTTCAGACCCTAAGACTACATGAAGTATCTGCTCCATAGAAGGTACAGGATGATGGTCTTTTAAGGAGGCCCTATTTAAATCATGAAAATCTACACAAAGTCTTATTTCACCATTTTTTTTCTTACTGGCACTAGGTTTGAGACCCATGAGGTATGCTTGATGGGGAAAATGATGTTGCTTTCAATCAACTTATCTAGCTCCTTTTTCATCAAAGGTTCTAACTTAGGATTCAAGGGCCTCTACTTTTGTCTGACCGGTTCAACATTAGGCTCAAGTTCAATGGTATGTTGAGCAAGCTGGGGATTAAATCCTTTTAAATCACTATATTGCCAGGCAAAGATATCATTAAATTCTTGACAAAGCTGAATAAAAACATGCTTCTCTTCAGCTTTACATACCTTGCCTAACTTAAGAAGCCTTTCTTTGAAGACTTCAACCTCTTCGTAGTGATCTTGTTGAACTTGAATACTCCCCTTGGGCTTTCTAGCTTCATCATCAGTATTAAAAATAGATTCTAAAGTGACCAGGCCCTTGGGAAACTATTATTTTTTAGCTAAATAATATGTTCACTGTACTAGCGTTGTAATTTTTTTTTATTGGTATGTGAGAATTCGGCTTCTTCTCTCAAAAAGCTGACAATCTGCTGGTCGCTATCAAAGACTTGCTAGTGCATGTCATTATTAGGCACGGTAGGCCTAACTATAATCTTGATATGCTAGTTAGCTTTATCACTGCAAATCCCCTATGGAATATCGTGTTCGGCTCCCACAACAACTAATCTATCAGAATGTTTATTTTGAGCTCTAGGAATGGAAACCAGATTAAATACCTCAAATCCCGCTAAGAGGTCCCATACCCTATTCCTATAAGACCTAAGCATATTATTTTTTATAGCATTCAACTTTCTCACCTGATTGACGACCAACTCGCTGTCACCATAAACTTTTAGACAGTGAATATCTCTCTGTCTTGCCCACTCCAAACCTTGGACTAGAGCTTCATATTCAGCAACATTACTAGAGTAGCTAAAACAGAATATGAAAGCTTGATAGTACTTCTGTCCTTCTGGTGATACCAGCATACATCCACCACCAGAACCTACTCTACTTCTTGAGCCATCAAAATATAGCTCCCATAAATCATTTCCATATTGCTCACCATGGTCTTCCTTACTCTTTTCAATATTAGGCACAAAAGAGTCAGTCTCGTGCATCATATAAACACCGATGTCAACCTCCTCCAACTGCTTTCCTATATCTGCCTCATGAGACTGAGGTGCCCACTCTTTAGGAAGAACATCTGATGTTCTTTCTATTTGAATCTTGGCCTCTTGAACTGCAGGCTGCTCCACTTGTTCATTTGTAACCAAGTTGGCATTGATAGGGGAAGGATTGTAAGGCTCAACATGAACCTTGGCAATGGGTTCTGATTTAATAGTAGCTCTAGTGCCATATCTAGTTCTGAACAGCATGTGAGACTAATCAAAGGATAGGTAACCACCTATCCTGGCCGTAAAATCCTTAGATAAACAAAGGGTGAAGTATGGGGGCAACTCAATAATGTATATATCCTATGGTATTGCAAAATTGGGACAGGCATGTAGAGTTAAGCTCAAATTTTTAATGACCTCTACTATGTTCACAACAGTACCATCCAATTGCACTAGCCCCTTTTCTAGTGGCTCATACTCAATTCCCAACTTATCGGCAATTTCTTTGGGCATAACTGAACTACTAGCCCCTGAGTCAATCATACAATTGTGAACCAGATGATCTCCTATGATTAATGATAAATAAAAAGGAGGTGGCTTGGCCTTAGTAGCTTGTTGTTCTTTATTACCAGCTGTAACGTTAGCCAACACAACCTTCTCCTTTTCTACACTAGGCTAATCTGAGACACTTAAACCCAATAAGGCGGATTGAAGTAGGTCCTTTTGACCCGAAATACTCAAAGAATCCCATATTGACATGGGTACATTAATTTTCTTCATATGCTCAAGTACATTGAAAGATGTAGCAGGTTTAACTTGACTTTTAGGGGGAATAACATTACCTTTCACTGAAGGAGCCTAGGCTGATAAATCAGACTGTTGGTTGACTATCAAAGGCTGACCCCTTGGTAGCATCTGAATTTAGTTAGCTTTTGATGAGTTAGGGGCACTTTGATCCTGGTCCGGCCCTTGCTTCGATTGAGTTTGAACTGTATTAGGTTGATGTACCTCATCTATAGCCCTCTTCTTGCTACGTGTATTGTTTGCAATCGAAGATTCAAAGTGGACCACTCCAGAATATTCTTCCCCTTCCTAGTTTAGGAATGTAGACTCATGTGTATGTTGCTCTTGCTGCTGTGCTTTAGTTGTTATAGGCACATTACTGTTCTAAACCATCAAGGCTTGGTTAAGCATCCCATTTACATAGGTACTCTTATTATGGGGTTGATTGCATAGAAAGCACCACTCATAATCTTGAACTAAATTGTTTTGGACAAGTGTGAGCTCTTTGGAAGTGCTTGCGGAATTAGAGTCATAAGCTTGATGTGGCCTTGAGTTAGGAACAAACTTTTGACCTTGATTATAAGGCTGGTAAGGTGGTCTATTGGTCTGATTTTGCTGGTAATTGGATTGAAATGAGGACTAGTAAGGCTTAAAACCTTGATTTTGCTATTTTTTGAGATTAACCATCTCATTTCCAAAGGTCATTAAAAGTCCTTTAATCTCTTGCAGTTCGTTAGACTGAACTAGAAATGTGTTTAATTAACCATTAGGCTGGGTATCAGGTGCTGGCAATGCTGGTGCACTTGGGATAACAACTAAAGGAGGAACTTGCATAGGTATTGGAGGTTGAAGAGCAGGAAATATTGGCATAGGTGGTCTTGGGCCAATTTTACTAGCCTGTATGAGGCTGTTTTCAGCTCTAACGGCTATACTATATGTTGCAGGAAGTGTATCGCCTCCCATTGATTGAATCATTATAGAAATATCACTATATAAAGCTCTTAAATAGTATAAAAATGCATGATTGGCAGTAGGTCTTACTGTTTGTGGGATTCTATCCCATGTCCTTTGAAAATGTTGATTCAAATCTGACATATCTTCATGTGGAGCTCTTTTGATTGTAGACACTTGCTCCACCAATGACAAGTGGTTTGATTTGTCTTCAAAAAATTTGCACAACTGACTGCCTAACTCATCCCATGTGGCTATGGAGTTGACAAGTAGACCTCTGAACCACTGTAAGGCTTTTCCCTTGAAGGACGCTGCCAGCAATCTGAGCGCAACATTTTCTTCAGTCACATGGTGAACATCACACAGGTTGGCAACATCTTCTATGTGCTCTGTTGGGGTGGTATGATCCTCCCCATAAAAATATGGTAAACCTCTTAAGGCAGCAAAAGGAATGTCATCATGTTGAGTCAGATTCAATGGGCTACCTTGGTTGAAAGCGACAAATGGTTGATTTCTCACTGCTGGAATCATTGTTACTGGGATATTCTTAGTGATAAGAACAGGAACAGCAGTATTTCCTCTAATAGCAGGATTCGACTGGGATCTTCTAAAATAAACAACTGTCTTTTGAACCCTTTGTACTTCTCTCCCCTTTTGTCTAGGCAAGGACAATTGCAAATACTCAAAAATAGATAAATTACTCCTAGTCTGCACTCTTCTCATGAGTAGCAATGCACTCGAACTGATAAGTCTGAGCTCGGAGTCGCCAAGTATGCTAAAATTTGTCTCTTAAAGACTGTAATTTCTACTGCACATACTAAATAGTAGTATGATAATTTTGATTTTGAGACTAGAAACAGTTCTCAGTCCCACTGGGCGTGCCAAAAACTGTTGTCAAATAAAATTTTCACCCTTGCTAAGCTATCAACTATAGCAACCTATTGACACATGGAAACACTTCAAGGTTGTGGGTGACCTAGGAATGAAGTGAACCTTTAGATTATGGGTTGGTTCCCCTTAAGATATCTTGGGAAGACTATAGAATGATAAAGGAAAAGAGTAAGAAAGAAGTACTTGAATCCAAAACCTATCGCTAATAGGTGATACACCAAAGATAAACATATGACAATAGTGCAGAAAACTCACAAAAAATCTCAATAGAGCTAAACAATCCCACAATACATAGATTTATGTTTACAAAAATGAGTCTATGTAAGGTTCCGACTGTTCTAATGCTTAGCACAAAGGAAAATGAGATGTTTTCACAGACATAATATGCAAAAGAAAGAGATCACTAAGATAAACTAAATTTGTGACATAATATCCTTTGCATTCAGCAGTGAAGGAATTTGATCAAATAAAGGGATCACACAAAATTTAATCATGTAACTCACAACCAGCTACTAAACAACAAAGAAAAGCTATGAAGGAAATAACTTTCTATTGAGAAAAATAAGGAGTGTCTATGTTATAGATCCGTAGTATTAATAAAAATGATGAGTTACAAAGTTTGAATAGTGCTCTCGGCAGTCTCCTAACTAAGAACTCCCTTACAAAAAGGCAAAAACTCCATATATACAACCAAAGGTCGGCCCCCTGTATTAGGGTTTCCAAAATGAGTCGGCGCTTGGACACGTCGGCCCTAGAAGTACCTTGGAACGAAGTCAATGAAACATTTAATGCGCATCCCCTACTCATGTTGATGAAAGCTCATCCCTGGGCATGGCCTTCAGATCTTTTATAGCCGTCATTGTTATCTTGCAGCCTTCGAGTCTGCCATTAAGACTTCATCAAAGTTGCCTTGAATGCTCTGTGATAGGGTCATTAATGTCCCCTCACTCCTCCAGCCGTCATCTCTAGCTGCTATAGTGATTCACGGCTACCTCCCTTTCGAGAAGCAGCATTAGATCTATCCATTAGATTCAGTGCCATTACTGACTGATCACCCTTGTAGCTATTGGCATAACCTGGGACTGTCGTCGGGACTTCTCACCGAACTCCGGAAGTTAGACTGATGTTCATTTCTGTGGGAAAGGTGACCGCTATCGGCAAGGCTCTGGTAAGTTGTCGGAACCTCATGGTGACGACTTCAGCTCTTGGCGAGGCCCCTTCTTGTTGGTGAGACATCTCGCTGATCTTCATTCCTTATACCGACCACCACATTGCTTCGGGGAGACATCTAGCAGTCGAAGAAACTTCAGTTGGTTCCCTGTAGCTAAGACATCGCTTTATCTACAAGAGGTTGTGCCGAAGGCACCTTGCTTTGGCAAGGGCTTACTTCATTTCACTTCGGCAAGAGAAACATTCATTGGTGAGAGGTCACAGCGGGCTTTATTAGTCATGCCAATATCACTTTTTGTCGTTGAGACCACTTTCATTCGCTGAGACTTCCTGGACTTCTTTTCCCTTCGGTGAACTCTTCATTCGGCTAGACACCCGACAAGACCCCTCGTTGTCGGCAATACATTAGCCTATCAGCAAGAAGTCATAGTGGGCGGACGAAGTCACACCAACATGCCAATCCATTCAGAAAGACATACGACTATCGGCAAGACCTCATGGCGAGCAGCCAGAGTTATATCGATCTTACAAAAAGCCATCGGCAAGACTCCATCGGGTCGGGGAGACCTCTACGGTGAACTCCTCATTTTCTGGCGAAACATTCCTTTACACTGAGTTTTTTCAAAAATTGGTGGGGGCAAGGTCAAAACAAAAATGGAACCGAGAGCGAGGGGAAATGGGGCGGAAGCAAAGACAAACGAATCTCGGTGGAACTAGGATTGGGACCAAAACGACGAAAAACAAAAAAGCACGCAAACAAAACTGGGACTGGAACCAAATCCGGACCTGAAACTTTCTTCAAGGTTCAGGTTCACACTCCAACTCGATCCCACCCCCGGAAACATATGAGGCACAAAGAGAGAAGAAAGAAAAACATAAAGGGGAACCAAGGGGGAGACATCCCTCGATTAAAAGCCAGGAAGAAAAGGAAAGAAGAGCGGGACCAGGGCTAGAAGTAGAATGAAAACAGGAACCAGAACCTTGAAAAGTTCCAAGTTCAGGTTCTGACCTGGTTCTAGGCCCGCCAGAGAAGGAAAGAAAATGCACAAGGAAAAATACAGAAAGAAAGAATGGCGGGATCAGAACTATATCCGATCCTGGGTAAAACAGAGCAGGGGCGGGGGCGGAAATAAACTCGAAACAAAAACTTTCACAAGGTTTCAAGTTCAGAATCCACCATGAACCTGCCTTCGACGAAGGCAAGGAAGGGAGGAAAAAAATAACAAGGAAGAAAAGAAAGGGAAAAACTACCCCATGATAACATGTAAGCCAAAGAAGAGAACAAGACACACACGAGCGCGAAACCAGAACTGGAACCGGAACCAAAACAGAAACTGGAACTTTCGGAAAAGTTCCAAGTTTGGTTTCGATCCGGTTCCTCCTCCGATGGAAACAAAGGAAAAGGGGCCCGACAAAAGCAAAAAAGGCGAAAGCGGGGTTGGAACTAGATTAAAAACATAAACCAGAACCTTTTGAAAAGTTCCAAGTTTGGTTTTAGTCTGGTTCTGCCCCCAACAGAACAAGAAAAAAGGCAAAAAGAAAGCAAAAGGAAAGAGGGAAAAGACAAGGCAAAACATAAAAAGAAACCCACCCCCAAACTGAAGACATGCACGCTAGGCTCAACCCTCTTGGGAGCCACATTTAATCCACGTGCTAAATTAAAACATCATTTTCCCTTGCATCTGCACAAGAAGCAAACAAGTTAGAAAAAAGTGATCCTGATGCAAGTGTTCTTCCATTTGGTCTTCAAGAATCCCTGAAAACATGGGTTACCCTGCCTGATTGAGCCCATAGGCAAAAAATGGGTAACAATTAGTACAAATACAATAGAATTATAACAAATTGTCATCATTTGTCATTTCTATACCAACTATTAGTTTACAAACACACACAAATACATATAAGGGTCATATCATTCCATAATTTCAATTTCACATAGTGATTGGCTCAAGCATACATCACTTATGCATAGGGTGACTAGCTCATACACACATCACAAGTACAATAGTGACTAGCTCATACACACATCATAAACCTTACAACAATTACTAGCTCATATGCACATCACAATTACAATAGTGACTTGCTTATACACACATCAAAAGTATAATAGTGATTAGCTTAAGAATATATCACATATGTCTAGTGTGAATAATCCACACATATATCACATGTTTACAAAAATATCAATTAGAACTATGAAAGTGGATGAAACCTACTATATGCATCATCTCACTACCCACTTTACTAACACATAAGCCTATAAGTAGATATCATCTAGAAAAGGAATTTCAATGCATCACATACTACACTATGGGTCTTATCTTTTTCCCAATCCACCACCATCTATGATGATATTCAACAATTCCATACTACCTAATGTCATCACTAGCAAGGGTATAAGTATAACAATATGCAAAATACCTAAGGCCATTTACGCAAATACACAATGAGTGACTAACATATACATAGTGAGTGACTAACACATGCACAATGAGTGACTAATACCAACCCTTTTAGTGTATCATAGTTAGAATATTATTTTTGGTGTATCCTATACTACACCATGGGTACCATCATTTTTCTTGATCCTCTACACTAGTTGTGATGATGGGAACCATCCCATACTACTTGAAATCATCATTTAATGTCATTATCAATATTCCTACTTAACCATCAATTCGGTGGATTCGAAGATCGATCATCTTTAGGCGACTGACAAAATTATTTCCACTTAGGAAGGATTAGTATACAACATATTCCACCTCATGGCCTTGCTAATATTCTTGACTAGCCCCTTCATAATATGGGTAGCACTCGACATCAATCACCTTCATGTTATAAGTGGTTTCCTACTAACCCCTCTTGCTATAATGGTCAGTTTCTATTTTTGTTACTTGCATAGTAGACTTGAAAACCATCCAAAAAAGTCCAATATCACATCTAGGATAGTTCTTATAAATATTTCGCATCTATGATACAAGTGAATATTGAATAGTCCATAACATACAATAGTATCTCAAGGCATCAGTCATTGGCATAATCCAATGACAACCTACTAAGTTCTACTTCAATATTAGACTCAGTTATCACATGTGGTGGTATTAAATCCATGTACACATAGGTTATACATCATAAGGGTGAACACACATACAATTCAAGTGGATCTAGCTATGTACATCACAATCAAGAGATTTAAGATCTTATACATAGAGTACTATAGGTTTGGAGTTGAATTTTATAAAAACATAAGAATCACATTAATCCCATAGGAGTTGGCCTCTACTCAACACATACACATAATTAAATATTAACTTAAAAAGTAATTAAATCCACTCAATTCATCCAAATTTTTATCTAGAACACACTATTCAAAAATAAATTTTTAGACAGATATTAGGGAAAATAATCCAACCTTATTTTGTAATACTTATAGTTTTTGCCTATGAATGGAATAGACAATCCTAAGAAATGTCATCCCAAGGTCCAAAAAATTAGGAACATAGATACAAAAAGTAGACCATCTATAACCAATAAGAATAGTCATTTTTTACCCCATTAGGTCATATTAGCCTAATTTAAATCACTATTAATTACAAGTCATCAAGTTTTCTTAACTCATTCATAGCCATCTAATGTAAACTTCATCCTTATGTTGAAGCATGTTGAAGAGGGAAGGTTGAACAAGTTCATGAACAACCCCAAACCTTTGAGTTATCCTCTAAACCATCCACTCCATACTTGAGGTCACAAGGGCATCCTTCATCCAAGGACTACCTACATACCCACATCCAAAAGGGATTGAAGTTGCATGCAATTCTCCAAGGATTTTAACTATCGAGTGGGATTGAAGTTTCATACTAGACTTTTGGAAAATCCTTTGAATTAAAATCAAAATCATCTTGTTTGACTAGGTTTGTGTAGATGAATCCTTCTCCATACACTTAGTTAAATTTTCACCTTGTGGAAAAACTCATTCCAAGACAACATCTAACCTCTTGGAGTTTATGACTTCATTATCAAATCCAAATAAAAACCATTTCTCCAAATCAAAATCAAATCCAAACCAAGTCATAATCAAATTCAAATCAAAATCCAATCTAAATCAGAAAATCCAAAAGTCCTAAAGTCTAGTATCTCCTCCAAGGGCCTTAAAATTTCAACATCCATATTATTCACTCCTTTCATCCTTCATCTCATCTTTCGTCCTAAATCCCTTAGAGGTCAACAAGGTCAAAACACAAGAAAAAAATGGAATATAAACTTGATTCATACATCATGAGTGGTCTAAATCAACCAAGCTATCAAAGCCTTACAATGCCAATTGATTATAAAAAATCACATTTATGCAATCCATACATGGGATCATTATCTCTTACAAACTTCAATGGCACAACAAATGTGAGCATTCCCAATCTAAATTTTGGAACACCTTTCCCAATGGTAGATTTAAATCAAAGTCCAAACCTACAAATCTCTTAATCAAACAATCAATGCATGAGTCTTCAAACAAACAAAATTATCCAACCAAATCCATACATGCCAAATGTTAATATACCAAGTACAACTTTACCAAACATGAACATTTCAAATCTACACTTGGTAAACTTTGAAATGGATATGCTTGTGAATCATATGAATGTTTTTCAAAGTACAAACAAGATGTTAATGATTACATGTATTGATCCAAGTCAAGGTAACACCATGCAAAATTAGCATTACCTAAATCAAGGAAATGGGATTCCCAACCACAACAATGTTCAATTTCAACCTATAATGCCAAATTTGAACATCCCAAATCAAAACATTGTCCAAAATCAATTTTTCCATGATCCCATACAAGCACCACAAGTATACATTCCAAATTTTCTTGAACAAAAACCAAATCAACTATATCAAGGGTGTCAAGATCAAAATCAAGATCAAATTTTGTGAGATCAAATTGCTACTCCATTGCACCAAGAGACATCTCCACTCCAAAATAAAAACACTCTTTCATTGGTCAAACCATGTCATCAAACCATTGATTTGTGTCCAAGACCACATCAAGAAGTTAGATATCAAGATCGACCACATCAACAAATCCAACCCACACATCTTGAAGATCAATCACCACATCTCCAAAATCAATCACCACATGGTCAATTTAAAGTACAAGTCTCATAGGGTAACAAATGAGAATACATGCCACTCGGGAAACCAATTGAATTGATCATGCAATAGTTGGTGTAGGAAAAACTCATCACTATTCCCACCTATGAAAATTATAAAGAGCCCTTAGTGAAACTGCCATGGTACAATGAAAATCACCTTTGTGATTTTCATAAATTCAAGGGACACACAACATCAAATTGTATTCGACTCAAAAATCTCATCCAAGACCTTATTGATCAAAAAATAATAACTATTGGGGACAATGATGAAGATTCAACCACTATTAATAGCATTGAAAATCTCCCCACCACAATTATTTAAAAAAATGTTCAAGATCTATCCATTAATGAACACATTGAAGATGTTTCTACCCCATCCAATGATCAACTCACCATACACCAAGAGCCACTTTTTAGTGATCTATTTCAAGGAGTGTTAGAATTATTTGATCCCATTGACATAATCTATGATCCATCAACCAATGATAATATTGAAAATGTCTCTACATCACCTAATGAGTTGGAGAGCATATCTCAAGAATTTATTCCAAAGAATGATCAACATCTTTCACCAAAGTCTAGCAATGTTCCTTTCCAAGACATATTGACATCTTTTGACCTCATGGTTACAGACACTAAAGGGATCCTCAACTCAACATTTGATCCAAGTCCACTCAAAATTCAAGAGGATATTGACTTACTTCCCATGCCTAATGAGGATATCCAAGAACCCTTCGTAAGCAATCCACCCTTTGAAATGGACCCATGTCAAGAACTTGATCCAAAGCATGTTGAAAGCAATTCCAAAATCATTCAAGATCAAGAATTTGTATCTCCAAGCTACTACAATGATCTAATGGACACTCTCCTATCTATGATGATCATATCCACATAACACATACTTCTCCATCTACCCATGAGATACTTTTTGTGGATGGACATGAAGATAATATTTATTCAAAATAGGATTCCTTCACTCCTAACATTATTACACAAAAAGAGCAAGTTATTTATTCCTACAGTGAAATTGATTTGTCAACATCAGGATTAGATATATCCCAAATTCAGACTAAGGACATCATGTATGAAGATATCTAGCATTATCCACTCAAAGAAACAAGTCAGAAAGAATAGAGCATTCCGGAGTTAGCAAAGCAGCAAATTGAACCAACGTCATCTGCAGTGGTCATTTATCAGAGCATGCTTACTAAATAAGACATCTCAAAACAAGTAGAATCAAGGAATGAAGGTGCCACTACCAGCATACTAGGGGTAACTATGTCTCAAGAAAATTTCAACATAGGGAGCATGAAGAATCCTTATGATGAAATCGATCATAATACTACAACCAACCATGTCATGAATCTTCATCCACCCATAACTCCATCCATGAATTGGGACCAACATCAAAAGAAAAATTTGAGTCAAATCTCAAAGAACATTATGAAAGCAAAAGAAGCTAAGGAGCATAAAGGACAAATCAAATACAAGTGGATACCAAAGAATACAAAGAAAGAATATCCCTATTAAACTCAATTAGTTAAAGAAACTATGGGGAAAAATAAAAAAGGGAAAAGTATCCATCAAAGATGTCCATGAAAGAAAAATTAGGCTTTTCAAGCAACGTATAGAATATATCAAGCAGTTGGTCTTAATTCCAAGCACACTTCTGTATCCACCCATCATTGCTCATCTTCTCAAGTTTGGAGGGTCAAAGGTTCCAAACTATCAACCAATCCATCTTTTATTCCTAAACACACTCCATCCACACCTCCACACATGATATCCAATTCTCACATTGACCATGTATTGGTAGCCACCCTTCATCATAAGGATTCAGAAGGAACTCTATCGATATATGTGCACAAGGACAAAGTTAACTCCAATATCAACAAAGCAGATCAGGAATCTCAAAAGTTGTATTCAAGTGCACGTACCTTGGCAAAAAAACTTCTTCAAGCAAGATATTGATGGCACATTATGACAGAAGTACCTACACCGACACCACTAGGTGGTTCAACATGAGCTTAAAATATTTTAGAAAAATACAAAAAAATCAAAAAATATGAAAATCCAAAAAAATCAGAAAGAAGGATTGAAAATAGTAAAGGAAAATAATCGTCCTCTGGTGAAAACCACTTTGGTGGCACTTTGGACTGGTACCATGATGAAAACCTGGCAAATAGGCATTATTTGTAGAATCGAGCATCTGTGTGCACTAGTTCAAGTGGAAGCATCTCATCCCATCCATTATAATAAACCTAGCATTCCATCTATCTCATCCATAATAAATCCATTTCATCCATGAACCATTTATCCAATCCATTTTCATCCATCTTCCACATTATCTTGATCTTGATGAAACTTTGGTGCACACTTTATACTTGCTTATGGTAAACATATTGACATGGGTCATTTTCATTGATCCTATCCTACCTAGTGTTAACTAATCCATGAAGCATTATCCAAATGAGCATTCTTTATTCGAACATGTTATCTTATCACAAGATAATCCTTGGCATCCTTTGCGTGCTTATCCATATCCCTCCATCCACACACTTATCCAAGCATCCACCCATGACACTCCATACATTGCTAGACACTGAGGGCAGATATTTACATCTTTCTTTGGGAATAAATCTTGATCTATATCTTCCAACTTATGTGGTCATCCAAACATTGGAAAATGTGAAATAAAATTGATCAAGCATTTGTCAGCCACAAATCCAAATCACTAGCCCATGGCATATTTTGATGAGAAGATATTTTGTATCAAGCTTCATCTTTCATCAAACATCAATCCAAACAATCACTATCAATCACATCTAATTTACACTTCAAACATCAAATCAAATCATTCAAAGCATTTTTTTCCAAAATCAAGCTTCAAAATCTTGATCAATCATATCCAATCAATCCATCATCTTGAGATATCCTCCCCAATCCTTGTGTTGCTTAACACTATCCTTGCATTGTTGTGTATCCTCAACAATGTTATCATTGTAATTTCATCCATCTAATCAATCAACCTTAGCTTGGTTTTCAACAAAATCCCAAAATAGATCACTGATATTGTCACACATATCCATATCCAAATCATCAAAAACATCCAAAACATATCAAAAATCAAAAAAAAAAATCAAAAAGTCATAAAAGCATCAAAAACATGGTATCTGAACTATGTCGTCTCTGAGCTTAAACATAGGCAAGGCTAATCTTTCATCAGCCCCTAAGACACAAAAACACAAAAAACATTCCAAAAAAAAAATCCAAAAACATTCATAAAATCTTAGAAAAAATCAAAACATTTGTAAAATCTTGAAAATACCAAAACAAAAGAAATAGCCTCAAAACATTTCAGAAAACTCCAAAAACATCCAAATATTTGAAAAATGCATCCATCTTATCTCACTTTCACCCACAATAACATAATTCACAATAAATCAATCATCATCCCCAACCTTTGGTAAAACAATAAGAAACAAGTCTAGCAGTTCAAAAGTGAAAACTCAAAACGTCAAAATCTTAAGTTAGGTCAGTACATAAACAAGTTAGTCAACTCTTTGTATCAATATCCTATCATCAAATCAGTCTCATATCAAAATCATTTGATATCATCACATCCTAGGATGCATCCTTCCTACAATGGACATCAACATCAGGCATCATCACAGTTTAGTCTTGGCTAGAGGTATTGAAGAACATTAGCTTGTTTGTTTACTTTATCTTTCTCTTTTGATTTATCTTATTGCGCTCATTCCAAGGACCTCTCGATGATGTCCGAACAAAGGGATTTAGAGAGATAGGAATGGGGCAATGATCATTATCTTTTATTTGTTGTGCTTGTTGGATATTTTTTTAATATAACCTTGGTCATACATACTTTGTTTAGATGTAGGGAGGATGTTTTATGTTTCTTGTTGACCACATAAGAAGGATTTCCTTTCTATGTTTTGGTTTGAGATGATTCAAATATCTGAACTACATTTCTAAATAAGGTCTCATACGCCAGGTGTGAACAAGGATACTCATATGTGATTGTTGAGTCAAAGTTCATCACACTAGGTACAACACCATCCCGGTTCTTCATACCTTGATGCATTGTACTTATGTGCGTAATCAAACATAAGGTAATTGGCCCTTTGAAAATCCCACTCCTCAGAAAGCAATCATCATCATCGTCATCATCTCATGTCTTGCTGGAATCTCATATTTCCTTCTATCTCTTGCTTTTCATGATAACATAGTACCATGACAGTTAATCACAAATCATTATCATCATTGCATTCATACTACATATCATATCATATAATAAACATTGATCATCTCGCATGCATTCTATTTCATCATTGCATAATATAGATTGGTTATTCTAAGCATCTCATAATCCATATGATTATCATACATTTGCATAATCATAAAAGTATCATCATATCATATCATGTGCATCTATATCATCCATGCATCATCATATCATCAATTACATATAAACATCATAATCATCTCATTTATATCATCAATAATTTAATTGTCATGGTACAAATTAGGATCAAGTGTGTGTAATATATCAAAGCAGACATGAGGTTACCCATGGCTCATGACTATCTACATCATCAAATTTTTCTACATCAAACATTTGAGCTGAACTAATCTTGAACCTCTTTGTTGTGAGATCGACTCTCAAATTAAACATTTTCATTCGATCTCTTGAGGGGGTACTATGCTGGCATAATTCTTCATTCGCTAGGGCAGCAGTGGGGCATCCAAAAAAATCAAAGAATTTTTGAATTTTGATCGAGACAGTTTATTCTTTGAACCAACACGAGTACTTTGCTTCAAAGAGGGGTAAAATGTAGACATGGAAAATATACCAATCACACCTAATCTTGACTCTACTAACACCATTTTATCCTAAATCATCCCTCGGTCTAACAATTTAATCAAATACCCTTATTTGATTAAATTCATCAATTTTCCTCTCTTAATTAAATAAATCATTTATCTGATTAAACCATTCTCTCTTGTTAATTAAATCAATCAATCTGATCTAATTATCACTATTTAATTAAATAAATCAGTTTTATTTAATTAATTTCTAAATTCTATATCATTAAATTAAATAAATTAAAACCTTATTTGATTTAATTTGAATCCATCCCTTTTAATTAAATAAACCAAAAATCTTTATTTAATTAATCCTTTTATCATATTCTTCTCATCTTTGATTTAAGCTAACCCATAAATTTAAGTCAAAATTGTCACATCATCTAATCCTTCATTAAATTAATTAACCTTGATTAGTTTAATCCTAATCCATGTCCCATCCTCTAGCTTTTTCCACTTGCACATGAAAATAGATTTAATTCATTTATTAAATCCCCATTTTCTTTCAACATGGCATAAAAAGAGAATATTCTTTGAAATTTGAAAATCCCTCCAAATGGGATGTGTCCTTCCAACAAGGAATTTATTTAATCTTACAAGTCCTTTTGCATTGAGCCAAGTGGCCATTACTCCATTTGACTCTCCCTCCACCTTGTCATTTCAACATTTTCAAATTTCAAATATGCGCATTTATGGGCACATTCATCAAAATGTGCACATCCTTCATCCATCCCTCTCTTGACAAGTGGCACCTTGCCATTGGTTGAAAGTTAGTCCCACATTGCTTCATTTTGGGCATTTCTTCAACTTATCATTCTATAAATAAGAGACTTCTCTCCTCATTTGATCATCCACAATTTGAGCAAACTTACTATACTCAAATTCATCTTCAAGCATTAGCATATTCATCCATTTATCAAAGTCTTAGCTAGGTTATGCAGGTTTTTCTCCATGGAGTTTATTTGAAGCAATCACCAAGTGGATCGCATCTTCATCAAAACATCAAATCTTGCATAGGAGTTGGGAAAGGGTCAATTTCCACATCAAGTTGGCACCAACTCCCCCATAAGATCAAGATTTTGCATATTCTTAATAGGATTGAATCTATTTCATTTCTTTTTATTGTGTTCTTACTTTTATTCCTATTTTGAACATTGTTAATGGATTTTATGGGGAACTTTGATCTTAACTTGCATTTGAATCTTCTAATGTGTTTGTTTGTTGGTTTTGCAGGTATTAGGATCTTGGTTCTCCAATATGTTTTGGTGTTGGGGAGTTTGGGTGATGTGGTCTGTTGGGGAAGTCACCTATTTTGGGTAATGGTTGTGGGATGGTTTTCATGGGACGGTGAAGGATTCGAGTTTTAGGCCTCTACTTGAGAATGAGTGCATTATTTTTAGCAGCAGAGGAGTTTTTATTTTGGGCTCTTATGGGGAGCTTTTCCCATGGGGAAATGTTTTGCATGTAGCCTTTTGTACAAGGATGGGATCTCTGGAGATCTATTTTCTAGTGTCGAAATTGGAAGCTATTCATTGGTCTTCAAGGCTCAGTCAATTGTTGTCTATGAATGTTGTGAATCTGGGTCTTTTGTTGCACTTGTCCTATGTAGTTTTGAACCCCTATTGGACTATGAAGCATTTTTTGATGGTGGGGTTAGTTATCTCTTTGGATAATGTTAGTTCTCTATTTTCCTCTCTTAAGGCAGTTAAAGGAGAAAATGTTGCCCAAATTTTTGAGTTTTATCTGATGGATTGGCTACACCCAAATGGAAGCCACTCCTACTAAAGTGGATTTTGAGGTTGATGGGGAAATGTGGCTTTGGTGGAAATGGTTTTCATTTCACCTTATTTGATAGAGGCCCAAAGCTCTCTCTTTTAAAGGTGGAGATTGAGGTTGTTTGTTGGGCTATAAAGTGTTGTGAGGGGGTTCTTATTACCTTGTCTTCAAATTTTCTTTTCAACTCTTTTATTGAGGTGGGGAGTTTAGAGGTGCTATTTGTCCTGAAAGGGAGGTCTTGATGCCCTCTTTTTTGTGCATTCTCATTTGGAGAACCAATTTGGATGATCTGGGTGTTCTGCATCATTAAATTTATTATTTTGTGGGCTTAGCACTAGTTGTTTTGAGTAGTTGGTTGGTTGTGTCCTGGTTGTTTCAAGTTGTGTTTATAGTCAGTTAGGGTTCAAGGTTCCTAAAATACATGGTTGTAAAGGGTTCAAGGTCCCCTTCAAAAACTATTTTTTTGTAGCATGTGTAGTCCTGTTTATCTTTTGATGGTTTTTTTTGTTAGGTTGTTGTTGGTCTATGGTTTATCTCTTAGCAATGTTCTTTCTTTGGATAGGGTTTTGGGTCCCTTCAAAACCTATTTTTCTCCTCTAATCAAAATATATATATTATAAAATATTATTAGATAAATTAAATTTTAAAAACTAAAACTGTATTTCAGATAAAAATATTAAAAATAAAAATAAACTATATTAAAATTGTTAAAAGTAAAATTCTAACTTTTGTATTAAAAATTACAAGTAACACCAAACTTAGAAAATGAAAAATAAAATGAAATCTATTCAAAAGATAAAAAACCAATTAGTAATTTATTGATTTATTATTATTATTATTATTATTTGAAAAATATGTATATTTATTAAAAGATTGTTATTATTTATCTTAAAAATCTAAGTTTAAAAAGTTTAAAAGAAAAAAAAAATCTTATCCTTGTTTTCTTAATTTAAATTTTAAAATTGGATAAGAATAGTGGTTAACATAAACTCAATATTAACAAATAACAAGAATATTATAAAATATATTAGATAAATTAAATTTTAAAATTTTAAATTATATTTCAAATAAAATATTAAAAATAAAAAAAAAACTATATTAAAATTAGTAAAATTAAATGACATGTAACACCAAACTTTAAGTGAAAAATAAAATTAAACATATTCAAAAGATCAAAAGTCAAATTTTAATTTAATAATTTATTATTATTAATATTATTATTTGAAAAATGTATATTTATTAAAAACTTACTATTATTTATCTAAAAATTTACGTTTAAAATTTTTAAAAGAAAAAAATCATTCTTATCCTATATATTCTTAATTTCAAGTTAAGACTAGATAAAGTTGGTTTTTCTTTAATTATATATTATATTTTTTAATATTTTAAAAAATTTGATGGTTTAGATCATTTCAATGATCTTTCATCCTTCTCTACAATTTTCATCCATTGATTTTCAAAGCCAATTCATTCACTTCATATAGAGAACACCTTGAGTGCAATAATTTAGAAACTATTTCTTCATAATGCCTCACTTTCATATATAACTCAAATTATTATTTTATTTTATTGGAAGGAGGGCATCAATATGAAGTGTTTCTTTTTTTTTCTTGGAATATTTTCTATTCTTAATGAGTGTGGAATAAAGGTCCTTATATTTTATAAATAATTTATATTGATTAGGAAATAGAAAATAAATATAGTTATAACAAAAAATATATTAAAACTTATATTTTTCAAACTAGTTACTATAATGGCTACATCTATAAAAAAAAATGTCATGTTAAATTCATTTTATCATGAAAAACGTGATCCAAATATTTATTTTTCCAACAAAATATTCTTAAAAATATAGTTTGGAGGGAATTGATGCCACATAGGTGCTACATAAGCAACTTTAATTGAAGGACCTTTGATCAAAGGTCTTTGATACTAAAAAATGAGGTGAGACAAGGCACAACTAGTCTGTTTATAGTTTTCTAGATCTTCAATCAAAGCTCCTTCACATTGGATGTGAGAAGATCATCAATCTAAAGACCTTAGATTGAAGGGAGCATGTTTTCTAATGACATCTAATTTCATAAAATGGCAAGTGGCCAACAATTGAGACATGCCTTTATGTTTTGGAAATACTCATATTTTTTATTAAATAGTTTATAATGGTGATGTTAATTTTCCATAAAACCATTGTCATGTTATTATGATTAATTCTATCCATTTTTATCTCTTAATTATTTGGATGCAAGCCTTACAAGGTACATACAAAATCAAGAAAACTTATTGTTATTAATTGCATTTAAGTTCACATGTAGTTCAAAAGTTAAATTTGAAATATGACTCCATTTATTCTACCTCTAGTTATTTTTTCCTAGAGTATTTAAATAATTTGGTACACCTTATAATGTAGATTTACATGCATAGAAAAGATAGGAAAAATGTAATGGTAAAAGCACATACCTTACAATTTTCTCATTCATTTTATTTCACTTTTCTTATGTGTCGTAAGTATTTGGTTCTAGTGCATAGCTTTGACTAATTTGGCACCAACTTTGACCTAAATTCTCAAAGTGAATCTTAGAAATAGAACATTAAACTAGAGGAATTATTTAGCTTTTAAACTATTGATTGGCATCCTAGGGTTGAATTCATTGGGAGAAAATTAACCTTGTAGTTTGTGTAGAATGTATTCAAGACTCTTGTTCAAAATTTAAAATTTCCCCTTGGGTTCAATCTAACAATCTTCTTTTTATTAGTTAAATTCATCATTTCCTACGATAAACCATTCAAATTATGGACTAAAATCGCGTATTAAAGGACATCACAACTAGTTCACTTCATAATCATAATGATCACTATTGCAATCATCATTAAGATAACCCCTCTTCATCCACCTATCTTAAATAATCAGTTATCAATCATTCTTTAGCTTTCTACATGGGATCTTCTATCAAAACTTGATAGAACCCTAGTTCTTGCACTAGGTTAAATTCTAATATTGATCACACTACATTCCATTTACAACAAATCTCTAAGTATTAATCACCTAAAATCATTTTGGACACCAAAATCACTTGTATTCTTACTTATTATCTTAAAAATCCTTAAAAAACCATTGATTGTCAACAACACTACTTTTTATCATAGATCCAAACACCATGATAGAATTTTTGTATACAAGTACAAAAGGCCTAAAGACAATATGGTCAAATATATAATCAAAATTCAGAATCCTGCATGACAATTTTAGATGCTTTAGATCTTAATTTTTTCAATTTACTTATCTCAAATCTGATATGAAACATTAACTAAGAATCAAATGTCCTAATTAAAAACCCCTTTAACTCTTTTATCTAAAACAATTCATTTATTATTACTTGTTTGCATTTATTTATCCTAAATTATTTATGAAGATGTGATCTATTGCCTGACAATAGCTGTTTGATGTAATTACCTGGATGTCGTGCGTCTGCAAAGACTTGAAAAGAACAGATAGGTCGTTATTGCGTGGTTTTGTATTATATACGATAGTGTCGTCGAGTGATGAATGGGCTTGTGGTATAATGTAATAATATTGAAATGCGTAAGGCAACTGTGCATTCGGCTTGAAATAACCATGGTGTAACTATTTCGAAAAGGTTTTTAGGGTTTGCAGATAATATTCAAATCTTTATGACAAATGGAATTGTTGTGGTCATTAGGAACTTACACTTCAGAAAAAGAATATTTATAAATTTGTATTTATAATTTTATTTTATTTTTAATTAAAAGTGGCTATGCCACTGAACATTTTATTGATTAAAAATATAGTTTACACCCCCTGGTTCAAAAGGAGCATACCGCAGGAAAGAACCAGGGAAGAAAACCTCCGGTTATAGCTCCAAAAGAAAAAAGACAAAAAAGCTAGCCTAGAACCTCAACCAGACCCAGACAGAAACCCCAAATACAATAATATCATTTCACCCCCTTGTATTTCCTCATCTTATAATAAATCACAGCAGCATGATCCAAACCAAACTCGGTCTTTATTTTTATTTTACAAAGTGCCTCCCTCAACATATATAAGGTTATATAGAATATTAGAGTCCGATTCTAATTAAGAGTTAAACTAGCCCAGATCTTGTTTTTAGCAAAATGAAATTTCTAAATCTAGAACCAGATTTTGTTCTACTCTGTCAAATTTTCTGGACGTCTAAATTTAAAATTGATAGTAATTTGGATTTTGCTTTTCTATAGATGTCTTAGGTTGAAATCTTTTCAATTGAGAGTCAAGAACTGAGAGGTATACATTCCATCAAAGTTCCTAACACACGATTCCCACCTCATCCATAAAGATGTTGGGGCCTTGAACTCAATAAGACTTGATTCCGATGGACTCATTCAGAACCATTCAACTTCGCTAACAAACCAAAAACCCATTAACATAACTAACCAAATTTTAATTTTATATACCATTTGAAACCATATACCAATATTTAGACTGCTAACAAATGAAATGCAATGAAAAGAGTAATCGGTATCAAGGAAACAACACAACTATTACAACGTAATTTCCATATCGCATATGTTTACTAAATACAGAGCATTCCAAGGAAACTTGGAAAAGAAGCACAAGAACTAGCTTCTCCACACCCAGCTTGTTTAATATCTAAATCACTTCTAATAATAAAAGCATATATATTTTTTTCTGAGAATAATAAAGACTAAGAGATTAACATCTGGTATGTGGACAGAATTTGATTTATATTTGAGCTGCTCTAAGAGCTTCTAACCTTCAATGAAGAAGGGATACAATAAATATCATTCATAATAGGCAAGCCTTCAGTGACTGTAAAGCTCCCCGAACATTTGCACTAAAAGAAACTTATATGTCATTGCAAAAACGTTAACCCATTTCTCTTGAAGAATCTGGAGGAACTCGGACGCATTAGAGCGTCCATGATCAGTTTTGTTCGTAGCATATATCTAAATAAGAGGAAGGCTACAAAGATCACAAGATTAGATTCATTGAACTTGGACCATTTTTCTGTACAGAGATTGTACATCGGGCAAAGTTAAAGGAAAAGATACATTCAATGTGGACCACTGAGGGTACTTTCTTTTAGGGAAAGGTTGTGGAGTGTATAATTATTGCTTTCCACGAACATCTAAATGCGCAAGACAGAATGGCCACAAGTAATCTAAAATATCTTTTATGAAATTTTAAATAGAATACAATTTTAAAGTAATATTCAACTAATCTAGAGCATAAGACTAATTTAAACAAGGAATACAAATTAAAGAGAGAAAACATAATTCAAATGGAGACAAATTAATTAACAATATACTAATGATCAAAGCTCTCACAACTTATCCAAGTAGTATTCTCATAAAATGTTAGTCACTAATCTAAGTATTCCAAAATGACAATATACTAATGATCAAATTTCTTAGATTGTCTAAGATTCCTCTCAAGCATTTCAAAACTCTCCCTATGAGTAGTTTGCAACTCTCCAAAAGTAGAGTCAAAATAGGGCATTAACACTCACAAATACTCCCAATAATTAAGTTACAATGTTCTGAAACTCCATATACTTTCAATTTGACCCGAAGCATTTCTTAAACACGAAGGAAGCTAGAACTAAAATTGAGGAGGAATAGGAAGAAGAATTCAAGAAAATGGAATATGGAATGCCAAAGGATGCCCATGACTATTCAAAACAAAAAAAAATGTTAGTGTAAACTAATTTTTTTAAAATTCACTTTCAAGAAAGATGGGACTTTTCCGAGATAGCCACTTTCTATGATGAATTCATAGCTTCATCATATTTCTTTGATCTAATTCTTCATATTTTGTACATAAACATTTGAGATAAGATGTCATTTTTTTAAATTACATCATTTTAAAAGAAATTTAAGTATGCAATAATATTCAGCTTTAGATTTGAACTAAACATTATTAATTTCTTACAACACAATTACATTTACTAGGCTAATTTAGAGTAAAACCAATTTTTGAAATAATTATTCTCTCACAAACAATGTCACAAGATGTTCAATACCACCCAAAACCTTCACAAGAATCAAAGAACTAGGTCCTTATCTAGAAACATGCCATAAAGTATAAAACTAGAACCCTTTTCACTATCAAACTAATAAAATAATGGTGTTTTTCTCTAGGTCATTTCCATAATGCAAAAATGTTCTCCACACTTGCAAATTCAATCATGAATTCATAGTTTCAACCCTTGCCAACATATTTGATTTAAATGCTTTTGATCTTCAAAAATTAGAATATCTCAAGTATCTAATTTGGAATTGAAAACTTGGTGACCTATTTATAGATATCATTGGAGTTTTCGATGTAAGGGGTTTAGCCTTAGTCAAACCCTTGAATCATTTTGGTGATGTGTATAACTTTGAAATCATTTCAAACAAACTTTTATAATGTATAATTAATGTAGATATTTTTTATTAAATAAGCAGGGTTATGGCCATGATCCCATATAAAAAGTGAAGACATCAAAACAAACTAGAGCAAACAACATCTAGTCAATAACAACAAAGATCAATAGAAACAACACTAAGGAAATAGGCCCAGAGATAGTTACATTTTTCCCAAACACCTTATCATAATAAAAAACATACTAACCCAACAATGAAGGAGATAGTTACATTCTTCCTAAACTGTTTATCATAATAAAAAACATACTAACCCAACAACGAAGGAGTATACCCACAGAAAGATTGCAAATAGCCTAGACCATAGACATGGCCAAAAATAAATGATCCATAAACCCTTTCCCCTTGTCAGAACCACAAAAAAAACCATACAATATAGTCCATATCCTACTACTATCAGGATTAATAGTATTTAGTAGAAAACATAGAATTAAAGTTTCTGGCCATATAGAGTTAATAGAAAACTTGACGTCTAGATTAAGCTTTTTAGCAAATAAACTAAAGGTAAAATAAAAAAATACACCAATGCATGATAACCAATTCCAAAGCCAGATCATTAAAAAAAAATTAAGATTCTTCTATGGCACTGTAGTTCCCTTGGATTTCTTCTACCATTTCTACCATGTTGCCCTTGTGCTCCATTCTCTTGGGCCAATCAACTTCATTCCTTTGAAATTTCTTCTTTTGTTGTTTTTGAATTTTTCCCTGTCCTATGATGGTTCCCATAACCACTCTTTTCATTATGTCTTCCCTGACCCTAAAAATATTCTTGATGGCACCTTCCATAGTTTGTATCCTCTTAGAACTATCTGCTTCCTCCATCTATATTTCAATTTGCTCCACCTGCACAATAAGATTTTCAATTTTAGCATTAACATTTTTATTCTCTTCCTCCTAAAGACTTTCTTGATTATGAAATGTTTGAGTAAGGGTTTCAAAGACTTCCATAGGAGTAGGGCTTACATTGGCAGCCTTCTTCCCATCTTATTTTTCATCATCTATCCCTTCACCTATGTCGTTATCCTCATCCTTTTCATTGTTTTCTTCTTCTGAATCTTATCTTTCTTCCTCCTCTTCAAATTCAGAAACTTCCTCTTCTTCTAAAAATTCAATTTCCCCTAAACTAATTGGGATGTATTCTTCCTCTGAAGAATCATCTTTCTCCACTTCAACAACTTTCTTCCCTTTTTGGAAACCTCCATAGATGAGACATTATTCTCCCCCTCAACAATTTTTTTACCCTTTTTTCCAACCTCAATCCCTTTAGAGGCAACAATTTCTAGGAAAATAGACATATGTCCACCAAGGGGCATCAATTCACTATCTAGGCTAGTATCCTTGTCATTAGAGATAGTAATTATGGGTTTTTTTGGGTTAGCTTCGTTTATCTCCATATTTCTACATTTAATCAGGCCTAAAGAGAGGGGTAAAGAATTACATTTCTTTGGTGTAATTTTTAAGATATTTTTCAAGGAGGGTTCAACAAATGGGGGGAAGAGGTCTTTCTCTTTTTGACTTAAGCACTTTGTCATGGGAGTGAGGTTTTCTTTCTAGAAGGTCAATGTGAATAGAGCTTTTAGGACACCAAGGGTTTTCAAGGAGATTAATGGCAAGGTTATTTTGTAGTCGGGTGGCAAGGGAAAACTCACATAGAGCTCTTATAAGAAGTTGATGTAATGGGGGGTTTGTGTCATTTTCCATGCTTTGTTGGAGGGATAAAAGGAAAATGAAAGGAATGCTATTTTTTCTAGGTAGCGAATATGATTTAAAATGGGAAAGTGATAGCCATGAATAAACTTAAAATGACCCTCAAGAGTAAAGTATTTTATTATGAACAAACTTACATTATAGTAAGGGGTCGAAAGCTTAAATCTGGAGTAGTCATTCTAAAATCTCCTCGTTTTTTCTTTTGCCTCAAATTTTTTTTTAATATACTATTGGCAATTCCCTATACTCTTCTTAGTAATATTTCCTTCATAAGGTAGGTACGTGGGATAGTACTAGAAGTTTGTACTTGGGAGGGCATCATCTTAAAAAAGCATTAAAAAAATATAATAGTCAAAATTTTAGGAGAGTCACAAGGAAAGATTGCATGTGTGTCTCATTTTCCCTTTATGGAAGTGATGAAATTAGGGGATTTAAAAGGAATTACTAGGTGGCCTATTGTTCACATGCATTTATAGGCTAAGGCCCATATGGAGGTGTCATTTCGATTGGCTGTGAATAGAGTTTTGGAAATATTTTGAGCAAGTAAAGTCATAATTTTAATCATTTTAAACTACCACCCAGTAGATGTTGCTCTTGGGATATTAATAATATCATCTTTCCACATGTTGTTAGTCTTCATCTTCAAATAGATATTAGTACTGATGTAATCATTTGGGTTATCCTTCCCCATACTCACCATAATACCCCAAATCATCATTACCAAGATGATCTTTAACACTTTTACCTTTCCTCCATAAGTCATCATTGGAATAATGTGAGAGGTTCAACCCAACAAAAGCTAACAATCATCATGCCATATAGGATTATATATAGAAAAAATTTCTCCTTTATGATTATCTCCTTGATATGACTTGGCAGTAATGAAAAGTCCCACTAAGACCAACCATTTTGATTGAGTATTTCATTTTCCATAGCATCGACTATCATGTTCCCTTCTCTGTACATGTGGAAAATTGTATAATTTTGAAAGGTTTTGAGAGTTCTCTTACAATCACCCATGATATCTTTCAATTCCCAATGCATAGCAACAATTTCTTTTATATTATCAATTATTAGTTTAGAATATCCTTCGATGATCACCTTAGCATAAACTTTGTCCTTTAGATAATTTATACCAACCCACACAGCTTTAGCATTGGCAAGATTTTTTGAAGCGATGCCTAAGCCTTTACCATAACCTTCAATAAAATTTCCATGATGGTCTCTTATGACTCCCTTGCTCTAGCCAATCATGGATTACCTTCGGAGCAACCGTCAAAGTTGCATTTAATCTAATCCAATTCTAGAGGGGACCATATTTTATTTTTTCTTATTAGTTGTTTAGCCCAATTAAAGTTAGTAAGGTCCTGAGTTAATCCCCACAATTGCATTATCCTTATTTCTTTATATGAAGGTATATGCTTAGAAGGAGCATATTTGTCTATGTTTATGTTTTCTTGAATATGTTGTCTTATGGCCATGCAAAGATATTTATTTTTTCTAGTAGTTTCCCTAAATATTATATTATTCTACTCCTTTCATAGCCACCAGGCTATAAAATGGGAGACTTGTTGCCAGAGATCAGCAATAATGTTGTGGGAGTAAGGGAAAACATTCCAACTTTCCATAAACAACTTTATTGAGGGTGGGAAAACCCATTCATCCATAAGGTTAACAAGAAGAAAATACCATACCTCACTTGAGTAGGAGCATAGGAACAAAAAGTGCATTATAGTTTCCTTAGATTCATTACATAAATAGTATTTATTTATAAATTGGAAACCTCTTTTATTTAAATTGTTTGTGGTAAGAATCTTACCATGTGCTACTACCCACCGAAAGTTATTCACTTTGGGTATCAAGTTTTTTAACCATACCATGTTTTGGTTAAATTCACCCTTCAGGAGCAAAGGATTTCCCAAGACTTCATAGATGGATTTAACTAAGATGTTTCACGAAGATTTGTTGGTCCAAATCCATTCATCTTTTCTATCTTTCACAAATAATTTAGCATCACCTACTTGTTGAAGTAAAAAATGCAAAATTGCATCCCAATTTTGTTGTCTCCCTCTTCTAAGAATAGCTCCATTTTGATAAATTTTAAAATTGATCCATCAAGGCTTCAAACCATCCCAATCAATATAGCTTGTAACCTATTTTCCAAGAGTTCTTGTCAACTTGTGTTTGATTTGTAGAATATTATTATTTGAAGAAAGAAGTGTAATTTTTTCCAAGTATCTTTCGAGAAATCAATATAATGTCCATTCCTTTTTCTCTTCTTAACTCCCAATTTAAGAGCTCCTATTATTTTGAGTAGATTATTCCAAAAGACTGAACCATAAGGAAGCTCTTTGTCCCATAGGAAACAACCATGTTCCTTGTTTCTAAGTATTTTAAAATATGGATCTTGGCCAATCTTTTCTCCTTCTAGAAGTACCATCCATTTTTTATACCCAGAACTGTTAAAAGAGCTTAGGCCTTTAATACTAAACCACCAACTGCCTTGGGCACCGGCTTTATCCCATCCAATGAGACCATCCCTGTTCTCCTCCTATGTTCCTAACATAAGAATATTCTTCCAATAAGGGTATGTGCAGGACCATCATAGGAAGAAAAATGGTATAGTATGGCAAAAATTTGGCTCGAGTTAGAAACTTGGTAGCAAAAATTTGAGCAAAGTTTATATTATTTCAAAAATATGTAAGAATAGAATCTCATGAAATTAGATATGGTTTCTATTCTGGGTTTGTTTAAAAATAAATGAAATCTATTTGGTGAAAATTTGAAATTTCCAAATGCAATGGTACTTTAAATTTCAGGGAAAAAAAATAAAGTATATTAATGCATGCGACCACCTAACCACAATGGAAATAGGTAATATTTTTTTTATAATATTTTTAGATATGAAGTAAAAGGTTTTCATTTTGGTCTTGATGCCTCTTGTTTTGTAATTTTTCCAAGTAAATAATTAATAATAAGTTTTATTACAACTTTTAAAAAATATAAAACTTCATTGTAATGACCACCTTGGCAATTTGAGATGAAATTCAATTTTCTTTTTTTAATCCTATAGTATGTGTGAAGCATAGAATGTGACACATGTTTTGGATTTGATATCAATTAGGAATTTAGTCATAATTTGAATAGAAAATGAATAATAATTACTTATTAAATTCAAAGTAAAACATAATTTATATTGGTGGAAAGCTAAGAATCTCCTTTAAAAACCCTTTTCATTTCATTAATTTTGGGTAAAAAAATAGTTGTTAGCCACATACCCATCATATTGCCACTTTTTGGCCAATCATGATCTTGCACATACCCTCAATTCAATCTTATCTACAATAAAGACTGAGATATTAAAGAGGGAGAGGTAATAGATTGGAATATTTTGCAAAGATGCTTTAAGCAGTTGTATCTTCCTTGCCTAGATTAAGAGTTTCCCTTCTTGGCCTGCCAATTTTTGTTGAATCTTTTCAAGTATGTAGTTCCAATAATTATTGCTAATTTTTTTGGAGATGAGTGGAAGACCAAGGTAAGTTGCAGGGAGATCAACTTCTTGAAAACCAATAATGCACAACATCCTATTTTTAATAATCTGGTTGGTATTAAAGAAATAAATTTTACTTTTGTTCTAGTTAATGTATTGGCCTGAAACTTTGGCATACTTGTTAAGGATATCTTTTGAACAGGAAAATTTATCAATTGAGGCTTCCCCCATTAGAATAGTGTCATCCCTAAACTGTTGATGAGAGGCCAAAGGAAGGGATGAAGCAACTTTGAACTCTTTTAACAACTTTGTGTCTAATAGCTTTTGAATATTTCTTCCAATAACCTTTGCCACAACAATAAAGAGATATGGTGAGAGGGGCTTACCTTGTCTTAAACCCATTCCACATGAGAAGAACCCCTTAGGGACACCATTAACTAGAATTGAACATTTGGGATTCATGACACAAGAGGTGATTAATTTGAGGAATCTTCCATTGAACCCAAACTTTTTGAGGATAAAAATGAGAAATGGCCAGGACACACTATCGTAAGCTTTTCAAATGTTAAGTTTCAATGCCATTCCTTGTTTCTTATTTAATTCCATAGAATGGAAAACCTCATGGATATAAATGGATGAATATATGATGTGCTTCCCTTGGAAAAAAAACTTTTCTAGTTAACAAGAATCATTTTGTTCAAAATCTGCTTCAATCTATTTATAATAATCTTTGAAAAATATTATAAGTGTTATTGTAGAGACTTATAGGTTTGAAGTCTTGCATTAAGGAAGATTTTCATATTTACAAATAAGTGAAATGAAAGTTTCATTGAGTTGATTTAGGAGATTTCCTAATCTGAAGAAGTCACAAGCCACATTGAAAAAGATCAGTAGATATGACATTCCAAAATTCCTAAAAAAAGGGCATGGGGGAATCCATCTAGTCTTGGAGTTTTATAGGTGTTAATGTGAGTTGGGTTATTTCATAACTAGTTCTTAGTGAGGACCTATTCACACCATTATAAGTTTACTTAGGAGTTAAATCTCCTAGGTGTCATTTCTAGAAACTAGTATTAATGGGACCATGTCTCATTAATTAGCTTATAGTTATCTATGCATTTAATATTTCACTTATGCATTAGGCATTTAGTGTTTGCATCTAGGGTAGTTATCCTACCTCCTCTCACCTTTCCTATAATATAAGCTCGAGGTGTTTGTACATTTGTAAATCATCTCATATTCTAGATCATTCATCATAGATCATCATTTGATCACATTGTCTTTTTGCTCACGATGTATCACTTTCTTATTCATGTGGATGGTGTCTTTCTTAGTTAATCCATTGAAGTGTGTGAAAATTCAAGTGGTTATTGTTCATTCATATTTCCAACAATAGGCTTAGAGCATAGGTCATGCAAAGTCCATCTCAAATTGGAAAGTTGAGCTAAGGATATTTTCATTGCAAGTTGAAGGGTTTACATCAAGGGCTAGTTATCATTTGGGAGAAACTGATTTTTGAAGCACATTGGGTCAGATCTGACCCTACCATTGTGATCAGGAAGTTGAAAAACCCTAGGAATGCCTATCCAATTGTTGCAATTATACATTTTCATCTAGAGCTATTAGAGGTTTTTTTCAAGAAGTTGGAGATTCTATACCATACAGATTGTACGGTCCTATGACGGAAAAGAAATCCTCCCCCCCATTACTAAAAAAAATATTTTGTGGGTTCATAATATTATTGAAGGTTGATTTTGTGTATCGGGCAGAAAAATTATTCCTATAGATGGCAAAAAAAATATTTGTGGGGTTTGATTTCTACAAACATATTATATTTGGTGGAATTTAACTTTATTTGGTAGATATCATATTTTATTTGAGGGCACAAAATATTTTTTATTTGGGCGGTCACATTATTAGGGGTTTTTTAAAAAAAACTGTGGTGGTTGAATTTCTTTTATGGAAAATTTTTATTAAAAAGGGTTTTCAATTTTTTTACGGTCAAATCATATTTTGTAGTGCAAATATTATTATATAGTCAAAGTTTGATTATTTAATTTCCAAAGGACAATATTAAAAAATCTGAGGTCAAGATTTCATTGGAAAATATTTGTTTCCAAGTTATTTTATTACTTTTTTGGCCTTGGTTTATCCATGTTTCTAACTTTGGCAAGGGATTTTAAGGTCTTGTCAGCCCATACTACCCTTTCCAACCAACTATAATTTTACTACCACTTGTTGCTTTTGACCAATGTTGACTACTATTTTCCAACTGCTAGTCTTTGCTTTCTACTCTTGCTAATCGTCGTGTTTCTTTGTGTCAAGTTTCAAACTCCCGCTAGCCCTCCATTACTTGTTGAGGTTTTATTAGGAACTAGGGGCTCTACCCACCTCAAGTGGCACCACCCCGACTGCCACCATTACTTTGCTCAGTTGTCGATTTTCCTAGTGGTCTCCCATTCTTTTCTACTAGTGCGCCCCCTAGTCATATCAATGACCAATGGCTTTTTTTTTAGCCCCAAGTGCTTAAGTTTTGCACCTATTTAGCCTACACACCCAAATTGGGTTGATTTCTTCAATGGAGAATAACTTTTTGCTTGGATATCATACAAGATATCAATAGAGAGTTGGTTTCATTTACTTTGTAGTGGTGTAGATTATTTTTCCAAAAAAAATTGTGGGTATGAATTATAGCCAACTAAATTTAGTGCTCCCTTTTGGACTCCTAAGCTTGTATCTTTTCACCAATTTATTAGGTTTCAGAGATTCCAATGGTGTTGTGATGGTGATTCAGAGTTCTTTCATCTTGTCCATCCACTCTTTTTAGATTCAACACCAAGTATATTCTATTGGGTTTTTACAATTTGAGGCATTTACTTGATAACTTGGACATACTTCAATTTGGAGCAGGTTTATTTGTATTGGGAGGCTTCATTTTTAGTTGTGCATCACATTTGGGATTTTCTATTTGTTATTAAAGGTCAATGTCTTTGTAATTGTGGAGATTTATCATAGTTTGATATGGGGTTTTCATTTCATCCTTCCTTAATTATGTTAGAAAGGGAAAACTATAAAGAATGGAGAGATTCCATCATAAACCATCTCTAATCACTTCAATTGTTGCCACCTTTGTATGGTTTTGTTCCCCCTCAAGATAAAGGTATCCAAAAAAATTCTTAGAGTTATAGAAGGTATGATGTCTTAGAGGTTAATTACAATGTGTTGATGATGATATTTTGCAAGGTATTGATCATTGTGATTGTCGTCATACTCTTTGGACTAAGAATTGGTAGCTATATGGAGATCATAATAATCCAACATTCCTCGATGATCATGTTTCAAAATGTCATGAGCCTCTTCATTCTATAGACATGATACCCTATGGTCATGATACTATGTAGGATTTTATCGATTTGGAATGCTTTGAATCTTTAGATGAGGATGTCAAGAGTTCTTCTTCTCCATCAAAGACAATTGATGTACCTTCACCTTCAATGATTCCTTGTGTAGAATCATTGATTGAGGCCTCCACAATTCCTATTCAATAGGACCATATATCTTATGTTGGTGATTCATTAAGAAATTCTAGTGATTCATTACAACACGTATATGATTTTCTTCTTGATTGGGATTCTTATTTGATAAACATTGCATCCTTATTTGTGGAGTTTTACATTTCAGATTTGGAGGACACATTTGAGGGGTTATCTCTCCTATTTGATGAAAATAATTGCAAAAATATAGTCAAACCATCATGGTCTTTTGATATTGTTCAACATCAGTTTCCACATAATCCTATTTTGTCACCTTCTTCTTTGATTGATCATGTACCTAATTTGATAGTGGCATCTTCATCTTCAGTGGCAAAGGAGACACAAGAGCAGATTTTAGAGATATCATCATTATCATACATATGGATTTTTCTTCCTACCAATTCCTCTCCAGGGTGGGAAGCATTCTTGCATTTGTACTTGGTTTCGTTTCTTCTGAAAGGGAGACAAGTTATTTGTTGACATTGGATCATGCATTTTTTATAAACTTACCACTTTTGTAGGTGATTACACATTAGGGGGGGATATATAGTCTCTCTATTTCCCTCTTATAGGTGTTAGTGTGAATGAGGTTATTTCATAACTAGTTCATAGTGAGGACCTATTCACATCATTATAAGTTTACTTAGGAGTTTAGTTTCCTAGGTGTCATTTCTAGAAACTAGTATTAATGGGGCCATGTCTCATTAATTAGCTTATAGTTATCTAGGAATTTAATATTTCACTTATGCATTTAAAATTATGCATTAGGAATTTAATGTTTGCATCCAAGGTAGTTACCCTACCTCCTCTCACCTTTCCTATATAAACAAGTTGTTTGTACATTTGTAAATTATCTCATATTCTATAACACTTCATGATATATCATCATTTGATCATATTGTCTTCTTGCTCATGATGTATCACTTTCTTGTTCATGTGGATGGTGTATTTCTTGGTTGATCCATTGAAGTGTGTGAAGATTCAAGTGGGTTATTTTTCATTCATATTTCCAACAATCGGCTCAAAGCATAGGCCATGTAAAGTCCATCTCAAATTGGAAAGTTGAGCTAATGATATTTTCATTGCAAGTTGAAGGGTTTACATCAAGGGCTAGTTGTTCTCATTTGGAAGGAAGCTGAATTTTTAAGAACATTGGGTTAGACCTAAACCTACCATTGTGATCAAGAGGTCCAAAAACCCTAGGAATGCCTATCCAATCGCCGAAATTCAACATTTTCATCCAGAGTTATCAAAGGACTTTTCAAGCAGTTAGAGATTCTATACCATATGGATCATATGGTCTTGTGAAGGAAAAAAAATCCTCCACCCGTGTTGATAAAAAAAATTAATCTGCATGTTCATAATATTATTGTAGGTTGATTTTATCTATTAGGCAAAAAATTATTCCTATATATAGAAAAAAGATATTTGTGGGGTTTGATTTTTGCAGACATATTATATTTGGTTGAATTTATTTTTATTTGGTGGATATCATATTTTATTTGAGGACACAAAATATTTTTTATTTGGATGGTCACATTATTAGGGGTTTTTAAAAAAAAACCTTTGGTGGTTGAATTTCTTTTATGTCTGATTTATATTAAAAAGGGTTTTGAAATTTTTTGCATTCAAATCATCTTTTGTGGTTTAGATATTATTATATGGTCAAAGTTTGATTTTTTAATTGCCAAATGAAAATATTAAAAAATCTATAATCAAGATTTTGCTGACAAAGATTTGTTTGCAAGTTATTTTATTATTTTTTCGGCCTTGGTTTATCTACATTTCTAACTTTGGTAGGGGATTTTAAGGTCTTGTCAACTTGTACTACCCTTTCCAGCTGACTTTCATTTCACTGCCACACATTGCTTTTGACCAATGTCAACCACTGTTTGTTGACTATCAGTCTTTGCTTTCTAATCCTACTGACAATTGTGTTTCTCCCCATTGAGTTTTGAACTCCCACCAACCCTCCATTCTCTATCGATGTTTTATTAGGAACCGGGGGCTCCACCCACCTTGAGTGGCACCACCCCAACTAGCACTATACCTCTGCCTGGCTGCACACTCTACCTAGTGGCCCCCTAGTCATATCAACGACCAGGGGCCTTTTTGTTAGCCTCAAGTACTTGAGTTTTGCACCTATTTATCCTGCACACCCAAATTGGGCTGATTTCTTCAACAGAGCATAACTTTTCACCAGGATATCGAAGTTTTGCAAACAAGATATTGACAAAAAATTGGTTTCATGTACTTTATACTAGTATAGAGTATTTTTCCAAAAAAAATTGTGGGTATGAATTATAGCCAATTGAAGTCAATGCTTCCTTTTGGACTCTCGAGCTTGTAGCTTTTCACTAGTTTATTGTATTTTGGTGATGCCAGCGGTAGTGTGAAGGTGATTCATATTTATTTCATCTTGTCCATCCACTTTTGTTAGATTCAACTCCAAGTACATGTTATTGGGTTTTTACAATTTGAGGCATTTACTTGACAACTTGGACATACTTCAATTTGGAGAAGGTTTATTTGTATTGGGAGGCTTCATTTTTAGTTGTGTCTCATATTTGGGAGTTTCTATTTGTTATTGAAGATCAATGCATTTGTAATTGTGGAGATTTATCATTGTTCATTATGGGGTTTTCATTTCATCCTTCCCTGATTAGGTTGGAAAGGGGAAACTATAAACAATGGAGAGATTGCATCATAAACCATCCCTAATCACTTCATTTTTTTCCACATTTGTATGGTTTTGTTCCCCGATGATCATGTTTCAAAATGTCATGAGCCTCTTCATTCTATAGAAAGGATACCTTATGGTCATGATACTATGTAAGATTTTACAGATTTGGAATGCTTTGAATCTTTAGATGAGGATGTCAAGGGTTCTTTAGATGCTTCTTCTTCTCCATCAGTAACAGTTGGTGTACCTTCACCTTCAGTGATTCCTTGTGTAGAATCACTTATTGAGGCTTCCATTATTCCTATTAAACATGACTATACACCTTATGTTGGTGATTCATTGATAAATTCTGGTGATTCATTACAATAAGTATCTGATTATCTTCCTAATTAGGATTCTTATTTGATAAACATTGCATCCTTATTTGTGGAGTCTCACATTTCAGATTTGGAGGACACATTTGAGAGGTTACCTCTCCTATCTTATTACAACCATTGCACAACTATTGTCAAACCATCATGGACTTTGGATATTGTTCAACATCAGTTTCCACATAGTCTTAGTTTGTCACATAGTGGGGTCTATCGCCTGGGTACGTTTTCATAGACTTCCCATTCTACCTTTGTTTGAATCCACAAGGGAAAACTGGCTATTGTGGTAAGCTGTAGTATGAATATCCGAGATGCTCCCGCATCATTTTAATTTTGTTCTAAACTATTTGAGCTTTAAAGGTCATTCACCTACTCTTAACCACCAATGATAAACATAAAAATGTAGAAATAGATAAGAATTTTTTTTGTGGGGATGGAGTTAAACTTGAGTGTGCTCAACATTTATTAATGCAATTTTGCAACTAAAATAGGTTGTACATTAAAAAAAATCTATTTTTGGGAACAATTCACATATTAAAATTTGAAAATAAAAAGAAAATAATTTTAAAAAATAGAAAAAATGTTTTGGAATGGAACATAAGTAGAGAAGTATGAGGTTCTATGTGATTGTAAAGAGAAGGGCATCACCATTTTCTAGTGAAAATTCTAGTTTTTTTTCACATGAGAGAGTGAAGAGATACATGGAAGGAGGGAATGAAAGAGTAGAAATATTTGAAGAATTTGAGAGAGTGAGCCACTACAAAAAGGAGATTTACGTAATTTTGTGTAGGGATAAATAATAGGGGAGAATTAGAGTGAAGAATAAGAAAAGTTGATGTTTTCCACATTTTCTAATCTTGGAGTCTATGCATGTAAATGAAATTCATGTTTAGTTGATGAAATAAAGAATATTTCATTGTGAATTTTATCACTTTAGTATATTTTCTTGCAAAAAAAATGTTTATTTTTTGTGTACTTAGTGGCTTTTAAAGGAAATTAATTTCTAGTGTATGTATTTTGGTTCTCCATTGACTTGTACCGATAGGTAAGTTTCTTTTGAATTTATAGAAGTTTGGATGGTTGTAGAGTTTTCTATAATAAGTTGTAGGTTTAGGAGTTACTCAATAAGTAAAATATTTGATTTCTCTTAAGGTTGCATTAGTTTATTTGAATGACACAACCTATCTTTGACTACAAGAGAATGGATTAGAGATATTTATTTTGTTTCAAGCTATGTGGAAGCATTAGTGTGGTATCAAATCATAGGGTAAAACTAAATGAAAGGGAGTATTAACTTTATCTTATTGTTGGAAGGAATTCAATGAGAAATGATTGTGGGTGTTTACTCACAACAAGAAGGTTATAGAGGTGAGAAAGAGAAAGGTATAGGACATAAATATTCCTCCAAGAAAAATAATGATATATTTTTTTAGAAAAAAACTAAAGTTAGGATAGATGAGATAGTAGAGACCATAATGAGAGTGTCAATGAGCATATATGACTAGTATAGAGACTAATTAAAGGGAAAAGTTCATGAAAGATCTGATATTGAAAATGAAGTGGAAGGATATAATGTAAAAGTACCAATGAAGATGCAGATGTAGAGATAAATGTAAGAGAGATGAGACTAATATGATCTATCTCTAATATTGGGAAAAGAGTAAGGATGGAGATACCAAGTGTTTTTAGAAGTCCATAACTAGATTAATTGGTAGTTTTTCTTATAGAAATGAAGGAATAATTTAAGTATGGAATGATAGATGACCCTTAAAGAGTTAATGTGGGCCAAGAAAAGATGAAATAATGTGGAACACATTGGTGGAAGGAAATACAAGTAGAGAGAAGGAGAAATGGCATAGGAAAAATCACTACATGCAATCAAATGATGAGGAATATGAAGGCCAAGTTATGACTTAGTTTATATCAACTTGTGCAGGTTAAGAAATTGAAAAACTTTCAAAAAAGAGAACTAAATGTGGAGGCCTATATTTAATATTTTTAAAAGATTACAATCAAATATGGTCATAATGAGTTATACCATGAGAAAGTGTTTCAATATGTCAATGGAATAAGGATGCAGATGGAAGGAGTTAATTATGATGAGAATGTATATAGTTGAAGATGATTATTTATATTATTTGATGGTTGGAGAAAAAATAGAAAGAAGGTACCATGGAATAGCCAACTGGAAGGCTATATTTAGTAGAGGTAGAGGATAATTCCAAAGAAAATATAGACATAATAAAGAGACCAACCCTTTAAATATATAGAATTATAATAATAAAATGTGAGGATGACCTTATCCTATTAGAAGTAGATGTAGAAATAGAAGAGGTTGAACTATATGTTTTGAAGGGACTTGTTTAACATATGGCCAATTAGGACATGGATTTTATGAATGACCATAATGTAGGTCAAAAGGGTCAAGAAGGATAGAAGATGGAATTGCACATGTAACTAAAGAAGATGCAAAGTCCATAGGGTTTTCAGTTAGCTAGATGAATGTGAGAAGCGAGAAGCATTTATGATGAATCATACAAATTATTTGAAAATAGTAAAAAGACAAAGCAAACATCTCTAAAGGAGAAATCTATTTATAACATTGTCCAAGGTAAGAAAAAAAATATTGTAAGAGCATAATAGCTAGTGGGAGTATAGATAATTTAGTCTCATCTAAAATAGTGGACAAATTGGATTTGAAAGGGATAGCTCACATAATCCCATATAATCTTGATTGATGAGAATTTTTTATGAATTTGTGTAATTTTTTATTAGGCAGATGATGGAAATTTGATAGGAAGGAAATCTATGGCAAGAGAGGATAAAACGAATTTGGAGAAGAATAGAAAATAATATACTCTTATGTCATTGAAAACCAATGAAGAAGATGTGTAAATTAGTATGGAAGTATGTTTCTAGTAACTAGAAAATAGTCTAATAGGGATTTTAACCCTAAAATTTAACTATATTTTATACTTGTCCCTAAGATGCTACAAGTATGGATAGTTGTTGATAATAATGATACTCCTTAGAAGTGAAGGAGATGTTAGAAGAATTTGATGATATTGTATCCAATGAGTTGGAAAAAGGATTTCCACTAGTCTATGAAGAGCTTCATCCATCACATTGATTTAATCTTAGGAGAAAGTTTACACAAAAATGCTGCTAATAGATTAAGCATCAAGTAGAAAATGAATAGGTAAAGAAATAAGTACATGAGATATTAGAAAAATATTGATTAGAGAAATATTTATACCATGCTTAGTAATAGGCAATGTTAGTACAAAAAAAGGATGATGAACAGATGATGTGCATGGATCACATGGACTATTTTTGAAAGGGTGTGAATTTTAGTAAAATTAATTTAAAAAATGAGTACCACAAAATCAGGATAAGAGATGGTGATGAATGGAAAAACACTTTTAAGATCAAGGAGGGTCTATAATGATTCCCTTACAGATTAACAAATTCACCTAACGCATATAGGTAGTTAAAAAAAAGTATTGAGATCATTCTTGATAAAATTTGTAATTGTTTCTATTGATGATATTTTATTTTTAGAAATAATTTAGAAAAAAAATTTATGCATATTAAGTGGGTTTTGTAAAGGCTCAAGAAGGACAAGTTACTAGTTAAATTGAAGTAATATAGTTTTATGCATGATAAATTGGTCTATTTGGGGTTCATTATCTCATTGAAGGGGAGAGAAATGGATCTAGGAAAAGTAGGATCCATACTGGACAAGCCTAAATATAGGATTGAGCATAATGTTTGAAGTTTTCATGGGATATGTACATCTATCTCTAAGGCTATAAGAACATATAAAAAAGAGTTTAAGTGGATTGTAGCAACATATAAGAGCTTTCGGTTACTAGAGATGGTCACTGAAGAGCCTTTGACAAATTTTCCAAATTTTATAAAATAATTATCAATGGATTATGATGGAAGTTGGATAGTCATAGGAGTGTTCCTCATCTATGAGTGTCTAACCATAGCTTATTTTGATGAAAATACCAATGATGCCAACAAGAATTATTTCTCTTATGACCAAGAGTTCCATGCTATATTGTAGGTATTAAAGAAAGGGCGACATTATTTATTCCCTAAGGAATTTGTGCTTTACATAGATCACCATGTAATTCATTAACAGCTAAACCAAACTCAATCAACATGTGAATTAAATGGAGTTCATACAATCCATCATACATTTGTTCTAAAGCATTGGAGTGGAAGTTCAAAAAAGGTAGTAGATGCCTTGATAAGAAAGTAGCATTGTTGATGGAGATGAGGGCATAAATAGTTTATCTTGATGCAATGATGTTTTATAAGGATGGCTTAGACTTTAATATGTATGTTCAACATCTAATCATCCTAAAAACATCGATAAGACATTGTGGATGGACCACTTCATACAAAATAGGTTGCTATCCAAAGGACAAAAACTATGCATACCTCAACCTGATTGATGAGGGAGAACCTAATAAAGGAAAATCATTATTGTGGATTGTCTAAACATTTTCTAAGTTGATAAGAATTTATCACAACATAATTGTGAGGTATTATTTACAAAGGATGAGGAGTGAAGCCAGAAAGTTTGGACAGGGATGTAGAGGTTGTTAGTATGCCATAAGGGGGAGTCAGAATATGGACCTGTGAGCCATTACCCATACTAGAGAGGCTGTGGGATGACATTCGGATATATTCCCTGATTGGTTTGGTTAGGAGACAACGAGGTAACGCCATGGAGCAGCTCCCTTATAATATAGAGGGCAGAAAGAAAAGAAGTTTCAGACCTGGAAGAACGGGGAGCATAAAACAAAGAACATTGGAATTTTTAAGAAACAATGAATGGATAACCAAAGAGAGGAAAGACAATAAAATTAGAATTTGCCTGCTAATGTAAGTATACAAATTTATAACGAACATTACATTAAGATGGAACAATAACTTGATAAAAGAATAAAAAAAGGGTTACTTATGTCCACCATTTAGACCAACTCTTGCATGGCTTCACCTGCATAAATTAAAAAGTAAAATTATACAAATTTCACTAGGTAAACAATTCATAATGAAACCATGTGAAAAAAGTCTCACTGAAAACAAATGAAATGCACATTAAGCACTGTAATCGGTTTTGAGATAACAACAATTTCTATGTTAATAACGGCAGGACAAGAAATGGCTTCTACAATCAGTTTGCTTCAGCTAAACCACTATAAGCATGGCAATGACTAAGTAATTATATGTGATAACTCGATTTTAATTAGAGAAGCTCTAGAACACTAAAGCTTTCAATGAAGAGAATTCCTTCATTCTCAGAAAATGTTCAGTGACTCCCAGAGTTCCTCCAAACTCTTCAGCAAATAAATAATTACTTCAAGATATTGAAGTTATTTTCCTGAAGGAGTTGGAGGAACTCAGAGAGACCAGAACAAACACATATTGATCAGGTGCCTTCCTAGTTTTTTTGTATGCCCTTTTAGAGGCAAGGATGCAAGCTTGTTATATAGGTCTACGCAGGAAGCATGTAAGATCTTGTGGACCAAAAGAAGTAAAAAGATTAGATGCATTGAACATAGACGATTTTAATCTGTCAAGTTCATTGAATGTAGGTGAGTATGAAATAAGGCCTATCTTATTCACATCCATATAAAGTCTTCAAAATATCTTATCTAAGATTCCTTTTTGTTCTTACCTGCAACCCTGCTTTTACCTACACAGATTCCAAATATATTGTTGCTGCTTTCCTTTAACATGTCTTGTCAATAATTACTTTTACTAATTCATAAATTTACAGAGGAATCTTTATGCACTAGCGAAAGTAGTTTATCAGGAACTAAATTCATAAACAAGTTACGAGCTTGTGTTAAATAGAAGTAATCGGCCTATTGCAGTTTTGCGATAGATAAATGATCCAGACAACATCTTAAGCTACAGTTTGACAGAGAATTTTTAAGGTTCCTGATTTAACAAAAATGTGTTTCTAATTTTTCTTTTTTCTTCCTGAGCTTTCAGAATTCTCTAGAGAGACTTTGCGATATGCCATTTAGAGATTTCTTTTACTATGCTCCAAGGTGGATTAATTTTTCATATTATAATTCTAAAGAAAATACATTTTCTTTAGGTGTTGATGTGTGACAAACTGAAAAGATGCACACAAATAAGAAGAGGTTAATCTATATTTGATAACATCTATGTGGGTTAGTGTAAAGCTTAACTTTAAATGTTGGTAGTATAGAAATAAATATATTTAGCTTATTGATTGAAGAATGTGCGCGTTTTGGTAAATATTTCAGATCTTGATTAATTTTTTATTGAAAAATGTGACCTGTTTATCAATGAATTGTCATAACTCCTATGTTAGATTGATGTTCTATCTAGAATCAATTTTGTATGTTTGGGTCAAGTGTACAATTATGGATTTATTATCTATGTCTAGCTTTGACCTCAAGTAATGTATGTTGTCGCTTTGATGTTTGCTTGGTTAACCTTTATTTCCTCTACTATTCTTTACTATCTAATGATTGACAACTTTTAAAAATATCATATAAGGGATGACATTATGTTGCAAGGTGAGATGTTCTTGGAAAACAACCAAAAATATGTGTAAGAGATTGAAGGTATAAATTTAGGGTCATCAAATGATGTATGCAAATTCATTAGGGGAGAAGAGCCAGTAGCTACCACCCATTGAATAACCGCCACCTCCATGCTCACTCCACCCCCCAAAAAAAATTTAACTTTGATCCACTAAAAAACTTTTTATTAACAAATAGAAAATTACAACAACACCAATAGCTGCTCATAACAGAATGAGTCACTCACCAATCAAAGTACACAGCTAAACATGCCTTTGCATTTATAAAAGAAGTCCACTTGCACATAAAAAGGCCCATTTACAATTTCATTTAAATCATTTACTTTTTACAATTACCCCCACTTGCAAATGTTTGTCCCTCACTACATTTTATATTTACAAGTATACATGCACAGCTACTGGTGCTTTAGATGACATAATCACAATCTCCTTTGCACAGTCTTTCACACACTCCCTGTCAGCTATATGTATTTATTTCATTTCCTGTAGGTACCTGCACAATTAAATATAGGTGTAAGGCTCCCCAATTAAACATCAAATCCAAATGTAATGCACAATTCAGTCATATCATCTTTAAAAACCTACGTAACTTGCAGCTTCAAATTCAAATGCTCAAACAAATTCAAAATTCAAACACAACCACCAAATTGAATGCATTCAATTGTCAGATTCGAATTCCTAAATAAGAGGGGGAAAGTAGCCAGCAGCATTCACAATTGCATGTTACTCCCAGCAAAGTTGAAAGCAACGACAGATTTTCTGCACATTCCTCTGCACATTCCTCTGATATCCAAAGTCTCAGGTATGTACTTATAGTTATTTTCATTTATGCAGTGTCTTCTTACTTTATACATTCTACCATTTGTTAAAAAATTTCTACTTTCCATTGCACATACAGTAGGCTAGCATACATATATTTGTCATTTTACATTACGTGTCTCTTGTTCATTCAGCAAATCGATGTATATGTGTGTTTCCTTTGCCTATCCATTGAAAATGCAGACTATGGTACCTATATTTATATTTGTGTGTTTTTGCTCATTTGTCATTTACTTCAGTGTTTATATCAGGGTTTATAGTTGTTATTTATTTTTTCTTATATGTGTACCTATTTATATTTGTTTATTTTTGGTCATTTGTCAGGGGGGTCATTTATCAGGGTTTAATATGTATATGTGTGTGTGTGTATATATATATATACATAGACAAACACATATATACATCTATTAGTCTATTTAAATATGTTTCATTTGGCTGTCCAATACAATAGCGTAGCATTTGTTTATATTTTTCTACTTCCCATTGCACACACAGCAGGCTACCATACATATATTTGTCATTTTACATTATGTGTCTCTTGTTCATTCAGCAAATCGATGTATATGTCTATCCTTTGCCTATCCTTTTAAAATGCAAACAATGGTACTGGTTAATCATTTTCTTCTGCATCTTTCACGACCCATGAAGGATTTATTCGATGATTGAAAAATTATTACTGCTTGTTTATGAAATAAATCATTCCTCTTACACTCCTTTTCCCACATTGAAGTTATGTATGTATGTATGTATGTATGCAGCTTCATACATACATACATATATATATATATATATGTATGTATGTATGTATGCAGATACATACATACATATATACATATGTACATATGTATGTATGTATCTGCATACATACATACATACATACCCTAAAAAAAAGTGAATTTGGTTTTCTTTTGTGCTTAAATTATTAAATACGACCTGGTAAAGTCGATTGTCTCATGATTTTGTCTCCAGAAATGATCAGGAATTTCGTGGGTTTGAACACATGTCTATAAAAAACCTAGGTCACTTTGGGCATAAATCGACAAACCCATTAAAAATAAATATGTTTTTGTCAAAACCCTTGCATGGTTTTTTCCAAATTCGTGTGCTTAATGAATTAATCTCATGAAACCCTTGCCTGGAATATTCTGCATCTATCTCAAAACGCACTTCTGTATTCCTACCAGTGAGGAATTATTATTATGAAACCCTTGGTTAATTTCTTCTGCTCTTTTTTCAAAACCCAAGTCTATACAATGTGCTTTGAACATTGATATATATACATACATATATCTATGTATATATAGATATATATATATATATATATGTATATGTACAGATATATGCATACATGTAACTATGTAATTATATGTATCCACAGATACATGTATACATATATTTATACAAATACATATAAATACATCTATATCTACATATATATGTAAACCCAAATTAAATGATGCAAAAGAATGGGATACCCAACAAAAAAAACATTAGTCATATGCTTTAATCGGACCCTAATTGGGGTGTAATGTGTTTGGTGTCTGGTGCTTTAGTAAGGAGATTAATATGTAGGAGTGATTTTTAATGGGCACCAAAATGATTTTATAAGGTGCTAACCTGAATTAGACCCATTGACTTTTGAGCAGATTTGAATGATAAAATAGATCTGTTTTATATTTTGCAAAGTTTATACCTGTGTTTTGTATTTATATCTGTGTTTTGCAATGTTTATACATTGTTTTTCTGACACTTGATCACTTACAATGTACAAGATCATTGACAATCATGGCACCAAGGCACAAGAGGAAAAGATCGGGTCTGAGGCGCTTGAATAGAGTACCTCGTGTAGTGACATTCAATGTTCCAGATGTTGATGAAGAGCCAGCAGTGAACATGGACGAGGAAGTTATTTCTGAAAATGCAGAACAGACCAATGAAAATGATGGTTTTGAACCTGCTGTTCATAATACTGACGTAGAAATGGAACCGCCATCTGCTGACCAAGTGACAACCCCAGATCATAGCATCAAAAGTTGGTCTATGGATGACATGGAAAAAGCCATTGCAGATGTTGAAGACCATCGAATGACAATCAGAGGTTCAGCGATCAAATGGGGAATCTCGCCTAGCAGTTTGCGGTCATGGCTCAATGGTGTGACATCCACAAAAAAGAGGGGGCCACCAACAATCCTGACTGACGAAGAAGAAGCTGAAATTGTGCAATGGTGTAAAGATATGGCTAATATTGGCCATGGCCTTCAAGTGTCACAGCTTAAGTCAACGGTGGCCCACATGGTTGGAGTGAGGCCTAACCCATTCACAAATGGGATACCAGGGAGGTCATGGTGGGTTGGATTTCGTCAAAGGCATCCTGATCTGACAATTCGAACACCCGAAGGAGTGGACACAGATCGAGCTATAATGTTGCGGCCCGAAATAGTTTCTTCATTCTATGATAACTTGGAGGAGTTGTACAGCAAACTTAATTATGGGCCCAACAACATATGGAACTGTGATGAAACAGGTGTGCAAGCTGGCAGAAATTGTGCAATGAGAGTTATTGCAAAAATAGGGACGAAATGTGTTCCACAATTAATTGCTAAAAGCAGAGAATGGATCACTGTTCTAGCTTGTGTTAGTGCAGCAGGTCAAGCTATACCTGGTTACTATTTGTTCAAGTCCAAAAGGAACATTAAAAACTATATTGTTAACTGTGAGCCAAGGGCATGCATGGCAATCCAAGAGCATGCTTGGATGACCAAAGAATTATTTGTGGCATGGTTAAAACACTTCACAAAAAATGTCCCAGGAGGTGTGTCACCAACCAACAGAAAGCTTCTAATCTTTGACGGTCATGGCAGCCATGTGGCATTCAAAATGATTGAAGTAGCAAAGGCTATGGGAATAGATTTGCTCACACTTCCAGCACATTGCAGTCACAAATTGCAGCCCCTTGATGTTAGTGTGTTCTCACCATTTAAGAACTACTTCAAACAGCAAAGGACTATATGGCTCTCTGCAAATCCTCAACTTGACATTGGAAGGGAAGAGTTGGCAACACTTGCCAGCAAAGCTTTTGCACAAGCTTTGACTCCTAATAACATTGCAAGTGGTTTTAGAAAAATAGGAATTTGGCCATTAGATCGACATGCACTTGACTTGGATATGGGGCCAAGCCAAGCTTTTGTGGTTGAAGAGGAAGGAACGACATTGGGAGCAGAAACTGAGGGTGATACAGCTGATGAAGAGGCACAGTTCATGGCAGCTGAGACTTGTTTGAGGATAGCAGGTTGGAATGAGGAACAGATTGGACAGTTTGTGGATACCTTTTCTGCAAACATTCCCCCAAATCCAGAAAACATTGAGGCAACAGAAATTCAACAAGAACCAGCAGTTCGATCATGTAATCAGGCAGCTGAAAATGAAGAGAGTCTGAATCTGCCATCTGAATTTCAAGATGCAGCTTTGAACCTAGGGGTGCATCTCAATTTCACTCAAGTGGATGAAGGGTTGTCCATGCCATCACCACCGAATGTTGATCCTGAAGATGTCATCCATTACTTCACAACTGGGAGAAATTGGGAGGCTGAAAATGATGAAGAGGATGGACTCGATGGTAATGACTCAAGTGATGAAGAGGCTGACTATGTGCCATGCACACAAGTCAATGATCAGCAACCAGCAGGCAGCAGAAGCACTTTTTTGCAACTCCCAATGCAACGAGTGCGCCAATCATCTAACAGAGGTCGCAATGGGGTCCTACGCCTTAGTAGGCAGTCTCAAATTTTGACATCGGATGATTTCTTCAATTTGCTGAATGAACAAGAGGCACAGAAGCAAAGAAACCAAGAATTGCAACAAAGGAAAAGGGAGCAAATGGCTGAAAGGAAGGCAGAAAGAGAAGCAATCCTCGCACAGAGGGAGGCAAATAGATTGGAGCGTGCTGCAAAAAAACAAAAAATTGCAGAGGAGAAACTGAGGCAGCGACATGAAAAGGAGCTTCAAAGGGAGCAAGCAAAGATTGCTAGACAGTTGAAGGAAAACCAAAAGCAGGCGGAAAGAGCAGAAAGAAACAGAAGTAAGAGTACTCCTACAACTCCTCTTCCAAGTCAACATCCAATTTTAAGGGACATGATTAACATTTTGTCTCCAGCCTTTGCAGCTCTTAGCAGCCTACAAAATGGGTCTTCTGAAGGCTGCTCTCCACAGTTACAGCTAACTCCAGAGGCAAATCATGCATTGCTTGCTTGTATAGCAAGTGCCATACAGAACAATCCGCAGTCCTCAACATCTTCTCCAGTTGACGCGGAGTCAGTTGACCCCCAAGGACACACCACTTCATAATCAGATCTGTGGATGTCTGATTACGATTTTTTGTTGTCAATTTTTTGACCTCGAAGTGTGCTAGAGTGTTTTTTGTAAAACTGAATGCTAGTCTATTGTATTGGACAGTCAAAGGATACTAGTTTGTTGTATTGGATAGCATTTCGATACTAGTGTCTAATTTTGTAGAACTAAATGGTAGTATGTTCTCAACTTATCTAATTCGATGTGTTCCAATGTGTTTTTTGTATATATGAAGACTCCTTGTCTTCTTTCCAAGTTAATGATCTATGCTTTTGTGATTCGGAATCAGTTTTGTGTTTGTTGTATTCATCTATCATTGATGTGATTTAAAAATATGACTCACTAGTCTATTCAAGTTCTATGTTTTCTAAATAATGCATTTGGTAAAGGTTGAAAACATTATAATTCAAACTTTGTATTTTTCCTGACATCAAACTTCTTGAAAATTGAAACTTAATAATTCAATAAGTTTCTATGTATTTTCTCACATCAATTTATTTTGAAAATTCTAACTTCACATATGTGTTTGTTTGTTGCATAGATATATATATATATAATATAACTATACATCTATATGTAAGTTTACAATGAATAAGTAAATCCCACCATAAATCAAATCCCATTGTTCAGGTTCATGAATGAACATCATCAGAAAAAAGAACATCATAAATGAACACAATGTCTAGCAGGTCACAGCCAAGGTAAACTCTTGAAAGACTTGACTTGAAATGTCATCATGCAAATTGACTTGCTCTTTACAACCTCCCTAGTTGTGTATACATGCATACATATATATATATATATGTATGTACGTATATACATACATACATACATACATACATACATATATATGTATACACAACTAAGTATATGCATACATATAACTATACATCTATATATATATGTATGTACGTATATACATACATACATACATACATACATACATACATACATATATATGTATACACAACTAAGTATATGCATACATATAACTATACATCTATATGCAACATATCCATAAATTAATCTATTTGAAATTATAAATTTTTGAACACATACACTTGGAAATTAATTTAATTGTAAATTGTAAATGTAAGTTTACAATGAATAATAAAAATGAACATTATAAATGAACACAATGTCTATCGGGTCACAGCCAAAGTAAAGTCTTGAAAGACTTTACCTGATATGTAATCTTACAAATTGACATGGTCTTCACAACCTCCTAGCCATTTGACATGCCTGCCACAACAAACAAATATAATACAACAAACAAACATGGACAATAGTTATTGAAATAAATAAAAAGATATACTAGTTAGTAAAAAATATAGAACAATAATTGAAACTTAGAACAATTTGAACAAAAAATCCTTAATTATTTGGTGTGTTGATAAACACAATTACCAAACTGCCCACCATGAACATCGTTACACCACCTCTCCTTGTTCTCCCATGCCTGCAAGAAAAGATTTACAACCACGGGTAGTCACAACCGAGGCTAGTAACATACAAACATCATATGACCTTTGAAATAATGCATGTACAACAACACATAATTAATCAAGTTCAATTGCGAATATAGTAGTAGAGGAGAAAAATTGTGAATGCCACTGGCTGCTATCCCTCTTATTTAGAAATTTGAATCTGACAATTGAATGCATTCAATTTGATTGTTGTGTTTCAAATATGAATTTGTTATAGCATTTGAATTTGTAGCTGCCAGTTACGTAGGTTTTTAGAGATGATATGACTGAATTCTGCACTATATTTGGATTGGATGTTCATTTGGGAAGCCTTATATATCTGTGATTTTTTGCAGGTTTGCATGCATGCATAGAGTCATACAAACATACGCATACATGCAAACATTCATAGAAACATAAGCATACATGCATGTATTCATATAAACATATACATACATATAAATTGCAGAAAATCAGTAATATACATTGCAAAGCAGAAAAAACACCTAAATGTGTCACTTTTAACATCTAACTAAAACTCTTTTATCATTCAAATCCGCTCAAAAGTGAATGGGTCTAATTCACGTTAGCACCTTATAGAATCATTTTGGCGCCCATTAAAAATCACTCCTACATATTAATCTCCTTACTAAAGCACCGGACACCAAACACATTACACCCCAATTAATCTTCATTTGGGGTCCAATTGATGCATATGACTAATGTTTTTTGTGGGTATCCCATCCTATTCATTCGCTTTACTGCGCGCTTTCTTTGTAGCTGCACATACATACATACATACATACATACATACATACATACACACAGACACATATATATGTATCTATATATGTATGTATGTGCATACATACATACATACATACATACATACATGTATATATGGACATACATATATGTATATATGCACATACATACATACACACATACATATATGTATGTATGTATGTATGTGCATGCATACATGCATACATACATGCATATATATATGTATATATGTACATACATACATACACACATACATATATGTATATATGTATCTATGTACATACATACATATATACATATATGTATGTGTGTATGTATGTGCATACATACATACAGACATACATGTATGTATGTATGCATGTACATACATACACACATACATATATGTATAAATGTATGTATGTATGTATGTGCATACACACATAGATACATGCATACATATATACAACACATGGCAAAAAGGAGTGTAAGAGGAATGATTTATTTCATAAACAAGCAGTAATAATTTTGACATCATCGAATAAACCCTTAATGGGTCGTGAAAGATGCAAAAGAAAATGAATAACCAGTACCATTGTTTGCATTTTGAAAGGATAGGCAAAGGATACACACATATACATCGATTTGTTGAATGAACAAGAGACATAGAATGTAAAATGACAAATATATGTATGGTAGTCTGCTCTATGTGCAATGGAAAGTACAAAAATATAAACAAATGCTAGAATGTATAAAGTAAGAAGACACTGCATAAATGAAAATAACTATAAGTACCTACCTGATACTTGGGATATTAGAGGAATGTACAGAGGATGCTTGTCATTGCTTTCAATACATACATACATATATACATGTATGTATGTATGTGCACATACATACATATATGTATGTATCTATGTACACATACATACATACATACATACATTTTTGTAATATGAAATATGCAGAAGAAAATGATTAACCAGTACCATTGTTTGCATATTCAAAGGAGAAAGATGTTAGATGTTACCTGAGGCCTGCTGTATGTGCAATGGAAAGTATGGTATGTATGTATATACCATACATATATACATGGTACATGTATGTATACATACGTATTCATACATATATACACATGTATGTATATATGTATAAAGTTCATATGCGTACATTACGCGCGCACATGTATGTCCAGATGTGCATGAGCAAGCGATGCGCTTTTATTATACGTATGTGTAGAAGGTACATACATTGCCACGTACGTATTGCTGCATTGCCGTACGTGTATATATGCATGTTCATATAGGTAATATTACACATTATTATTTACATGTATGTATGTATATTAGAAACATATTATCGACACACATTACATACATACATGTATGCATATATACATAGTATGTGTACATACACATACGTATAAATATTGCTGCATGTCCAGATGTACATACAGCATATATGTATATATGTACAAATCAGAGGTAACACATACAACATACATGTATGTCCCAGGATGTAATACATATATGCCATTACATGCTGGGGACAGATGTGTACATTACATGCCATTGCCATACATGTATGTATTGTATATTGTGTACATACATACATACATACATGTATGTATGTAATATTACATGTACGTATATATGTATGGTCTGTATGTATACATACATACAGACCATACATGTATATATGTATGGTCTGTATGTATACATACATACAGACCATACATATATGTATGGTATGTATGTGTATATGTATGTCTGTATGTGTACATACATATAGACCATACATATATACATGGTATGTATGTACACATACATACATGCATATATGTATGTATGTATGTGCACATACATACCATACATATATGTATGTATGTATGTATTGGGTTTTTCAAAAAGGTGCAAAAGAAATTAACCAAGGGTTTCATAGTAATAATTTGTCACTCGCAGGAATACAGAAGTGTGTTTTCAGATAGATGCAGAATATTCCAGGCAAGGGTTTCATGAGATCAATTCCTTAAGCAAACGAATTTTGAAAAAGCCAAGCAAGGGTTTTCACGAATTCATTTTGAGATAGATGCAGAATATTCCAAACAAGGGTTTCATGAGATTAATTCATTAAGCACACGAATTTGGAAAAAACCATGCAAGGGTTTTGACAAAAACATATTTATTTTTAATGGGTTTGTCGATTTATGCCCAAAGTGACATGGGTTTTTTATAGACATGTGTTCAAACCCACGAAATTCCTGATCATTTCTGGAGACAAAATCATGAGACAATCGACTTTACCAGGTCGTATTTAATAATTTAAGCACAATAAAACCCGTATTTGGAAAAACAAAGCAAGGGTTTTCACAAACCCACAAAATTCGTTATCATTTCTGCAGACAAAATCATGATACAGTCGACTTTACCACGTTGTGAGCACGCGGTAACATGAGGACAGGAAATTATTTTACCCCAAAAAAAACCCGTGTGTATAACGCCAGTACCATGACATTAGCAAAATAAAACAACACATGGCGAGATGCATGTAAGATGCATGATTTATTTCATAGACAAGCAGTAATAATTTATCAATCGTCGAACAAACCCTTCACGGGTCTTAACCATCGAATAAACCCTTCACGGGTCATGAAAGATGCAGAAGAAAATGATTAACCAGTACCATTGTTTGCATATTCAAAGGTAAAAGATGTTAGATGTTACCTGGAGCCGTGCGCACGTGGAGGAGCTATGGGGAGCCGTCGCCATCCGCAGCCTTCTCCATCTCCGGGAAGCTTCCAGACAGCGCGCGGTAAAGCGAATGAATAGGATGGGATACCCACAAAAAAACATTAGTCATATGCGTCAATCGGACCCCAAATAAAGATTATTTGGGGTGTAATGTGTTTGGTGTCCGGTGCTTTAGTAAGGAGATTAATATGTAGGAGTGATTTGTAATGGGTGCCAAAATGATTATAGAAGGTGCTAACGTGAATTAGACCCATTCACTTTTGAGCGGATTTGAATGATAAAAGAGTTTTAATTAGATATTAAAAGTGACATATTTAGGTGTTTTTAATTTTTTTTTTTGGTGGTTATATTTAGGGGGTACTGGGATGTTAGGTGATGGCAAGCCGGGCGACACCTCTAAAAGGGGTCTTTTTGACATACGCGCGCATATCGGATGCTACCGCACTCTACCGAATTGCCCAGAAGCCAAAACCTTAGTTATAAGATCTTAACTCATGTGCGAAAAAAACCCATAATTTTTTTTTCCGATTCGACATACGGTTTGAATTCTACGGTTGCGCGAAGTTAGCCCTAGCGCCAACGGCTCTTTCTCCCTACTCTTTTAGTGCATCAAATAAAAGTGTTTATTTATTGATTGTTTATTTAAGGCTCGAGAATGAGAGAGGATACTTGAGTGATGAGAGATATAAATCAATGCTAATGATTGCCTTTAGATGCTAGAACATAGAATCCAATTTTGTAAAACATGTACTTAGCTTAGGGAAATAAAATAACAGGGTCTAGTTGGCCAAATTAAAATTTAAAAGTTGGAAATTCAAGCGTTGACTTGAAACTTATGTTGTTGAATTGAAAACCATAGAATTGACCTTATGTGTGCAAGCAATCAAATTTTGGTAGCTAACAACTATGGTTAGCAAGGTGTATGGGTGTAGTAAATGCTCAAATAAGGAAAAAATATTGGGCTATGTATGTATAACGATAAGGGATGAGGGCATGTGTGTTTAGGAATGGATAAAGGATAGAAGAATGAGCCCAAATTTGCACAATAATGTGTCATTTTTTGTATTTATATATATTGAGATATTTCATCAAAATATGCATGAAACTAAATGGAATTATCTTTGGTGTAAAAATTTAACAATTATACCTTTCCTCCACTTTATGATGCACACGAATAATAAAATGATAATAATTATCAAAGTATGTATCACTCACAAACATGCATGCAAAGTGAATATAAAATATTAAAGGATGTGAAGGTAACGGACCTTACAGGATGTGATTATGTAGGTTTGAAAAGTCACCCCTCTTTCGCATGTTCAAACCTTGCCTCAAAAAGGCTAGATAGTATGGAAATATTTATAAAAATGTTGATCCTATCAATATGAATGATGAAATTAGGATAGAATAGTAGCTAAGTTTTGAACTTATGGATATTTCTTGTTGTTAGTGATGATGTGTGATGATACTATGACTCTTACACAATGGGTTCTTGTTTTAATTATATTAGATATTATTTTAGGAGTATTATAGATGATAGTTTAGTTTCCCTAGATGTGATTTTTGTTCTTATGCTTACTTGGATTGTCTTGGTTGTCATTGGATATTGATTAGGTGATGGAAACTAGCTGATTAATATTAATTATAGTTATCTTATATTCATCGGGTTACTTACCTTATGTGAAAATGCAAGTATCTATCTATTGAGGTATGATTTAATGTGTTAATGATTTATTTGTTATGGATTGTAAAATTATTATAATTTATATGTAATTTTATGATTAATCATAGAAAATTATAATTCAATTGAAAAGTTAAAGGTTGATATGAGTTAGGAATAATTACAAATGCTTTGGTTATCATTATCTCTTATACTTTTGGCTGAGTGAGTAGGTAAATGGCCAATGGATGTTGAGGGTCACATAGCCAATCTTCTATGATCTTCTCCATGATTATTGATCTTAATTCATATGGAGTAATTATGATCTTATGTTTAAGTGTAGTGAAAATTATGATTTTGTGTGTTTGTTTTAATGTGTTTTGTGATATTTTTTAAATGTGAGCATGCAACGTTTGATTCTATATTTTAATTATTGATTCTTACTTGTTAAAATAGATATTAAACAAATAGAAATATATTCAATGAAGTATAAAATAAAACTACTATATTCATCATCTAATAGATAATTAAAAATTTCAAAACAGGGTAAGGAGGGAAATGAGGAAAGAAGAGGACAATAAATTAATTTTCATACCAAAAACCCTACAATGATATTATCAAGTCATAAAAAAATCATTAAATCAAACCATAAAATCACTAGCTATACACATTCTAAATCATGATTAGTGAAATCCTTTAAACAAAATGGTAAGGAAAAATAATCTATATTCTCACATGGTCATGAGTGTAGACATAATCTATTCATATAATTCAATTGACACATAAATAGGGAATTCCAAAATAGTTTATTTTGATAGTTTACTAGAAAATAAATTGATATACATAATATAGTGTTTTAGAGAACAAGCTCAAAAGTGTGTTACATGTTCCTTGTTACACTAATAACAATATTTTTGGCCAATATAATATTTTTTGACATGAATTTCTCTACTAAAAGAAGGATAATACATATCATATATAAGAATTATTCATAAGTGGACATATCATATGATAACTTTATTTCTCAAGAAAAATTTCTTTCATAGTTTGGGAGATTCTCAATATTTAAAATGTCTCGCATGGACAACCTTGGATAAAGGATTATTAACCCCAAGAATTGCTAGACATCTAGAAGATTGGACAGGTTTATTAATTAGCAATAGTTGGTTGGTAATAAAAAAATGTAATTTGTTATTTTTACATAAACTCTAAGTTCTATTATAGTCATTAATGACCTCATCTCATCACTATGTCACACTACTATACAATTTATATCTAAATTTAATATTTCTAGCTCCTACATTCCTAGTTAAATATAATTTTGCACATTTATTGAACAAGAAAGATTAAATTTCAAGATGACCAATATTGATTAAAATAAATAAAATGAGATCTAAATCACTACTTTATTCATGGAGAATATATTAGTTAATAGATAAATACTTAATCTAGAAAATAATTTAATATTTAAAATTAATTTTGGCAGATTATTTTGTACCATGTTGATCACTTGATAATATTATATAAAATAGGTATCAATATTTTCTCAAGAGAAATCCTAAGTGGTAGGAAGCTAGATAACATGTGGTACCATATGTTTTATATTCAATTGGATCCTACCATTCCAACATGATTTTTAGGCTCAATAAAAACAAATCTCATAGGAAGAGTCCCTAGATTATCCATGGTTATTACATGTGTGTCCAGTTCCAAAGCTATAAATGCTTACTAGGAATTAGAATCTAGACCCAAAATGATTATGATGTAATCATGGATGGAGGTTCTAACTAAGGCGTTTCTAACCATGAAATATTAACACAAGTACACATAACCCATATTAAGTGATACTAGAAGTTGACATGAATTTATGAATTTTAATTAGATATAATAAAAGAAAGCTTAATAATCACAATCATGCCAAAAATTTATATTACAATGGGCTTAAAATATGATAAATTATAATCTTGTATTTTAATAAAAATTCAAAACTTTCACATCAATGTACTAATAAAAATTGACTTCCTCAAATAGATCCCTCTTCTTGGAACTTTGTTCTACTATATTCTAATATTGGAATATATGGTTAACCATTTTAGTTTCCCTCTATCCATCCTAGAGTGAGGGACTCACTTTTCAATTACCCTATTTGTTTCATGCAAGAGCATTTGATGTGTAAGAGAAATAAATTATGTCAACCAAAAGAGAAATCACATTGATTTTTTTTTAATTTTAAGGTTTCTAATAATGTTCCAATCATCATATTATCATTGAAACATAGTGTTCCCATTGCAAAGGCATATCAATGTCCTAAACTCATCCTCAAGTAAATGAGAGTTCCAATTTAAAATCATTGTTTTGAGTTTTTGATGATTGTCAAAATTTTAGAATGATATTTGGATGCATTTTATGTTCATTGTTCCTATAGAGTTCATTGTATGAGCCACATTAATATTCATTTTTTTCATTATATATGTCTCCCTTATAAACCTTTCTTAGATACATGTTTCATCTTACATCAAGCTTTTGCACCACCTTATGATTAATATTGATCATTCCATAGGATTGAGTCTACTATATAAACATATGTAATCATCATTAGAAGTATCTAGAATCATAAATGATATAGATCAAATTTGGAGATCATAATTCAAAGCTTAATATCATAGTTTGGTGAAATATCAAAGAGCATCGTATTACATATTAACTAAGAGGATTATAATTTGCACACTAAGTACATGCATATGTATATTTCAAGGATGATGCCTAATATTATAGCCCTTTGTGATACATTGTGATGTAATTTCGTGACTATGAGCCAATAAATATTTTCTTGATATTTATTTTCCATGGAAAATGAGTTCTAATGTCTATTTGAGAATTTAGCGACATGCTTTGGTAATAAACATTATAAACATGATGTGAAATCTCATTAGATCATAGGATTAAAAAGGGTTATTTGGATTTCAAATTATCTCTAGAATTAAATATAGAAACAAAAGAAGGTTGAATAAGGCTTAAAATGGTTTCACATCTATTCTAAAGGCTTCAAATCAAGGGATGGTTTTAGGATGCCACATAGAAAAATATGGGGAGATTTAGAGAAATAAGTGGACAATGACTCAAGAACTCTAGGATTAAGTTTTCTATAATAATTATATTAGACTAGAGGTACTTATAGATTTGGAAGTCAAAAGAACCCCCAAAAGCTAAAAAAATCTTCTAAGTTAAAGTAGACATAAATTTTTATTAAAGACCAATTTATAAGCCCTTAGGTTTAGAAATCTTTCAAACGATTGTAATAACTACCCCTTAGTTACTACTAATTTTTTAATTTAATTTAATTTTAATTCATAATTAAATACCAACTTAATCAGCCAATCATCTTCCATCTAGCTTAGAAGTATTGAATTCATGATGACCCTACTTATTTATCCCGTTTTTAGAATTGAAGGATTTGTAGCTCATACATCAATGATAGAGAGACAACATCCTCTCCTTTTGTATAAGATCTGTAATCTCACTTTAACTCATAACTATATTCATTAACTGTAATATTTCAAGATAGTTTAAATATAATAGAATTATAACAAATTATCATTAGTTATCATTTTTATACCCACTATTAATGTACAAACACACACAAAAATATATAAGGATCATATCATTCAATAATTTCAAGTTCATATAGTGATTGGCTCAAGCATACATCACTTATTCATAGGGTGAATAACTTGAATATATACATCACCTATACAACAATGATGATCTCATACACACATCATAGTTATGAAAATGACTAGTTCATACACACGTCATGAGTACAATAGTGACTAGCTCATACAAACATCATAGGTACAACAATTACAAGCTCATATGCACATCACAAGTACAATAGTGACTAGCTCATGCGTACATCATAAGTATAATAGTGATTAACTTAAAAATACATCACATGTATCTAGTGTAAAAAATACACACATACATCACATGTTTACAAAATGATCAATTGGAACTACGAAAGTGAATGCAACCTACTATATTCATCATGTCACTACCTACTTTACTAACTCATAAGCCTATAAAAATATATCATCTAGCAAATGAATTTAAATGCATCCCATACTATACTATAGGTCCCATCCTTTTCCCAATCCACCACCATCTATGATGATATTCAAGCGTTCCATACTACCTGATGACATCACTAGCAAAAGTATAAGAATAACAATATGCACAATACCTAAGGAAATTTACACAAGTACAGAGTGAGTGACTAACATATACATAGTGAGTGACTAACACATGCACAATGAGTGACTAATACCTACCCTTTTAGTGTATCATAGTTCAAAAAATATTGTTGGTGTGTCCCATACTACAACATGGGTAGCATCATTTTTCTTGATCCTCTAAACTAGTTGTGATGATGGAAAGCATCCCATACTACTTAAAATCACCAATGAATGAGTAGGTGTAAAAAAAACATCAATTAATCTTATTATCAATATTGTAAAAAATACATCATTTAGTGTCATTATCAATATTCCCACTTAACCATCAATTTGATGAACTCTAAGATCAATCATCTTTAGGCCACTAACAAGAATTCTATCCACCTAGGAAGGAGTAGCATCCAACATATGCCACTTCATGGTTTTTTTGATATTCTCAACTAGCCCCTTCACAATATGGATAGCACTCAACATCAATCACCTTCATGTTATTAGTGGTTTCCTACTAACACCTCTCACTACAATGGTCAATTTTGGTTTTTGTTACTTGCATAGTAGGGGTGACAACCATCTGAATCACTCCAATATCACATCTAAGACAACTCTTAGAAATATTTTGCATTTCTGATACAAGTGAATATTGAATAGTCCATAAGATACAATAGTATCTCAAGGCATCACCCGTTGGCATAATCTAATGAAAACCTACTAATGCTCCAATATTAGACTCAATTTTGACATGTGGAGGTATTATGTCCATGTACACATAGCTTATGCATCACAAGGGTTCACACATGCTATTCAAGTGGACCTAGCTATGTACATCACAATCAAGTGATTTAAAATCTTATACATAGAGTATTATATGTTGGGAGTTAAATTTTATAAACACATAAGAATCACATTGAGCCCACATGAGTTGGCCTCTACTCAACACACAAAGATAATTATTGACATACAAAGTAATGAAACCCACTCAATTCATTCAATTTTTTTTATCTAGAACACACTATTCAAAAATAAATTATTAGATAGATATAACGGAAAAATATCCAACCTTATTTTGTAATACTTATAGTTTTTGTCTATGAATGGAATAAACAAGCCTAAGAAATGTCATCTTGGAAGCTCATAAAAATTAGGAACATAGATACAACAAGTAGACCATCTATAACCAATAAGAATAGCTATTTTTTACCCCATTTATCCTATTAGCCTAATTTAAATCACTATTAACTATTACAAGTTATGAAGTTTTCTTAACTTATTCATTTCCATCTAATGTAAACTTCATCCTTAGGCTGAAGCATGTTAAAGAGGGAAGGTTGAAAAAGCTCATGAACAACCCCAAACCTTTGATTTATCCCATAAGTTACCCTCCACTCCATACTTGAGGTCACAAGGGCATCCTTCATCTAAGTACTACCTACATACCCACATCCAAAATGGATAAAAGTTACATCTAGTTCTCCAAGGATTTTAACTACCGAATGGTAGATTTTAATTTCCCAAGTTAATATAAGCTTTCCAAATTCTAGACACAACCATTTTTATCACCATCAAGCATTCCCAATAAATTAGGAAAAAACACTAGGGAGTTTCCTTAACTCATTTCTATTATCCTAGTGTTCTTTTGCAACTTTCTCTAAGATAACATTAAATAATTATAGTAGATTTTAGTCTTACAATATAAACCATGACTATCAAGGAACATCTCTTATATTATGAGGTGTTCTATTATTAGAATTAGAATGATAATTACTAGCTAGTAAGAAAAAATATCCCACTTATCAATCAAAATTATTCAAGCCTAAAAGGACCTTATAGAAAAAAAAATCACTTTATACTATCCAAATAACAATGCTTTCATATACTATCCAAAAGAACCAGAGCCAACCTGAAGTGCAAGGTCTCCCCTACTTCTAGGATGATTCAAACTTTTAAAAAGGGTGTCAATGACATACAGAAGCTAGAGGAGGAGACGGAGTCTGTCCTCAAGACTCTGAAGTAATGGCTGGGGTTTCTGTGCTTTCTTTGCTTTTCCTCTATTTCATCCTTTTTGGTTTTGTTTAGTTGGTTGATGATAATCTTTTCTAGGGCAGCTAGATTTTGTGGTTGGACTTCTTAGTCCTCCTTCTATTTTATTAACTTTGTGGTTTCATGTCCCTGTAAAACCCGGTTTACCCTTTTATCAAAAACAATGCTTTCATCTATATATAAATTTTATATGGATTCTCTACCACATTAAAACATGCTTAATTCAAAATATTGTTCTAATTAGAGTGTTATCTTCTATAATTAAATTTATATAAGATATCACAATTGGTGAGCTATCAAAGTATAAGAAATAATATGCATATATCCATGCTTATGGAAATCCCATCTACTTATGCCTTTGTCATACCACAAATAAGACCTATAGGATTGTATATGTTTGGGGATATTCACCATATTTTGAATTCAAAGGATAGCTTCATGACTATGGTAATATAAATATTCATTTTGTACAATAACATCAACCCCCTATATTATACTACCTATTAATTTATTTGTTCAAAAAATAATGAATTTATCAACATAAGTTGAGCATGAAAGATTACAAATATCAATTGAAGTGACTTTGGTCTATTCTTTATGTTTTTTCATTGATTTATTGAAAATACAAAATTAACAAGGAAGGAGTTAATTTTTTTCCTGATCTCTTGTCTAATCTTCAATTTAATAGGAGTGATAAGAGAACAAGAGATGAATGTGAACTTCTTGATGCAATTCCTAGGCTTGTAAGTGAAGATGATAATGTCGGTTTAATGAATCCATTTACTTTAGAAGAAGTAAAGAAGGTAGTTTTCTCCTTTCCACCAGATAAGGCTCTGGGGCTAGATGGCTTTACAACTCTATTTTTCCAAAAATGTTGGGATTTTTTTTGTTATGATCTTCTTTGGGCATTAGAAGAATCAAGGAGAATAGGGACAATTCTTAATAAATTCAATGTAACAAATATTGCAATTCTACCCAAGGTGAAAGAGCCCAAAACATTTGCATAATTCAAACCTATATCATTGTGCAATACAATCTATAAAATCTTTACTAAGGAAATATACTTAAGATTGCAACCTCTTATTCCTAAGACAATATCTCAAGAACAAGGATGTTTTGTCTCGGGGAGGGAGACTTTTGTAGGAGCAATAGTAGCACATGAGGCCCTTCACATGATAATAGCTATGAATTTTCCTTGATTCATTGTTAAGTTGGACATGATGAAGGCATATGTTAAGGTATACTAGAATTTCTTGAACAAATTGCTTCAAAAGTTTGGATTATGCTCAAAATGGCATAGATGGATAATGTCTTGCTTATCAGGGGAAAAATTCTCAATCATCATCAATGGGATTCCCATACGCTTTTTCAATGCTTTGCAAGGTGTAAGGAAGGGGGATACACTATCACCATTTCTTTTTATTATGTTGGTAGAGGATTTAAATGGATCATCTATCTTACTAAAGCACAATCAAGGTCTATGGCATGGGTTCAAGTTAGCAAATTCAAATGTATAAATCACTCATTCTCTTTTTGTAGATGATACTCCCCTCTTTGGTAAGTCAACAATTATTGAAGCTAATCAATTCAAAGAAGTGTTAGATAAGTACTCTTCTGCTTTAGGACAAAATATTAATGCAGCAAAGTAAAAAATATACATTTTTAATGCTAGTGCTAGTATAAAGACAAAGATTGTCCACTTACTGGGTTTCCAAAAAGTTTCAAGTTGCCATGTTCTTATCTAGGAATTTCATTCTTAAAGAGCTCAAATAAGGATGCATACTAGGAAAAAGTGATTGATAGGCTTAAATCAAGAATTATGTTGTGGAAAGCCAAGTGGCTATCTCTTTCAAGTAGAATAATGCTAGTAAAGTCAGTTTTAACTTCAATTCCTAATTATTTCTTGGTTGTCCTTAAAGCTCCTTGTTCAATATTGTCAAATTTGAGAAAATCATAAGAACATTCCCTTGGAAAGGAAATTTAATTGACCAAAAGAAAGTACCTTTAATTTCATTAAAAGGTCTAGCAAAGGATAATAAGCAAGGAGGTGTAGGTATTCAAAATATTCTATGTGGGAACAAATCTTTTGGAGCCAAGCTTGCATGGAAAATGTATTCAAAGCCTCATGCTAAATGGTGCAAGGTAATGCAAACAAAATACTTAGACAATGAAAGCCCAACAAGAATCTTGATAGTTGTTAATCCTCCTAAAGGCTCTACCATGTGGAACCTTCTAATCTCATGTAGGAAAATTATTACATCTTTCTCTACTTGGGAAGTGAATAATGGAAGATGTGTAAACTTCTAGCTAGATTCATGGAATGGGAATCCTCTGTTGTCTAAAAACTTGGATCTACAAGATGTAAGAATAGTCCTAACAGAGGCTTGGGGAGAAATTTTCTTAGACTATGTGAAATCGGTAGAAGATTTAACAAGGAACGTTGTTTGGAAAATTTCTTCAAGAAATTTGTTAACAATAGAATAGTGGGACAAGTTAAATAATGTGCTTAAGGAAAGAGTGGTGTATCTCTCAGCAAATCCAAATAAGATTATTTGGGATGCTTCAAAATATAGGGTATATTTGGTGAAGGAAGGGTATGCAATTTTAGCTTGGTCAGGACAAAATATGCCTTCTCAAAGAGCCTTTTCATTTTACTAGAACAGTAGTATTCTTCCTAAGGCTAGAGGTTTTGCTTGGCTTGCATTAAAAAAGAGAATTTTGACAAGTGATAGGCTAGCAAAATTAAAGATAGTTGATCCTTTCAAATGTCTATTGTGTGAAGAAGTCCTTGAAATGGTAGATCACTTGCTTCTACAATGTAGTTTTGCTCAACAATATTGGGAATTTGTGTTAAATAAGTTAAACTTGTTTATTACTTTACCTAATTTAGTTTGGGATCTATTCCAAAGTTGGAATGTCCTATACCAATCATCTTTCTTTGCAAGCATTTGGCATGTGGTTCTTGCACTAGTTGTCTAGAACATATGGTGGGAACAAAACTTGAGGATCTTCAGAAAGGTCAAATCATCAATGGTTTCTACAAATGTGAAAATTGAAAAGGCTATAACTGAGGTGTTTAATTCAACTGTTCAAAGAAAAAAAACTACAAGCTCAACTTTCACAAATTGGGATAGTGACCTCTTAAAACATTGGAAGAGTTTAAAATTGCCATTTGATGGAAGTATGCATAAAGGCATAAGTAATAAAGTAGATAGAAGTGTAATAAAATGGGAGGCCCCACAAGTAGGATTTGTCAAATTAAAACTTGATGGAGCATCAAAGGAAAATCTAGGTAACTCAAGGGTAGGTATTTACATAAGGGATTCTTTTGGGAGAATTTTAGTGGCATCTTCAGTTCATCTTCACAAGGGAATAAATAATATTGTAGAAGCTCAAGCCCTTTTGATAGGATTGGAGATGGATTTGAAAATGGGATTCTCAAGCTTGCATGTGGAAGGGGATTCACTACTAATAATAAATGCTTGGAGAGAAAGAAGAATTCACAATTGGAACTTAGGTTATATTGTACACAAGGCCTGGTCACTGCTAGACTCTTTTTAGGTCTTCTTGTTAACACATACATATCTAGGGAAGGCAACAGATTGGCAAATTTTCTAGCAAGTTTGGATTGCGATTCACAAGAAACGCTTATTTTCAATAATGAAAGTCAATTAAAGTTAATACCGGGGTTGGCAGAGTTAGTAATGCAGGAAGAAATTTCTTTAAAGTAAGCAAGGACAAGGCAGGTTAATACAAAATAAAAGTGCCTTATAATGTATGTGTCAAATTTATGGTCAATTTTAAAGTTCCTTACCATGCGTGTGTCATGCCTAGTTGCAATACGAGTATTGTTTCATATTGCTAACACCAAATGCTAGTTCAAATTTTGATAAGATATTCACACAATCATGTTTACAGATGTTGTAATGGAGGCACGAGTATGTTGGAAAATAAAACAAATTGTGATAGTGGGATAAAATTAAGGGACTTTCTTGCATTTGTTACAAATGAAATTGGTGATCTGTTTCATTCAGTGATAGTAGAAGTAAATGCTAAATTTGGAGGACGGGTTGGCTATGGAGTTAGCGGAATTATCTAGCACATGTGGGAAGTACCATCATTTGTAGCGGATCCATGGGAAATCAAAACAGAGTAATGAATTTTTCTGCCAGTTATGATTATTCCTAACTATGTTTTGTGTGAATGTAGGGATCCTGTACTAATGATACTTTAAACATCTTTAATCAAAACATGTTTGGTTTTAGGTGGTAATGGTTGAGTTCAAGCAAGGATGTAATATTAATTCGACATGACAGTTAAATCTAGGTTCATGGAGTGATTCATATTTGACGCTCATTTTCCCATCATTTTCTTAGTGCGGCTCCGATTTGAGGCGTGTTATCTTTCATTTTCCCATCATTTCCAAGAATGACTTGGGAAACGAAGATTTGAGATTTTCCTTTAAACTTGCATTTCTAACTTAGGCAAGACTGCATTAGTAAGGGTTTGTTTAGTTTGATGAACGACATTACAGAGTGTTTTGGGTGAAGCCTTTTTTGAATTAGTGATTTTGTGCAGGATTTTTAAGTTGGGGGTCTTCAACTGAGCTTCACGCGGTGACAAGGAGGCAGGTTTTCAAGTGTTTATGGGATGGCTTCGGGTTGTAGACAGGTTTCATACAACACTAATATGGCATATCGGCCCCATAACTATCAAATCCTAGTTGCAGTCTGCTCCCTAGGAGTTGCCATTCTTGGGATGCATTGAAAAGGTGCATCTTCAACAGTGCTTTAAGGTAAATTGTCCAGCAATTCTTAACTCCATTAATTTTGTGATTGGTGATGAAATCTTGCACACGGATACTCAACACATAATCTTTCTAGCGAACATCCTCTCAAATTTTTTGTCAAATGCAATGGATTTATTGCAAAATTACAATTCCCTTCAACTGGTGGCAAGCAAGGTTGTCAATGAAATCTATTTGTAAGATGGTGCTCTGCTAAGAGGTGTCTAGGCCTATGACTTCACTCATGGTGAAGGGTATGTGGATGGATTATTCCCCAGGAACTATTTGTTATACAAGGTACGGGGAAGCATATGAAGTGTTAAAGTTATCCCTACTAAAAGATTCATCAAGCTATTTGTATATAGCTATGAATAGACACCATTTCCAATTTGCAAGGGAAGAGATAGACAAATTCAAAAGAAAATATCATGCTCTATCCTTCATTCTCTCGCATGATTGTCCTCTTGGACTGCAAATGAGTTCTCATCTTCCAAGTCTTCAAGCAAACAGAGCCAATGTTGTCATACCTGATATCAACATAACAGTTCACTCCCAAGCTCAGTTTGCAAGTCAAGTTCAAATGGTTGTTGGTGAGGGTCAAGGAGAAAATTCAGTGAATGTTGTTCGTAGGGGTTAACTTGAAACTTACTAATGATTTTTTTTTGTATAGTTCATGTAGAAATTTGCTAGTAAGGATTGGTAGTATTTTCAGATGTATGGTTTTGGTTTCCCACCGTATAATTTTGGGAAGCACTTTTTTGTAAGGGGTCAAAGAATTTTCTCTGTTTAAAGACGGTTTGTTTAGGTGGCAAAAGTTTTTCTCTGCCATATAGTTGATAAACTCTATGTAATTATATATTATATGATATTAATATAATTACAAGCATTTTCCTTTTGCTTAAAAAAAAGATTTAAAATGTGGTTTATAAGAATTAAAAACACCTAAAGTGACTACAACAACCATGTTTCATAACCCACAAACAATTTTCTTTTTAGAGAATAAATCCTCCCATCAAATTTCTCCAAGAATCCAATTTTGGTTGTAGAAAAGTAGATTGCCATTAATCATATAATTAAAAATTTCTAAGGTATTTTAAAAAATCTCTTTTCGGAACATATCTTTCCTTCATGGTGTTCCCTATGGCCATATTTCTTGAGGCATTTTGTCAAACATATCATGTGCCTTGTCTAAGCTTCCACATTTTGTGTACAAGATTACCATATTTGTAGGGAGAGAGATTGTTATTATATTATTTTAACTATCATCTATTAGTTTCCTAATTGGTGGACTAAGAACTAGATAGTTTATGTAATTTTGATTAAACATTCACCTACATGCCTCATAACCAGTTTTGGGATAACAAATACTACATTGAATCAAATTTTAATAAGAATTATGAATAGTAAATAATTTTTCATCCCAATAATAGAAATTCATATTAAGTAGTAATATGAGCCATTCTACAATGATGGGTACCAATTTGCAATTTATTCATTGATAGGATCATTGCAACAATCCTTACACCCTTGGACTGATTCTCCTATCATTTTCTTCCCCCTCCCCTCTCAACTAACGTTTTTTTTGGAGTTCTATAGCTCATTATCTTTGAAACATTATTCAGCAAATTTTTTCAAGTTTTTAATATGGGTTTTGTCTCTAAATCAAAACCATCCATGTCTCTCGGTTGTTTGCTAACTCTAGGAATCCTAGGAATAGTTTGATGAGAGATATCAAATGGCTTGGATCTTGATTTGGGAAGCCAATATCATTTCCTACTATAGGGCTTCAAGGTGATCAATGGCAATTATAACCCAAATAGTTATTCAAACATTTGAATGTCTCTTCTTCTTTCTTTTTCATCACTACATAGAAGGAAACTTTGAATATTGTCTTCCTTGGATATTGAACTTTCTTCAGAGAAGACTATAATCCTTTATTTGCATCTCCCTTCCTCCCTCTCCTTGGCATCTCCTAAATTTCATCTATTGTTAAGCTTTGATGGAAGCCCATAACCTATTCAAAATTCCTCACTTATCCACAAGCAAGGAGGGCATAGTCAAAGGTTGTTGAGTCAATCATTTTACACACATCAATTTGTTTTTTTGAAAGTTTCTAAAGTCTTTTCAATAAATCTATTTTGTTCATATCATGAAACCATGATACTTCACGAGACACATGTTTTTATGTAGTGAAAGATGCCCATACCTTGCAGCTTGTCCAATACAATCATTACAATTGAACTCCCTTCCCTCTGGTAATGCCTATACATATACCATTACTCTCCATCCCCATTTTGTCCTATTTTATTTCTTTTTCAATACAATTATTTCTTTTTTTTTCTCCACAATTATCCACCATAATGCCTATACCTATGGCATTACTCTCTATCCTCATTTCTTCGTTTTTTCCTCCCACAATTGTCCACCGTAGAAGTGGCTAACACGAGGAATGTGACAAGGATATGCTTAAAAATTAAGGACACGCAATGTTAGGCACACATTGAGAAATAATATCAAGTTTACTTAGCTTCCAGTTTGGAAAGGTTAAAGGAATTAGATTAATCCAACACTCCCATGTGACATGGACCCCCATATTTGCCTTCTATTGGATGAAAAAGTGGGAAGCAGGAAAGTGGAAAAAATCATCGAGAATTGTTATTCAGTATTACAAAAACACAATACAAATATGAACACTACTTTCTACTTTGCCCTTGCT